>OY856413.1:829165255-830365255 GCA_963693085.1 Alisma plantago-aquatica | reverse complement strand
ACTCTTTCGACGGCTTTCGGAATGATCGGTGTGTAGCTCTGGCTCTGTTCTTCCTCCTCTCTTCTCCTTGAGACTTGTGCATCAGCTAATGACATGATCCATGGCTTAGGGTTGCCGTTTTTAGGTATAAGCACCACTTTAGGCCGCCAAAACATCACCACCGTACGATTAGACTCGAGCTGTAGATTAACCTGATCTGACGACGTTGATACCATCTATGCAGGTCGATAGTATCGACCCACCCATATATCGGAGATCCTTCTAGGTTTTGACTAACATGATCTCGATACCATCGACTTCTGGGTCGATGGTATCAACACCTTAGGTGTCACTTTTCTGTGTAATCTGACACTTAAGTTGATTCTACTGGGACAGAGTCGATAGTATCGACTATTTGGTCGATAGTATCGACTTATAGAAATCTGACTCGCTGAAGCTATCTCACTACCATCGACTTCTGGGTCGATGGGACTGACTTATTCTGCTCATTTGCGGCTACCTCCCTGTGTTCCTATCGATGCTATCGACAACTGTCGATGGTATCGACAACTGTATATATATTTGTTTTCCCTAAAAATCAAAGATAAACTCGAATCAACTTTGATAAATATGCTCATTCATACCAAATGAGATAAAACAAGGTAAATTTGATGCATAATGAGATTATAGGCTAAAGGAACTGAATCATGCAATATTAACCATGAAAATGACTAATAATTGCATAAAGCACATATGAAATTAGCCTATAAAAACGACTCAAAATCCTCGCATCAAACTCCCCTAAGCTAGATCTTTGCTCGTCCTTGAGCAGAAAACTGTAGAATAGAATTGTGAGGGTCAACTAAAGAACATAATAGCATAAATGACATCACTATATGATTCCCATCTGACATGCACATGTCGGCCCTCACTGACCACGGAACGATAACTACCCTACAGGTGACAATAATCGTTCATGAGAGATATCCATCCCAAGACTAATGAACACTATCAAATAAGGCAGTTGATATAATAAATTCCGTCGGTTCATGCTTGGTGCATCTTATGATCTCCTATATATGTTGCTCATTTCCTAACTACCATCTACATGGAAGAAGATCTCCTGATATACATGGATGAGGAGATAATCATGGATGGCCTACCGTTTTGAGCAACGGGTGGATGGAATGGGCGGCTATGGAAGAACAGAAAGCACAAAATAATCAATCATGCAATATAAAAATTAATGACCTATCATGATGCAAAATGCAAAGGAAAATGTCCTAATGCTACATTTTTGGTGGAATGATGCATGTACTATCATTCCGTCTCAAGGTGAGATGGAATATCTAAGAAAACTACACCATGTTCTTATTCTTCTAAATTCTCATGTGAGAACATGTTCCTTTATCCCTCTTCTTCTTCTTCTTCTTTTTTTCTTTTTCAATATATATATATATTTTCTTTTTTATTATATATTTTTTATAAACGCCCTCACTTTCATAAATGACAATGAGTTATTTGTTGGGCATTCTTCCTCTTACATAACTTGTACATTTGATGCATTATTTTTGGATGGTATGGAATAAGTTCAACACCTTTAATATTTTTATAAAAACAATAGACACATGATGTTCTGTATGCTCAAAAGATACAAATGCAACTACATCATGTCAATTATGCAACTACTATGACATGTACATAAAGATAATGTGTATGTAAAACTATTCTCTATTTTTCATTTGTTTTTTTAATGCAAATCATGCACGAATAACTGTAATGCAATACCTGTCTACATGAAATGCAGTCAATGAGTGAGAGATAGTAATGTGCTCACAGTTCTTATGGTGGAGTGTGAATGACATTGCAGTGGATAGATCACAAGAATAATTGACAGAACCATCGAAAGATATTATATGTCCCTCCTTACTGACTTGTGTACCACTAAAACAAGGGCTTTGTCTCTCTCACTTATGATTAAGGTTCCGTTACCCTTTGATCAGTTTAGGCTCAACATTCAAAACCGTCCACATTTCTTGAATCATCCAGATGTACAATTATGATCATATGTTTTAAAGTTGACCTACCCAATTGTTTTCATAAGTTAAGTGTTCAATTTCCAACAAATCAAGCTTACAATTACTTGAAAAATTTTCAAATAATGCTCAAATTTCAAGTTTCCCCATATGAAAACAAGAGATGACACACATTTAAAATTAGACATCCACGGATTACACTAGATAGATGTGGATCCTAGAAAGTTGTAAACAATAAACACTAGAAAATACTAAAAGTAAAATAATAAATAAAAAAAAACTAAGATAGAAATTGTTCCATCTCCCCCCCTAAGTTGGAAATTCAACTATGGCCTCATTATCAAAAACAACCTTAGAAGGTGGAATAGTGATACCCTTCTATTGTGGTGGCGGTGGAAATGGCATGTATTGCTGGGTATGGGAGTCGCACTCAGGAAATTGCCCCTGAAAGCTCGGATCATAAGGTGGCATGGGCGGTGGCTGTGGATACCCTCTGAAATAGTCACTGCTCCAATAATGATTGTAGAACTGCTGTTGTCGTTGCTCGATCCTCCCCAACCGGTCGTAGACCTGATTTTGGTTTGCGAACAACTGACGTTCATGCTCAAAAACTGCCTGTTGGTTCACATACAACCTGATCGATGACGTGTCGATACCATCGATAGGTGTCGATAGTATCGACTCCTCCCCCGGGTCGCCATCCAGATTTGGCATGCTTTGTTGACGGCATCTCGCAGATCGCTGGCGTGTCCCGTCGATACCATCGATGGAGTGTTGATGGTATCGACTTCTACATTCATCTGTTATCCTCATGAGGCCTTGGCTCTGGTTTCACCTGAAGTAAATTCGATACCATCGACTATGGTGTTGATGGCATTGACATGACTGAGAAGATTTTTTCTAAAAATATCCAGAGATCTCGCGAGCATCGACCATAGGGTCGATGCTATCGACGTGCTCCAAAAAAATTTGTCGATCAGCCGGATGGGTGGTCGATACTATCGACGAGGCCGTCGATAGTATCGACGAAGCAAGTTTTTTGTAGCTATCGATATGCACCCTGGTCGCTACCATTGACACAAGGGTTGATGGTATCGACACCCAAGAAGTCCTGCACACTTAACACACACATCAGGGCATCATTTTTATACGAAAAACAAAATTAATGAAAACTACTTAAAAATGTGAAAAATCAACTAAATAAAAATGCAATTACCAATGGTTGGGTTTCCTCCCAACAAGTGCCCTACTTTAACGTCTTAGGCTAAATAATGCTCATCAAATTGGGGTATCGGGGAGTGTCCCTAGGTAACCACTCAGCAATTCGAAATCAACTCTTTCTTTGTCGATCCCTAATGTAAAGGTAGCTCTCCCGATAGCAGTGATAACATTAGCCGTAGCTTGAAATGACCTCCCTAGTAGCATCTCACAACCATTAAGTTGTGGCATGTCCATGACTATAAAATCTACGGGGAAGATAAATCTGTCAACTTTGACAAGTACATCCTCACACACTATGTGTGGCTTCACTATAGATCCATCTCCTAACTCAATAGACATTGCAGATTTCTTTGGTGACTTCAATCCCAGCTTTTGAAACGTGGTTAGCGGAATAAGGTTTATGCTAGCGCCCGAATCGCACTGTGCGTGTGGGAAATAATGGCCGCCAATTGAGCACGGTATGTAGAATCTCACAGGATCTTTCTTCTTCTTTGGTAGACTCCCGTAGATTATTGAGCTCACCGTCTCATTCATAAAACAACTGTCAGTGTCTTTTATCCACCTTTTCTTGGTGATGATATCCTTGATAACTCTTATGTATGCAAGAATATGTTATATCGCCTCCACTAGAGGAATGTTAATGTGAAGCTTCCTAAACATCTCCAAGAACATCATGTAGTGTCTATGCTCTTTTTTGGCCTCAGACTACCCGAACAAAGCACATTTGACTCCTTCACTCGCTTGTATGGTGGCACAAATGGGTTACTCGGGGTCTCCTCCCCTAAGATCACTTCGATGTCACCCTTTTGCGTAGGCTTTGACACGTCTTCCTCAGTTTGTGAGGCTCGTGGCTTCCCATCCTTCCCGGTGGTAGTGGCTCCACTGTACAATATGACTTTCACCTGCTCCTCTTGCCTAGATGTGGGCACGGCTGTGATGGTGGCTTGGTAGGATTTGCTTAACGGACAACATCTTCCTGGTAGTCCATATAAGCTACGGGGGTATGGCACACTGGGGTTGGCCTCCGTGTCAAAATACATTTTCCCCTTTTCATGGACCTCCACCGTCGGGAGCTCTGTCTCCTTAATCATAGATATATACATAACTTGATGATGTGATTGAGTAGTCTCTGCATTACCAGTCGATCCTTCTCGATTTTGATGCTTCATGGTTGCCACTTCATTGGCAATTTGGGCCACAGTCGTCTCTAGTGTCCTCATCTGCGCTCCATGACTTTACAACGTCTGTCCAAATTTATTCAAAATCTCACCATGTGATTGTAACTACTTATTGAACATATTCATCAACTCTTGATTTTGTTTCACCACTTGGCTGAGCAATTCGATGCTTCTGTCCTCCGTAGTGGGTTGTGGCTTTGCATCCGGGTCTTATAGGAAGTTGTTTGGATCCTTCTATGAGAATTTTCTATCCTTTCTCCAAGAATAATCATTGCTCATGTAGCCCTGTTGTTGAATGAATTTAACTTGGGCCTCCTCATCGGATCTGTCATCTTCTTTTGCTAGCAATTTCTTATCTAGTAGGTCCATTTTTTCGTTAATCTCCTTAATGTACTTTGAATCTCCAACAACTCAAACTTGTTCTAGTGCATCTCTGTCACCCCAGGACTGTTTCTTAGCCATGTTCTTTATGATTTCCCAACACCTTGTGTCTGTGTTGTTCAAAAAGAACCCTGAGCCTGTTGAATCAAAATTGCTTCTATCATGCTCATTGAGAGAAAATTATAAATTTTTTACTTGTTTTTCCTTGTCCATACCATGATGTGGGAACCTCCTCAACATGATCTGGAAGCGTTCCCACATCTCAGAATAGGTTTCTCCCGCCTTTTGGCTGAATTTGTGAATTTTCCTCACTAGGTCATTGGTCTTCTCAGGTGGGAAAAATCGCTCGAAAAAGACCTCAATCATTTGATCCCAAGTCTCCACGATCTCATCATCAAGGTTATGCAGCCATTCTCATGCATTGCCCACCAGAGAATTGGGAAATAACTTCAAGTAAAGTGACTCCTGTGGAAACCTGTCAATCTTTATCATGTCACAGTTCTCTACAAAAGTGCTTATGTGGGCCACTGGATCTTCATTCTTCAGCCCATGAAACGCTTGAGATTTTCCCAAATTAATAAGTGTCAGATCGATTTTATATGTAGGAATGTTTATTGCCTACCTTTTAATAGGCCCCTTTGATGCAGAAGAGGAAGAAGCCTTGATCTTCTCCCATATTGTTTTTTCTTCAGCCATTGCTTCTAGTTCAGAATCTGAATCCACGTCCTCAAGCTGATTTTGGATGTTGTTTTCCTCATCATCTGATCCTGAAGATGGGACTTGTGATGATGATCGTGCGTAGTCTGTGCTACGCGTGCTCACCATGCACTAGTACCTACAAAAAGATGGATTCAATTAAGCACAGTGCTAGGTGGAAGCAGAATGTGAAAGATAGACGATTAATTTCAAAAATTAAAATTAAAAGAAAGTAGCCTAGAGTGGCCTCTTGTAGCACTCGTAGTGCCGACAATTGCCGCTTCCCCGGCAACGGCGCCAGACTCTTGACACAATTTTATTGTGTGTATAACGCAAGTGCATGTGTCAATGTAATATAGGCCTTGTGAGGCCCGAGTCGAACTCAGGGAAATAGAAATATCGATAGACTACTACTAACTACTCACGATCAGCTAAACTGGTTTTAAAAGTTGAGTATTGTTTTGAAAAAGAAAAATAAAACAAAGAAAATAGATGAATTGATTAAATGGTTGGTTTAATCAATTTCAACAGAATCTTTAGGATTGCGGCTTCACCGCGAGTTCTCGTTGCACTAAATTTTACACAATTACCATGAAATATCTCCTAATTTGGTAGTGGCCTGGAATTAGAATTGTTCGCTTCCACGATACAATTCACTACCTTAACCTAAGTTGGTTCCACATTAGTAGCAACATATGCCTTAGATAAGGTGCATGAAAATTAGGTCTAAAGGTTCCCATCATTAATCATACATCACCTCTTCTAAGGAATTTATTGATTAATGTGATTATCATTTCTTTTCAACACTTAATTCTTCATCAAAAGCAATTAAAATTATTGGATTATCACTATGGTGATCAAGCACAATGATATAATAGACAAAAAGATAGCATACCACGAATTTTAGAGACAAATTATGATAAACTATGTTAAAATTATCATACAACGATCACCCGGGCTACTCCCGGTCCTAAAGACAAAGGGGATTAGCCCTACATGTTCATCTCAGTAGAAAACATGGTGAAGGAAAAAGGAAACATGGAGAAAACGTGAATATATGTGAAGTAACCCCTGAACGGAGAAGATTAGGGTGCTCCTCAGTGTGAGATGAGTGTTCTACAACCTTCTGGTGGTGGAAAACTCTTTCTACGGCTTCTGGAATGATAGGTGCGTAGCTCTGGCTCCGTTCTTCCTCCTCTCTTCTCCTTGAGACTTATGCAATGACTAATGACGTGAACTGTGGCTTAGGGCTGCCATTTTTATGTATAAGCACCACTTCAGGCCACCAAAACATTGCCACCGTACGATTAGAGTCGAGTTGTAGATTAACCTGATCTGATGGCGTCGATACCATCGACGCGGGTCGATGGTATCGACCCACCCGGATACCGGCGATCCTTCTAGGTTTGCTCTGACATGATCTCGATACCATCGACTTCTGGGTCAATGGTATCGACACCTTAGGCATCCCTTTTCTGTGGAATCTGACACTTAATCTGATTCTAGTGGGATGGAGTCGATAGTATCGACTTGTAGAAATCTGATTCTAGTGGGACGGAGCTGAAGCTATCTCGCTACCATCGACTTCTTGGACGATGGTATTGACTCATTACTCTTTTGCGGCTACCTCCTTGTGGTCCTGTCGATGGTATCGACAGCTTTATATATATGTTTTCCCTGAAAATAAAAGATAAACTCGAATCAACTTTGATAAATATGATCATTCATAGCAAATGAGATAAAATAAGGTAAATTTGATGCATAATGAGATTATAGGCTGAAGGAACTGAATCATGCAATATTAACCATGAAAATGACCAATAATCGCATAAAGCACATATGAAATTAGCCTATAAAAGCGACTCAAAATCCTCACATAAAGCATCCTTAAGAACCATCTTCCTCAAGCCCTTAGCATCTGGAACCACTATCATATTGTGAAAGGAAATTGTTCCATCATACCACTCATGGAAGCCATCATACTTCTTACTGCCAAGCTCTGATATGATATTTCGTATCATGACATCACTCTTCTTCTAGTAGGCTTTACCTAGAACTAAGCTAGAAACCCAACCAATAGAAATACTCCAAATTGTACATTCATTTGGCAAAGCGACACTAACATGTCCCGCTTGTAACACACCAAATAATGTATTTGTTCCTTGTCTACAGATGATGATGAAGATGATGGGCATCCATGGATCACGGCTTGATCCTATTGTTAGGAGGTCGTCCCCTACCTCATGTAGTCAGTAGAGAGGGGACCACGCGGCCAAAGTTTCAATTGACCAAGATACAACCCATTTCAAAAATCAAATCGAATGGAAATGCTCACATCTCTAATCTGGTTTCCACAGAACCTTCCCCCCTTCAAATCTACTCATTGTGCGAAGCAAATTAGATACCTCTCTTAGCCACCGCCATGGCACTATGACCCTTAGGCTAACCCTAAACCTATCTTTCTTCAGCTATAAAAACCTCACCCCCTAGTTCATCCTGCTCCCACAACCTCGACCGATGCCTTTAATCTCAATCTCTTACTCTCCTCTCCTTTCACCCTCTTTTCTTCGGCCATTGCTCTACAGCAACACCACCGTGCGGGTAGCAAGCATTGTGTCTTAGATGAGGGACCAAGACTGCTGGATCACAGTCAACGTGCTACCGGAGCCAGTAATCAATGGCCACCAAGCAATGCACCTGCCTCCTTTCCTTCCTTATCCTGTACATGATCAGGAGTGGGTGACCTCCTAGCCGCATGATCTCACACTTGTCAAGGTTGACCAAGGGATCCAACGACCTGTATTTTTCCTCGACCTTTCTTTTTTGGTATTTCTTCTCCTCTATGCTTGGAAATTCCAATAAATGGCAAGATCTTGTTAAATCATAAAAATGCATCCTAGCTCCAAAAACTACGAGTTAATAGCCAATCTTGATCAAAAAAAAACACAAGGAATTCACTAAAAATACATGTGTAGTCTAGATATTTTTATATATCACCATTATACTTATATTTTCTCTCTTTCTCATAATATTTTAGTTAATGACTCTATTACGTGTTTAATCTTTGTGCAACCCTAATACTTGACTCTAATGATCATCTTGTGACACTGAAACAAAGCTTGAATAGATAAGAATTTAGATATAAACTTTTGACTCATCTACCTTAGAACATGAATCATGCAACTTTAAACAAAGATTAATCTTGATATGATGATGATTGATCTCAATCTTGCAAAATCCTTAATCATATATCTGAACCATGACTCTACTTTATCTAATATTGAGATCCAATGATGCTAATTAATCTTGATGATGATCTAGATATTTGATGATAACTTGAATAATGATGATAATAATTAGTGTTGACATATGTTCCTAAAAGACCCAAGGAGAGCATTCATGCTTGAAACATTCTTGACACTTGAATATTGCTGGACAAAATGAAACATTGTTGATTATTAGTGGATGACCTAACCCTAAGGTTGAAATAGGAAAATGTAACCCTCACCTCAAATATTGAAACATGATCCTTTTAAAACCATGATCTTGACCCTTGATCCGATCTTGCTGATCTGGGATCTGACTCAAGGGGTTGATCTACTCTTTCTTGAAATCCATATTACAAATACTCATCAAGAAGGTACACTATTATTATATCTCCTCCTTAACCAGACTAGTAGTATTGAAGATATTTGTATGTACCTCTTGAACTTATACTTGGTTATGTATTTGGTTGAGCTATCATTCCCTATTGATTAGTCTTCAGATTTTTCTATATTATACTTTGAGATAACTTTAAACATAAATAAAAATTCCCATTATGACTGCCCGAAATTATGATAATGATGATATTGTTGATATTGTGTACAAGTGACCTCCTCATATGGAGGATGGACCTTGTACATGTTGACTCATCCTCATACCTAATATGGAGAGAAGGTTCATGGTGACCTCCACCATCTCGTTGGGGCGATGGAGCCACATGAACATATATAAGCAGTTTCTTGATATCAATTTAATGAGGAATGTGTAATAAAATTTTGTTGAATAAATATTGTTACAACCCCAATTTTGGGATTCATTTGCTGAGAAATGTAATTTCTCATATTAAAGACAAATGAACAAATAATGATGTCTTTTGATTGAATGCATGAATTTCGTTACAATAGCCTTGATGATTGCTTTGTGGGCTTTATTGGCTATTGGGCCCAATAACAAGGAAATTCAATTAGTAAATGAATAATTAAGTTTTTGAGAAAAGAAAGGTGTGGAAACCTCCAGAAGGCAAAAGAATAAAATCCAAAGTTGGATTTCGTGCCTCTTGGGTTCCTTGGGTTCCAAGGAGTCCAAAGTTGCAAATAAAATGCAATAAGAAAAGAAAAGATCTATTAAGTATTTCTTTATTAAGAAACAAATTGAAAACAATGATAAATGTGGGAAATAAGTGGAAAGAGGTATAATTGAGTTATCCGTGGTGGAATTTTGTATCCCAAGGATTCCTAATACCAATGAGGAAAATAAAAGAGAAATAAAGAGAAATCCCCAAAAGAGATATTTTAATGAAGAAATAAAAAGATAAGTAGAATATGTGAAAGAAACATAAATAAAAGGATAAAAGCAAGTAGATATTCCCCAATGTGGAAATCCGTGCCCTGAGGATTTCTTGAGGTCCAGGGGACCCAAAATAACAAGATAATGGCAAAAGGAAAAGGAATACTAATTAATTTGGATTAATTGGATAGATAACTTGGGAGAGAAGGAAACCTTCTCATACATAACAAGTTGTTTCCCAAATTTCGTACAAAGCTGGATAATGCCAAGAAAAACCTTCCCTTAAAATTTGAGTTAAAAAGGAGCAAGGGTTTGGCATATACAAATTTTCTAAGAAATTGCTAAAATTTGGGTTTATTTAGGATTAGGAAAAGTATTTTCCTTTTGATCAAACGCGGACAACAGGGACCATTGGATCTTAATCCAACAGCAGACGGTCATTGTCTAAGTCCCACTGGGACTAGAATTATGGGAGAATATAGAGGATTCTTCCTCTCTGAATTCCTCGTGATCCAGGGAGATTGATCATCTCATTATAGTCCCATTGGACTCAGGAGCTGAAATCACAGGGAAACATCCATGGTTTGTGCATGTTTGGCCTTCGTTTTGGGAAACCCCCAATTCATGCGAACCTGACCTCGACCATATATATAGGGGAGGGTTAAGGAGGGAACCAACACCCCTGTTTGCTATCCCAATCAATGTGGATTGTTGCAAGGAACAACTTTGTGCCTTCAATTGCTCCAACCACCTTGACCTGCACCCCTGTTCCAGTGCCAAACCTTGCCGGAGTCCGATGAGTAGAGGAGGGTGGTGGTGTGTTCTTGGCAGGCAATTGGAGCCCTAGAAAACTTCGTCGAGGGGAGGTGGAGACCCCTGGCCGATTGGCGTGAGAAAAGGAGCACGAGAACCCGAAGTCAACCTCGCGGTTGACCATCACTGCTACAGCAACGAGGTCGAGAGGTAGAAGAAGAAGAGGACCCACAGATTGACCAAATTGCCCCTCGCCTCCTTCAATCGCGTCAAGGTTAGAACAGTCTTCTACTTCTTTTGATCGCAGATAAAGGGTGTGTGCATCCACGGCCGTTGGATCCTTAGTGGACCCGCGGACCATGGATCGGGCGATCCTGGTTTTTCTAAAAATAGCAAGTAAATCAATATAAAAGGGTTTTCCTTGATAAAATCATATCTTGAGCTAGAAAACTCGGATGAGGAAAGTTAATACATGGAAAATGATCAGAAAAATATGAGGGATACATTAGAAATGGTTTGAACACCTAAATCAGTATATTTTTGCAAAAGTGGATATTCTGATGAAAAATAATTGTTAATTTGTGATTAGAAAACATAATTGTTGATAAAGATATTGCAAATAAGTTAATTCGGGCATTATTAACTTGATTAATGATTAAGATAGATTTTAACATGTTTTGATGATGGAATTGCAAAGTTTAGGGTTTTAAACCTAATATGTTGATTAATATGCTTAGAAACCCTAAATTAGGGAAAAAGAAAAGAAAAGTGCTTATAATATGAAATTAGGGTTTCCTATTGCTAAAAGATGAACTTAGAATCTTTTGTGAAAGAAAGATGAAATAATTAGGGTTTGTAAAGTAATAGAAATGAAGTGGAACCCTAATTATGCTCAAAACCCTAAAAAGGAATAGAAACCATAAGTAGCAAGATGGTTTGGATAGTTTTTGATAAAAAGGAATTGGATGTATATTTTAGGATTGAACTGTGTACTTGCTTGATTTTGGATTACTTACTTGTTTGGACTATTCATGCATCTGAGTCTGCCTGACAGGTATGTGGTTATGCGTATGAATATCCTGAATTAGTTTCCTGAGGATTTTTGAGGTTTTATCGATGACATGAGTTAAACTGTTGGTTGCATTTAATTCTTGCAAATTATAATGTGGATATGACTATCACCTAAGACATGTGCCTACTAGCTCAGATCCTAGTCCCCTCTATAGCCTAATAGATTGACCTAGTACATGGCTACCGATGGGGTAGGTCCATTAGTTCATTGAATGACTTAGTACATGGCTACCAATGGGGTAGGACCATCTAGTCACCATGAGTCAGGGATTGGGCTACCTTTGGGTAGGGCCATGCGACTCCATAACCCTAGGTATTGGCTACCTATGTGGTAGGGCCATGGGGGTAAGGATCTACCATATGAGAGAGGTAGTATCCATGTCCACTGTAGGGACAACACAGAGATAGGGGATAGGTAAGGATTGAGTAGTATTGCTTAAAGCATTAAAGCATAATCTTGGATGTTAAATGATATTTAGATGATTACATTGTTATTATAGTTGCACGATTATTGTTTCCCCCACATACCAGCTTCTTGCTGACCGACGTTTTGTTTGTCGGCATTTTAGGTACAAATGAAAAGAACAAACAGTAAAGTGGCATATGTGGAATTAAATGAGAATTAACGTGCACAAGAGGATTAGTTAGATTAGTATCTTCATGGATAGAAGTTTAGAAATCCCAGTTTTTAAAAGGTATGCAAAGTTTTATTTTATACTAGTTTTCAGTTTAATTGGTAAAATTTATTATTTTTTATTGACTATTTGTCAAACCTTTGATCCGGGTTATTGGTTAACGACTCTGACCTTTCGGTCTCCCTTAATTGGGGGTTACCGGGAGGCGGGGTCATTACAAATATGGTTTTAGAAAATTGTTTCTTGATTAATTATTTGAACTTATGTCTAGCCAAGTATAATATTTTTGCTATAAACTATTTTACTTTTTTTTGACAGCGTAGCATGCAATTGCATTTATTGTGTGTTGATTTTCGACAATGCAAGGAACTAGAGATTATGCACATGCTATCTATTCTTTTTATCATCTACTAAAACAAAGATTGCTATATCAAATATAGACTCTACATGGGAGATAAATTCTAAAAAGGATGTAGTTGTTGGCAAGTTTTCTTATCTACTTTTCTTTCCATGTTGCCTTCAAGCCTTATGTACTAAACACATTGGTTCATTTAAATAAAAGAAGAATGTTATTTCCTTTTTGCATATTATTTGTGTGTGATTTTTAGGCTACTCAGGGATGAGCGCTCTAATCCCTTTAATACTACCTATTAGTGGGATTGGGATTAGGGTAAGAATGGTTATGTGACAGTTGATATCAGAGTCATAACACACCTCATATGCATTAACAAAATTATGTTCTTAATCGGTGGACCAAGGAAGCCCTAAAATTCACTAAGGTGAAACTGAGGTCTCTAGAAAGAGCTTAAAGGGGTTTTGGCATAATTCCTCCTATTTGTTTTCATGGTGGCTGAGGTTCCTCTTGCTCCACCTAGCCTTAGTGGATCTAAAAATGAATGGAAGGACTTCCTATAACCCTAAAGAGTCTTCTAGTATCTCATCCCTTCTTTAAGGAAGTAGTATGACTTCTTTTCTTCTCATTTTCATTAAGGTTTCATGATTTGATCTATATACTCTCCCTATTTTGGGTGGTCTAAGGATGGGAACAACTAAAATTCAAAAATAATTTTAGAAAACTTGTCGCAATATTTCCATGATCTACCATATCCTTGCTTTGAAAATTGTAAATGAGAAAACTTATATTAGTTGAACCCATGCAGATCACCCCAAAAGTCAGGAACAATAGGGTTGGTGAAGGAACCTTTGGTACCAAAGATAAGGGAAAGAAACTTCACATGAATGATGATGAGGATATCAGTTCTACCAATAAGACCACAAATATGGGGGAGTGGGAAATGAAACAAAAAGCCATTATGGATGCCCTCAATGACATAGTAGTTTGTACAACATCTCTTGTATCAACCCATAAACTGAATCCCATTACTATCTAATATTTCATGAAACTCGGCCCAGAAGCCTTCTATGGGGAAGACAAAGATGATGTCTTAGATAAGGCTGATGCCTGGTTAGTATCCATGGAAAACACCTTTGGGGTTTTAAGGTTCCTTCAATAAGACAAAGTTGGTTTTGTCACCTACCAGCTAAAAGGGGCAATAACGTTGTGGTCGGAGAATTACGTCCGGTCACAAGAAGTCATCCCTATAAATTGGGAAGCCTTCAAGCCTATTTTCACCAATCGTTTCCATCCCACCTCTGAGAGAAAAATAGAAACAAAAACAATTCTTCACCCTTACCCTAGGAACCAACATAGTGGTTGAGTATAGAAGGCAGTTTTTTATCCTGGAGAGACATGTCACCAACCTCACTGAAGAGCAGAAACTTGACCATTACATTTATGGGCTCTTCCTTACCCTAAAAGCTTTTGTATCCTCATCCAAACCCACTAATTTTCAAGATGCATATGACAATGTCTTGTCCATAGGAAGAACCCTATGAATGGGACACAAGAAACCATTACCTACCCTTGCCTACCTAGGGCTAATTGAAGTTGAACCCACAAAGCCCGAACAGAAAGAGAAACCCCGTAATTGTGGCAATAAGAATAGAAACTTATAGAAGAATCACAGAAATCCTCCTACTCAGAACTACAATCAAGGCCAGAACCAAAACTACAATTGTGGCCCTACACATAACTAGAATCTTGTCTAAAACAGAGGTCAAGATCAGAATCCCAATGTTCCTCATTTCTACAACTGTGGTAACCTCCATTCTTACAAGTGAAAGTATTCGTCCCCAGTATGCCACTTCTATAAATAGGAGGGACACTTTAGAGACAACTTCCCTCACCCTCCTCCAGCATGGGCCAAACAAGGTGAATTTCGACAAGCATGTGTCTTTGCAGTGAACGCAGATGTGGCAAATGCGACTGGAAACACACTCATGGAAGGTACCATTTAAATTTGAAATTATTTTCAAAATGTTGTATCATGATTATCTTGTACAAACTCCTTAAACCAAATATATGTTTGTCTAGATATGATGCAAATCTTCAACCATTCTTTTGTTACTCTATTTGACCCAAGGTCAACAAACACCTACATGTCTAAGAGTCTGGCCTCTATGGTCAATCTTGAAACAAGGCACTTAGGGTACATACTTGATGGAACTACCCCAAGTGGGAAAATGTAAGTCCCTACTACATTGTCAAAAAGGTCCCTCCATCTTATATTTGTTGTAATCTTGAGTTGTACTTCATTATCTTAGACATGGAAGACTTTGACCTCATTTTGGGGATGGATTGGATACATAAAAATCATGCTTTGATCGATTTTTGTGCCAAGAAAGTCATTATTTCTAAACCCAACCTCCCCATTCTTGTCATTGCTAGAAGGAAAGATCAAAATTGAAATATTTTCATTCTCTAATTAAAGCCCAAAACTTGATATCCAAAGAGTGTAAAGCATGCCTAACAACTATAACTATAGTTAATCCTGATATGAATCCTCTAGAAAATAGTGACATAGTACATGAGTGCTAGAGTGTTTTTACTAGGAGCTCCTTGGGCTACCACTTGATCTTGACATTGAATTTTCTATCGAGTTAGCACCTAGTACCACACACATTTCTCAGGCACCCTACCAGATGGCTCCTGCTAAATTAACTGAACTGAAAAAGTAGTTGCAGGACTTGCTAGACAAAGGTTTTGTCTTCCCTAGTATCTCTCCTTTGCGAGAACCTTGTTCTATTGTTCAAGAAAAAGGATGGATCCCTTTGCATGTTCATTGACTATGACCTCTTTCATCAACTTTGTTATGCCCATTTCTTTTAAAAAATTGATCTCCATTCTGGTTACCACTAAGTCAAGGTTAAGGATGAAGAAATTCGTAAAACTACCTTTCGAACTTGGTACGGGCATTATGAATTCCTAGTCATGCCATTTCGGTTTACCAATGCCCCTAGCGTGTTTATGAACTTGATGAATAGTGTCTTCCAAACTTTTTCTCATCGAGTTTGTTGTGGTCTTCATTGATGACATACTAATATATTCAAACGACACTGAGTGTGACAAAGTGAATTTTTGCATTATAATGAAATAATTACTCTTTTGACCTCTGTATGTTCACGCATAAACTCAAGTTATTTTTCTTGTCTTCATAATCAATGTTGAGACTCAAAATCAAAATATGGTGATCAACGTGGACTTTATACACATTATAACATCACAAGTTTGATTAATTCATTACCTTGTCCAAAGAACCAAATTGGTCAATTAAACTACATCTTTTGGTACCCAAACTTTTTGTAAATATTCTCCACATTTTCATGAAACTATGGTCCAAATTTCAGCTCATTTGTACATTCCTATAGATGTCCACAAATTTTTTAAGATAAAGTATTGAAAACCAATTCATTTATTTTTTATTTGCCCTCTTTTTGGCTATGCCATGTTACCAATCTGGGGGCAAAGGGGTCAGGGGTGATTTCTGGCCCTTAGATTGGCCTCTTGCGGATTTGAGACTAATTTGATGGATGTTGAGTTATCATCAACCTCCCGCTTCTTATGGGGAGGTGTTCATGCAGCCCAATCAAGCAAACTCATTCCCTTGACCACGATTCAAGTTTCTAAGCAAGCCAAAATCCTTGCCTCACAATTTGGAATTGAATGAACCCTAATTTAAATGGGTTTCTCACATTGTTGCACTACCAAAACGGCCCCTCACCTCCCATTCCCCTTCCAACGACCACGGCTGCTGCCCCAAACCTTGAACTAGCCCTAAACCTAGCCTAGTGCTATAAAAAGCTCCCCCCAAGGATCACATACACCATTCCTTGCCAACATCCTCTTTTTTGTGCTATCCCTAAGCCTCAACCACCCCTCCTTCCTCCTCGATCACCTACTACTCTAAGCAGTGCCACCGCCGGGTCGTTTTGGGCATTTTGCCCTTAATTACCTCTTCATCCCACCGATCAAGGAGCCCTTCTAGTTCGCGAATCAGTGATGAAGTCAGGCGGCACTTTCTCGACCTCCATCTACTCCTCATGCTCTAGTTCCCCTCCATGCCAGTGAGATACCTCTGTCACATCTAGACTTTACTTGTGCGGGGCTGGAACAGGGGAACCAGGGAGACATGTCCCCAAATCGTCCAGCCAGAGGAGTCAAAAGCAGGCCGAACCGGCCAAGACCCAAGTTCAAATCAACCTTAAACCCAACGAACCAAGGACTAAAACACACCTTTGATCTGCCTTGCTCACATGGCTCAATCTGAGCCATTCTTTTAACATCAAACGATCCCTATTTTACCGCAATTAAGGTAATTATCTCTCTCTGTCGAATAATCACCAAAATAGCGAGATCTTGCTTTAATCATAGAAACTACATCGTAACTCCAAAAATTATGAAAAAGTAGTCCATTCCGATCAAAAAATCCAATGGAACTATTATAAATACTTCTAAAACCTGAGACCAAACGATGATCATTGATATACCTAGATCTTGTTCCTTTGCTTATTTAATTTGTCTAATGATTCAACAATGATATTTAATCTTTGGAAAACCTAGATTAGGACTCTAATGATTATCTTGTAACCTAGATCTAATCTAGTTGAATCATCTACTCTTGAAAATGAATCATTAGGGATCTAGATCTATTTACTTGATTCAATCTTGATTATAATCTTTATGAATAATGAGTAATCTTGATATTGATCTTAATTTTGCAAAACCCTTGATGTACTTTTGACCCATCAATCTGATCTTGAATTCCAATTATACAAGTATCATGATGATGAACTAGAAATTTGATGATGAATTAGATAATGACCATAAACTAGGGTTAACACATATGATACTAGAAAACCTAGGTAAGTCATTCACATTCAAAATACTTGTACACTTGAAATAATGTGGGACATATTGAAATATTGATTATAAGTGAATGACCCAACCCTAAGGTTGACATAGGAAAAGTGTATCTCTAATCTCAAAAATTGAAACTTGATTTTCAAATATCATGATCTTGATCCTTAATCCAAACATTGTGTTTTAGGATCTAACTCGAAGGGTTAACCTATTACTAGTTGATAAGTACTCAAAATCCTCGGTGAAAGGTACACTATTATACCTCCTCCTTGGTTGTAATGAAGATAATTTTTATTTTTCTCTTGATTGTGTACTTAGCTATATACTTGGTTGATGTATTGTTCCCTATTGATTAGGATTCTATATTTCTTATATTATACTTTGAGACAAACTGGAAAACATAAATGGCATGCCCATTATGACTACTCATATACTGATGATGATGATGATGATGATGATGATGATATTAATAATGTTGATATTGGGTGCAAGTGACCCCCCTCATTCAAAGGTGGGGCTTGTACATTAGCCTCCTACCTCATATGGAGAGAAGGAGCCCAGTGACTTCCCCCATCGCGTTGGGGCGATAAATTCACACAAAAATATATAAGCATGCTTCTCGAATTACAACATAATGGGAACTCGTAATAAAAAACGAATCATTTGAAAAACTTGTCAAATAACTTTTGGTTTTTGCAAATTTCTTGTTATACCTTTGAAATATAAGTCCTTCCAAGTACACTAATTTTCTTATAAACTATCTTACTTGATTTTGATAGCATACCGTGCAATTGCATGATTGTGTCTCAATTTTCTTGATTTTAGGAAATACAAATGGAACACTAACTAAGTCCGCTTCCACACTCATACACTCTGATGACAAAGATATATTGGAAAAATCTCCGTATTGGGTTAGTTTTTTCATTTACATATCTAATTTTTTAGTTATTATTTCTTATTGTATATGGCAGTGTGTTAGATCCTATCGGGCCACTCAGGGATGGGCACTTCAATCCTCTTACTACTGTTTATGTTGTAGAATTGGGATTGGGGTAAGAATGGTTCTGTGACACTGAGTCACATTGTACTCATCTTCTCAAAGTTCATGACATCTTCCAATCCTAGAAATTCTATGCAAAGTTATCAAAATGGGAATTTTGAATTTCTAAAGTCATGTTCTTGGGTCACATAATTTCTGGTGGGAAAATTTTTTGTTGACCCAGTCAACATCTCGATTGTTCTCGAGTGGATGTTTTCTAGGACTTTCTGGTTATTACTGATGTTTCATTTTAAACTTTAGCAAGGCAGCCTTTCCCCTCACAAAAATCACCAGGAAAGGAGAGCAGTTTTTATGGTTGAAAGAGTGCTAGTCTAGTTTTCAATAGTTGAAGACAAAGCCGATGACTACACCTGTCTTGACTCTTACCTTAGGAAATGATGGATTCTTTGTCTTCACTGATGCATCAAGATTCGGTCAGGGTTGTGTCCTCATGCAAGAAATAATGGTAGTTTCTTATGCCTCTTGACATTTGATGACAAACGAGGTAAACTTCTCAAACCACAACCTCAAGCTTGGCGTCGTCATATATGCTTTGAATATATGGCAACACTACTTGTATGGTGCCACCTTCCACATCATCACTGAATATAAGACTCTAAAATACATCTTGACACAAAAGGATCTCAATACCAAACAGAGGTATTGTGATAAGTATCTCAAAGACTATGACTTCACCATTGTCTACCACCCTAGTAAGGCAAATGTAGCGGCTGATGCGCTCAGCTGGAAGCAAGCTAAATGTGCTACCATTTTCACCACCGAATGGAAGAATGTGGAACTCATGTCACCTTGTGCCTCAAGGTGCATCTGAAATGTTCTCAGATTGGCCAACATCCATGTAAAACCAGGCCTCCATTCCAAGAACATGTCAGCTCAGAAGAATAGCAAGACCCTTAAAATGACTAAATTGCTAGAAAAACCCCAGACACATCTGACAGCCGGTATGGATGTTGAAATCTGGTACAAACAACGCATATGGGTTCCAGAGTATTCATATATGACAGAAAGGGTCTTGCTATAAGGTCATGGGTCTTAATATATAGTGCACCATGGGTCTACAGAAATGTACAAGGATCTGCAAAGGAATTTCTGGTGGAAGAATATGAAAACTAATATTGTTGCTTTCATCTCTAGGTGTATGATCTGTCAACAGATCAAGGCATCTAATCAACGTCCAGGAGGTCTTCTACAACCCCTACTTATCCCCAAGTGGAAATGGGAAAACATCACCACATATTTTGTGGTGGGTCTACTTAGGACCAGGAAAGGGAGTGTCGCCATTTGTGTTCTCATCGACCGTCTGACTAAATCAGCCGATTTTATTCTGATCCAGACAATAACCAAAGTCCCAGAGTTAGCATAGCTATACGTTCGGGATATAGTCAGGATGCATGGAATTCTTGCATCTATTGTGTTTGATCAGAATGAAAAATTCACTTCTAACTTGTGGTGACACGTGCTGGAAGAATTGAGGACTCAACTAAATTTTAGTACTACATATCATCCACAAATTGATGGTTAGCCTGAGAGGACAATCCATGTTCTAGAAGTATTATTGAGATTATGTTTCCTTGATTGGGGTGGTTCATGGGATCACTACCTTCCTCTTGTTGAGTTTTCCTACAACAGTAGCTACCAGTGCAATATAGGCATTCCTCCCTATGAAGCATTGTATCGAAGATAGTATAGGTCTCCAATTTACTTGGATGAATTAGGCGAAAGATGAATTCTAAAATATGAGGAATTACAACTTTATTTTGATAATGTCAACCTAATCAAGTAAAGGCTGAAAAGGGCACTTGATCATTAGAATTCTTATGTTGATGCACACAAGACCGATACTCAGTTTTTGGTAGGTAACCATGTTCTCCTAAAGATTCAACCAATTTGAGCCATTTCAAAGAATAAATGAAAACTTAGCCCCATAAATGTGGGTCCATTTGAAATTTTGGACCGTATTGGGGAATGTTCATATAGATTATATTTACCTCCACAATATAGCATGATGCATAATGTCTTGCAGTATCAAACGTGAAGCAGTATGTTTAGGACCCTACACATTTTCTCAATCATGAGCAAACTAAATTAAAGGACACCCTTGTATACCAAGAAGTTCCAGTCAAGATACTTGATACTTGCACAAAGGAGCTCAGAAATAAGAATATCGAGATGATCAAGGTGTTGTGGAAGAACCATAATAGTGATGATTCTACCTGGGCATTGAAGTTAGACATGGAGGAAAGCTTGCTGACATTTTTAAGGAAGTCTGAATTTTGAGGACAAAATTTCTAATAAGGAGGGGAGGATGTGATAAAGTGGCTTTTACCTTTAGTTTTGTTCAATTTAAATTTTTTCCTCACTATGTACAATCATGGCCCAAATTTGTTTTCTTATCTATGTAACAATGTTGAGACTCAAATTCGAAATATGATGACCAATGTGTTTTGCATACAAATTTTACATTACAAAAGAGGTTAATGTAACTCTTTACCCAAAGATATAAATTTGTCCATAAAACTTCATCATCTGGTGCTCAAACATTTTTTAAATATACTCCACATTTTTTTGGATCTATGATTCAATTTTCACTCCAATTGGACATTCCTACTAATTTCTATGAATTTTGGAAGTTATATGCTAAAAACCCATTTTGTTTACCTTTTTTTATGACCATTTCCATGTCATTGATCCATTTCTCTAGCGGGAGGCAAGCCACGACCCTTGGATTGGGCATTCATGGGTCATGGCCCGATCCTATGGTTAGGAGGTCGTCCCGTACCTCCTACAATCAGTGGAGAGGGGATCAAGCGGCTGAAGTGGCAATTGACCATGATACGACCCATTTTGAAAATCAAATCGAATGGAAACGCTCGCTCCAGCAATTCGATTTCAAATGAACCTTTTCCCCCATATAATGAACTTGTTTTAAGAATCAAATCAGAACCCTCTCTTAGCCACTACCATGGAACTATCACACCTAGGCTAACCTTAAACCTAGCCTCCTTCAGCTATAAAAACCTCATCCCCTAGTTCATCTTGCTCCCACGACCTCGACCGGTGCCTTTAATCCCACTCTTTCTCTCCTCACCTTTTGCCATTTTTTCTCTGGCCATTTCTCTACCATAACACCACCGTGCAGGTTGTGAGAAATTTGGATTACATGAGGGACCATGACAGTTGGATCAAAGTCAATGTGCAACTGTACCCAAAGATCAACGACCACCAAGCAACGCACCCACCTCCTTTCCTTCCTTCTCACACATGTGATCAGGATCAAGTGTCCTCCTAGACACATGATCCAACGATGGTCAAGGTTGACCAAGGGATCCAATGGCCCATATTTTTCCTTGGCCTTTCTTTTTTGGTATTTCTTCTCCTCTTTTCTCAGAAGTTCCAATAAATGGCAAGATCTTGTTAAATTATAAAAAAATGCATCCTAGCTCCAAAAACTACGAGTAAATAGTCAATCTTGATCATAAAAACACAAGGAATTCATTCAAAATACTTATGTATTCTAATTCTTTATGGATCTCACTGACATCCCTAGATTTTCCCTCTTCCTCATAATATTTTAGTTAATGACTCTATTATGTGTTTAATCTTTTGGAAACCATAATAGTTGACTCTAATGATCATCTTGTGACACTAAAACCAAACTTGACTAGATAAGATTTTAGATCTAACCTTTTGACTCATCTAACCTAGAATATGAATCATGCACCTAATTGATCTAATATTGAGCTCCAATGATTCTAATTCATCTTGATGAAGATCTAAATATTTGATGATGACTTGGATAATGATGATAATAATTAGGGTTGAAATATGTTCCTAAAAGACTAAGGGTGTTATTCATGCTTGAAACATTCTTAACACATGAATAATGTTGGACATATTGAAATATTTTTTATTATAAGTGGATGATATAACCTTAAGGTTGAAATAGGAAAATGTAACCCTAATCTCAAATATTGAAACATGACACTTTTAAAACCATGATTTTGACCCTTGATCCAATCTTATTGATCTACGATCTGACTCAAGTGGTTAATCTACTCTTTCTTGGAATCCATATTTCAACTATTCATCATGAAGGTACACTATTATTATATCTCCTCCTTGACCATACTAGAAGTATTTAAGATATTTGTATGTACCTCTTGAACTTATACTTGGCTATGTATTTGGTTGTACTACTATTCCCTATTGATTAGTCCTCTGATTTTTCTATGTTATACTTTTAGATAACTTGGAACATAAATGAAAATGCCCATTATGACTGCCCAAAATTATGATAATGTTGATATTGAGTACAAGTGACCTCCTCATTCGGAGGATTGATCTTGTACATGTTGATTTGTCCTCCTACCTCATATGGAGAGAAGGAGTCTGGTGACCTCCCCCATCTCGTTGGGGTGATGGAGCCACATAAACATATATATATATATATGCATGCTTCTTGATATCAGCATAATGGGAAATGCATAATAAAATCTTGTCGAATAAATATAGTTTTGGAAAATTGTTTATTGATTAATTATTTGAACTTAAGTCCTACCACGTATACTATTTTTGGTATAAACAATTTTACATGTTTTTTATAGTTTACCATGAAAATTCAATGTTTGTTTCATGACATTATTGATTTTATGTAATGCAAGGAATTATGCACATGCTATCTACTATTTTTATCATCTGCTGAAACAAGGACTGCTACATCAAATATGGACTCTACATGGGAACTAAATTCCAAAAGGGATGAAGTTGTTGGCTGTTTTTTATATCTACTTTTCTTTCCATGGTTCGTACAGGCCTTATGTACTAAAAACTTTGGTTCATTTCAATAAAAGAAGAATGTTATTTCATTTTTGCATATTATATGTGTGTGATTTTTAGTCCACTCAGAGACGGGCTCTCTAATCCCTTTAACACTACCCATTAGTGGGATTATGATTAGGGTAAGAATGATTATGTGACACATGTCATCCCAAACAAAAGGAACATCTTTCATGGTCAGCTTTGTCACGGGTAACACTACAACACTGAAATTCTTGATGAATCCCCTTTAGTAACCAACCAAACCTGGCAAACTTCTGACCTCTTTCGATGTCTTGGGTTTCTTCCACCCGAACATCGACTCAACCTTCTTTGAGTCTACATAAATAGTCTTAGATGATATGATGTGACCAAGGAAAGATACCTCTGTCAAACAAAACTCACACTTGTTGAACTTGGCATACAATTGGTGTTGTCTCAACCATGCCAATGCCTGGAGAAAATGTTGCTCATGTTGTCGTATGTCTTTTTTTTGTAAGACCGATAGCTTAATTATTCATCATGTGCTATGCAACAAGCCAATGGTTGAAATAAACATTTACATCTATATTAAGCCAAGATGGCTTAATCAAATTGAACTAAAAATTGAGATTAAAAGAATTTGTTACAGTGTCTAAAACTGAGATTTGTTCACGGGGGATAAACTATAGTCCTACACCTCGAATGTGTGAACATTCATCCTGGAATTGTCTCCACACAGCTTGGCATCTTGGAGTTGGTGGGCGAGATCCTATCAGTAGTTGTATAGCTTTCTGGGCTTTTGAAAGAATGGTAACTTTTTGAAGACCCTTGGACCGACAAAAGTGTGCAGTCCTAACAATCCCATGAATTTGAGCTTTGTGCATGGATCTTGCAAGGGCAGTGCGACCATCTCTATGAGAATCACTTCTTTTTTTGAGATGACATGGATTCCCACACTTGCCATCCTATTCTTAGGTTGAAAGCATGCATCTATGAAGACAAAGTGGTAAGTTTCCTATCTCTAGATAGATTGGTAGTCTATCTTGGCTGCCACATTGCTATTTTGTTGTTGCATCACCGTGGAAATGGTATGGGAACACTCCTTACTGAATAGAATTATATATTTAGTGCATAGTGGCTTACCAGTGTGTATAAGATCACTTCAAAATTGCCACACGAGCCAACATGCCTCTAGTAGGAGAGCTTAAGGTTGTACTTGTCCAAGAGGAAGAAAAACAACTAATATCCAAGGGTCTTCCTCAAGGTCGAAGAAGCCTGGTGCGAGGTCAAGACCTCACCATATTAGATTTATGGATGAGTAGTCTCTGATGATATGGATCAGGGAGTCTTGTGAATTGTGACATGCAAGGAAGGTGATATCAACATCAATATGGTGCCTCCATTTCTCTGCATTATTGAGTAGTTCATTGTGTTGCAGTAGCCAGGAAAAGAAATTCAGTAACTTTGGCACCCGTATCTTCTAGATGGTTGAACAGGTACCTTCAATCCTTATATAGTTGGACACCCTCAGCCAGCAGTAGTTTGGTTTTGAAGTGAGGTCTTTTTTCTCTTCATAAAGACAATCCCACATGTTTGGCCCTATGTTAGGATCTGGCTGCAGTATGTTTTTTATTTATTCATGCACAATGGGTGATAAGTAGACAACAATGAAACCATGGTCCCAATCACTGATATCAATAACCACAGAGCTTGTGGTAAGGTCCTCAATGCTAGACGGTGTGATGTAAGAGGGCTCAATGTCAATAGGTTTCAAATGTGAAATCCATCTATCCTCCTATATATTAGTCAATTTCCATGATTGAACAATTTTTTAGCATTCTTCTTAAATGACAGGAAGGTTCTTCTTTATGAATGACCACGTCGGGGAGCATGGCTTGTTAATCAGCCTCCAATCAATAGTATTTTTTTATCATGACTTTGACCTAGAGAAGAGAAAGATTTTTAAGAATACTCCATACATTCTTCAACATTAAATCCTGATTGGAGTCTCGTGCATCCTTTAGTCAAAGTCCTCCTCCCAGTTTGAATGAGGTGATCTTCTTCCAAGAGACTAGAGACATCTTTTAATATTCCCAGCCACCTGACTAGATGAATTTCTACACATGCTTATTGATGTCATCATAAAGCCTTGGTGATAGTCTAACTGATTGCATTGTGTATGGTAGTATCACCTGAAGAGTTGACTTTGCTAGTGTGATACAACCTGCTAAGAAAATTTGACGAGATGACCACTATTCATTCTTTCATGTAGCATGGTCACTATGATTTTATGGGTGTTGTAATTCAGTCTATGATGAAGGAGGAACATGCCCAAATAGAGGCCAAGGTCATCTATGCATCCAATTCCCAATGTGTTGCAAAATGTTGTCTATATCGCTCGTGGTGTATTATGTGAGAAATAGTATTTGGATATTTTGTAGATATTGTCTGGCTACATACTATTTAGAAATATTCAAGCACCCTGGCTATGACCTCTACCTCTGTAAATGAAGCTTCCTCCACTAGCATGATATCATCGATAAAGAGAATATGATAGAGTGGGGTGTCATTTTATGAGATCTTGATCGACTTCCATTGCCCAAAGTTAACTTCATTGAAAATAAACTGACTCAGCCATTCCATGCAAAGGAAGAAGATATAAGGGCTGACGGATCCCCTTGGTGAATGCCATGGGTAGAGTTGAAGGTCGTTAGTGTCTTTCCTTTCTAGAAAATGGAAGTAGCACTACTAGAGATGATGTCCATTATTAGTCGAGTGATGTTGCTTGGAAGACTAGCTTTTTGGGGAGTGTCCAGGATAAAAGGGTGATGCATCATTTTGAAGGCCTTTGAAGGCCTAGCTTCATATAGACATAGTGTTTCCTTGAGTTCTTACTTTTCATTGAGTGGATGACTTCTTGGATGAGAAGGATGTTTTCATTGATATATCTTCGCAGAATAAAGCTAGATTGTGTCTCTGAAATCCATCCTGAGAGGGGTGGATTCAGTCACTTGACAATGACTTTAGAGATAAGTTTGAAGCATGTGTTATATTAGTGAGATTCTCCAGAAGTCACTACACTATTGTGGTTGTCTCATCTTAGGAATGATAACCATATATGCATCAAATGGTGTGGGATCTACTGTCCCTGTATTAAAGGCATTTTGCACAATGAGAACCACTGAGTTGCCCACCTACAACCAATTAGATTGTATGAATTTTCTATGAACTCCATATGGTCCAGTCACTTTGTTGGGTGCCATTGAAGTTGCCACCTTGTACATTTCATCATGTCCAAGCATACAAGCAAGGAAATTTCTAGTCTGGTGAGAAATGCCTAGGAATAAACATGTGTAATCTTAATGATTGCATCAATGGCTTGATATGAGAATGTAGACATCATGTTGTGGAAGTAATCTTGCACTACATATTGGATAACTACTGGCTTCGTGACCCATTTTCTCTTCATGTTGTAGATGTGAGTGATTTTATTCACTTGGCACTTTGCTTTGGCATAAGATTGAAAGTAATTTGTGTTTCCATCACCATCCTTAATCCAATTGATGTGGGAATTTTGACTTCAGTCCTCCTTGCACAGGAGTATACGATGATATTGCTCTTGCAAGGAGTTAAAATTTAGATTATTAGTAGTTGAAGGAAAGGATTTGTGTAGTACATGTCTTTTGTCTATCCACTTGAAGACAATTTCTTTATCTTTGCACTGTAGTCTAGAGGATTTTGTTTTCCATTCTAGAGCCATTGCTTAGAAAGATGGAAGAGCCTTGTTGAAAGGTTTGTGTTCATCCCATTTTAGAAGGAGATCTTTCTTGAATTCAGGCATCATTGACTATTTAACTTTGGTATGAAAGACCTTTGTAGACATTCCATGAGTGGTTTCATTGATAATTAGCATTGGATTGTGGTTTGAATACAACCTAGGTAGCGTAGAGATATAAAATCCACCCATTGTTGTGAGCCATGTGTCATTGGCGATGACTTTATCAAGTTTCTTGCACATGTTAAATCTTTTAAAGGTTAGGATATGTCCTTTTGCTTTGATTTTAGCTAATCCAGTATGTAGGAGAGTGTCATTGAACATGTTAGATGCTCTTTTATCAAAGTATCCATTGAATTTTTCTCCGTTGGATCAATCATTGTGTTAAAAACACCCATCACTACCCATGCACTTTTGATCTTGTGAGAAATCTCCTGAAGATGCTTCCATAAGGGTCTTTTGGTTGGGTTCAGATTCCCATATACAAAAGTAATATACCAGCCTTCATTAATTTTGTAGTGTATCAATTACATGTGATAGACAAGGACTTTAAGATCACAGTGACATGTTTCCCAGAGAAACCATATGCCACCTAAGAAGCATAAGGATTCAACACGGTGTGAGGAAGACAAATCATGTGATAACCTAGATTTTTCAGTTTTAATAACTAATACAATTTTCGAGAGACAAGCATTATATGTAGAGGATGAATACCAAATTGAGGAATTGGTAATACAATCATGGATTCCCTCACCAAATTAGGTGTTTTGAGATATGATAGAGGGTTATGACGCCTAAATGAATTCAATTGTGAATGAATACCCTTACTAATTGATTAAGCTCTCATGAGACCAATCATTCATTTAGTGATCCAGTGAGTAGCAAACTAATTTCTTTTGAGGAATCATATACATATGAACCAATGCTGAAGTTCTGGAGTCAACTTTGACTAAATGGCATATCATTTTCACATAAGGTAATACCCTAAGTGTCACATGAAGGTGAACTTTAGGTTTTAATGTGATTAGTCAATAAACATGCCTAACCTTCGAATTTCATTCACAAACTTATGCCACAGCTACATCATGACATTATAAAGCTACACCTAAAATTTTATGGCAATTGGATCATCCAATTAAGAGATATGAGCTGTTGAAATTGATGTATATATTTCATAAATCGCCAACCTAGGACCTAAGATTTTGATTTAATTGGTCAAATATGTGTCACGCAGCCCTTTGAAGCTTGGGTGTGGACCTTGGTTTAGGCCAACATTTTATGGTCGTTGATCAGCGATCCAACGGGGGAGACTGTGTCTCCTACCTTCCGCCTTTCCCGGCCCTGACCCTAACAGAATCTACCTAACCCAAAGCTACTTCGCACGCCTAGCTCCCACAACAATTGCATGAGATTTCTTGGAGGACCGATTCTACTCCTCAAACCGAACTCAACAAACCCTACTATGTCTCCTACTATGCCCTGAGTAGAGATAACAGACCTCCGCCATCTCGCACTTCTCACTGGTGGCAGGACTCATTTAGGGCTTTCCCTCCCACACATTCTCATGCCTATTTAAGGATACCTTTAGCTCTGTCATACCCCCCTTAGACTCCCACTCAACCCAATTTGAAGCAACTGACCTCCGAGCACCTCCCCTGAGTCGACCTTCCATCCGTCCTTGCACCACCTCGGCATCACCCTCACAGGTCTTGCCCCACCGAATACAACCCGCCATCACCACCACCTCAATCCGGAGGTGCTTCTCGGCTAGGACAAACTACCCCAGAACACCTCTTCGTCCCTGACCTCCACCTCACTGGCGACCTCACCGTCACTGCGGCGGCGATGAGATCTAGGGGGAGCCACAGATCAGAAACCTCACCCATCCGATCGAGGCGGCCTCGCGAAGGTGAGGGCACTCTCATCTAGACTCCAGCGCCACCCAAGAGCGACCAGAGCCTCGCCAGAGTGATCAACTTGCTGCTCGAGCAAGCAGCAGCAGAGACAGAGAGCTGCCATGTGATCGTGAAGAAAAAGAAAAGGATCGGGTCTGGCCAGGAACCAGCCGATCCATCACAACAGACTGAGCAAACCCTGAACCAGCCGACTCATCCAAGCTAAGAAGGCAAGAGATGCGCCCACCATGGTGGCCACGTGGTAGCGCGTGATTGGCCACAATAAGGAAAATTCCCAGAAATTCCACTAATCTTGCATAATTCATAATAAATAGCATGTTTATCAGAAAAATACAAATAAGGTGTTGAAATGCTCAGAAAAATGCGTAGAACAATATGGAAGCAGAATATCAGACTTTTGATGTGCTAATAATAGTGATATCATGTAAGATGTGTAATGCTTGTTTAATGGATAATAAATAGCAAATGATGACATAAAATCATGGAAAAATATCAGTAAGTCCACAATTATGTATAGAATGCATATGATGTCAGATATGGTCATGATGATGCATGAAAGTATATAATTTGATTAATATGGATAATTAGCGCTAATAACACTAAAGATAATGTATTAAATGCATGCATGCTCAATAAATGATGAGATTTATAGAAATTCCTCATATCTGTAACTGAATATAATATATATATCTGAGATCTGTTATATGCATAGAATTCATGTTATATGAAGATGACCCTTAATACTGTGTTGTAACCCTAAATTGAATAATGTATATAAACTAGGGTTAATATATGCACAAAAAGGATATGGGACCTAATATTCAGATAATGAATCATAATCTGGAAAATGACATCAGTAAAATAAATATAAGACAATAATGCAAGTAAACGTTGGAATATCCTAATGAGATAATATAAACCCTAATGAACTCGACTAGGGTTAATATGATGAGAATCTGATGATAGTATGTGGTCTTGTCTTAATCAGGTGATGACCAGACTTCTAGATGATCAAGGATAAGTTAGAAATATCTGAACTCAGGGACGTGGGTTTTATTTAAGTATATGACTATGGTTTTCTTGCTTGCAATCATGATATGTATGTATGCTCTCTTCTATTTGCTAATATTGGATGTAGTAGCACTATATAGTACTCGATGTTTTATCACTTGTAAACAATAAATGATAAGTAGATGCTTTGTAGCTATTTAAGGTGTTCATTATCCCCCTTATGAGGGAATGGATTAATGTTGGCTAGTACACCTCCCTAGAGCACACGATGTATGGGGAGTTTCCCTAGAGTACTTGGTACACGGGGATAGTCCCAATATTTATGTTTTGGTACTAGTCCACCTTGATAATGCAATTCATCTAGGAAAATGACTTAAATTGGAGTATTTCACTTAATAAAGAAGTGTTTTCTATGATTTTCTTTCCTTCTATAAATCTTTTTCAAAAATTATGAAAGCCATAAATATATATATATCTTTCTGCCCATGTACACAACACCTTGTGTGTTGTTTTGTTGTTTCACATATGTTTTAGGTTCAGAGATAGCATGGGAGAAAAGTACAGGATGTGAGCAAGTTGTACAGGTTGTACCTATTGTGTAGATCCTAGTTTAGCATACATGTTCTTAGACTATAGAATCTTCATTCAATATGTAATTGTAAATCATTGTGTAATAATTCATGTTGTATAAATATACATGTTGAATGTTGAGAAATGTTATAGTTTTATGTTCATGTATGCGTATTATGCTTCCACATCGCTTTCTGATATGATTGGATGATGTTTTCGGATTATGACATCTCATTCCCAATAGGGTTTGGAGAAATCAAAATTCGGGGACATCACAATTGGTATCAGAGCATGAACAATAGCTACACATAACAATTGCTCACCATGAAACATTAAACCTAAATCTCACCTTTCACTTTACACGTTAGAAACTTAATAAGTTGTTCTATAGGAATAAGGTTTGACTTAGCCTCTAGGTTAGAACCTAGATGTTCGAGAACTAGGTTTAGACAAGTGTCTGAAACCCTTACCATATAGAGCTCATATGTATGGGGTAGCTACACTAGTCTACACCATGTTCTCACCATTTCACTAGGTTACATGGCACCAGACTATCTACTGTGTGTTGGACACTCGAATTGGCTGGTTTGGTTTTGTTTCCCAATCGGCTCACACCTCGACAGTTTTCTCTGACGCCTTCTTTCTCAGAGAAAAACTATATAATATTTTATTATATGTATGTAAATATAAAAATGTGTCCCTCACACAGGAGAGTAGTGGGTGTTCATGCAATCTAAGTGAAAGGGAGTGACATCAGTCTAGAAGAGAGAATAGATCTAGATTAGATGTCTAGAGCCTCATAAGTTTATGTGATAGATAGATAGACAAAAGAAAGATGAAGGAAATAAGCATATAGAATCTTATCTAACTTTGATCTATGATGGTATAAGTTTCCTTATTAAGATTTGATTTTTTTTATATGAGCCGAATCCACTCTTAAAGGATCTATGCTAAGTCGTAATGATGAAGGTACATTCCCTTTTCCTACTTAAGATAACCTAAGTTAAGATAGAGATGAGTGTGCATGAGCCTCAAGCTCTTATACAAGGAGAATGTCTAGTGGTAGGATGAGATATGTGGTGAACTCTATAGAAGTAAGACCCGCAGGGAGAAGGTCATAGGACCTAGCCTCCAATATATGAGGTATGTGTTAAAAAAAAATATCCTATACTAGATTACTCTTGAGTGTTGAGTTGAGTCATTATGCATGATTCAAATCTATATGTGAGAATTGGGTAAAAGAAAAGGATGGGTAGATGACCCATTCGATAAAGTCAATCCTTTGGCTGAGTTAGGTCCTAGCTAGAGTGACATATTTTGTGAATCTCATCATTAGTTGCAAGTGAGGTAATATATGAACTCTAGTTATGAGAGTATGATGCTTTGTGCAAAAGTTACTCAAAAATACAATTCTCCCTTCTTCTCTTTCCTAATATATGATGATAGAAACCTCACTTGAGCTATATAGATGATTTATATATAAGGAGTCACTCTTATAAGCTTGACCTATTGTATATCCCCCCCCCTATATCATACATGTAGCACCCAAGATTGAAATCATGATAAGTTTGACTTTAAAATATTCTCTTCCCCTTCATATGAAACATGAAAGATATGATGCTGAGATCATGGGATAAATTTAGTATATTCTCTTATTCCCTTCACATAATACATGCAAGACATAAAAAGTTGAACTCATGAACTTGATATAAAGATATTTTTGTATCATAGGATATATGATCAAAAATATAGTTCGTAACTTGGATCCTCCTCAATGTATGCTTCTAAGTTGAGTATGAAATCACACCATAGGGTGAAACCCTAATGGTCAAACATGTTATGTAAGCCCTTCTTAAGTAGAAAAAAAAATCCTAATATCAAGGATGAAGATAAATCTCCTCTAATATTGAAATCATTGTATGATGTTGATCATAAAACATATTAATGATGTTAGATTTGAATGATCAGAATGTCATGGCATATAAACGAATTCCTCCTAAACTTTAAAAGTATGAAAAAAAAACATGTACCCTTAGGGGTGATGTAATCCTAAGATATCATAATGTCATGTTATGGCTAAGACATTAAGTGATGCTTCCACATATATAAGGTGGGGTGGACACACCCAAGAATCTCTAGACCCTGAGCTGACAACTTAGAGAGTGATGCAACTATGGTGGTCTTAGAACCTAAGAAATGATGATGTATATGAAGTTGAACTCCTAAATAGCCTTTCAGAATGAGATTAGTTGAATTTTGAGGATGAAATTCCAAATAAGGTGGGGTGAATGTGATAACCTAGATTTTTGAGTTTTAATAACTAATACAATTTTTGAGAGATAAGCATTCTATGTAGAGGACGAATACCAAATTGAGGAATTGGTAATAAAATCATGGATTCCCTCACCGAATTAGGTGTTTTGAGATATGATAGAGGGTTATGACGCCTAAATCAATTCAATTGTGAATGAATACCCTTACTAATTTATTAAGCTCTCATGAGATAAATCATTCATTTTAGTGATCCAGTGAGTAGTGAACTAATTTCTTTTGAGGAATCATATACATATGAACCAATGTTGAAGTTCTGGAGTCAAATTTGACTAAATGGAATATCATTTTCACATAAGGTAATACCCTAAGTGTTACATGTAGGTGAACTTTAGGTTTTAATGTGATTAGTCAATAAACATGCCTAACCTTCGAATTTCATTCCCAAACTTATGCCACAGCTACATCATGACATTATAAAGCTACACCTAAAATTTTATGGCAATTGGATCATCCAATTAAGAGATATGATCAGTTGAAATTGATGTATATATTTCATAAATCGCCAACCTAGGACCTAAGATTTCGATTTAATTGGTCAAATATGTGTCACGCAGCCCTTTGAAGCTTGGGCGCGGACCTTGGTTTAGGACAACATTTTATGGTCGTTGATCAGCGATCCAACGGGGGAGACTTTGTCTCCTACCTTCTGCCTTTCCCGGCCCCGACCCCAACAGAATCTGCCTAACCCAAAGCTACTTCGCACGCCTAGCTCCCACAATGATTGTACAAGATTTCTTGGAGGACAGATTCTACTCCTCAAACCGAACTCAACAAACCCTTCTATGTCTCCTACTATGCCCTGAGCAGAGATAACAGACCTCCGCCATCTCGTGCTTCTCACTGGCGGCAGGACTCATTTAGGGTTTTCCCACCCACACATACTCATGCCTATTTAAGGATACCGTTAGCTCCGCCAGGACCCCCTTAGACTCCCACTCAACCCAATTTGAAGCAACTGACCTCCGAGCACCTCCCCCATGTCGGACTTCCATCTGTCGCCGCACCACCTCGGCAGCACCCTCACAGGTCTTGCCCCATCGAATACAACCCTCCATCACCACCACCTCAATTCGGAGGTGCTTCTCGACTAGGACAAACTACCCCAGAACACCTCTTCATCCCTGACCTCCACCTCACAGGTGACCTCACCATCACTATGGCGGTGTTGAGATCTAGGGGGGGCCACAGATCAGAAACCTCACCCATCCCATCGAGGCGGCCTCGCGAAGGTGAGGGCACTCTCATCCAGACTCCAGCGCCACCCAAGAGCGACCAGAGCCTCGCCAGAGTGATCAACTTGCTGCTCGAGCAAGCAGCAGCAGAGACAGAGAGCTTCCAGGTGATCGTGAAGAAAAAGAAAAGGATCGGGTCAGGCAAGGAACCGGCCGATCCATCACAACAGACCGAGCAAACCCTGAACCAGCCGACTCATCCAAGCCAGGAAGGCAAGAGTTGCGCCCACCATGGTGGCCACGTGGTAGCGCGTGATTGGCCACAATAAGGTAAATTCCTAGAAATTCCCCTGGTCTTACATAATTCATAATAAATAGCATGTTTATCAAAAAAATACAAATAAGGGACTGAAATGCTCAGAAAAATGCGTAGAACTATATGGAAGCAGAATATCAGAATTTTGATGCACTAATAATAGAGATATCATGTAAGATGTGTAATGCTTGTTTAATGGATAATAAATAGCAAATGATGACATAAAATCATGGAAAAATATCAATAAGTCCACAATTATGTATAGAATGCATATGATGTCAGATATGCTCATGATGATGCATGAAAGTATATAATTTGATTAATATGGATAATTAGGGCTAATAACACTAAAGATAATGTATTAAATGCATGCATGCTCAATAAATGATGAGATTTACAGAAAACCCTCATATCTGTAACTGGAATATAATATATATATCTGAGATCAGTTATATGCATTGAATTCATGTTATATGAAGATGACCCTTAATACATGGGTTGTAACCCTAAATTGAATAATGTATATAAACTAGGGTTAATATGTGCACAAAAAGGATATGGGACCAAATATTCAGATAATGAATCATAATCTGGAAAATGACATCAGTAAGATAAATATAAGACAATAATGCAAGTAAACGTTGGAATATCCTAATGAGATAATACAAACCCTAATGAACACGACTAGGGTTAAGATGATGAGAATCTGATGATAGTATGTGGTCTTGTCTTAATCAGGTGATGACCAGACTTCTAGATGATCAAGGATAAGTTAGAAATCTCTGAACTCAGGTACGTGGGTTTTATTTAAGTATATGAATATGGTTTTCTTGCTTGCAATCATGATATGTATGTATGCTCTCTTCTGTTTGCAAATATTGGATGTAGTAGCACTATATAGTACTCGATGTTTTATCACTTGTAAACATAACTGATAAGTAGATGCTTTGTAGTTATTTAAGGTGTTCATTATCCCCCTTATGAGGGAATGGATTAATGTTGGCTAGTACACCTCCTTAGAGCACACGGTGTACGGGGAGTTTCCCTAGAGTACTTGGTACATGGGTATGGGCCCAATATTTATGTTTTAGTACTAGTCCACCTTGATAATACAATTCGTCTAGGAAAATGACTTAAATTGGAGTATTTCACTTAATAAAGAAATATTTTCTATGATTTTCTTTCCTTCTGCAAATATTTTTCAAAAATTATGAAAGCCATAAATATATGTATCTTTCTGCCCATGTACCCAACACCTTGTGTGTTGAGTTTTTGTTTCACGTATGTTTTAGGTTCAGAGATAGCATGGGAGAAAAGTACAGGATGTGAGCAAGTTGTACATGTTGTACCTATTGTGTAGATCCTAGTTTAGCATAAATGTTCTTAGACTGTAGAATCTTCATTCAATATGTAATTGTAAATCATTGTGTAATAATTCATGTTGTATAAATATACATGTTGAATGTTGAGAATGTTATGGTTGTATGTTCATGTATGTGTATTATGCTTCCGCATCACTTTCTGATTTGATTGGATGATGTTTTCGGATTTTGACATCTCATTCCCAATAGGGTTTGGAGAAATCAAAATCTGGGGACGTCGCAAATCAAGTTTATGAATTGTAGGGAGGGAGATGTCTACACTGCATTGAGTTTCAACTAGATCAAGAAAGTGGATTTTGTACATTTGTTTATATCCTTTCAGAAGGTGAATTTTGTCCTTGGATATTGCTCCTTCTTTGTTTGAGCAAAGGATGTCCATTTGTTCACCATCTAAGAATGTGGGAAAAGAATAAGTTGATTGTGTCCCCAAGTCCTATGGATTGGCCACCCTCACTAGGTTGGGTCTCCTCCATAACTTGATTTTCCCTCTTGGAAGTTGAGGATGCGTCTGGTCTTGATTGGTGTTCATCACATTTGCAAAAAATTGTGCTATTTTTCCTTTCTTTCACTTTGTGCCTCAGTTGACTTGTAAATGTTGGTATATCACCTTCCTATTCTGAAGTGGGACATCACTTCCACCCATCCCTTAGTCACCCCAGTTGAAGCTTGGAGCGTCTTGATCCGGGACTGCACTGCCACTTACAAACTAAAAAGGTGTGTTGTGTTTACGACCTTAACTCATCTCGTCGTCCATAAGAATCATCGTTTTGTCTTCATTTCCTAGAGGATGTTGACAAGATGACTCTTGAGCAGATGTCATCAATTTTTCTTAGGTACATTGTTGCTTTTTGAGCCCCTTCTTATTTTGTTTATGGTTCATCACTGTTTCCCAATCATCCTCCTCAGTCCTTGACTCGTTGGGGGGAGGGCCTTTGGCCTCAAAACCCGTATGAGGGTTTGGAGCATAGGAATCTATGGCCTTCTGCCCTGGTTTCTTGGGGGCTTGTCGTTGTTTCGGTTTCTTGGCATAGATCACCTGAGAGTATGAAATGGCTACTATCACAGGTTGAACTATCGATGTTGTTTCTTCTGGGGTTGAGAAGGATGGGATGAAGGAGCACTCCTTGTCAACATGCCCCAGCCATCCACATCTCATGCATATGACAAGCATGTTCTCATATTCAATACAAAACTTTTCTCGCTCACCATGACTACCGATAGTAGCGGTTTGAAGGTGTTCACTTATACATCAATATTCAAAAATTTCCCACGTTGTCCAGTTGTTGTGGTGTTGTCTATCTTTATAGTATTCTCTACCAGAACATCAATGTTGTCCAACAATTGTGTTTGATAGAGGTAGATTGGAAGATCTGAGACTCTCAACCAAACCACTAGTTTGTGAGGGATGGGATCTTATGGTCAGAACTCTGAGGCCCAAGATTGGATAGAGAGATAATTGTCAAAGATGGTCCAGGGTCCACCCATCATGGACGTGATGTAGTCTGCTTAATTTTCTAATTGGATGATATAGTACCCCAAATCCAAGTCAATTGCTCAAAATATCTCCGTCGGATTACATAGAGCTTGAAGTCTGGTGATGAAGGCCTGGAAGCCGATGTTCATGCATATAACCTTCTTGAGTAGTACAAACTTCTATGGTTATAGTAGGGATTGGATGGTGATCGGATTGACTGTGATAGTTGGGATGGTGTTGATGTGATCAATCGAGATGCCCTCTACCTTTATCATATCTGGCAAGACACGCCTAGTGGATGGGATACCCTAGGGTCCATGTCTACCATAGATGCAACGTAGGAACATGGTTGGTTGTTCACTTGTGTGTTATCATGCACAATATCGGATGAAGATGTGCTCCCAACCTCCTTGGAAGCGGCATTAGTGGGAGTGTCATAAGGGTCTTCCCTTGACTCTACAGAGGTAGAGCACATCTCCCTATTATGCAAAGTGGACTCTATCATAGTGAACTCCATACTTAGACCCTTATCAAATCTGTCGATCCTCTCCTTCTTAGTCAATGCCATATGAGGAATAAACCTCAAAAGCTCCATAAACTTAGCCTCATACTCGTTGATAGATATCAAACCTTAACACAATGTCACAAAACCACTCTTACCCCAATCCCAATCTTGCTGCCTAGACAATGGTAAAAAGATTGAAGCTCCCATCCCTGGGTGACCCAATAGGATCTCACACACTAGCATATACAATAAGAAATAATAACTCAAAACTAGGATATATTGTTGATTTATCCTTGTCATCAGAGTATATTGAGTGTGCAAGCGATCTAGCCAATGTTCTACTTGTTTTTTCCTAAAATTAAGAAAATCAAGACACAACTATGCAACTACACGGTACACTATAAAAAACAAGTAAAATTGTTTAAAGAAAATTAGTATACTTTCTCAGGACTTATATTCAAAAAGTATAACGAACAATTTTCCAAAACCAATGTTTATTCGACAAGATGTTTGAACAATTAAATTTTTTATATGAGTTTCCATTATGCTAATTTGAGAAGCATGATTATATATATTTTGTGTGGCTCCATTACCCCAATGCGGTGGGGGAGGTCACTAGGATCCTTCTCTCCATATGAGGTAGGAGTTCAATGTATATGTGCCACCCTCCGAATGATGAGGTCTCTTGCACTCAATATCAACATTATCATCATCAATATATGGGCAATCATAATGGGTAATGTCATTTATGCTTCCATGTTTTTCTGAAAAAATATAATATACAAAAAATGGAAGCCTAATCAATAGGGAACGGTAGCTCAACCAAGTATATTGCCAAGTATACAATCAAGAGATACATAAAAGGTATCTTATATACAACCAAGGAGGAGATATAATAGCATACGTTTCACTGAAGATTTAGAGTACAAATATCAACAAATAATATCTCAACCCTTTGAGTCACATCCTAAATCAACAATATTAGGATCAAGGGTTAAGATCATGATATTTGAAGATCATGTTTCAATATTCAATATTAGGGTTACACTTTTCCTTTGTCAACCTTAGGGTTAGTTCATCCACATATAATCAATAATATCTCAAGATGTCCAACTTTATTCAAGTGTCAAGATTATTTCAAGTGTGGAAGACCTACATAGGTTTTATAGGATCATATCTTCTAACCCTTATTTTATGATCATTAACCAAGTCATAATCATCATCATGATGAATTATCATCATTGGGGTTCAATACTAGATCATGTTTTGATTGATATACAAGTAAGGCCAGAGATCAAATATTAGGTCAAAAGATCAGATTATTTTACATGATTTAGATCAATCATTAAGATACCACTATCAAGATTATTCATAGGAATCATATTCAAGAACAAATATAGATCTAGATCTTCTTTAGTCAAGTTATGATTTTCAAGTCTCAAGATGAACCTCAGAGTCAAATATTAGGGTTTCCAAAGGTTAATCATGATTATTGAGTCATTTGACAAATGAAATAAGAAAGAGATAAAATTTAGATATTATAGTGAAATCCATAAGAAATTAGGCTCCACATGTAATTTTAAATGATCCATTGGATTTTTCTGATCAAAATCGACTATTTGCTTGTAATTTTTGGATCTAGAATGCATTGGTTATGATTTAAACAAGATCTGGCTATTTTAGTGATTATTTGTCAGAGACGGAGAAAAATACCTAATAGTGAAATTCCACGACCATTAAATTTCACAATTCGTGGGTCGCAATTTAGCTGCATTGGCATCCAGTTGTGGGTTTGATGGTTCGATTCGATCCTTGGCTCCTTGGGTTCACCCTCTGATCTACTGATTCAAATGTTGATGCGTTGGTTGGACCGGGTTATTTTCTCCTTTGAACTGGTGGTTGAAAACCCTTTGCCTTTTGATTTGTTCCTCCTCATGAGCCCTAAAACTCAGTGGAGGATGGCTTGCCAGTGCAACGGATCTCAGGGCAGGAGGAGTTGAAGAAGGCATCGAGAATTTCATTGGAGTTCGTCAAGGGCTCGTGAGTGGGATGTAGGTCTCGGGTTGGGGAGAGGATGTGCGGATGAGGAACACCCAATCCGAGATGTGAGGTGGCACTACAAAAACATTAGGTAACTGGTGATGAAATTGGGGCATTAGAGATCGAATGAGTGATCAAGAATAAGGCTCGTAGCTTGGTGTGCTAATGATGAGAATAGGGGATCCCTCTTATAGCATTGGGACAAGGGTTTGCACCGAAATGATCCTTGGTTTCAAACCAAGGTTGTTGGAGTGAGAAAGGGAGGTGAGGAACTCGTTGGGAGGGAGAAATGGTGCAATAATGTTGATCAAACTAAGGCTTGCAGAGTTCAAATTTTCAAGGTGAGGCCTTTTGCTCGCTCATATTTTTGAATTGAGGTCATGAGAGGTAGATGGGCCATTAAGGCAGTCTTGTCTCCTCCCCACAATCAGTGGGGGGTAGGAAATGATGCCTCGACCGGTTGATCAGCTCCCTGTTCCAAGGAAGTCTGATATGTGGGTTAGGGTTTCTCCCTCAAGCGGTCCATAGATTGCTGACATGGACAAAGCCAAATTGAAGGTAAATTATGGGATTTTCAACACATTAACTTCAATCATTCATAGAAAGTAGTAGGAATGTCCAAATGGGATGAATTTGGACCATAGCTTCACAAAAATTTGGAGGATATTTATAAAAAGTTTGAGAACCAGATGATGAAGTTTGATAGACAAATTTTCTTCTTTAGGAAAAGTGATAAAATAACCTAATTTGTATTGTCATAATGTCTAAAAAAGTCACATTGGTCACCATATATTGTAATTGAGTCTCAACATTGATTATGTAGCTAAGAAAAATAAATTGGGACCACGAGTGAACATAATGAGGGTAAAATTGAAATCAATCACAATTATGATAAATTTCACTTTGTCACATCCTCCTCTCCGTAAAAAGGAATCCCCCCAAATTCAAAAACATTCTAAAAAATTGGGATTATCCAACCTATATCATATCCTTAAATACTGGAAAATCCTCATATATATAATAAAAATCATGTCCTCAACATTATAATCACATTAATAGTCTTCTACAAACTTGTATTTATCAATTAAGAGGACAAAAGATCACAATTCACTAATCGAGTTCACTTTCAAGTTATGTCTCCATACTAGTCGAGAATTGGGATCAAGAGTCAAGATTATACATCATGGATTAAATTGGTTCATATATTAGCAAGATAGTGATTCAAATGTCAAGATTCAAACCTAAGAATTATGCAAGTGTAGGGTTTCAATTCCTATCTAGACCACCAGTGTGATCATCCACCCATAAATAACATTCTAGCAATATTTCAAAAATTCAACATCGATTTCTTAATTAAGTATATTCGAGCTGGGTGAATGATTCAGACCTAGGTCATTATTTAGAATTCAACCCTATGCATATAATCAAACCTATACATAATTTCAATATTACCATCCTCAATATACAAACTAGTCAAGATCTCAAGATCCACATGGGTGATTGTAATCATGTTTCAAGATTTTTTATATCAATATTGAGAGTTGAAGTTTAGACATCAAGATCATATGTATAAATATTTCTAAAGATATGTTTAGATTAAAATTTATACCTTAGTGGAGATCACTCATCTATATTCAATTTTAATCAACAATATTCAAGCAATATTCTCGTAACATATCAAGATTTCATTATCATGGTATCCAAGGTTGATGAATGATTCAGACCTAGGTGTATCTAGGAAGTCAACCAGAAGCTATAGCCCATATTATCATATTTCAAGGTCATTATTAAATCAATATTCAAGATCGAGTATCAACCATGGGTTTAACCTTTTATTTATAGGTCAACCATTCCAAATATGGTGAAAGGGAATACCTTTCCAAACTCTAAATAATCAACAAGCTGAAATTTTGAGGTAGTCATAATAGCGATGTTACCTAGGTTAGGGGAGTTATTAGTCAACTACTACCCTAATCTAGCACATTACCAACATTAGTCACGATCCATTGAGCTTATTCAAATGAGGAGAGAATTGATAGTCAATCACATTTATCAAGGTCATAAAATCAATGTTCAAAATCATAATAGTGCAGCTAGTTCAAGATTTTTCAAGACTAGGGTCATAATGGTATTCTCTTTGTTTCATGATCAAGATATAATTTGAAAATAGTTTCAACATTTAGGTCCATTCTCATCATATCAAAATTGAGATTGCAAAAATAGTCAATAGGAAAACTACATTTGTTTTTCATCACAGTCTTACATCATGATTTTGTGAGTCCTAGGCTTAGTCACATGATGGCATAGTCATGATGTGTATCAAATAGGGTATGAGTTTGCTTAAATAAATTTGAGGTTTAGTTAGAAATAGGGAAACATGGACATTAATCAAATAGAGACCTAATCAACATTGAGGAATAAGGTATATGTCTTCCTGATTTCACCATATCATAATTTTCAGCATTTACCTCAAACATAGGGACATGTAGTCTAGTTTTGGTGAAATCAAGTTATCATGAAGGGGTAAAGCATGAGTATTTGATTTCAAAATTCTCATTGATCAAAATCAAGTTTTCAAACTAAGGTCAAATCATTGATTCAATTTCTTAATCAAATTTCACATTTTTCTAGTAGCTTTTATTTTTCACATACATGAGTTACCCATAATCGAGACATCATGTGGAAAATTGTCATAAGAGAAGGACCACATGAGGAGATGAAAAGACTACCTAATCATCATCTACTTGGGTGGCTTAGGGTAGTCCTTAAAGAAGAGATGAGATGCTAGAAGACTCTCTAGGTTTTCAATGGAGAACCTTGGGGTCCAGTTCTGGATCAAGTAAGGCTAGGTAGAGGGGGGAATCTCAACCACTGTGAAGATAGATAGGACAAATTATGCTAGAACCCAAGCCTAGAAATGTCAGTTTTCACCATTGTGGACTTTAGGGTTTCCGGGGTTCAAATGACTTGAGAAATTATTTACTTAAAGTATATGGGAGTGTGTATGCTCTGATACCAACTATCACAGAACCATTCTTACCCCAATCCCAATCCACTGCCTAGATAGTGGTAAATGGATGAAGCGCTTGTCCCTAAGTGACCCAATAGGATCTCACACATTGGCATATACAATAAGAAATAATAACTCAAAAATAAGAGATTCAAAAAATAAAGTAACCCAAAATAGGAGACATTCCTGATTTATCCTTGTCATTAGAGTATATCGAGTGCGGAAGCGATCTTGTCAATGTTCCACTTGTTTTTCCTAAAATGAAGAAAATCAAGATACAATCAAGAAATTGCACGGTACACTATAAAAAGAAAGTAAAACCATCTATAGCAAATTAGTATACTTGGCAGGACATATATTCAAAAAGTATAACAAACAATTTTCCAAAATCAAAGTTTATTTGATAAGATGGTTGCAGAATTCAATTTTTATTACGAGTTCCCATTATGTTCATTCAAGAAGCATGCTTATATATTCTATGTAGATCCATCATCCCAACATGGTGGGTGAGGTCACAAGGCTCCTTCTCTTCGTATGAGGTAGGAGATCAATGTATAAGTTTCACCCTTTAAATGAGAAGGTCGCCTACACTCATCAACATTATCAACATTATCATCATCAATATACGAGTAGTCATAATGGGTAATGTCATTTATGTTTTCAAGTTTTTCTCAAAATATAGTATAGGAAAAATGGAAGCCTAATCAATAGGGAATAGTATCTCAACCAATTATATAGACAAGTATACAATCAAGAGATACATAATAGGTATCTTCAATATAACCAAGGAGGAGATATAATAGTGTACTTTTCACCCAAGATTTAGAGTACAAATCTCAACAAATAATAGGTCAACACTTTGAGTCAGATCCTAAATCAATAGTATTTGGATCTAGAGTTAAGATCATGATATTTGAAGATCATGTTTCATAATTTGAGATTAGGGTTACAATTTTCCGATGTCAGCCTTAGGGTTAGGTCATCCAATTATAATCAATAATATGTTAAGATGTCCAACTTTATTCAAGTGATAAGATTATTTCAAATGTGGAATACCTACCTAGGTTATCTAGGATTATATGTTCTAACCCTAATTTTATTATCATTAACCATGTCATTATCATCATCATGATGAATTAGCATCATTGGTGTTCAATGCTAGATCAAGTTTTGATTGATATTCCATTTAAGCCAAAGATCAAGTATTAGGTCAAAAGATCAGAATATTTTATAAGATTTAGGTCAATCTTTAAGATACCATTATCAATATTATTCATAGGAATCATATTCAAGAACAAATATAGATCTAGATCTTCTTTAGTTAAGTTATGATTTTCAAGTCTCAAGATGAACCTCAGAGTCAGATATTAGGGTTTCCAAAGGTTAATCAAGATTATCGAGTCATCTGACAAATTAAATAAGAAAGATATTAAATGTAGGAATAATAGTGAAATCCATAAGGAATTAGGCTCCATACATATTTTTAAATGATCTATTGGATTTCTTGGATCAAAATTGACTATTTATTCATAATTTTTGGGGCTCGGATGCATTTTTTATGATTTAAAAAAGATCCAACTATTTTGGTGATTATTTGTTAGAGAGGGAGCAAAATACCTTAATAGTGACATTTGAAGAATATTTGATTTAGTGATTGGAGGGTCAGGATTTAGCCATGTAGGTGTCCATTTGCGGGTTTGATGGATTGGTTCGACCCTTGTCTCCTTGGGTTCACCCTCTGATCTATAGGTTCAAGCATTGGTTCATTGGTTGGATCAGGTTGTTTTCTCCTTCAAAATGGTTGTTCAAGACCCTTTCCCTTTTGATTTGTTCCTCCTCTTGTGTCCAGAAACTCAGTGTAGCATTGCTCTCTGGCAAGGGAGCTCGGGGCAGGAGGTGTCAAAGAAGGCAGCGAGAATGTCGTTGGAGGTCATCGAAGGCTAGAGAGTGGGGTGGAGATCTCAGGTTGGGGAGAGGACACACGAATGAGGAATGATCAATCCGAGCTATGAGGCAGTGCCACAAAAGTAGTAGGTGACCAGGGATGAAATTGGGGCTTTAGAGATTGAGGGAGTGAGCAAGAATAAGGCTCGTAGCTAGGTGGGTTGAGGACGAGCATGGGGGAGCCGTTTTATAGCGTTGGGACTAGGGTTTATGCCAAAAATGATCCTTGGTTTCAAACCAAGGACGATAGAGTGAAAAAGGGAGGCAAGGAACTGGTTGGAAGGGGGTAATGGTGAAATAAAGGTGGTCAAAATAAGGCTCCTTGACTTTGAATTTTCAAGGCAAGCCTTTTTGCATGCTGAAATTTTTGAATTGAGGTCATGAGCAGGAGATCGGCCAGTAAGGCGGATTTCTCTCCTCCCCGCAATCAGTGAGAGGTAGGAGATGATGCCTCAACTACTCAATCAGCTCCCTGATATGAGGGAGTCTGATCTAAGGGTCATTGTTTCTCCCTCAAGCGGCCCGTAGATTGCTGACATGGACAAAGCCAAATGAAAGGCAAATCAAGTGATTTTCAACACATTAACTTCAATAATTTGTAGAAAATAGTAGGAATGTCAAAATGGGATAAAATTTGGATCATACCTTCAAAATAATGTGGAGGATATTTATATAAAGTTTTATAGCCATATGATAAATTTTGATATACAAATTTACTTCTTTGGGCAAAGTGATGAATTAACCTAATTTGTAATGGCATAATGTGTAAACAAGTCACATTGGTCACTGTATTTTGTATTTGAATATAAATATTGATTACGTAGCTAAGAAAAATAAATTATGACCATGAGTGAACATAATGAGGGTAAAATTGGAATTAATCATAATTATGCTAAATTTCACATTGTCACATCCTCCTCTCCTTCAAAAGGAATTTTGCCCCCAAAATTCGATAACATCCTAAAATTTTTGGATTATCCAACCTACGTCATATCCTAATATATTGGAACATCCTCATATATATAATAAAATCATTTCCTCAATAGTATAATCACATTAACAGTCTCGTATAAACTTGTATTTATCAATTAGGAGGTTAAAAGGTCACAATTCACTAATCGAGTTCACTTTCAAGTTATGTCTCCATACTAATTGAGAATTAGGATAGAGAGTTGAGATTATAAATCATGGATTAAATTGGGTCATATATTAGCAAGATCCTGATTCAAAAGTCAAGATTCAAACCTAAGAATTATGCAAGTTGAGGGTTTCCATTCCTATACAGACCACATGTGTGATCATCCACCCATAAATAACAATCTAGTAATATTTTAAAAATTCCACATTGATTTCTTCATCAAGTATATTCAAGATGGATGAATGATCTAGACCTAGGTCATTATTAGGAAATCAACCCTATGCATATAATCAACACCATTCATAGTTTCAATATTACCATCCGCAAAATACAAACCAGTCAAGATCTCAAGATCCACATGGGTGATTGTAATCATGTTTTTAGATTGTGTACACCAATATTGAGAGTTGAAGTTTATACATCAAGATCATATGTATAAATGTTTCTAAAGCTAACTTTAGATTCCTATTTAGACCTTAGTGGAGATCACTCATCTATATTCAATTTCAAGCAACAATATTCAAGCAATATTCGAGCAACATATCAAGATTTCATTATCATGGTATCCAAGGTTGATGAATGATCAAGACCTATATCTATCTAGGAAATCAACCAGAAGCTATATTCCATATTATCATATTTCAAGGCCATTATTAAATAAATATTAAATATAGAGTATCAACCATGGGTTTAACCTATTAGACATAGGTCAACCATTCAAAATACGATAAAAGGGAATACCTTTCCAAACTCCAAATAATAAACAAGGTGAAATTTTGAGGTTGTCATAATAGGAATGTGACCTAAGTTAGGGGAGTTATGGGGAAAATACTACCCTAACCTAGCACATTACCAAAATTAGTCACGATCCATTGAGCTTATTCGAATGGGGATAGAATTGATGGTCAAATCACATTTATCAAGGTCATAAGATCAAAGTTCAAAATCATAATAGTGAAGCCAGTTCAAGATTTTTCAAGACTGGGATCTTAATGGTATTCTATTTCTTTCATAATCAATATATAATTAAAAAATAGGTGCATGATTTAGGTCCATGCTCATCATATCATAATCAAGATTGTAAAAATAGTCAATAGGAAAACTACTTTTGTTTTGCATCATAGTCTTACATCATGATTTTGTGAGTCCTGGGCTTAGTCACATGATGGCATAGTCATGATGTGTATCAAATAGGGTACGAGTTTTCTTAACTATGTTTGAGGATTAGTTAGAAATAGGGCAACATGGACATTAATCACATAGAGACCTAATCAACAATGAGGTATAAGTTATATGTCCTCCTTATTTCACCATATCATAATTTTCATCATTTACCTCAAACATAGGGAGCATGTAGTCTATTTTTAGTGAAATCGAGTTTTCATGAAGGGGTAAAGCATGAGTATTTGATTTCAAAATTCTCATTGATCAAAATCAAGTTTTCAAACTAAGTTCAGATAATGGCATCAATTTCATAATCAACTTTCACAATTTTCTAGTAGCTTTTATTTTTCCCGTATATAAGTTACCCATAATCAAGACATCATGTGGATAATGGTTATAAGAGAAGGACCACATGAGGAGATGAGATGACTACCTAATCATCATCTACTTGGGTGGCTTAGGTTAGTCCTTAAAGAAGAGATGAGATGCTATAAGACTCTCTAGGTTATCAACAGAGAACCTTTGGGTCCAATTCTAGATCAATTAAGGCCAGGTAGAGAGGGGAATCTCTACCACTGTGAAGACAAATAGGAAACATTATGCCAGAACCCTGAGCCGAGACACCTCAATTTTTTCCATTATGGACTTTAGGGTCTCCGGGGTTCAACAGACTCAATAAATTATTTACTTAAAGTATATGGGAGTGTGTATGATCTGAAACCAACTATCACATAACCATTCTTATCCAAATCCCAATCCACTACCTAAATAGCGGTAAATGGATTGAAGTGCTTGTCCCTGAGTGGCCCAATAGGATCTCACACACTGGCATATACAATAAGAAATAATAACTTAAAAATAGTATATTTAAAGAACAAACTAACCCAAAATAGGAGATATTGCCAATTTATCCTTGTCATCAGAGTAAATTGAGTGCGGAAGCGATCTAGTCAATGTCCCATTTGTTTTTCCTAAATTAATAAAATCAAGACACAATCATGCAACTGCACGGTATGTGATCAATAACAAGTAAAACCATTTATAGCAAATTATTGTACTTGGTAGGACTTATATTCACAATTTTCCAAAACCAATGTTTATTTGAAAAGATGTTTTAACAATTCAATTTTTGTTATGAGTTCTCATTATGCTGATTTGAGAAGCATGCTTATATATTTTGTGTAGCTCCATCATCCCAACATGGTGGGTGAGGTCACTAGGCTCCTCTCCATATGAGGTAGGAGATCAATGTACAAGTTCCACCCTCCGAATGAGGAGGTCACTTGCACTCAATATCAACATTATCAAAATTATCATCATCAATATACAGGAAGTCATAATGGGTAATGTGATTTATGTTTTTCTCAAAATATAATATAAGAAAAATGGAAGCCTAATTAATTGGGACTAGTATCTCAACCTAGTATATAGCCATGTATACAGTCAAGAGATACATAAACGGTATCTTCAATACAATCAAGGAGGATATATAATAGTGTACTTTTCACTGAATATTTTGAGTAAAAATCTCAACAAATAAGAGGTCAACCCTTCGAGTCAGATCCTAAATTAATATTTGGATGAAGGGTTAATTTTAAAATATTTGAAGATCGTGTTTCAATATTCAAGATTAGGGTTATAATTTTCCTATTTCAACCTTAGGGTTAGGTCATCCACTTATAATCAATAATATTTCAAGATGTCCAACTTTATTCAAGTGTTAAGATTATTTCAAGTGTGGAAGACCTACCTAGGTTTTCTAGGATCATATGCACTAACTCTAATTTTATGATCATTAACCAAGCTATTATCATCATCATGATGAATTATCATCGTTGGAGTTCAATACTAGATCAAATTTTGATTGATATACTAGTAAATCCAGAGAACAAATATTAGGTCAAAAGATCAGAATATTTTACAAGATTTAGGTCAATCATTAAAATACCATAATCAAGATTATTCATAGGAATCATATTAAGGAACAAATATATATCTAGATCTTCTTTAGTCAAGTTATGATTTGCAAGTCTCAAGATGAACCTCAAAGTCAATTATTAGGGTTTCCAAAGATTAATCATGATTATTGAGTCATTTAGAAAATTAAATAGTCAAGAGATAAAATTTAGTAATAATAGTGAAATCCTTAAGGAATTAGGCTGCACAAGTAATTTTAAACGATCCAATGGATTTTTCTTATCAAAATTGACTATTTATTCGTAATTTTTGGATCTAGGATGCATTTGTTGTGATTTAAACAAGATCTGGCTATTTTGGTGATTATTTATCAGAGAGGGAACAAAATACCTTTATAGTGAAATTCTACGACCATTCGATTTAGCGACTATAGGGTCAGGATTTAGCCATATAGGCATCTAGTTGCAGGTTTTATGGATGGGTTCGACCCTTGGCTCCTTGGGTTCACCCTCTGATCTACTAATTCATATGCTGGTCTGTTGGTTGGACTGGGTTGTTTTCTCCTCTGAACCAGTTGTTTGGGACCATTTCCCTTTTGATCTGTTCCTCCTCATGATCTCATAAAATCGGTAGAGGATGGCTCTCTGGCAAGGGAGCTCGAGGCAGGAGGTGTCGAAGAAGGCAGCGAGAATGTCGTTGGAGTTCGTCTGGGGCTCACGAGTGGGATGGAGGTCTCAAGTTGGGGAGAGGACATGTGGTTGAGGAACACCCAGTTCGGGTTGTGCGGCGGTACCACACAAGTAGTTGGTGACTAGTGATGAAATTGGGGCTTTAGAGATTGAGGGAGTGAGCAAGAAAAAGGCTCGTAGCTAGGTGTGCTGACAACGAGCATGGGAGTGCCCTTTATAGTGTTGGGACTAAGGTGTGTGCACGATCAATCGTTTCAAACCAAAGATGCTAGAGTGAGAAAGGGAGGAAAGGTACTCATTCAGAGAGGGTAATGGTGCAATAAAGGTGGTCGAACTAAGGCTCGTTGAGTTCAAATTTTCAATGTGAGGCTTTTTACTTGATCAGAAGTTTGAATTTAGGTCATGAGCGAGAGATCAACCATTAAGGCTGCTTTGTCTCATCCCTACAACCAATGGGAGGTAGGAGATGATGCCTCGACTGCTCAATCATCTCCCTTATCCATGGGAGTCTCATCTAAAGGTCAGGGTTTCTCCCTAAAGAGGTATGCATATTGCTGACATGGACAAAACCAAATAAAATGGAGATCAAGGGATTTTCAACACATTAACTTCAATAATTTTTAGAAAATTGTAGGAATGTTTAAATTGATTAAATTTGGACCATAGATTCACAATAATGTGGAGGATATTTATAAAAAGTTTGATAACCAGATGATGAAGATTGGTTTTGAGTTCGCTCGCTTTTGTCGTGTCAGTGCATCACAATTTGGTTGGTATTAGAGCTTTAGGTTCACTGAGTCTATAGAGGGCATAGGACTAGGGTTTTATCTATTTAGTGTCATCCCGTTTATCTTATGGTCACTTCTACTTATGTAGAAGAAGAAGAGTTGAAAGGATGCCTGGAGAACACGAAGAACACGTTACTGAGAGTGGTGTTGTTGCACCAGGTGGATGTGCAAGGAGGCATGATATTGATGGGAGGGCTCCTTAAGTCCCCTAGTTTCACCTGAACATGATGGAAAATCCATCTTTCTAGTCCATATTTGTACAATTAATGGTGAAGATGATGCACATGGTGGACATGATGCATATTCCGCAGTCGAGTGTAGTTGTTCCCCGTGTAGAATCCTTAGGCACTAGGAAGATCTTTGAGAAGTTGAGGCATGTTGGAGCTGTGGAGTGTGCTGATACGGTGGATCTAGCATATGCAAATCTTTGGTTGATAGAGTTGGAGAAGGCCTTCAAGATCCTTAGCATCCATGCGGTTGATTAGGTGAAGCATGTAGTATACCTTGTGAAGGGAAATGTTGGCCACTGTGGGTCATTGAAGAGGAGAAGAGGGTAGGTGTTGTTGTTAGTTGGGAGGAGTTAAGATGAGACTAAGTCAATATGTACTTTAAGAATATCAGTCAATGACCCATGACGATCAATGAGTATGAGGCAAGGTACATGGATATTTTGAGGTTCTATCCTCATATGGCCAGCATAGATGAGGAGAGGATCCAACATTTTGAGAAGGGGTTGAATGCAGAGTTGTCTTTTCCGATGGTTGATTTGGAGAAACATGAGAAGTTCACCAAATTTGTGGAGTCTATCAGGAGGATCAAAAGGTTTGTGGTTGAGAAGCATGAGAAGAGTACCAAGAAGAGACCAACACAGTACCAGGGACAACATTCTGTAGGCTTTAAGAAGCCTAGGTTTTCTATACCACCAGTCTTGTAGAGGCCCAATGCACAGACTCAGTGGTCACCCAGTAAAGGTAGAGGTTGCATCTTTCTACCAGCAACATCCCCTAGTGTAGCATCATTATCAGTGATAGGGCCATTGAGGTCATGGTATGGGAGCAGAATGTGCTACAAGTGTGGTTAGGTCGGACATACCAAGTAGTTTTGTTCCATGAAGGATGATGAGGTTACCTAGCAGCCAAGGTAGTGTCAGCAGGGCTAGCAGAGGAAGCAATACAATAGTGGAAGAGGATGAGGACGTGGATAAGCATCATAGGCTAGTTCTTCAAGACATGTCAGCAGAGGACGGGGATGTCAGAAGGCGATGCCTAGATTTTATGCCATGAGTTAGATGGAAGGAGTGGTCAACCTGCGAGTAGTGACAAGTCAGATGGAGTTATTTCATTCTAATTTGTCTTCTACTTTATATCTATTTTGGTTGATCTGGGTGGGACCCACCTTTTTATTACTCATTACATGATTGCTACTAGCTCTTAGGTTGTTAGATGTAGACGTGATAGTCTTTGTTTAGAAATCGCATAGTTCGGTTCCGCAAAGTTGTAGGGTGTGTGTCCTTTCTTTTTTAGGACATAGCATTCAAGTGGATCTCCTACCACTTGACATGCATGGATTCGATGTGATCCTTGGAATGGATACCTTGTAGAAGTATCATGTGGTCTTGGACTGTAGTGACAAGGTGGCGACATTTTTAGATGGCAGCGTAATGTGGATCTTCCAAGGAGATAGGTAGATTCTTCCGATGTGTCTGGTGTCAGTGATGGTGGTGGAGAAGCTGATGAGGTAGGGCTGCGAGGAATTTTTAGCACATGTGATGTATACTAAGGCAATGATTCCTAGTATTCAAGAGGTGCTCGTGGTCATTGAGTTTGAGGATGTGTTTCCAGATGAGTTTCCATGTGTTCCTCCACCTCGAGAGATTGATTTCAAGATCAATCTACCCTCGTGTACCCAACTGATAGCTTAGGCACCATATAGGATGGCTCGAGCAGAGTTTGCAGAGTTAAAGAGAAAGTTGCAAGAACTTCTTGGAAAAGGTTTTATTAGGCAAAGTATGTCACCATTGGGTGCTTCAGTGCTATTCGTGAAGCAGAAAGACGGGACCATGAGGTAGTGCATTGACTACGGACAATTGAACAAGGTGACGACAAAAAACAAGTATCCCTTGTCGGGGATAGATGACATGTTTGATCATTTGTGTGGTGCCACAGTGTTCTCAAAGATAGACTTGAGATTGGGATATCACCAATTTCAGATCAAGGTAGATGAAATACCTAAGTCATCTTTTAGGATAAAGTATGGTCACTATGAGTTTGTGGTTATGTTGTATGGGCCAACCAATGCGCCATCAGCATTCATGGATTTGATGAATAGAGTGTGTCCATCTCCTGATCAGTTCATTGTGGTCTTCATAGATGATATCCTAATATACTCCAGAGATAGTGAGTAGCATGAGCATCATCTACGTCAGGTGTTGACCATGTTGAGACAACACCAGTTGTATGCAAAGTTTAGCAAGTGTGAGTTTTGGTTGAAGGAGGTTTCCTTCCTAGGACATGTGATATCTGTTGAAGGTGTTCAAGTAGACCCCAAGAAAGTGAAATCTATGATAGAGTGGGAGAATTCGAAGATGCCAATAGAAGTTCATTGTTTTATGGGTTTGGCAGGATACTACAAGAGGTTCATCAAGAACTTTAGTTCAGTAGCGTTACCCCTAACAAAGCTAACAAGGAAAGATGTGTCTTTCATCTGGGATGTTAGGTGTCTGTGTGCCTTCTATTTGTTAAAGTAGAAGCTAACTAGTGCGCCAGTGTTAGTTCTACCTAAGAAAGGGAAGGACACATAGTCTTTTGTGATGCATCAAGGAAAGGTTTGGGTTGTGTGCTGATGTAGGACAAGAATGTGATTTCTTTTACTTTGTGACATCTTAAGAGACACAAGGAGAATTACCCAACCCATGATTGAGAGCTAGCTATAGTGGTCCATGCCTAGAAGATCTGGAGGCACTACCTCTACGGCGAGAAGTGTCAGATCTTCACATATCATAAGAACCTAAAGTACATCTTTTCACAACAGGAGTAGAACACGTGGAAGATATGTTGGATGGAGTTAATCATAGACTATGATTACACAATTGATTACCATCCAAGAAGAGCAAATGTCGTGTATGATGCTTTGAGCAAGAAGTTTTCTTCATCATCTTCTATAGACAAACCACAATTGTGTTCGTTGGTGTTCCATAAGAGAGACATATTGATCTGCTTATGTCAGATGAACGTGAAGCTAGAGGTTTCCTTGTTAGCTGGGCTACTGGCACAACTGCAAGTGAAGCCTGTGTTGAGCCAATAGATTTGTGATGTACAACGAGATGATACTATGATACAACATATATGATCATATTCAGTAGCAAGAAGCGTGATGGCTTTCGCGAGGCAGATGATGGGATGGTATGTTACCACAATAGAGTCATGGTTCTTGGTGTTAACAACGTGAGGAAGTTGGTTTTGGAATATTCTCACTCTTCAATGTATGCTATGTACCTAGGTAGCACCAAGATGTACCATAACCTGAAAGATATGTATTGGTGACCTAGTTGTAAGCGTGATGTGGCCAAGTTTGAGGCCAAGTGCGTAGTGTGTCAGTATGTTAAAGAAGAACATCAAAAGCCTATAGGGACACTACAACCATTGCCTATACCACAGTCGAAATGGGATCATGTGACGATAAACCTTGTGGTTGGTCTAACTATGACAGCCAAGGGCCATGATTCCATTTGGGTGATTGTTGATAGGGTTACCATCTCAGTGCATTTCCTTCCCTTAAAGACAACATCTACGATAGAGAAGTTCACCCAGCTCAATGTTGATGAGATCGTTCATTTGCATGGAGTCCCAATGACTATTGTGTCAGATAGAGGACCTCATTTTATGAGTCACTTTTGGGAGTGCTTGCACATAAATTTGGGTACGTAGTTGAGGTTCAACATTGCTCTCCACCTAAAGACAAATGGATAGTATGAGAGGAGGATACAAACATTAGCGAATCTATTGAAATCATGTGTGTTATAATTTTTGGGCAGTTGGGACATCCACCTTAGTCTGATAGAGTTTTCCTACAATAACAATTATCAGGGAAGCACTGACATGGCACTGTATGAGGCGTTGTATGGGAGACATTTTGGATCTTCGTTGTGTTGATATGAGATAGGTGAATATTAGCTTCTTGGCCCTGAGCTTGTGCAACAAATGACGGAAAAGATCAAAGTGATTCAACAGTAGTTGAAGGCATCACAGAATAGATAGGAGTCATATGTAGATAACCGGCATAGACTTTTAGAGTTCCAAGTGGGAGACAAAGTGTATCTCAAGGTCTCTCCTTTTAAGGGTGTTTTGAGGTTTGGGAAGAAGGATAAGTTGGATCCTAGGTATATGAGACCTTACCCTATAGTTGGATGTGTTGGGAAGGTGGCCAATAGGTTGGAGTTGCCATCTGAGTTGTATTGGTTGCATCCAGTGGTTCATGTGTCTATGATGAGGTAGTGCCATCATGATACAAAGTTAGTTTTGTAGGTTGTTGAAGTGGATCTCGATGAGGACTTGTCTTATGTTGAGGGACATGTGTTCATCCTTGATAGAAGAGTGAAGAGGAAGACATTGTGTTGGTGAAGGTTCTATAGAAACAAAATGGCATTAAGGAATCCAGGTGGAATCTTGAGGAAAAGATGTGGAGGAAGTACATGTCTCCTTTCACTTTGGATTTTGGGGGTGAAATCCTTATTAGGGGTTTATGGATTGTAAGACCCCTGACACTTGTTTTGGGTTAACCCTATTTCTTTATCTTCAATAAATTCTTGGAACCTTTCTCTAATTCTATGACATGCTTCTAGACCTTTTAGAGAGTTTAAGTCTCCATTTTGAGTTTGTTTGGATGATATTGTACTTTATGTTCTTATTTTGGGTCAAATTGCAATTCACCCATTTGAAGGGTAATCTTGCAATTAATCTCTTCTAGAGTGTTCCTTCTCTTTCTTGACAATATCTAGAGGAGATAGAAATATTTGGGCATCTTTTTTGTGCCTTAGATGAGTGTTGACATCACTTGTGGTGTTCAGGGTTTCTAGGGCTTGATCAGTTTCGCCCATGTGCACATGCATGAGTGTAGCGACCCATTTCATGAGCTAGGTGTATGATTGGTGTTTCTTGACTGAGACACTTTTCTTGGACATGTTGGTTTTGACCTAGGATGTTTGATTCAGGTTGAGAGAGTTTGTCTTTTAGTGTCTCGACCTAATAGGTGTAGTGAACCCTTGTCTCCACTAGGATGGGTGGGTTGGTTTGTCTCGACCCCTTTTGGGATGTCACGACCAAGACCATGTTGGGGGTGAGCCAAGTAGGTTGAGACCCAACATAGGTTGTATCACCACCTTGTGAATGTGTGCTTGAAGTGGTTGCATTTAAGTTCCTTGGGTGGACAACTATCCCTTTGGAGTCCTATCTTGTTGAAAATGTATCCCCCACTCTACTTCTCTCCTCCTTTTTTATATAAACCCTCTTCTATACATGAAAGCAACTCTTTTCAAACATCTTCTTTCTCCCTTCTTGTTTGGTCATTCTTGAAGCTTGGTGGATCAAGAAGAATCAATCATGGAAGCTCTTGGTGGTCGAACTGCCCTAGCATGTGGTGCTTGTGGTGATCCTTGGTCATCTTCTACCTTGGTAGGCATATACCTTTCTTTGCTATGTTTTCCTTGGATTCCCTACCCCATCTTCTTCTCTTTCCTTGGCCTTAGTCAATCTTTTGTCATGATGGCCATTCTTGAGAAGAGAGATCCTCATCATAAGGATCATAGGCCATGTTTTGATAAGGGAACACCTAAGTGAGAGGGAGTTTCTCCTCTCTTTTATCCTTCTTTTTTTGGATCGGCCTAGGTTTCTTTCTTGTCCTTTTATTGTGCCATCTTTGACCATGATGTCCTCTCCTTCTTGAGGTGCTTTGTGGCTAAGAGTGGGAGCTTTGGTGGAGCTTCTTTTTCCCTTAGTGATCGTGTTCTTGGAACTTGCAATCCTTGGAGTAATCTTCCTGAAGGTCGGTTATATAATACTTAACCCTCTCTATTAATTGCACTATTATATATATTCTAGTTATTGTCTTCTCTCTCTAAAATTTCCCCTTAACCTGTTAGTGGATGATGCTGAGTTCTAGAACTTGTTTGATCGTAAAACCATGCTTGGTTTGAAAGAAACCCAGAACCCTAGTTTTGGTACCCAATTTTGGTGATTGTTGTGAATGGTGATCTTCTCTCACAATTTGACCTTGATTTTTCTCACATGCATGATACTTATGTTTCTTAACATTCCATTGAGTTTAGTTTTATTATGGGAGTGCTAAATGTAGCTTTTTCTCTATTGCATGAAGCTCCTTTCATGGCAATTTCATGACTCTTGTGTTAGGGTTTTGAAACCCAATTTTATTACGTGATGTTTTCCTTCTTGAGGATGGTGGTTTTTCTTGCTATTCTCTTCTATTTTGGTCATGGTTTGCTTCTATTTTGACCTTGGTTACTCTTTCTTTGATGATGGCTCCTTTCCTTGATGGTATCATGACCAATAACTATTGTTGTATCTTTTTTTGCTTTGGGTCGCGACACCTTGTTGTGTGACATTTTGATTGAGACATATGACATGGTTACGGTTGCGACACCCTGCCCTATGATGGTCATGAACTTAGCTCTGTGTGGGTTAAGACATCCACTTAGTTCTAGTAGAGATTCTTATTTGAGATGAGGTTGCGACTTAGGTTGTGTTCAGTGGTCGACACCCTAGTTTCAATGTTGGTTGAGAAATTTTGTTGAGGGCTGGAACGCCTTATCTTGGTAGCGGGAATGACCATGTGTTTTTGCCATCGAGACAGCAGTAGCATGATGGTTGAGACCCTTTGTGTCATGGACATAACACCTACCTTGATGGGGGTTGCAACACCACTTATTTTCATTGTTGCGACACTCCTATATAGTGAATGGTTGAGTTATATAAACAATCATATAATTGATACATAAGCATTAAAACTAAGTAACGACACATGTATGATTAATGGTTGAGATATATTCTTGAGAACATGTTTAATATATATATATATATATATATATATATATATATATATATATATACATATATATATATATATATATGTGTGTGTGTGTGTGTGTATATATATGAAATGATGTACGCCATGTATAAGTTCTGTTGGAATAGTTGTTAACCAACCCTAATCATGTCTTATAACCCTTATGTGGTCTAAGAAAGTGAGAAGTTATGTACCTAGGGTTTGAGGGTATATATATATATATATATAGAGAGAGAGAGAGAGAGAAACACACACACACACACATATATATATATAGAGAGAGAGAGTTAGACTAGGATACACTTAAGTGTATTGGGGCCAGGATATAATGAAGTTTTCTGCCCTTGGATCGTGGATGATTTTGATCAGCGGCTAGGAAAAATTTTCCCACTCAGGCAACAGCAGGCGTGCTGGGTGCACCTGATAACTCCCATGACCTGACTCCCTCTCTCTCCCCCGTGCGATCTCTTCTGGCTTGTTGATTCCTCACTCCTTCCCCCGTCTCTCTCTCTCTCTCTGTCTGTTGCAGCTCCCCCCACTCTCTCTATGGACTGATCACCAACCGAAGACGACGCCACCAGATCGACGACGGCCGCCCGGAGTCCACCACCGACCAACGACGATGTCCCGCTCAGTCTTTGGCTCAACGCCGCTCCCCTGCACTCGCCCCACTCTCTCTCTCTCTCTGGATCGACGCTGCCTGACCAGACGAGGCGACCGGCGACCGACGACCAGAAGCTCCGCACAGAGGTGACGGCCAAGGAGTAATCTCATCCATGCCTGACCTGATTCCTCCTTCCCCTGCCTGACCTCATTCCTCCTTCCCCTGGCCGCCCTCCTTTGTCTGCCCTATTTTCTGCTTCCGCCAGCAGCAACCTGCTCGCGGAGTATTAGCCTCCGCCAATGACTCAAGATCGACAGCCCAACGACTCCACCATCAGCAACCGTCTGACCGACAGCCTCCGCCATCAGCAACAAGTCAGGAGTAGTAGTCACAGTCAGTCCCAATTTCCCCCTTTTCCAATTTGTTCTCCCCGTTCTGCTACTGTGGTCAGCCGTTCTTTCTCCCCCCTTCTACAATCTCACTCATTCAAATGATTAATTCATCCAATTGTGGTGGAAGTAATCCTGGATATACATGTTCGGTACCATTCAATGGGAGCGGAAGTAGTAGACAACTTTGCTATTGTGGCCAGGTCCTTGAAACTAAGACTGCCTGGACTGAGAAAAACTATGGTCGGAAATTTTTGGGTTGTTCCAATTTCAACAAAAAGGTTATTTTCAAACATCGTATGGTATCTTGAATCAACAACGTTAAGATACAAATTTAATGTGTTGGTATTTGTTTTGTGTGTAGGGAAGTGAATATTGCAGGTTCTTCCAATGGGCTGATGAAGTGAATATTCCTAAAGAATATATTGTCAAGATGAAGAGGCTTGAAGAAGGAATAAAGCTATCTCAGATGAGGGAGGAAAGAGTTGTGACTAAATATAAGTGTTGTGTGGCTTTATTAGTGGCATCTTGGGTCTTGTTTCTTTTTCTGTACGTAGGATCATGTTAGAAGTTGGTGTGCTTTAAACAACCTTGTTGGGAATGCAATGGCCTATAACGTTGTACTGGTTTATGAATGAATGCATTAAAATCACTATCCCTTATCATTGATGTGTTTTTGTGGTTGTGCAAATTGAATGAGATGGTTTGTATGAATGGAAATTGAGCAATGCAGGTATATAAATTCCGTTGAGACCAATGCGTGTATAAATTCAGTTGAGCAATGGTTTTCAAGTATGTCAAGAAGGCAGTGAGTAAATTCCAACTAAATGGGAATTGTAACAGGTTCAACGACTCCTTAAATTATCACTACCAAATTGCTAAACCAATTCATGAATCAGTAACCTCCCATATGCAGTTCAAATTCCACATTGAATCCATAATAATATTTGCAATTTTAATTAAAATTGAGGCTCCCATATGTTTCCTGCCTGCTCATTTGAAAACCATTTAGATCAGAATAGAAAACCCTCTTATTGTCAATATTTTTTTTTGAACCTAACTATCAACTCCCTGTCATTGTATTTGCGACCAAGAAGTTCAACATGTTATTCTTTCTCAATTAAGAATTTTGGCATAGTGTTATCTCCTCTAAATATACGAGTACTGTGAGATATAGGAGATTTCTCCCAGGATGTCTTTGGATAACAAAATGCTTCCTGCACCATTGGACCCTCTGATATTATGACATGACCACCATTTTCAACAACAGGTCGGGAAGCACCAGTTGGTTTAAATAAATAAGCTCCACTACCAACACTAGAGTACATCCCTATTTCTTCTCCCAGAATAGTTTCAGCACCATCTTTATGAGTCATCTTTTGCAATAACCCATGCTTGACATCAATTGTAACAGTGAGATGTTGATTTTTTATCTGTGCTGTCTCACCTTCTAATTTTGAACAAACATAAGGACTCGGGCAAGGCAATAAATCTGGATCCGGAAACACTTTTATCTTAACAGGTTTAGCTCGCTCACAGCTTGCAAAAACATTAGCAATAAAGTAAGTTTGCAACCCCAAGGCAGGAACTGATGCTTTCCAGTAAAGTCAGTGTCTTCCTGTAAAGAACTTCCCGGTATCAGAATGTTGCCACTCAGGGAAAAGTTTGCTTTCAATGTTGGTCATATTTGAGTCCAAAACGCAAACATTTGGCTTGTCGACTACAACCATAACTATTTCAGCTTTACTTTGTTCCAGACGGTTGAAAAATGCAACAGAATAAGCATGGTCTTCGAGAACATCAAGTCCCCTATGCATTGGTTGGACATCATACTTAGACCTTACTTGTTCAGGGTCAAACTCAGTTAGCAAGTCTGGATCCAATTTCTCCCGATAGGGACTGAACATCACCTCAACAGCCTTTGACATGAAAACCTGCAAATCGTGTAATGAAGTGTGCATTCTAACACCGTAGTGTTCCACCACATGATCCTTGGTAGTACCTGTTACACCATCATGATGCTGGAAAAGAGCTAGGTTCCTCCTTGCAGCTGACAATTTATAAGAGAAACTTATAGGAAACTTATAGTCAAATAGTTTTTCATAATTGCATAATTGGGCATCTGCTTCCTCTAGTCAAATAGTTATTCTTGTAGTATTCATTTTGTTTACAGTCATAACCATTTTTCTGGTGCTTACAGAAACCCATTTTTGTGCCTCAGATGAATCTGGCATTCTGCTATTCTATCAGCCAAAACATTTCCTTAGATAGTTACACAATAAAGTTATCATCATCATCATCAACTAAGTTTTATGTACTCTGCAATTGAAATTTCTACGGCTTGTAGTAGCATCTTCATTACCAAACAATCATGTCGAGGATTGGTTTTCTAGTTATTCAAAATATCACTCATTCGGTTTTTTTGTCCAAAATAAGCATTGTTCTTCCATTTAGACACAAGCTATAAAGAAAACTCACTTTAAAGCACTTCCTTATGGTGCCCTCGTATTATTCATTTAGTTTGTTGCACTTGTAACCATTAGTTTATAACACACGATGATGCACTTTTGAGATAGTCAGAAGAATCTTATTCTATCCATGATATGCATCATATGTGTTTTCTTCTTTTAGTTGAAACTGTCCTAATTCCTTAAACCATTATGTCAAACTGTCACTACCAATCATAGCATGGTACAAAATGCCTTGTTCTGAGAATATTGTATTCTTGATGTGGATAGTTGTCATGTATAGTTAATTCTCAGATATGATGCAGTTGAACATACATTCTGGCCATCATTTCAAACACCAATAATCTGGTATATATATTGCTATTTATCACAAGGAGGTTAGATTCAAATACCACAGTGATCTTATAAACCACCAGTCTACAAAAGTTTCTAGATGAAAGTAGAAAAGAAAACAAGAGAATAAAGGTTATAATCTTGACCACATTATAGAAACAAAAGCCCTGCTAAAAAATTCTTTCTGTCTCATTGTTTTTCTGTCAGTATGACAGGGCAATTTGTTCTTTATCAGTGCATTCAGCACAGAAAATGTCCTCCATGTTTCCCGTTACTTTATTTATTCAATGCAGTCATCTATTCCATCTTAGGAATCCTAACCATTTAATTTCTTCAACTACTAAAGTTTTGAACAGCAGATTCTTTTACATCAAAGGTTCATTACATAGCAATTGGACATAGCATCCCTTTCATATCAAAGGTTCATTACATAGAAATTGGAATATAATTGGACATAGCATCCCTTTTACATCAAAGTTCATTACACATAAAGACACAAGTAGATAAAGCATCGGTTACAAGACACAAATTTTTCATGAGTTTTAGCATCCACGTTTACAGCCACTTGAATTCTTCATCCACTGTATCTTATTCTTCCCCATACTCATAAATTTGATCAAGGTCATCTGCATCAGATTTGTCATTGGCAACCTGCAATATACATTTCCATAACATGAGAGACAAGAATTATAAAATTCAAATATCATGCAATATAAGATTAGAGAAACTACAAGGCTTTGTAACTTACCCCAGATCTACATGTACGACTATTGTGCCCTTTTCCATTACATGTACTACATGTCCTTTATCTTTTTGCTTTTAACTCAGCTTGTGGCTTAAACCTTTGTGGTTTCCTGTTTCCTTTACAATGTGATGGTGGTGGATCTCTTACTTGCATGCCATCTTCCGCATCTTGAATTCAGAGCACACATTGACTACCTTGTGTTGGAATGTGAGTTTGAGATGATGGCATGCCTTCTCCACAACAAGTCATTCCCATTTCTTTTTGTAAAGACACAATGTTGACATAAGTGTTTTAAAATAGCTCATGCACATCAAGGTAGGTGTCCTTATGTTTAGAAGATATATCAATTAACTTCATTGTCGATCTACAAAGTGAGTTGAACATGCCCAAATGGGTACTTCCATCAACTTCTTCACAAGTCTCTTTCACATAATGATTTGCACTTTTGGTTTTTGCTTCCCTATTCCATCTATTCAGCACATATAGAGGTGGTATCTTATGAACTTTAAGATAAAGCATCACTTTTAGTATATGACCACATAAGATGCCATAAAACTGAAATAGCTTGCATTCACAAAAGAATTCTTCATTATTTTGATTAACTTGTACTTTGTAGCTATTCTTTGATACAAATGCAAGTGACTCACCGCCAACACGTGAAATTTGATATATGGAATCTTTATGAACCTCCTCTAAATCATAGCATGAGGTCAATTTCATTTGTTCTTTGAAAGATTTAAAAACCGATCTTGTGTAGACATCCCTAGCATGTTTCTCAATGGGAGCATAAGACCATAATGATGGTTGGCCATCCTTAGTTCTATAGTCTTCTTCATCCTCTTTGTCAAAATGGTTCTCAACCACCTTATCATATGCTTGGACAAATTTAAACAATGGCAAATGATTGTTTACATGATCTTTGAATATTGCATTCATGCTCTCACTCCGTTGTGTTGTAGACATGTTGGCAAAAAATGTGTCTCTAAAGTATACAGGTATCCATTGCTCTCTGATATTCCAAAACAAGGTTAGATGTGAGTTGTCACCCAAATTGTATGATGTTATCATCTTCTTCCATCTTTCTTCAAACTCATGAATGGTGATGGGTTGATTGATGCAAGATTGAAACTCTTAACAAAACCCAAAAATAGTACCATAAATCACACCTAGATGTTCACGTGCCTTTCTCATTATGTGCCATTGACAACAACGGTGTACTACATTAGGAAATACAATGTGAGTAGCCTTCTTCATTGTAGGATCTTGATCAGTTAAGATTTCCTTGTGGTGCTTTCCATACATAGCTTCCAGAAATGTGCGAAAACCCCATACAAATGAGTCAGCGGTCTCATCTCGTAATAAAGCACAACCAAACAAAGTAGACTGCTTATATTGATGTGGCATATTGTATCTATTAGTCATGTAAGTTGTGTCAAATGTAACCACATCTCCAAACGTTTGATATGCCATTCTTGACCTCGCATATACCCAAAATATATTACGTGGACAACCCTCATCATCAAATAGTACAGAATAGAAGAATGCATGGTTTTTTGCTTGCTGCTTTTTTAAATGCTCTAACGTGGAGGATACATCAACACCTATGTATCTCCTCCTCAAAGAAACAAGTTTGTTGCTTAAATCTTTTCTTGTGAATGTGACATTATGAATTCCACCTTGTTGCCTAGCAATAAGTGACATTATTTGTGCACTAGAAATATTTTGATCATGCATCACCTGAATCAAATCATGAACCTCAGAAGACATACGACGGTGTGACCGATGAAACCTCTTTTTAGATGGACTCTTGGTGATATCATGGTTGTGCTCTTTGTCAAAGCTCACTACCACCCACTTTGTGTCTTCTTCTAGCTTGAATCTCATTTGAGCCTTACATCCTGTTCGATTAGAAATGACATCTTTTTTTGGAGTACCCTTATCACCATTGTCTTCCTTCTTTTTTGGTCTATATAACCCTTCCTTGGAACACATGAATACCCTATTTGTTATTGTTTTGGTTTTAGATGAGACATAGTGATTCCCCTTCCTTATGCTAAATCCCATACGATATGCATATTGATTGTAAAATTCCTCTGCCTTATCAAGACTGTCAAATTGCAAACCTATAAAAGGTTCTAGTTGAGATTGTACTTCCACCCTTTCGACATCCACATCAGTCTCATTTTCTTCACCAAAAATTTCATTTGCATCCACTGCATGGTCATGAGCTAACCAATCTATTCCCGCCATACCATCAACATCATGAGAAAAATCCATATATACACATAAAACACATAATCACCCCCTTGTTTGTATTTAGGAAAATGAAACCATATTGTTAAATTAAAACAAAATCTAACCATGTACAGATTGTTGTGTGGTGTTAGTCCCTTCCATATCCGATCAAACTAGGATATAACAGTCCATATCTATTAAGGGCAAAAAAATATTATAACAGTCAATATCTATTATTATGTACAATACAACTGAAGATATGCATATTATTATGTTTCCTAAAGGCCTAGTCCATCTATCTGGTGAATGCAGGAGACAATAAAGGTGGAAGAACAGATCCAAGACTGGACCACAACTGATTCCAAAGGGCTAGACCACCTATTTTCCCTTAGAAACATTCACTTAATTTTCACACTATAGTCTAAAGCACATTATAATATTAGCAGCATATCACACTTACGCTACATAATTATTAAAATTGAGTAGTACATATATGCATTAATATTTTTTATTGGGAAAGATGTAATCACTAAGTATATTAATGTTTTCCACAATTTCTCAATCATTAAGAAACTTCATTTATCCTCCACATCCTCGTTGCCCTTTAGTGATGATAAATCACTCTCTTATAATTGTAATCGTTGTAATGAAATTGGTAGGGAATGGCCCTTCTAATGTGCCGATTGTGATTTTGATTTAGATCCCAATTGTGCTTTTGAAATGTCGATGCATGAGCAGGAGGGTTCAAAACCTATAATGGTATTACAACAACAATAACCAAATTACTATCAAAATCAAATGAATGGATGGTTAGCAAATTACCAAGCTACATTGATGCAAAATCAGATGCTAGCAAATTATCAAACTCAGATGTTGCAAAACTAGAATCAAGCAAATCATCAGGCCCAGCAGTTGCCGAATCAGATGCAAATGCAGAGGTTGACACCACAGCAACGCATGTCAGAGCATGAATTGACTATGAGCATAATAAACAATATACGTTGAGGAAGTATCACAAGGCATCAGTACTCGTATACTTATTTCCTAGCAAACATTGTTGTTGAACAAACATATAGGGTTCTTAGTTGGAGGGGCTTGTGATTTGGGAACTGGTAGTGGTGATGGGCGCACTAGAGTTGGCGGAGGGGAACTGATAGTTGGCGGACTGTTGTCCTTCTGCTTTGGCGCAGGTGGAGCAGGGAGGCGGATACTTCATAGATGGCTTAGGACTGCTTTCCTGTGGCTTCGACAGCGGTGGAGACTGTTTTGGGGTGGGAGACGATGAGACGGGTACATGCATGGGTGAAGGCGTAGAGGGATTGGGGCTCTTGGGTGTCGGCGTCACCGGTACCGATTGAATCAGTGAAGAAGATAGGGGAAAACCTATTGTCGTCGGCGACTTGTGCTGCTCCAGGTGCTGCTCCAATGGTAGGGGCGCCTGAGAAGAGGAGCGACGTCGATCGCCTCGTCCGGTCAGGCAGTGTCGAGCCAAAGAGAGAGAGAGCGGGGGAGTGCAGGGGAGCGGTGTCGAGCCAAAGACTGAGCGGGTCGTCGTCGTCGGTGGGTAGTGGACTCCGGGCGGCCGTCTTCGACCTGGTGGTGTCGTCTTCGGTTGGCGATCAGTCCACAGAGAGAGTGGGGGGGAGTTGCGACAGAAAGAGAGAGAGACGGGGGAAGGAGTGAGGAATCAACAAGCCAGAAGAGATTGCACGGGGGGAGAGAGAGGGAATCAGGTCACAGGAGTTATGAGGTGGACCCAACACGCATGTTGTTGCCTGAGTGGGAAAAAATCTTCCTAGCCGCTGATCAAAATCAGCCACCATCCAAGGGCAGAAAACTTCATTGTATCCTGGCCCCAATACACTTAAGTGTATCCTAGCCTAACTCTCTCTCTCTCTCTCTCTCTATATATATATATATATATATATATATATATATATATATGAAATGATGTACGCCATGTATATGTTCAGTTGGGATAGTTGTTAACCAACCCTAATCATGTATTATAACCCTTATGTGGTCTAAGAAAGTGAGAAGTTATGTACCTAGGGTTTGAGGGTTGGATACATCTCCAAAATCCTAATCAGCTATGAACTAGAACCCTAACTCTAAATATGTACAATGTGATATGTTACTTATCTTCCATGAAATGTCTATTATGTTATGTTGTTTTCTTTTTCCTTTATATAAACATCTAACCTTGTAGGTGATAAGTGTGTCATGGCTTTTGTATGTCGTGGTGATGATATGATACAACATGGTGAGTATGCACATTGTTGAGACATAATGTAGTGATGTACATGCAAGGTTTATTCGATTGGGTCCTATGACCTGGTGTTGACTTAATGCCCATTGTGAGGTGATAGCCTCCAGTGATGTGAATGAGGGATTTTTGTCCCACAATGATGTGACATTGGTGTTGGCCTTGTGAATGGTAGTGTTACAAGTATCATGTGGTGATAGTGTGACGATAATCCACCTTATACATTTTATATCTTATGGAGTTATACTTACCTTATCTTTGTAGAACATGTTTTGGATTTATACATTGTAACTGATTGATGCTAAAAGTCATCCAATTGGATAACTAATCAAGTGGAACCCTAATCATGTAGGTGCCCTGTTCCATAGATCCTTTTCGGTGTCATTTCTAATTGTGGGATTGGTGAAATGAGTATAACTCAAAGCACATATTTTTGAATATGTGGGGGTGCAAGTTGAGTAACCCCTTGCATCCACAATTATAGGTTGTGTGAGACCACTACTACAGAAGTGCCTTTTAGTGTCGGTTGTTTAACCCCCTTTGGCGTCGGTTTCTGAACGACGCCTATGTGGGCGCCGCTAAAAGGTTGGACACTTCAGCGTCGGTTAAAAAACCGACGCCTATTTAACATAAAGGTGTCGGTTTATTATAAAACACCGACGCCAAAAGGGTTCGCGCCACAGAAAACGGCGTCATCTAGGACGCTTTCTGCGTCGGTTATATACTAAACAACCGACGCCGAAAAGTGTCCTAGATGACTCCCATTTCCTGTAGCGCGAACACTTTTGGCGTCGGTGTTCAACAAAAAACCGACGCTGTAAGTCTGTGCTGACGGTTATCGGTAAATAACCGACGCCTATATATATATTTTTTTTTATAAATCTGTTTGCAGGCCTGCTGTGGCTAGTCAGCAGGATGAGAACCTGCAGTTCAGTTTTCTGAACTGCAGGTTTACGACATCCATTGATATCAGCCTACAAACAGGCCACAAACCTGCAAAATTAACATAAAAAGATTCACACAAGTAGATACATTCAGACATCAATTCAATTGTCACGTTCACACATATAGAATCATTCAAATACATGTTTTAACATTCAGAAACATTCATTTACAAAGTATCATTCATCATCACTATCAACATCCCAATTATATCTTACAGTTGCCACTGTTTGTACAACTATTGCCCATTCTTCTCATACTTCATCTAATGCTTCCCTCGTATATGGAGCATGTACATTTTTTAAGTGTTTGCCTATAGTGTGGTCAGTTTTAAACACCTGCAAAGAGAATGATGTATATAAGTAATAATATAAAAATAAGATTGATATATTTTATACTAACTAATGAGACTATATATAATACCTCATGTATGGTATCAATGTCTTTCTTCGCCTGTGTATGGTATAGAACTCTCCTCCAGTATCTCCCTCACAGACTCCTGTGCGGAGAGGGACATTCCAACTCGAGATATCATCTTCTGTTGCCTCCTCCGCAGCAATATCCTTATCTCTGAACGTTTCTCGTAGGATTCTGAACCCCTCCTTCCCTCTACTACATCGAAGCCATGCCACAGTTGAACCCTTTCACCGAGCCCTACCTGGCCAAACAGACGTCGCCTGAAGTACCACCGTCGTCGTCGTCTCCACCTCCATCGCAACTTGCTGTGCTAGTCCTGGCAGTTTATCACCCCACATGCTTTCCTCACCAGTTCCTGCCGCTAGACGACCACACAATGGAATCCAAGAGGATATGCAGGCGTTCGCCACAGACTATAGGATGAGTATACTCAGCTTATAGTCTTTGGCGAACTCCTGCATATCCTCTTGGATCCATTGTGTGGTCGTCTAGCAGCAGGAACTGGGGAGGAAGGCATGTGGGGTGATAAACTGCCAGGACTAGCACAGCAAGTTGCGATGGAGGTGGAGACGACGACGACAGTGGTGCTTCAGGCGACGCCTACTTGGCCGGGTAGGGCTCGGCGAAAGGGTTCAACTGCAGCATGGCTTCGATGCAGTAGAGGGAAGGAAGGGGTTCAGAATCCTACGAGAAACATTTAGAGATGAGGATATTACTGCGGAGGAGGAGGAAACGGTAGACGATATCTTGAGTTGGAATGTCCCTCTCCGCACATCAAGTTGATCTAGTGCTTCAGTGGGTACATGTGCATCATCAACCTAAAATTTGACAAAAATAAACACACTAAATTAACATTTGTATTAAAAAAGCAAACATTACTCTAAACGTTTGTATTTTACCATTTTTGCAGCTGCCTCCGCGCATCTGAAAATGTCATTAAAAAGGCAAACATTTAGCATTTGTATTAACTAGAAAAAGGAAAACATTTAGCATTTGTATAAACTAGAAAAAGGAAAACATTTACCATTTGTATAAACATACATGTCTCTAAAATTGTGATCTTTTATCAATTAACAATCCTTCATTGTGATCTCCGCGCACATATAAGTCATCATTAGCTTCAATATTTTGTGGAGTTGGCAACCCAACTGAGAATGGACTGGAGTCATCATACTTATCATAGTACTCTTCTTCATCTATAGGATCTTCAATGAACTGTCTTTTACCATGAAGAACAACCGACCATTTATCATTTGTAGGATCATCGATATAGAATATTTGTTTTGCCTGTGATGCCAATATGAATGGTTCAGCCTTCTCGCCAATCATTTCAAAGTTCACCAAAGTGAAACCCAATTCATCCACTATAACTCCTTTGGTGTTATCAACCCAATTACATTTAAAGAGCGGAATATTGAAATCTATGTAGTCAAACTCCCAAATGTCTTCAATGACACCGTAATATGACATTTTAGCTGCACGTGGTCTCTTATCCTTTGCACTTGCAAAGTACATAGTTGACGCTTGAAGAGTGACCCCACTATTTTGGACGACACTCTTATCATCTTGGCGCTTTGTGTAATATGTGAATCCATTAATGTCAAACCCTTCATAAGACATAACATTCGGTTTTGGTTTAAAGGCGAGACATTTGATAGTTTCTGTAATATCATTTGGTGTTTGAGATAGTTGATGTAAGACTTTATCTTCAAACCACTTAGTAAAAGTCTTATTATGCTCTCTAGCAAGCCACATTGAACTTGCTCGAGGATGTTGTCTCTTTATGAAATTGGTATGTTCCTCGATATAAACACTCACTTCGTCCATATTATGTAAAATATACAAGTGAGCTTGTTCCAACTGCTCACGGCTGATTACTTTCACTCGTGATCCCAAAATTCCTTGCAAACAAGCGTTGAAACCGTGATGTTATAGGTAGATACCACAACACCTTGGAAGGAGAACCAGTTTTGGACTCCCCCGAAGTCGTCAATTTATATCGTGACGCACCACATTTTGGACAATCTTTCAAATCTACATAGTCCTTTTGAAATAATACACAATCATTCGGGCATGCGTGTATCTTTTTGGCCTCCATTCCCATTGGGCACAACATTTTCTTTACCTGGTATGTTGAGATTGGCAGCTCGTTTCCTTCAGGAAGAATTTCTTTCAACAAAGTCAACAATTCAGTGAAGCTTTTGTCGCTCCATCTATTGTTAGCTTTCAACTTATACAATCTCAGCACAGCGCTAAGCTTCGTAAACTTAGCACAGCCTGTGTATAACGGTATCTCAGCATCATGCACAATGTTTGTAAAGATAGGAGGTGGATCGGTGTGCTCTACCCTACAACTATCCAGCATCGCATCAACAATGTCTGCTGGAACTGGTTCATTCACATTTACGTCATCGGAGGCAATTTCTTCTTCCACCCAAGCACTGCTATTGACATCTACTGGATTCGATTTTGAAATCTCTCCATGCCAGTGCCATTCTGTATAGCCTTGTACAATCCCGTTGCACATGACATGACTTTTGATTTCCTCACCAGTGTTGAGTTTCAAGTTGTTACCGCAATGCCTACATGGACAGTAGAACCTATCTGTAGGTTTTTTCCTATGTTCCTCGGCAAATCTAATAAACTGATCAAGACCAGATATAAACTCTGGGGTGCAATGATTACGAATGGACATCCATGATCTATCCATTCTATGATCAGAGAAAGCAAGTATATATTAGGAAAGCAAGTATATATTAGGAAACAAGTATATAAGCAAGTATGTCGTATTACAGTTCATCATTAAGAAAGATATAAGCAAGTATGTCGTATTAAAATAGACTAAACAATAAAAGAATTTTTTTTTGAGGCAAGACAATATGAGAAAATAGTAGTGTAATCATGTAAATGGGAACATTCATGGGAACACACACTTCAGTTATAAGCATTCATGTAGCAACTTACAGTTCCATTCATGGGAACACACACTTTAGTTATAACAATAACTAAACAAAGGGGTTGGTGTACCCCTAAACATGCGCATAATTAAAAAAACTATTACTACAGACAAGTCTAGATAGATAGACAACTAAATACTACACCAACATGGTCCCGCATGCATCAGTAACTTCTTTTTGATGATGAAGCTGTGTCACGAAGCTCCTCACTGTATTTAGATGAATCTGAACTGATAGGGGCCTCAGATTCAGATTTGTCTGAGCTGATATGCGACGCCGTGCGCTCATACCACAGAAGATGATCGGGGGTCTCGCAGTTGTTGTTGGTTATCCAAACTTTGATGGAATTATCGCCAACTGGACGGAGAAAAAGCCTATTCCAACGGACCACATGCAGCTCTCCAATCCAATCACGCCAACCGGATTTTGATACAAGATTTCCCGCCAAATCATACTCAACCTCGATTACATGTGAATAATTTCCAAAAGTTAGGGTCACTTTACCAGGCATGTAGTGTCTTCCTTTTAGAAAACGCCAATGTTTGGGTATGACCAATTGGTTTAAGGAACGATCATCTAGGATGATGTCCAATTGTTCTTCAATAGGGAACGTTAACATTGACATAGAGGCCCAATTCATAGTCATTGTTATGGGAAGACAGAGACTGCACAATATTAGTATTAACAAAGTGTAAGTACATATAACGATGTTATATATTTTCAGAAAAAGTTGTATAACATCAGTTAACCTTTTAAACAAGTATATATTAGGAAACAAGTATATATTAGTCAATCTTGGACGGGTTTCTAGGCCAACAAACACATTTGATGTCAATCTTATATATAATAAATGTGTACCACCTATCCCATCCTTGAACACCTAATCTCACTTAGGATGTAAGTGTATAATGTGTATTTGGTTTTCAAGAAAATTTCGGCAGCATTTCCCCGTTGTTCTCTAAGTACATATGTACTTAGAGAACAAACGGGGAAATGCTGCCGAAATTTTCTCGAAAACCCAATACACATTATACACTTACATCCTAAGTGAGATTAGGTGTTCAAGAACAGTCCCAAACTGGGGACTATCCAAGATTTACTCCTACTGAGTAAATCTTGGACGGGTTTCTAGGCCAACAAATACATGTGTTGTCATTCTTATATAAACCCTATAATTCATGAAATCATTCTAATTCAATTTAATATGTTGGGATCACATAATTATATAATGACATCAGAATATATAGAAGAATCATAATTAACATGATTAACAACATGCTCATCAAACTAGGGTTTTCTTGAATATCATCTAATAAATCAAGAATTTCATAGTTTCAAACATGCAATAATTCACAATACAATGTTATAAACTATAGGCAACATGGATAGATGAAATAAATAAACATCCAGCATCTATCACTTATTCAATCTTCAAGAAACCTTGACAAACATCCAACATCTATCACTTATATAATTTGCATGTATATACACCCTAAAGTGCCACAAATCATATAATAAAACTATCATGTTATGATATTAGGACCACTTACAGCAGATTAGGCACATTAAGCAAGCAGAGTAGGGAGCCAATTTCGTGCAAACAGATTAGGCAACAGATTAGGTCAGCACATAAAGAACCAATTTCGCGCCTGGGTAGGTCTGCAGGTACCTGGGCAAGAAGAGTAGGGTGAGGTCGAGCTGGTTGAGTACGTGGGTGGCGGCCGACGAGCTCCAGAACCAGCGGCAGTGACTCCGACAAGCAGGAGCGTCAGCCGCAGTAGGCAGGCAGGCGGCCAGGCGGCGGCAGGCAGGCAGCGGCCAGGCGGAGGAGAAGGAGAAGGGGGTACGGCGGCGCCGGTTCTCAGGCGTGGCAGGCAGGTGGGCACCAGGCGTTGCGGCGGCGCCGGTTGTCAGGCGTGGCGGCGGTGCAGGCGGTTGGAGCAGGGGAGCCGGTTGTCAGGCGTGGCGGCGGCGCAAGTGTGCCAGAGAAGAAACGCGTCGGAGAGGGGCGCCGGAGAGGGGATGTCGGAGATGGGGCACCGGAGAGAAGCGCCGGAGAAAAACTAGTACCAGCAGCAGAGAAATCGCCGGAGAAATCGCCGCAATAGGGAAATAGGGTAGCAATGAGGGGAAGAGTCGGGTGATCGAAGGTTATGAAGTTCCCCAATAGCGTCGGCTGTTTACAACAACCGACGCCTAAACATATTTACCGTCGGTCGTTCGCAACATCCGACGTCCATTTGGACGATATTTTCGTGAAAATGTTTGGCGGGAACCACATTCAGCGTCGGTTATTAAAGGACGACCGACGCGGACAAGGACACTTTTCGCACAAATTTCCATCGCACATAAGCGTCGGTGTTTTAACTACAAACTCGACGCCGAAAGTGACATTATTTTTTTCGCTCGAAAATTGGATGAAATAATGCGTCGGTTTTGTATAAACAACCGACGCTGTATACAAAGCGGTACCCGTGTTTGGCTGGTCTTTGAATATAGACGTCGGTTCTTCTAAATAAACGACGCCTTATATTAAAGGCGTCGGTGTTCCTTAAAAACCGACGCCCAGAAAAGCGACACTGAATGCTATTTCTGTAGTAGTGGACGGCCATGCATGCGATGATCTCCTTGTGTTATGGATGTCCATGCATGAGCCACTTCTTCTTTTTTGAATGGAAATGCATGATCCTATTCTTCTAGTGATGTTACCTATACCATGGTGGGAAAGGTGCTTATACATACAGACGACCGTGTGTGGGCCTTTCCTTCTATTGACTATATGTCACCTTTTGCAGTTGAATGATATGTCTCTGCAGTGTTTTATCTTGTGTTGACCAAGAGGTGTAGAGAGGTCATGGATTCTAACTCTTCCATTTGACCTTATATGGGTGGTACCACTCAAATCCTCATGGCAATAACAAAAGATGTAACACAGTCGTGTATCATATTGTATAGGGTCAGCCATGAGTAACATTGGTTGAGCCCCTTTTGCCTTATCTTTGTATTGATTTCTTGAATTATAAGACTATAACAGAAATCAATTGTTATAATTGTTATACATGTTTTTCATATTCCTTCTTAGAATATAAATTGATCTATTGTTCACTGGTAACTGCCTAGTCTTGTTTAATCTACTTTATCTATCAATCCCATATCGTTTAGTTGAATCTGCTCCACCTGCTTAGTATGTTATTAACCTTCTTAGCTTATTTGTGTTTTTAATAGACGTTGGCAGAGAGTTATATCTCTCTCTGGGATAATTGGTCTCACCCCGTGGGTTTTCCACATATTTTAGGTGGTTGACCACGAGGTAGTAGAAATCGTGTTGTTAGTGATGAGAAGCAAGAGGATTGGTAGTTGCAGAAAAGTTGGACATGCCACTTCTGTGTAGAAGTAGAGACCTATGTTTTGACCATGTACACTCAAATCCTTGGGGAGGTTTTTGTTTTATGTATCGATATGAGTTTTTGGCTTTATTCCCATTGTTTTATAGAGGTGGCATATATGTTTCTGATTAGGTTATCATGTGTAATAGGATGTGGCTTGAGATGCAGTGAATAGTTTCTTGAATAATGTTTGGGGCAAGTGATATGCAATATAGGTGGCTTTTGTGGACTCATGTGCAATATGTTGTGACTCCTATGGTTAGTAGAAATAGGTTTTAATTTCATGTGTCTCGTGGTAACCTAGATGTTTAGTTTTAGCTGCGCAATTTGTTTTTGAGTTATCTCACTTGTGGCATGTCTAGGCGTCACAACAACGAACATCATTTCATTAATATTAATCTCTCCCAACCCTAGACAAAGAGACATGTAGAAAGAATTACCCATTCTCGTGGCATAATTTACTACCTAACCTAATACCAATCCCACTCATGTAGAAAACATGTTATTAGTTAGGTAATTTACTTAAAACTCTGGGTTATTTGCTTCACATTTGCAAGCCTCTTTCAAAAGGTGTGAAATAAAACATGTAGTTATATGATTTCTACAACCCGTAATCCCTCTCTCAAAGCAATTAATGGTCTAAATAATTACCTATGGTGATCAAGCATGGATAATTCATGACACACTCATAGAATCATATCTAGAACTTAAGAGAAACATGAATATTAAATCATCATTGTCAATTACAATGCAAAACTAGGCTACTCTTGGATCCTAAGGAAGAAGGGAATTAGCCCTGTATGATTTCAATTTCCTTATACATCTAAAATGAAGTAGAGAAGGAAGAAAACATTGAGAAACAAGGGAAATTCCCTGGAGAAAGAAGGTATGGATGGTTCCTCCCGATGAACATTATGATTTGCCATCTTTCGATTGCAAATTCAGCCACCAGAAGTGCACAACCTGCCTGGAACGTATATGTATCCTCTCCTTTCTCTCTTCTTTGCTCTCTACTGTCGTACAAATTAATGGAACGTGATGATTAGGTCTGGCAGAACTCCCCCTAAGGCACAGAAGTGACTCCGGGTGAAATTAATCCTCAACCGTTGGATTATTGACATCTTCATATATTCCTGATCCTGCTATGTCATTATTACCGATTGGATGTCGATAGTTGTCTACGCCCGAGAACGAGTGCATAGATTGTCCCGTTTGTGGTTGCATAGCCAGGAACTCTCTTTCTTAGATTAGTAGAACCACAAGCTCTGTTTTGTTTTGTTTTCTTTTCTTTGTTTTGTTTTAAATTTTGACAACCCGCTAGACTAGTTCTAGCATATATTTTCATTGCATATCGTTTTGGCTTATCTGACTAAAGAACAAAAAAATTTGGCGTCGTAAACGTCACCACGTCCTTGTGTTCGACCCCGTATATCTACTTCGACCCCATAATAAAATTTGAGGAGGGGATAGAAGGTTTCGGGTTATAAATTTAAGAGTTTGATTCCTTCTGAATCCGTCTCTATATTTCGGACGCGTGATTTATTCCGATCAACTTTTTGGCACCGTTTTCGGGGACGTGGTGTTAGAACCCCAATTTTTGGGTTCACTTGCCGAGAAATGAAATTTATCATATTAACAATTTTTGAAGAAATAATGATATAATTTTCTTCAAATAAATGGATTTTGTTTACAATAGCCTTGATGATTGTGTTGTGGGCTTTATTGGCTATTGGGCCCAAATAACAAGGAAATTCAATTAGTAAATGGATAATTGAATTTTTAAGAAAAGAAATATGTAGAAACCTCTAGAAGGCAAATCCAAAGAGGATTCCGTGCCTCTTGGGTTCCTTGGGTTCCAAGGAGTCCAAAGTTGCATAGAGAAGGCAATAAGAAAAGAAAAGTTTAATTAAGTATTTCTTTATTAAGAAAGAAATTGAAAATAACGATAAAATGTGGAAAATGAGTGGAAAGAGGCATAAATGAGATTTCTGGGTGAAATTTCGTATCCATGAGGTTGCTAATATTAAAAGGAATGCCAATGACGAAAATAAGAGAGAAACAAAGAGAAAACCTCAAAAAGAGTTATTTTAATGAGAAATAAACAAGATAATGTGAAATAGTGCATAAAGATGCATCTACAAGGATAATAAGTATCCAATAAAAATAATTTCGAAATAATAGAGTTCCTTGGGATCCAAGGAGTCCCAATAAAGAGGAAGGAAAGAGAAAATACCAATAATGCAAATTAAGAGGATAATGTGATACAAAATTAGTGGATTTTGTGGTATTGATAAAAAGGAGTTTTTTTTCCTATTAAAAAGAAAGTATGATTTCATAACAATGGATGTAAAAGAGAGGAAAGGAAGAAAGGCCACTTTCCTTTTGGTATAACGACTCTAAACTTGGCACCTAAGTAATTAACTTTGGAAAGGGTATCAATATGTCACACAACGGGATCAATATTGACTAATATGATTCAATATCATTAAGTAATGGATTACTTCCAAACCAAGAAAGGAAACACATAATAGAAGGTTTCCCCAAGGATTAATGGAAAAGGGGATTACCAAGAAAGGAATATAATTTGGAAGCCTCCGGGACACTATTCTTAAACGTTGTCCTAATAGGTTTAAACCACTGCTTACGACTAACATCTATAAACACCCAAGAACGAAACAACTTTCTCTCTATTTCCTTGAAACCTAGAAGTTCTATGGGTTGTCTATATAAGCCAAGAGCCACGAGGACCATGTGTTGAGTCTGTTCCTTGTTGACTGTGAGAACCCCATGGCCGGTGACCGTCATTGACGGATCTAACAGAGGTAACCATAATTAGATGTCGTCAACCTGTGAAGGGCAGGTAGGCACTAGATCGGATGTGCACCACGACAATGGAGGCTAGAAAAATGGAGAGGACCCCTCCCATGCTTGAACACGCCTACGCAATGAAGGAGTCTAGGTGGTTTTGGGTTGCTGATCCATCGCCGAAGCACCCAGCAGCAGCAAGCTTGAACCTGTGTGCCCAGGAGGAAGGAACTGGGCTTCCCCACTGATAGGGTTTGGAGGCAAAGAGCCAGGGCGGTACTGGGAGGAGATGATGTTTGCCTTGACAGCGCAAGGGCCCGAGGAAGGAGGGCAAGGCATCTTCAACCTGACCAGCGGCCGACCTGAGAGGTTGAGCGCCAGCAGGGCTTCAGGCGGCGGGATTGGAATAGTGGCTCCCTGTCGAGCTAGTGGACCTCCGTAGAGGTCACCACCTGAGGTGATGCAAGGAGTAGGTAAAGTCATGCAGAGGCTATGGCCTCGCTGCGCAGCCAACGTGCAACAGAACGGCCCATGGTTGACGCCTGTGTGTGAGGAAGGAGAAAAGGGGAAAAAGACTTGAGGGCCCCTGGTGCTATGCGTCGCCTACATGGACTAAGAGGTAATTTTAGGCATTTTATTTACAGCTGGCGAGAATAACAAAAGGGAATAACAAAAGGTGACATTGCGGCCTTTAATTGGCCCAATTATCCTTATCTTATAAAATTCATAGAAGGTAATTGGTAACTCAGATTTAGAAAAGTTATATATGAAAATTTATGAGGAGAACGAGTAGAATCTAAATAAAATACTCCTAATGCCTAAATATGATTCCTGTTCTAAAAGTATAGTTGGTCCATGAACGTAGGGTGATTAATACATAGGAACCCTAGTTCATATTAATACGTTGTTGATCATGTTAGATATGCTTCCTTGAGATTTAAACTGATAATGTGGAATATTATGGAAAAATTAACATGATTATGATCTTAATGATGATAATTAGACTTTCTAATCAATGCATATGAATAATAAGGTTTAAGGATCCTAACTTGTTAATTTGTTAGACTTAATTTAATGTAAGTGATCATAATGTAAGAATGAAATAGGTTTGATGATCATGGATACACCTAATGCGAATTAGGGTTCTTGAGCCATTAAATCAACAAACATGTGGATTAGGGTTTAGAAACATATCCCTAATGATAAATTTGATGATAAGGAAACGTAAACCCTAGACTAGGGTCGAGTAGGGTTAAATGTGATTAATAATCTAAAGGTGACAGTTTAGGTTTTATATACATGCAGATTATAAATGATGAATGCTTGATTTGCTTGGATCTGTTGATTGGCTTGATTGTACATGAAGTATATGTTGAATAATCTGCATGACTCACCATCGAGGTATGTGGTTTCGCTTATGAATAACCGTTCTAGTTTCATGGCGATTCTCGAACGTTTTATCGTTCGTTTGAGAAATAACTGTTGGATGTCTATTTATTTCATGCAACTATAAAGTGACTATGATTATCACTATAAATGTGTGTATATAACTGACTAGATCCGGGTCCACCTCTATTGCTTTGAAAAGGCTAAGAAAAAAGGGGTAATCCTAGAGCAAGGTCTAGGTTACCGAGAGTTAGAAACTGGGCTACCTTTGTGTAGTGCCATGAGACTCATTAGCCTACCATGAGTTAAGGAGTGGGCTACTTACGAGTAGTGCCATGTGACTCAACCCTAGAAATTAGTTCACTTATAGGTGGATCATGAGGGGTTTAATGGGGACAATATAGAGGATAGGGTACTCTTGGATTGCGGAGTTATATCTAAAATGTAATCTTGGTTGTTAAATGATTACATTGTTAATGTATTTACATGATTATTGTTTTCCCCACATACCAGCTTTGGCTGACCGACGTTTTGTTTGTCGGTGTTTTAGGTACAAGCCAAAAGGACAAACAATAAATCGAAATATTGTGAATTCACAAACTGATATACAAGGAGGATTAGTTAGAATAGTACTTCATATGTTGATAGAAGTTTAGAGATCCAAATTTTCAAAAGGTATGCAAAAGTTTATTTTCTTACAGCTTTTCAGTATAGTCTGTTAAAATTTAATCATTATTCTTGGTTAATTGCCGAACCTTTGATCCGGAAGTTATGGGTGCGGCTTTGACCTCTCAGTCTCCCTTAATTGGGGGTTATCATAAGGTGGGGTCGTAACATTTGGTATCAGAGCTTGGGTTCCTCAGTTAACCATTAATACTTATTAAATTTTACAAACTCCATAGAACCCAAGGGAGTTATTAGAGGATTATCCGAAAGACGGAGGTGTCTAGAAAAGGATCACAACCGGGGGCTAGCAATATTTTCCTCCGCACCTCTAGTCGGAATACGAGGACTTCCGGATCCGTGTGACTGCCTGGCCAAGGTCTTAGGGTATGAATCGAAATAAGATACCTTTAGGACTTTCTCATCTTATTCATCCCTTCTCATCACAAAATTTTGTTAAGGACCTGAAGGATTAGGGTTTTCTTTCTTCTCCTCACCCTCTTAAGGTATGGGTAAGATTAATAAGGACTAAGGAATCCTCCATCAAATTAATGAAAGGCATGTAAATAAGATGTCATGGACATAAGTTTAATAGATTAATCACAAACTAAAGAATAGATACATGTTTAGGTCATACGACATAAGTTGTCACGTCCTCAGAAGAGACCTAAGGCTAGACCTTCTTGTCAGGAGGATAAGTTAGTCTTGGAGATAGAGATCTCCATTGCAAGTAGAGACCTGGCACATCCTCTGAGGATGATGCTAACCCTAACCCTAAGTGAAGGTTAGAGAGAGATGAGTTGGACCAGGTGTTTGAAAGGACATGCCTTTGGGATGCCATATGATCCATGGGTGACTTAGCACCTTTAGCAACCCAACCCTGGGAAGGGTCATGCATGTTAGGGTAAAGGATAACTCCTTAGATGATGATGTTAGTGAAGGACCTTAGAAACCCTTTGGGCTTGTGCAAGTAGGGTATAGCTGGCACCTAGGGTACGTCATGGTGCTGACAGTAGGATGAAACCATGGATAAGGAATTAAGGGGGAGCACAAAGGGTTATGGATGATCTTGAGCAAACATAAGTTCGAACCTAGGCTTCACCCATGTAGGGAATGCTTTGAGGTTGATCCTTCATGAAGAGAGAACCTATAATGGTGACGTTGGATGTAGTGTTAGCTCTAGAGAGAGTAGGAAACCCAGCAAGAAGGTTGGAAGCCTAAAACCCTGAGATATCAGGAACGATGGATGATAGTGGTTGCCTCATGATCGATCCTTAGAAGTTGAAGATATATTGGTTGCCTTAGAGGGACCAAACCCTAGAGAGAGAAGATGAATATTCTAGTACCTATGTGCCTACGGTATAGGTGTTTACCTTCTGAGGTAGGAAGATGAGTTCTTTAGACCTAGAAAGGTTTAGTAATGGGTTATGAGGCCTTGTACCTTGTTGGTTGTCCTTAAGAAGGACCCAACTCTAAGTGTTGCTCGAGTTGAAGGATGACAAGGAGTGCATGTCATGCCTTTTTCATGCTTGGTTCGTAATTAAGAGACAAAGCATGCAGTTGGACACCTAATAGTGAACCTAGGGTTCCTGACCTAAGAGGGGAAGTGGTGTACCTAATGCTCATGATGAGAGCTGAGTTCCTGTAGAAGCGAGCATGGTACCTCTTATGTTGAGAGGAAAGAGAAACCCCTTAAGTTTAAAGTATGTTTGATGAACCCCTCACAACTAGGTTGATGATAAAGGAAAGTATGATCTTGATCCAGCATCAAGGAAAGAGGACAAGTTTGACCTAGCATGGTTCGGTAGGTGATCTACTTATGCCTTAATAACTTTCTAGGGTTAAGTAGTCCCATGTGGATGTAAACCCTAGACCTAAGTGCTTTTGTGACCTTGTTGTCAAGAGATAGTTTTCCTTCCTCCCTGGGAGAGGGACCCCTTTGGTAGGATGTATATCAGTTTTGTTGGTTTAGGGTAACCTAAAGAGGTCTCAAAGGATCTTGAGAAACTAAGTGAAGAGTACATGGCATGCGAATGAACCTATAGACCCATAGATAACCATATCTATGTGCATGTGGATGTGTTACCATGGAGGTAACCGGTATCGGGCTTGACCAATGTAGGCAGGTTGCCATGATCCCTATGAAAAGATGAAAGTCAACCCATGAACACAGAAAGAGAGATGATGAATGCTTGGGTAAGGTTTTATGTTGGACATGTACTATGATATAATCCTAAGTCTATCCTGGGTTCAGGTAGGGGTAAGACTGATGGAAGTAGGAGTTGCCTAATTCCCTAGTTGCACAAGACTATAGGGTCGGGAGGTAACAGCTATCATTGTCTGAGGGCCATGGGTTAGGTGATTGATCACCTTCATGAACTCATGGGACCCAAAGGGCAGATGAGTAGGGCACTCTCTGATGCATGAGGGAAGAGGGATGACCCCAAAAGTGTCGGCACCCTATAGACCTAGAGGTGATGACTAAGGATTGTGTTTGGACCATATAGGTTCAAGACCAGTTTTCCATGGAAGTAACTTTTGATATCGAGACGATTGTGATGTAGAGACATAAGTTGCACATTTCAACCTAGATTTGAATGTGTACTGGCAAGGTGGGATGTACCATCTCTACTCTTGGAACAGGAAGAACTCTGTATTTGGACTACAGCCAAATGCTTATTTCCTCTTGTTATGGGAGTGAGAGATAGGACAGTACGCATGCCATATACCAAGGATAAAAGATGATGTGGTTTGGAACGTTGCCACGAGATATGGGGACAGAGAAGATAACATACACTGGTAAAGTGAATGATACATGGATGGTTTGCAAACTCTAAAGAGAAATAAGGTAGTCATCTTATAAGGATGTTTTTAGCATGAGCGATGAGATACCCCAAGTTTAGTTTGAAAACCAAAGGAATAAGCTCGGAATGTTCTTGATGAAGATGGACTTAGGGCTAAGATGAGGTAATAAGTGGCATATAGGAAAGTGTATGCCATCAATGTTACTTAATACCTAAGAATGTGAAGTGGTAATGGATGCTCTAGTTGAGATATAACTACCTAGTTTGTCTAGAAGAGGTTGTTAGGTTAACCCTAAGTTTGGAAAGGAGGTGTGTTTATAAAACACTCAGATGTAACAAGATATGTTGAAAAGTTAAGGGTTGCTTGTTAAGCCAGTCTAGTCCTTGATGCAATGAAAGGATGGTGGTAGAACCATAGATGCACTTCTTTGGAAGAGAAGGCGTTGAAACCCCGATTAGAGTGGTTTAGGGTTTTGGAGGAATCAATCTTGAGGAATCATGACATACAGGAAATCATGATTGAAGATCACCATATACTGTGGTAAATGGCAATAGCACTACGGATGCTTAAGATGAAGTTGCATGTGGTTTATGGCCATGCAAGCCAGGAGGTAAAGGACGAACCCAAGTAATCCAGTGTATCGATATAGAGGACAAAAGAGTCCCTGAGAGGGAATGGGAGTTCATCACTATGGATGTTGTGATAGGTCTCCCCTAGACCAAGGAAGGTCGAGATGTAATATGGGTTAGGGTAGATCGCCTTACCTAGATGACATAAGGGAGAAAGAGTATTGTCAAAGGACAGATCGGGTTGAACTACATATGAGAGAGATGGTTCAAATACACCATGATGCGAGTTCAAAAGTTCGTGAGTATGACTTAAAGGTTCACTTCCATAAGGTGAAAGTAGGTACATGAAGAACTCGATGATAGTACAGTTTATCACCCCTAACTAAAGGTTAGTATAATCCAGACTAAAGGGGTCTGATGAGAGCATGTGTGCTCATTCAGGGTGATATCTAGAGACAATTCTTATCCTATGAAAGATGTGGCAATGACCACCATAGCCAGTATTGGGTTTTATAAGAAGCTCTGTAAGGAGGTTGTGTCGGTCACCACTTCAGTAAGGTGATGTTGGTGAAAGGACCACATGATGGTTAGAAAAGGACCACAATGTGTGTAGATGAAGTCGCTTTGATCATGTAATGGCTGAAAGGAGCCTAGAGATGACGAAAGTCATGAGCAGATGCAAAGTAGACTGACATGCAGTCCACTATGGGAGAATATGTGACATGAAAATCCGACCCCTCTAAGTTATAACTAAGAGAGATGAGTCCTTGATGCATGGGTTCTTTTGTCATGGTTTGGTGGAGAAGGTTAAGTTTGACATTACCCCTCAGGATGAAGTATTGTGTGATGAGTTCCATGTGTCCAATTTTGAGCACTATGTGAGGTACCCTGATCATGTGTTGAGCAATGAACCTAGTGGGCCCCAAGGGAGGCTGAAATGGTCTGAGTCCACCTGTGCAATTTATAGACGCCAGGATGAAAGAACTCAGAGAAAAGAATATGTGATGATAAATATTCTTTGGAAATGCCATGAGTACGGTAAAGCCACATAGGGGCCAATGATGGACATGGAAAAGTCTTATCCTGAATTGTTTGTTTGCTTGATAGAATTTTGAGGACAAAATTCCTATAAGAGGGGAAGGATGTTACAACCCCAATTTTTGGGTTCACTTGTCGAGAAATGAAATTTCTCATATTAATGATTTTTGAACAAATAATGATATAATTTTCTTCAAATAAATGGATTTCGTTTACAATAGCCTTGATGATTGTGTTGTGGGCTTTATTGGCTATTGGGCCCAAATAACAAGGAAATTCAATTAGTAAATGGATAATTGAATTTTTAAGAAAAGAAATATGTAGAAACCTATAGAAGGCAAATCCAAAGAGGATTTTGTGCCTCTTGGGTTCCTTGGGTTCCAAGGAGTCCAAAGTTGCATAGAGAAGGCAATAAGAAAAGAAAAGTTTAATTAAGTATTTCTTTATTAAGAAAGAAATTGAAAATAACGATAAAATGTGGAAAATGAGTGGAAAGAGGCATAAATGAGATTTTTGGGTGAAATTTCGTATCCATGAGGTTGCTAATATTAAAAGGAATGCCAATGACAAAAATAAAAGAGAAACAAAGAGAAAACCTCAAAAAGAGTTATTTTAATGAGAAATAAACAAGATAATGTGAAATAATGCATACATATGCATCTAGAAGGATAATAAGTATCCAATAAAAATAATTTCGAAATAATAGAGTTCCTTGGGATCCAAGGAGTCCCAATAAGGAGGAAGGAAAGAGAAAATACCAATAATGCAAAGTAAGAGGATAATGTGATACAAAATTAGTGGATTTTGTGGTATTGATAAAAAGGAGTTTTTTTTCCTATTAAAAAGAAAGTATGATTTCGTAACAATGGATGTAAAAGAGAGGAAAGGAAGAAAGGCCACTTTCCTTTTGGTATAACGACTCTAAACTTGGCACCTAAGTAATTAAGTTTGGAAAGGGCACCAATATGTCACACAACGGGATCAATATTGGCTAATATGATTCAATATCATTAAGTAATGGATTACTTCCAAACCAAGAAAGGAAACACGTAATAGAAGGTTTCCCCAAGGATTAATGGAAAAGGGGATTACCAAGAAAGGAATATAATTTGGAAGCCTCCGGGACACTATTCTTAAACGTTGTCCTAATAGGTTTAAACCACTGCTTACGGCTAACATCTATAAACACCCAAGAATGAAACAACTTTCTCTCTGTTTCCTTGAACCCTAGAAGTTCTACGGGTTGTTTATATAAGCCAAGAGCCACGAGGACCATGTGTTGAGTCTGTTCCTTGTCGACGGTGAGAACCCCATGGCCGGTGACCGTCATTGACGGATCTAACAGAGGCAACCATAATTAGATGTCATCAACCTGTCAAGGGCAGGTCGGCACTAGATCGGATATGCACCACGACAATGGAGGCTAGAAAAATGGAGAAGACCCCTCCCATGCTTGAACACGCCTACGCAATGAAGGAGTCTAGGTGGTTTTGGGTTGCTGATCCATCGCCGGAGCACCCAGCAGCAGCAAACTTGAACCTGTGTGCCCAGGAGGAAGGAATCGGGCTTCCCCACCGATAGGGTTTGGAGGCAGAGAGCCAGGGCGACACTGGGAGGAGATGATGTTTTCCTGGACAGCGCAAGGGCCCAAGGAAGGAGGGCAAGGTAGCTTCAACCTGACCAGCGTCTGACCTGAGAGGTTGAGCGCCAGCAGGGCTTCAGGCGGCGGGATTGGAACAGTGGCTCCCTATCGAGCTAGTGGACCTCTATAGAGGTCACCACCTGAGGTGCTGCAAGGAGCAGGTAAAGTCGCGCAGAGGCCATGGCCTCACTGCGCAGCCAACACGCGACAGAACGGCCTGTGGTTGACGCCTGCGTGCGAGGAAGGAGGAAAGGGGAAAAAGACTTGAGGGCCCCTGGTGCTATGCGTCGCCTACATGGACTAAGAGGTAATTTTAGGCATTTTATGTATAGATGGCGAGAATAACAAAAGGGAATAACAAAAGGTGACGTGGCGGCCTTTAATTAGCCCAATTATCCTTATCTTGAAAAATTCATAGAAGGTAATTGGTAACTCAGATTTAGAAAAGTTATATATGAAAATTTATCAGGAGAACGAGAAGAATCTAAATAAAATACTCCTAATGCCTAAATATGATTCCTGTTCTAAAAGTATAGTTGGTCCATGAACGTAGGGTGATTAATACATAGGAACCCTAGTTCATATTAATATGTTGTTGATCATGTTAGATATGCTTCCTTGAGATTTAAACTGATAATGTGGAATATTATGGAAAAATTAACATGATTATGATCTTAATGACGATAATTAGACTTTCTAATCAATGCATATGAATAATAAGGTTTAAGGATCCTAACTTGTGAATTTGTTAGACTTAATTTAATGTAAGTGATCATAATGTAAGAATGAAATAGGTTTGATGATCATGGCTACACCTAATGCGAATTAGGGTTCTTGAGCCATTAAATCAAAAAACATGTGGATTAGGGTTTAGAAACATATCCCTAATGATAAATTTGATGATAAGGAAACTTAAACCCTAGACTAGGGTCGAGTAGGGTTAAATGTGATTAATAATGTAAAGGTGACAGTTAAGGTTTTATATACATGCAGATTATAAATGATGAATGCTTGATTTGCTTGGATCTGTTGATTGGCTTGATTGTACATGAAGTATATGTTGAATAATCTGCATGACTCACCATCGAGGTATGTGGTTACGCTTATCAATAACCGTTCTAGTTTCACGGTGATTCTCGAACGTTTTATCAGTCGTTTGAGAAATAACTGTTGGATGTCTATTTATTTCATGCAACTATAAAGTGACTATGATTATCACTATAAATGTGTGTATATAACTGACTAGATCCGGGTCCACCTCTATTGCTTTGAAAAGGCTAAGAAAAAAGGGGTAATCCTAGAGCAAGGTCTAGGTTACCGAGAGTTAGAAACTGGGCTACCTTTGTGTAGTGCCATGAGACTCATTAGCCTGCCATCAGTTAAGGAGTGGGCTACTTACGAGTAGTGTCATGTGACTCAACCCTAGAAATTAGTTCACTTATAGGTGGATCATGAGGGGTTTAATGGGGACAATATAGAGGATAGGGTACTCTTGGATCGCGGAGTTATATCTAAAATGTAATCTTGGTTGTTAAATGATTACATTGTTAATGTATTTACATGATTATTATTTTCCCCACATACCAGCTTTGGCTGACCGACGTTTTGTTTGTCGGCGTTTTAGGTACAAGCCAAAAGGACAAACAGTAAATCGACATATTGTGAATTCACAAACTGATATACAAGGAGGATTAGTTAGAATAGTACTTCATATGTGGATAGAAGTTTAGAGATCCAAATTTTCAAAAGGTATGCAAAAGTTTATTTTCTTACAGCTTTTCAGTATAGTCTGTTAAAATTTAATCATTATTCTTGGTTAATTGCCAAACCTTTGATCCGGAAGTTATGGGTGCGGCTTTGACCTCTCAGTCTCCCTTAATTGGGGGTTATCGTAAGGTGGGGTCGTAACATTTGGTATCAGAACTTGGGTTCCTCAGTTAACCATTAATACTTATTAAATTTTACAAACTCCATAGAACCCAAGGGAGTTATTAGAGGATTATCCGAAAGACGGAGGTGTCTAGAAAAGGATCACAACCGGGGGCTGGCAATATTTTCCTCCGCACCTCTAGTCCAAATACGAGGACTCCCGGATCCGTGTGACTGCCTGGCCAAGGTCTTAGGGTATGAATCAAAATAAGATACCTTTAGGACTTTCTCATCTTATTCATCCCTTCTCATCACAAAATTCTGTTAAGGACCTGAAAGATTAGGGTTTTCTTTCTTCTCCTCACCCTCTTAAGGTATGGGTAAGATTAATAAGGACTAAGGAATCCTCCATCAAATTAATGAAAGGCATGTAAATAATATGTCATGGACATAAGCTTAATAGATTAATCACAAACTAAAGAATAGATACATGTTTAGGTCGTACAACATAAGTTGTCACGTCCTCAGAAGAGACCTAAGGCTAGACCTTCTTGTCAGGAGGATAAGTTAGTCTTGGAGATAGAGATCTCCATTGCAAGTAGAGACCTGGCACATCCTCTGAGGATGATGCTAACCCTAACCCTAAGTGAAGGTTAGAGAGAGATGAGTTGGACCAGTTGTTTGAAAGGACATGCCTTTGGGATGCCATATGATCCATGGGTGACTTAGCACCTTTAGTAACCCAACCCTGGGAAGGGTCGTGCATGTTAGGGTAAAGGATAACTCCTTAGATGATGATGTTAGTGAAGGACCTTAGAAACCCTTTGGGCTTGTGCAAGTAGGGTATAGCTGGCACCTAGGGTACGGCATGGTGCTGACAGTAGGATGAAACCATGGATAAGGAATTAAGGGGGAGCACAAAGGGTTATGGATGATCTTGAGCAAACATAAGTTCAAACCTAGGCTTCACCCATGTAGGGCATGCTTTGAGGTTGATCCTTCATGAAGAGAGAACCTATAATGGTGACGTTGGATGTAGGGTTAGCTCTAGAGAGAGTAGGAAACCCAGCAAGAAGGTTGGAAGCCTAAAACCCTGAGATATCAGGAACGATGGATGATAGTGGTTGCCTCATGATCGATCCTTAGAAGTTGAAGATATCTTGGTTGCCTTAGAGGGACCAAACCCTAGAGAGAGAAGATGAATATTCTAGTACCTATGTGCCTACGGTATAGGTGTTTACCTTCTGAGGTAGGAAGACGAGTTCTTTAGACCTAGAAAGGTTTAGTAATGGGTTATGAGGCCTTGTACCTTGTTGGTTGTCCTTAAGAAGGACCCAACTCTAAGTGTTGCTCGAGTTGAAGGATGACAAGGAGTGCATGTCATGCCTTTTTCATGCTTGGTTCGTAATTAAGAGACAAATCATACAGTTGGACACCTAATAGTGAACCTAGGGTTCCTGACCTAAGAGGGGAAGTGGTGTACCTAATGCTCATGATGAGAGTTGAGTTCCTGTAGAAGCGAGCATGGTACCTCTTATGTTGAGAGGAAAGAGAAACCCCTTAAGTTTAAAGTATGTTTGATGAACCCCTCACAACTAGGTTGATGATAAAGGAAAGTATGATCTTGATCCAGCATCAAGGAAAGAGGACACGTTTGACCTAGCATGGTTCGGTAGGTGATCTACTTATGCCTTAATAGATTTCTAGGGTTAAGTAGTCCCATGTGGATGTAAACCCTAGACCTAAGTGCTTTTGTGACCTTGTTGTCAAGAGATAGTTTTCCTTCCCCCCTGGGAGAGGGACCCCTTTGGTAGGATGTATATCAATTTTGTTGGTTTAGGGTAACCTAAAGAGGTCTCAAAGGATATTGAGAAACTAAGTGAAGAGTACATGGCATGAGAATGAACCTATAGACCCATAGATAACCATTTCTATGTGCATGTGGATGTGTTACCATGGAGGTAACCGGTACGGGGCTTGACCAAGGTAGGCAGGTTGCCATGATCCCTATGAAAAGATGAAAGTCAACCCATGAACACAGAAAGAGAGATGATGAATGCTTGGGTAAGGTTTTATGGTGGACATGTACTATGACATAATCCTAAGTCTATCCTGGGGTCAGGTAGGGGTAAGACTGATGGAAGTAGGAGTTGCCTAATTCCCTAGTTGCAGAAGACTATAGGGCCGGGAGGTAACAACTATCATTGTCTGAGGGCCATGGGTTAGTAGATTGATCACCTTCATGAACTCATGGGACCCAAAGGGTAGATGAGTAGGGCACTCTCTGATGCATGAGGGAAGAGGGATGACCCCAAAAGTGCTGGAACCCTATAGACCTAGAGGTGATGACTAAGGATTGTGTTTGGACCATATAGGTTCGAGACCAGTTTTCCATGGAAGTAACTTTTGATATCGAGACGATTGTGATGTAGAGACATAAGTTGCACGTTTCAACCTAGATTTGAAGGTGTACTGGCAAGGTGGGATGTACCATCTCTACTCTTGGAACAGGAAGAACTCTGTATTTGGACTGCAGCCAAATGCTTATTTCCTCTTTTTATGGGAGTGAGAGATAGGACAGTACGCATGCCATACACCAAGGATAAAAGATGATGTGGTTTGGAACGTTGCCACGAGATATGGGGCAGAGAAGATAACATACCCTAATAAAGTGAATGATACATGGATGGTTTTCAAACTCTAAAGAGAAATAAGGTAGTCATCTTATAAGGATGTTTTTAGCATGAGCGATGAGATACCCCAGGTTTAGTTTGAAAACCAAAGGAATAAGCTCGGAATGTTCTTGATGAAGATGGACTTAGGGCTAAGATGAGGTAATATGTGGCATATAGGAAGGTGTATGCCATCAATGTTACTTAATACCTAAGAATGTGAAGTGGTAATGGATGCTCTGGTTGAGATATAACTGCCTAATTTGTCTAGAAGTGGTTGTTAGGTTAACCCTAAGTTTGGAAAGGAGGTGTGTTTATATAACACTCAGATGTAACAAGATATGTGGAAAAGTTAAGGGTTGCTTGGTTAGCCAGTCTAGTCCTTGATGCAATGAAAGGATGGTGGTAGAACCTCAGATGCACTTCTTTGGAAGAGAAGGCAATGAAACCCCGATTAGAGTGGTTTAGGGTTTCAGAGGAATCAATCTTGAGGAATCATGACATACAGGAAATCATGATTGAAGATCACCATACACCGTGGTAAATGGAAATAGCACTATGGATGCTTAAGATGAAGTTGCATGTGGTTTATGGCCATGCAAGCCAGGAGGTAAAGGATGAACCCCAATAACCCAGTGTATCGATATAGAGGACAAAAGAGTCCCTGAGAGGGAATGGGAGTTCATCACTATGGATGTTGTGATAGGTCTCCCCTAGAACAAGGAAGTTTGAGATGTAATATGGGTTAGGGTAGATCGCCTTACCTAGATGACATAAGGGAGAAAGAGTATTTTCAAAGGATAGATCGGGTTGAACTACATATGAGAGAGATGGTTCAACTACACCATGATGCGAGTTCAAATGTTCGTGAGTATGACTTAAAGGTTCACTTACATAAGGTGAAAGTAGGTACATGAAGAACTTGATGATAGTATAGTTTATCACCCCTAACTAAAGGTTAGTATAATCCAGACTAAAGGGGTCTAATGAGAGCATGTGTGCTCGTTCAGGGTGATATCTAGAGACAATTCTTATCCTATGAAAGATGTGGCAATGACCACCATAGCCAGTATTGGGTTTTATAAGAAGCTTTGTAAGGAGGTTGTGTCGGTCACCACTTCAGTAAGGTGATGTTGGTGAAAGGACCAAATGATGGTTAGAAAAGGGCCACAGTGTATGTAGATGAAGTCGCTTTGATCATGTAATGGCTGAAAGGAGCCTAGAGATGACGAAAGTCATGAGCAGATTCAAAGTAGACTGACATGCAGTCCACTGTGGGAGAATATGTGACATGAAAATCCGACCCCTCTAAGTTATAACTAAGAGAGTTGAGTCCCCGATGCATGGGTTCTTTTGTCATGGTTTGGTGGAAAAGGTTAAGTATGACCTTACCCCTCAGGATGAAGTATTGTGTGATGAGTTCCATGTGTCCAATTTAGAGCACTATGTGAGGTACCCCAACCATGTGCTGAGCAATGAACCTAGTGGGCCCCAAGGGTGGCTGAAATGGTATGACTCCACCTGTGCAGTTTATAGACGCCTGGATGAAAGAACTCAGAGAAAAGAATATGTGATGATAAAGGTTCTTTGGAAATTCCATGAGTACGGTAAAGCCACATAGGGGCCAATGATGGACATGGAAAAATCTTATCCTGAATTGTTTGTTTGCTTGATATAATTTTGAGGACAAAATTCCTATAAGAGGGGAAGGATGTTACAACCCCAATTTTTGGGTTCACTTGCCGAGAAATGAAATTTCTCATATTAATGATTTTTGAACAAATAATGATATAATTTTCTTCAAATAAATGGATTTTGTTTACAATAGCCTTGATGATTGTGTTGTGGGCTTTATTGGCTATTGGGCCCAAATAACAAGGAAATTCAATTAGTAAATGGATAATTGAATTTTTAAGAAAAGAAATATGTAGAAACCTCTAGAAGACAAATCCAAAGAGGATTTTGCGCCTCTTGGGTTCCTTGGGTTCCAAGGAGTCCAAAGTTGCATAGAGAAGGCAATAAGAAAAGAAAAGTTTAATTAAGTATTTCTTTATTAAGAAAGAAATTGAAAATAACGATAAAATGTGGAAAATGAGTGGAAAGAGGCATAAATGAGATTTCTGGGTGAAATTTCGTATCCATGAGGTTGCTAATATTAAAAGGAATGCCAATGACGAAAATAAAAGAGAAACAAAGACAAAACCTCAAAAAGAGTTATTTTAATGAGAAATAAACAAGATAATGTGAAATAATGCATAAATATGCATCTAGAAGGATAATAAGTATCCAATAAAAATAGTTTCGAAATAATAGAGTTCCTTGGGATCCAAGGAGTCCCAATAAAGAGGAAGGAAAGAGAAAATACCAATAATGCAAAGTAAGAGGATAATGTGATACAAAATTAGTGGATTTTGTGGTATTGATAAAAAGGAGTTTTTTTTCCTATTAAAAAGAAAGTATGATTTCGTAACAATGGATGTAAAAGAGAGGAAAGGAAGAAAGGCCACTTTCCTTTTGGTATAACGACTCTAAACTTGGCACCTAAGTAATTAACTTTGGAAAGGGTACCAATATGTCACACAACGGGATCAATATTGACTAATATGATTCAATATCATTAAGTAATGGATTACTTCCAAACCAAGAAAGGAAACACGTAATAGAAGGTTTCCCCAAGGATTAATGGAAAAGGGGATTACCAAGAAAGGAATATAATTTGGAAGCCTCTGGGACACTATTCTTAAACGTTGTCCTAATAGGTTTAAACCACTGCTTACGGCTAGCATCTATAAACACCCAAGAACGAAACAACTTTCTCTCTATTTCCTTGAACCCTAGAAGTTCTACGGGTTGTTTATATAAGCCAAGAGCCACGAGGACCATGTGCTGAGTCTGTTCCTTGTCGACGGTGAGAACCCCATGGCCAGTGACCATCATTGACGGATCTAATAGAGGCAACCATAATTAGATGTTGTCAACCTATCAAGGGCAAGTCGGCACTAGATCGGATATGCACCACGACAATGGAGGCTAGAAAAATGGAGAAGGCCCCTCCCATGCTTGAACACGCCTACACAATGAAGGAGTCTAGGTGGTTTTGGGTTGCTGATCCATCGACGGAGCACCCAGCAGCAGCAAGCTTGAACATGTGCGCCCAGGAGGAAGGAACCGGGCTTCCCCATCGATAGGGTTTGGAGGCAGAGAGCCAGGGCGGCACTGGGAGGAGATGATGTTTGCCTTGACAGCATAAGGGCCCGAGGAAGGAGGGCAAGGCAGCTTCAACCTGACCAGTGACCGACCTGTGAGGTTGAGCGCCAGTAGGGCTTCAGGTGGCGGGATTGGAGTAGTGGCTCCCTGTCAAGCTAGTAGACCTCCGTAGAGGTCACCACCTGAGGTGCTGCAAGGGGTAGGTAAAGTCGCGCAGAGGCCATGGCCTCGCTGCGTAGCCAACGTGCGACAGAACGGCCCGTGGTTGACACCTTCGTGCGAGGAAGGAGAAAAGGGGAAAAAGACCTGAGGGCCCCTGGTGCTATGCGTCGCCTACATGGACTAAGAGGTAATTTTAGGCATTTTATTTATAACTGGTGAGAATAACAAAAGGTGACGTGGCGGCCTATAATTGGCCCAATTATCCTTATCTTGTAAAATTCATAGAAGGTAATTGGTAACTCAGATTTAGAAAAGTTATATATGAAAATTTATCAGGAGAATGAGTAGAATCTAAATAAAATACTCCTAATGCCTAAATATGATTCCTGTTGTAAAAGTATAGTTGGTCCATGAACGTAGGGTGATTAATACATAGGAACCCTAGTTCATATTAATACATTTTTTATCATGTTAGATATGCTTCCTTGAGATTTAAACTGATAATGTGGAATATTATGGATAAATTAAGATGATTATGATCTTAATGAAGATAATTAGACTTTCTAATCAATGCATATGAATAATAAGGTTTAAGGATCCTAACTTGTTAATTTGTTAGACTTAATTTAATGTAAGTGATCATAATGTAAGAATGAAATAGGTTTGATGATCATGGCTACACCTAATGCGAATTAGGGTTCTTGAGCCATTAAATCAACAAACATGTGGATTAGGGTTTAGAAACATATCCCTAATGATAAATTGATGATAAGGAAACTTAAACCCTAGACTAGGGTCGAGTAGGGTTAAATGTGATTAATAATGTAAAGGTGACAATTTAGGTTTTATATACATGAAGATTATAAATGATGAATGCTTGATTTGCTTGGATCTGTTGATTGGCTTGATTGTACATGAAGTATACGTTGAATAATATGCATGACTCACCATCGAGGTATGTGGTTACGCTTATGAATAACCGTTCTAGTTTCACGGAGATTCTCGAACGTTTTATCAGTCATTTGAGAAATAACTATTGGATGTCTATTTATTTCATACAACTATAAAGTGACTATGATTATCACTATAAATGTGTGTATATAACTGACTAGATCTGGGTCCACCTCTATTGCTTTGAAAAGGCTAAGAAAAAAGGGGTAATCCTAGAGCAAGGTCTAGGTTACCAAGAGTTAGAAACTGGGCTACCTATGTGTAGTGCCATGAGACTCATTAGCCTACCATGAGTTAAGGAGTGGGCTACTTACGAGTAGTGCCATGTGACTCAACCCTAGAAATTGGTTCACTTATAGGTGGATCATGAGGGGTTTAATGGGGACAATATAGAGGATAGGGTACTCTTGGATCGCGAAGTTATATCTAAAATGTAATCTTGGTTGTTAAATGATTACATTGTTAATGTATTTACATGATTATTGTTTTCCCCACATACCAGCTTCGGCTGACCGACATTTTGTTTGTCGGCGTTTTAGGTACAAGCCAAAAGGACAAACAGTAAATCGACATATTGTGAATTCACGAACTGATATACAAGGAGGATTAGTTAGAATAGTACTTCATATGTGGATAGAAGTTTAGAGATCCAAATTTTCAAAAGGTATGCAAAAGTTTATTTTCTTATAGCTTTTCAGTATAGTCTGTTAAAATTTAATCATTATTCTTGGTTAATTACCGAACCTTTGATCCAGAAGTTATGGGTGTGGCTTCGACCTCTCGATCTCCCTTAATTGGGGGTTATCAGAAGGTGGGGTCGTAAGACGTGGTTTGCCATGTTTACATGCTTAAAGGATTTTTTTCTGTCACTATAAGCCTGTATATATATGCATAGTTTTTCTTTTGTTTTAAACATACTTATTCATATATACTAAATAGCTTTTCTTTTTCTTATACCTGTTTCAACCATGGATCTCACTTCAGCGAGACAAGTCATCTTGTCCACCTATCCTCCTGAGTTTTTCCGTAGTTCCGACTGCTGGAAAATAATTGAAGGTCGTGCTCTACAGCTAGTCGAGTTATACTTACCTCCACCATCGTCATATGTTCAGATTCCAACAGCGGAGAGTTCCAGTTAGCCCTTGATTCCCGTGCTATAATGGGATCAAGAACTGATTAAGGCAGTGTAGTTGGCTAGGGAAAGTATTCACGCACTCACCTCCTTAGCCCCTCATCTCCAAGAAGATGTCGATCCAATGCAATAACTACTTGAAGAACAGGATCATCATCTCAAAGTAGCCACTGAGGATACAAACCGCAGTAGAAGTCTTCTTTAAATTGTTGAACAAGGATTCATCCTAAAGCATCAGTTTGATATAGTAGATTCCCCTTATTTGTGCATGGCAGAATCGACGGGTCTCGAAAGCATTGTTGCTCAAGTACAACAGCTTCATGATAAAGATGTTGAACAAGGCAGGAGGCTCCAAGAGCTCACCGATTTGGTTACAAACCGATTACAAATGCCATCACAAGACAATGAAGATGTTAGTCATCAAGACCATTCCATTAGGGCTGAAGTGGAGTATGCATCACCATCCTATTCAGACCATCAACTAGATTCATCGGGATTTTTCTGTGAATACCAACCCACTCCGGGAAACCCTTCATTCTATCCAGATGATCCAGTTGATGTACTAATGGAAGATATGAATCATAGACACGAATGGGTCTATGATGACGATGATGAAGACTTGAAAAGCCAATCAACCTCGCAGTCAGAAGGTTGGTTTGAGGAAACATAGTCAGATATTGAACCAGACCATAGTGACATCTCTCATATTGAGATTTGTCACTATGCTTTGAGAAGTACGCCAACCATGGTCTGGAACAACTTGTTCGATGACGACGATGACAATAGCTGCTCGACATGGAGCAATGAGTATATTGACGATGACGATTTGGAGCGGCACGAGCCACCATTTACACCCATACCTTTACAAGGTAGGGTAGACATCAAGGGGGCAGGATGGCCGGTTCACTACAACATGGCTACTGAGCATGAAGACACCCCTGACTCCACGCCAGGTGATAAGCTTGGGGTGGTAGAACCACAAACAGATTCTTTAGGGGGTACTTCTTACATAGAAGATGATTGGGTGACTCAGACTGTACATGAAGTTCTATCTGAGCATCCAACCTCAAGTGTAGAGATGGAGAGAGAAGATATGAGTCCTCAAGATGACGTCCAACCTCTCTCATTCATCTCATCCTATGTCGACATCCTAGGACTTTGACCGGCCTAAATCGCGCGTCTGAAAAGTGGAGGCGGATTGAAGTAGTCAGACTTTTAAATTTATAGCCCGAAACCTTCTAGGCCCCCGCAACTTTGTTTACGGGGTCGAAGTAGATATACAGGGTTGAACACGTGGACAAGGGTGGTAGTGTTGAGAATGCAGAATCGACACGTTACACTCCGGTAAGGATAAGGAGATGATAAAATTTCCCCAAGGGAACAACAGGCTAAGATCGATAAAACAGAAGAAGTCTATCTCCAACTAGAGTTATGAGGAAAAATTAGGTTTTAAGCATTTATTGGTTTTTAGGGTTTTCGTGCAACGGAAACAGAGAGATAATACTATTGCTTTAGCAAGGAACAAAGGAGAAAACTTTGGTAAAACAAGCGGCAGCAGAAAACATCCTGTACCCCTCCTCTCGAAGTGGGTACCTCTAACCAAGCATCAACACCCCTCTCGAGGTTGCTGGACTTAAGTTAGAGTGGAAAGGTTACTACAGAAACTCCGATCCTGGGCACTCTCGTACTCCAGTATCGGACCAAACACTAGAGCCACAACCACCTCTCTCGAGGCTGTTGCAACGGGAAAACACGATTCGGTAGCTAATCGAAACGTGATCCAAGCGTACAAGCTAGAGTTCAAATGTTAAACATAGCAATCATCCAACAAAAGGGGCCAAACATAAAGCAGCAAATAATTAAAAATCTTCTAATTCCATTAACATATAAAGGTCTAATTACATTGCATAAGTAAAGGAAGTAAATGACTGAAATAAATAATGATAAGCACCGCCTTCTTGATATAGAAGGGCGACAGGAAGCCGCAGATCCTCTAGCCCGATATCGGGCAGGGGCCTTGCCCGATACGCCCATGTCGGGTGGCACACCCTCTCGGGTGACACGCTCATGTAGAGCAGACGTATTGTGTGGAGCGCCCTTTCCCGATACGATCATGTCAGGTGACACCCTCTCAGGCGACACGCCGTGACTGGCGATGCGTATCGGGGTTCGGTATCATGTCGGGTTAGAGTGTTGCTTCCAGTATCGGGCACTCCTATCGAGTGTCCTTGTTGGACGATATCGACCTGTAGAGGTTCCCGGGACGACCCTAAATGAACCATTCCCTCCCTCTCAGGATGGGGAAGTGCTCACCTAGAATCGCCCGACACACCCCTGAGGCGCGACACGCTAGCTCCTGAAGCTTTCCTAAGTTGGCTTTTGAGAGATTCCCGACCCGTCCCATCGGAGTCATGTAGCTGCTATTTATAGGCAACGGGTGGGGGAAGTTATGTTGCTCTGGACGTCACATGTTCTTCCTTCAGCTCCATTATTGCGGCTTTAGGGACTCCCGATATGTGTATCGCCCGACACAAGGATATCGGGTTGTCGGTCATTGTGGCGAGTGGCGTCTGCCGGTGGGTGGTCTGTATCACACGACACACCTCAGTTGTCATGGTGCGCCCGGCTCCCTATCGGGTAAATGAAATGTCGCTCGTTCGATCCTTCTTGCGCTGCATCCTTGTGTCGCACGGTATGGTATCATGCACCCGTGTCGGGCAGCAAGCATATCGGCCGGCCGGTTGGTAAGAAGGCTAATGTAGGTGGAACACGTTCGTGGGCCGGGATGGCCCTTTTTGCTGCTAAATGAGTTAAAAATCAGGGAAACTCTGCAAAATATGATAAAATTGAGTTAAGAGCATAGCGCGGCCTGTTTATTCAAAAACATGACAAAAAGGAGAGGAAAATAGTTTAAAAAGGGCAGATTTGATAACGAAATAAGGGCCAAAAACATCACAAAATTTGGTGTTATCAACACCCTAAAACTTAGAATTTTGATTGTCCTCAATCAATCTTAACCTTTGTTTTGTGAAGCTTCTTTTCGACCGGTATAGTTTTCAGACCATGGGTTGAGCGAGCATTGAGATGTCTCAAAGAGAATGCGGCCCGACTATGAACAACAGACTTTATTTCTCTTGCCTTATTTAAGCAAAAATTTTCTCTACAGCTTCGGCGAGACTTGGGTGCATGATTTGAAGTTAACTTTCACACCAAACAGCTTTTGGGGGCAGAAAGTTGTGTGTTTGGGCAGGCTTAAGGCTTTTTGGGTTTGTCTTGTTTCCCATCAGTCCATCCAGGTAAGGGTCCGTTAGCGGGCAAGTGGTCCCTACACTCCAAGCCAGTTGGATTTAGAGCAGTGATTTCACATCCTACGTACCACTACCCCGGATCTACCATGCCTAAAGATGGGTACTTTTGGAAAACAAGTGTTTATATGTATTTTTTTCTTTCTTTTCATTTGGCACAACTCTCATGCTTTTATTCACTCTCATAAGGCTATTCTCTTATTTTGGGATTTTTGTTGGGTAAGGGAAAATAAGAGGAATTTTTGTTGCTGTTTGGGCAGCTTTTTCCTTCTGCATACACGTCTCTTAGCTGTTGCAAGATTATTTTTCGAAATTTTTGGCATGGAAAGTCACAGTCTTTTGTCATTTGGGGCTGCATTATCAGAAAGACATAACAAAACTTGCATCTCCTTAGGCACATTGAAAATAAACTGGCAAGAAGTCGTATTTGATTTTTACTATATAGCGTCTTTGTACATATGTATGAAGACAAAATAAGCAAAAAATTTCAATTTTTTTGTAAGAGCATGCATATGTACATATGATATAGGAGAAGAACAGAAGAACAAAAAGGGTGGAGTTGAAGAAAAAAAAAATTCTACCTCCCTCACTAGAACATGGTACCCCCCCCCCCAAACTTGCTCCACACTTTGTCCCAGAGTTGTGAAGTAGATAAGGTAGGGTAATGTTACCCCAGTGAGGGTTAGCTGGTGAGTTCCTACGCCAGTAGTCGACGTGCTGGAGTTGGTCAGGCTTCTCTTTATTTGATATCCATTCTAGGATGCAGATGCTGCAGTCAGATGTACCAAAAGGCAAATGTGCATTCAGGAATTTAAGATTCAACGAGATCAGTCATGCGCTTTTGCTGAGGAAGAGGTTCCAAAACTATTAGGCATTCCCTTAAACTAGGTAGACTTTTTTTAAGATACTTCCATTGTGAACATGAACAAAAGGACTGATCATCAACCTCAGTTTCTTTAAACTTTCATCATCTATTGAACTAGTCAGAGAAGTCCACATATCTCTTCCAATACTTTTTCTTGATTTGGTAGCCCCAAGAGAGGTCCATTTCCTTATCATAGTCTGTCTTCTGCGATGGTTTAGGACCATCTCCAAAAGAGAAAATCAGTGGAAGTCTTTCTCTAGTGGCTTCTGGTTTGAATGTGGGTATTTTGGGTTCATCGGTCATGAAGCCACCTTCTTCATGGAGGGTATCTTCTTTAGATATAGTATCCATAAGTGTTTTCAAGAGCTCTCTATCTACCATGGGCCGGTTGTCATCGTCATAATCTGCACGAGCCTTGCGTTTCCTTTTTGATAGCTTTGCACTTGTTATGGCTGCATCCTCCGGGAAAGAAAATGGAGTCGTTACTTCTTCCGTCCTTGCTCTCTTCTCCGCAGTTGATGGTCCAGCTGCCTCGAGATTCTGGCATTTCTGCCCGATCATTGTTGCTTCAGCTGCAGCCTTAGTGTTGATTCTTCTACCAAGTTTATCAACTTGAACGACGGTTTGCTTTGTACATGCCATATCTATTATCATTAAACAAGTTCATTAATTATTTAAATGTTAAGTAGCCAAGAGAAACTGATTGCACGATAAAATTTGGCCCGTTACAAAGTCTGGGTGTCGTCCATCAAAAGAACATCTTAGTGATACAAAACTGGATGATACGAAGAGAAGCCGCACTCCATGTATGTCGCCCGACACGGGTGTGTCGGGTGATACGATCACGTGAAACAAAAAGCCTGATAGGTTTTTTCCGATAGAAAAACAATGTGTCGTCCGACAACAAAACAAGCGAGGTGGCACAAGGATGGGCGACACGGTTATCGCCTGATATGACGTATCGGGCAAGCGCGTCCTAAAGGCGTTTCGCGTGACACATGTGTCGTGCGATACAAGGAAATTAACCAAAACCGTTAGCCTGATACGTTGTGCGTGATATGAAGCTCATGTCAGGCAAGCAGGTTGTCGGTCTATACCTTCGCTATTTGAAGCTACCCTGGACGACACAAGAGCAAAGGGAGAAATTACTACATGATACGGGTAGCTAGAAGAGCAAAAGTAGTAGCCCGACACGGTAAAAACCTCCTTACTATATATAGCAATCTCAACCGGGGGTAAATCGGGTAAATTCGGGACGTGTGTCAGCCGTTGAGACAAGTCATTCTTGAGACGAGCGGTCCCATCCGTCTAATCAAGGGCAATTACTCATCTTGCCCGATACAGGTGCTCGCTGCCCGGGCGTGTCGTCTGTCACGGTCTATGCAATCCCCGATACACTGTTGCCCGATACCAGTGCGTTCGGCACACCGGTTGGGTTGCTGCTAGATACGAAGCCTTCATAACAAAATCTAGATGCAAAACTTAAAAACAAAACGAAAGAAAAGTGATTGATGGGTAAAACATCATTGGCCTAAGGTTAAGTTCCCGGCCTCAAATAGTATTACCCATCAAAGCACATAAAACAGAGTGGTGGCCCATTAAAATAGAAGAGTCAGCACATGTGGCACATGCACTGACTCGGGCCTTATTACAGCCCAAATGTTCCTAATGTTCGTCTTACAAGAAATTATATAACGTCCTATTCTAGGAAAAATGAAAGCTCGGGCTGCCTCCCGAGGAGCGATGTAGTTTGCGTCGCCAGCTCGACCGTTCTAGGTTCTTCACGTTTCGCCGCCAGCGGTATCCATATCTTGCAAGTTGATCTCTGCCCTCCTAACAAAAGCTTCGTCTTCATATATCTTTTCACCCTGTGCCCGTTTACTTGAAAGACCTTGGTTGGATCATCTTTATCATATAATTCCATCATTTCAGACGGGTATATCTTTCATACAGTGAACGGTCCGGACCATCTTGTTTGTAACTTTCCTAGAAAAGACGAATTGAGGATTTAAATAATAAAACTTTATCACCTTCACTTACGTCCTTCCTCCTTAGATGGGCATCGTGCCACACGTTCATCCTCTATTTATAGATTTTTGCATTTTCATAAGCATGCATCTGTAATTCTTCAAGCTCTTGTAACTGTAAATATCTCTTTTCTCCCGCTTTCTCTAGATCCATATTCAAGAATTTAATTGCCCAAAGGACCTTGTGTTCCAGCTCAAGGGGTAGATGACAGGATTTTCCGTAGATCAACTTATAGGGTGTGGTTCCAATGGGTGTTTTATAGGCAGTCCTGTAGGCCCAAAGTGTGTCGTCAAGCTTCATTGACCAATCCTTCCTCGTCCGGCTGACAGTCTTTTCCAAAATCTGCTTGATTTGTCTATTTGAAACCTCTACCTGCCCAGAAGTTTGTGGGTGGTAGGGCGTAGCGATCTTGTGCTTAACTCCATATTTTCATAGGAGTGCTTCAAACTGTCTTTCTCTGAAATGTGACCCACCGTCGCTTATAACAGTACGTGGTACACCGAACCGAGGGAAAATTGTCTTCTCGAATAGCTTGATCACTGACTTAGTGTCGCACGTTTGAGTTGCAACAGCTTCTACCCATTTGGATACATAATCTACTGCCACTAGAATGTACTGATACCCCCTTGATGGGGGGAACGGTCCCACGTAATCAATCCCCCATACATCAAAGATCTCTACTTCAATCCAGTTTTCCATTGGCATCTCGTTCCTTCGCCCAATATTGCCCGTCGATTGGAACTCTTTACATACCTTTACAAACTATGCAACGTCTTTGAACAGAGTGGGCCAGTAAAAACCTGATTGTAGCACTTTGGCAGCAGTCCTTTCGCTGCCCAGATGGCCTCCGTAAGGGGAGGCATGTCACTCTTTCAGAATGTTCGGGGTTTCTTCTTCGGGAATGCATCTCCGGTACAAGCTATCAGCACATCTTCTGAAAAGGAGAGGATCATCCCAATAGTAATTTTTCACATCCACGAACAGCTTCTTCTTTTGGTTATATGTGATGGCAGGGGGCAGTTCTCCACAAGCAAGATAGTTACAGATGTCTGTGAACCAGGGTAAGTTATCTTCCTTAGTTTCAATCAACATTAAAGCTTCGTCGGCATAGTTATCATTAATGGGCGGTTCCCCTTGTCCTTCGGCAACGATCCTAGATAAGTGGTCATCGACCACATTTTCTGCACCCTTCTTATCAATTATTTCATGGTCGAACTCTTGTAGCAACAAGGCCCTCCTCAACAGTCTGGGCTTTGTATCTTTCTTTTGCATGAGTTATCTTATGGCCCCGTGATCTGTGTATACTTTGACCTTTTCTCCAATGAGGTAGGACCTGAACTTATCAAAAGCGGAGACGATTGCGAGCATCTCTTTTTCTGTAGTTGTATAATTTACCTGAGCTTCGTCCAACGTGCGACTAGCATAGCAGATCACGTGGTGCTTTTTATACTTTTTCTTCCCCAGGACAGCTCCTACTGCATAGTCACTGGCGTCGCACATAAGCTCGAACGGTAAATCCCAGTCTGGAGCTTGGAGGATGGGTGGTGAGACAAGAGTGTTCTTCAAGGCCTGAAAAGTAGTTAGACAGTCATCAGAGAAAAAAAATTCAACATCTACCAGCAGATTGGACAACGGTTTTGAAATCTTTGAGAAGTCCTTTATGAAATTGCCGGTGTTTCCGAGGAAGCTCCTCACTCCCATCACGGACTTCGGTGGAGGGATCTTGGATATGGCTTCAACCTTGCTAATGTCCACCTCGATGCCATACATTGAAACTTTATGTCCCAGGATGATGCCTTCTCGTACCATAAAATGACACTTTTCCCAGTTTAAAACCAAACTCTTCTCTCCGCATCTTTGCAAAACCAAGGAGAGGTTTTTCAGGCATGTATCGAAGTCCTTTCCATAGATAGAAAAATCATCCATGAAAACTTCCACGATATCTTCCAAAAAATCCGAGAACATTGATATCATGCAGTGTTGAAATGTAGCGGGAGCATTGCAGAGGCCAAAGGGCATCCTTCTGAAGGTGTAGGTTCCGTAGAGGCAGGTAAAGGTTGTCTTCTCTTGGTCGTCTGGCAGGATGGGGACCTAATAAAATCCTAAAAAACCATCCAAGAAACAGAAAAAGTCATGATGCACTAATCTTTCAAGAACTTGATCAATAAAAGGTAGCGGAAAATGATCTTTTTTAGTAGCTTGGTTCAACTTCCTGTAGTGAATGCACATTCTCCATCCTGTGACGGTCCTAACCACCACCTCATCACCTTTATCTCCCTTTACCACTATCATACCACCCTTCTTGGGTACTACGTGGATCGGGCTTACCCAGTTACTGTCGATGATAGGGTAAATGATCCCAGCATCCCTTAACTTGATTACCTCTTTCTTGACGACTTCTTTCAGCATCTGATTCAACTTTCTCTGGGGTTGAGCCAGAGGTTTGGCGGATTCCTCCAGATTGATGTGATGCATACATAAGGCAGGGCTAAGGCCTTTGATGTCTTCTACTGAGTATCCTATAGCCCGCCAGTGGAGTCTTAACTCCTCAAGAAGTCTGTCCAACTGATCCTTTGTAAGATTGGCATTGACGATGACAGGGTTCCTTTCGTGATGATCTAGGAATTCATATTTCAACCCTTCAGGTAACGGCTTCAATTCAGGCTTGGCCCTAGATGTCTTTTCTTGCAACGCCACCCCAAGAGAGGCATACTTGATAGATTCCACCACCTCATCCTTGTTGCTCAAATATTCATCGGACAGGTTAAGAAAGTTGAGAAACTCTGCAAGTTCTAGACTTTCAAAGTCAGAATCTTGACTGCTAATTGCCCTTACAAGGGGTCAACCATTCGGATGTCTTCTTCTATCTCCTCGTAGAACTGGTCGTAGTTGTCCGCAAAGCAAACAGACTCTAACAGGGAAGGTCCTCTCATCGCATCCTTCACCTTGAAGTCTAAGTGGTCATTTCCGACCCTTAGAGTGATTGTTCCTTCAGAAACATCGATCAACGCCCTTCCTGTAGCCAAGAAAGGACGTCCGAAGATGATAGGACAACGGGGGTCCTCCACGGTGTCAATGACAACTATATCGCACGGAATGAAGAAATTACCTACCTGGATTGGCACATCTTCAACAACGCCAACAAGTCTTTTAAAGGTATGATCTGCTAGTTCAATTCTCATATTGGTTCTAACCATATCGGTTAAACCTAATCTCTGCGTGAAGCTTAGGGGCATAAGGCTGATGCTAGCCCCTAAGTCAGCAAGACATTTCCATTCGACGTTATCTCTGATGGGAAAAGGGATTTTGAAAGCCCCAAGATCTTTCTTTTTATTGGGCAAATCCAGTTTTACGAAAGCAGAGGACACAGCTGCTAGATGCACAGTTTCAATTCTTCCTCCCCTTCTCTTCTTAGTAATCAGATCCTTGAGAAACTTGGCGTAAGCTGGCATCTCTTCTAAGGCGTCCAAAAAGGGAACTTCAAGATAAAGTTTCTTGATTGATTCCATGAACTTTTCGTGGCGCTTCTTCAAGTTTACCTTTATCAGCTTGTATGGGAAAGGTAGCCTAGGAGCGTAAGGGCTTCTCCCACCAGGTAGCTCCTCTAAGGATCTCTGTTCAGGCTCTCTAGCATCAACTTGTCAATTTTCATCTTCTGCAGGATTTGCATCCACAGTCCTCAATTCAGGTTCCGGTCTGACCTCCACACTATGCTCCACTGTCCTCCCGGATCTTAGCACTGTCATTCTGGCAGATTCAGGGCTGGAGAGTATCTTTCTGGAAGGGTTCTTCATCAAATCGGCCATCTGGGCCTATTGTTGATCGATTTGACATTAGTGTGGCTGCATATTTGCCATCTGGAAGTGCATGGAGTTTAGGACTCCTGGATTGGGAAGAGCACTTTGCGCCAGCTGGTTAATGATTGTATCTTGTCTCTTTACAAAAGAAAATAATTGTCCAACCAAGTATGGCTGGGTTGAAAGAGGTCTAGCTCTCCCTTGGTGTTCACCTTCTGAAAGGGGTTGTTTAACGTGAGGCGGCATGTTTGAAGGTGTCAGTGCTCAGTTGAGCAGAATGCCTTTCTTCTGAGTACCAGAATATCGTGTAAAAATCAATTTAGAAAATCTATTATTAATAATACGAATTATTCATTTCAGGTAAGAATACTAATAAGAAAGGAAAAAGAGAGTGCCATCAAGCTCATTTCTAAGCTTGAGGCACTGGAGTGTAGTTAGTGGATTCGGATTCGTCAACAGTATCGTTTTTCCTTGTCCCCGACAACGGCGCCAAAAACTTGACCGGCCTAAATCACGCGTCTGAAAAGTGGCGGCGGATTGAAGTAGTCAGACTTTTAAATTTATAGCCTGAAACATTCTAGGCCACGCAACTTTGTTTACGGGGTCGAAGTATATATATGGGGTCGAACACAGGGACAAGGGTGGTAGTATTGAGAATGCGGAATCGACACGTTACACTCTGGTAAGGATAAGGAGATGATAAAAGTTCCCCAAGGGAACAACAGACTATCGATAATACTATCGATTTAGCAAGGAACGAAGGAGAAAACTTCAGTAAAACAAGCGGCAGCAGAAAACATCATGTACCCCTCCTCTCAAAGCGGGTACCTCTAACCAAGCATCAACACCCCTCTCAAGGTTGCTGGACTTAAGTTAGAGTGGAAAGTTTACTACGGCAACTCCGATCCTGGGCACTCTCGTACTCCAGTATCAGACCAAACACTAGAGCCACAACACCTCTCTCGAGGCTGTTGCAACGGGAAAACATGATTCGGTAGCTAATCGAAATGCGATCCAAGCGTACAAGCTAGAGTTCAGACGTTAAACATAGCAATCATCTAACAAAAGGGGCCAAACATAAAGCAGCAGATAATTAAAACTCTTCTATTTCCATTAACATATAAAGGTCTAATTACATTGCATAAGTAAAGGAAGTAAATGACTGAAATAAATAAAGATAAGCGCCGCCTTCTTGATATAGAAGGGCGACAGGCAGCAACAGATCGTCCAGCCCGATATCGGGCAGGGGCCTTGCCCGATACGCCCTTGTCGGGTGGCACACCCTCTCGGGCAACACGCTCATGATGGGCGGACGTATCATGCGGGGCGCCCTTGCCCGATATGATCGTGTCAGGCGACACGCTGTGACTGGCGATGCGTATCGGGGTTCGGTATCGTGTTGGGTTAGAGTGTTGCTTCCAGTATCGGGCACTCCTGTCGGGTGTCCTTGTTGGCCGATATGGACCTGCAGAGGTGCCTGGGACGACCCTAAATGAACCATTCCCTCCCTCTCGGGATGGGGAAGTGCTCACCTGGAATCGCCCGACACACCCCTGAGGCACGACACGCTAGCTCCTGAAGCTTACCTAAGTTGGCTTTCGAGAGATTCCCGACCCGTCCCATCGGAGTCCTATAGCTTCTAGTTATAGGCAGAGGGTGGGGAAGTTATGGTGCTCCAGACGCCATGTGTTCTTCCTTCAGCTCCATTATTGCGGCTTCAGGGATGCCCGATATGTGTATTGCCCAGCACAAGGATATCAGGTTGTCGGTCATCATGACGAGTGGCGCCTGCTGGTGGGTGGCATGTATCGTGCGACACGCTTCAGTTGTCGTGGCGAGCCCGGCTCCCTGTCGGGTAAATGGCGTGTCGCTCATTCGATCCTTCTTGCACAGCATCCTTGTGTCGTGTGGTATGGTATCGCGCACCCGTGTCGGGCAGCGAGCGTATCGGCCAGTCGGTTGGTAAGAAGGTTGATGTAGGTGGAACACATTCGTGGGCCGGAACGGCCCTTTTTGCTGCTAAATGAGTTAAAAATCGGGGAAAACTCTCCAAAATATGATAAAATTGAGTTAAGAGTGTAGTGTGGCCTGTTTATTCGAAAACATGACAAAAAGGAGAGGAAAACAGTTTAAAAAGGGCAGTTTTGATAATGAAATAAGGGCCAAAAACATCACAAAATTTGGTGTTATCATACCTTCATTTTTAGATTCATATAATGAAAGGAACCCTGAGGATGATGTGCCGAAGAATTCATCCCAGTGCAGCTCATGTTGGTATGTATGCCCTGAGAGCCAATAATGGAATGATTGGTGGGATACATTAAGATTTATTTGATAAACATCAAAGGCAAGCTTCCAATTCTTTCTGGTTCAGTCATATGAGATAGTGATAGAACAAATTGAATGTCTAGAGAATGACAGTACTCAATGACGTATGCTTTCAGGTTGAGGACCTGAATGATGAGATCATACAGATGCTAAGAGTTTGTTCATTCTTGTTATGTCCCTAGTCGGATGTCATTGTGGAAGGTTGATAGACAGTAATGACACACAAGACTAGATTGTGGTGTTGGTTGATGACAGAATCTCATTAGTCATGATATAGATATATCAAACCAAACACATAGGTACTTGTTAGAGAACAAGTGTACCGGACAGACCCACCGTGTGTTTGACACATGGAACCATGACATGGTAGTCACAGTCAGTACTCACAGTGATGGTGGTGAGTGTGATTCTTTGACCTGAAATCACTACACTCAACACATGTCATTGGGCACACTTTGACATCATCAAACGCAGTCCTGAAACATGGGTTGTTATAAAGGTGATGATTGGGTGGCTTTGACACATGGGGCTTTTGAGGGGTGAGTGATAGATATGGGATTTGACCCTCCTGAGGGAGTTTGATATCCATGGCCACTTGATGAGTAGGATTGAGAAAGGCGTGCATGCATGTGTGAATCGGCATGTGATACTGAAGTCATAACATATCTCTTCCAATCTACTCTGAGATCATTCGGGATATCAGTGACAAAGGAATTATACATTCATTGTAACACCATTCACAGATTGTAGGATTGAAAGTTGTTCTCCAACTTTCTTTTTCACTTGGGTAGCATTGATGTGTGTCTAGGCACCGCTCTTTGCTTGTGAAGTCATAAGTGTTATGGACTTTCACTGCCAACATGAAATGGACATGCAGGGTCACACACATAGGATTTAACCTGGAAGAGGAGTTTTATCCAAAAACAATGTTTAGATTGATTACTAAAGGAGTTTAGTAGTTCAATTAAACACTCAATTAATTGATAGATCAATGTCATAATGTTCAAGGTGTTGGATATATTGATTGGAGTATCGGATTGATTGAAACTGTAATTGACTGATTCTGCACAATCTGCACTTTCAACAGATCGGCTCATGTGATGAACCGATCGGCGGAGCTTGGTGAACCGATCGGCTCAGATGGTGAGTCGATCGACTCATGGATAGGATGAAACGATTGCTTCAAGTATTGAAACGATCATTCAACTAGTCCAACCGATCAAGTTGGGAATGTAGGATTGGTGAGAAATTTCCTTTCGTTTCACTTGCCCAATTTGATTAGAATAAGGATTGGTATTTGATACCAATTAGAAACAAAAGAAGGAAAGTTAATCAGGAACTGATCAGGACCACAAACCGACCGTTTCATGGGTCCCGACCGATCGGTTGAGGTGTCAACCGACCGTTTCAGAAATGAAACAATCGGTTCAGGTTGCACAGTTGGTTGTTTTTGTGGAAGATCTCGAACCCTTCTACTCCTCCTTTAGTCCCATATTGCTCGAGATGGAGAACCATGTCCCATGACCCTCCTATATATATAGGGGTATTGGGGGCTTCTCAAAGGACAACACAGTGCAACCAGTTGCTCTGTAAAGTTGTCGTTTTCTTTGTTTTTGGTAACCGAGAGAGCCCGAGCAAGTGCTACCTGTTATGGGAGGCACAACAAGGGAAAGACAACTACAGAAAGCGACTGGTGGCACGAGAGTGTGTCAGTGACTAGTACGCTGACAGGAGGGTGTGACTCCTTCCAATTCCTTGTGAGACAAGGAGATTGGAGTTCTAGGTGGTCCGTGTGGACTACTTCAGAGGCGGGAGATTTTTTCCACTCGAAGGACAGTTGTCAATCCCGACAGTCCCGGTGAGACCAGGAGTCATCAGTCCTAGTGCGACCAGGAGTTGCACAGACGCCGTCCAAGACCAGAGGTGAAGACCACGCAAGCCGCGAGGTATTGTCTCCGAGCAAGCCTCGAGACAAGGTATGATTCCACAAACCATCCTTTCCTATTGTATAGACATTGACCCGTTTCCTTGTTCTGGGTTTGGGGAGGAAATTTTTTGTTTCCGCTGCCTTCTCTGCCTCCCCTAAAACCCAACAGCTCAAGCCACTTCTAGCACAAAGATGACTTCATAGAGTCATTGAATTTCACTTCACTTCTTTGGACTCAGTAGGGCCAACACATCTGCCTATTTTACTCTGATTATGTGGTGGAACCCGTCGGCACGACAAAGGTGACACTGGTCCCAAAACATAGGATTTGGTATCCCAGTGTCAGTATCGTGGGACAATCACCCCCTTTTCTTTTACCCACCCTCCCGCCCGTTTATTACAATAAATTTTGCTTTCCATGTTCTTGTTTGTTAATTTCTTTCCTCTAACTATTTTCATATCCTTGCATCCATGCATCATGTTTAGAACTTCAATAACTGTCATTAAAATCATGCATTCCTGCCTCACTATTTCAAGTTTAAGTCTTGCTCAAGGATGAGCAAAATTTTAAGCTTAGGGTGGTGGGCTTCTCCCTTCTTTCTCTTCACCCTTCTTGCATGCATGTTTATTTCCTACATTTAGTTTTAAATTTTAAAAAAAATTCTGCTTTTTAGCTTTGCAAATATGGCTATTTGGTGCAAATCTAATAGATAAATGCTTGACTTTATGCCTAGATGCACAGTTTTCATCTTAAAAATTGCTTGACCTTTTGCTTGACTTGCTCTTTGACTCTTTCCTTGAGTTTGGTAATAAATCTAAGGTTATGTCCCTTTTTCATAGCTTAAAGCTAAATTCCCTTGATCTATGTCGTGAATGGAAAATCCATGGTAAAGGACCGTTGGAATGAGCTAAAACATGATCAAAGAATCCTAGTTATGGATTCACAAGCTTGCCTCTATTCTAAGGATTCTTGAATCATAAATGCAACTTCTCACGCAGGTATCAACAGATCAATGAAGAGCTTTGAGCTATGATCATGATGAAGTGTTTTCCTTGATGGACTACATGCCTTCTCACATTCGATTGAGTCAAAAAGATGAAAAATATAAAAATGTGCAAAAGAGGCTTGGCCGCCCACAAAATCCCAAAATATCTATATAGTTCTCACTCAAGCCTACAAATAGAATGCAGAGAATAAAAGCCTGAGTATGAACAATAAATGAGTGTTTTTTTCTCTTTTAGGAGAGTTGAGGATGGTGCCCAGCCAGTGTATGACTATGCCCATGAACGTGGGTATGTCATGCCTGGTAGCATCACTCCAAATGCTCATTAGAGAGTCACTAGGAAACCCTAGGAGACTTATGAGATCATCTCAGTAGCAGGGTTGGTTTGAGCGCAGTACGAGGAGTTTGTCTCACTACTTTGGGCCAACTGGCTCAGACTGCAAGGACTGTTGCTCGTTACATGGACCAACCTGACACAGATCGAGATCCTCAGAAGTCGTTAGACTCTTTTTTCTTTGTTTCTTAAGGACAAAAATGAGTGTGAGGTGCTTTGTTCCTGATTGGTATGCATGGATTCATGGTGATGGCTCATTGCTCATCAACCGCATGATCACCTATGTGACAATTCTCTCATGTTTAATAATTATGATTCAAACCCTCATGAGTATCGACAGGTTGTAGTGAATTCACTTAATCTTGCATGGACACTCTTTGATCTTTCTTTGGCAGGATTGTGCATTATTGGTGGTGGTTTGTTCTGAAATGACATGGATTAGGAGAATTGATGCTTTAAACTGTTTTTTTTAACCTTAGCATCTATTTCCAAGCTTAATTTGGATGTTATCTTTTTGTTCTTTGAGCACGGTCTTGCTTGAGGACAAGCAAGTTTTAAGCTTGGGGTAGTTGATAACACCCAAATCTGCGCATATTGTCCATGCATTTCATCTATGATTTCATGTTACTTTAGTCTTAATCTGTCCAATAATGCTCGTGTTTTATGCTTTCTATCTTTGCTTAGATATTGTAGTTAGAATAGTCAATAATGTAGCTATCTAGCTAGTTTTGGGACAAGCATACACCGAACATGGATGAACTACCTCTCTCCTGACTCTCTCTCTCTCCTAAACTGAGGCCCAGTGAATTGTACTTCTTGACACCTTGTCTTATGATAACCACAGTCTGATCACTAACCTGGACCCAGTTTAGCCCTCGATACTCTGTGGTCCCTATGCTTCCGTTGGTACTACCAAGTTGATGTCTATAGTACCGAGATTTCATGAGAAATTCTAAGTCCTTCCTGCAAGGTCATCATTAGTAATGACTCGTGTGTCGATAGTACTTTGTTTTTTCAACTTCATATTTTCCTTTCTCAACAAGTGTAGGTACCACCGACGGGTAGGTCGATAGTACTAAGCCATGTAGTTTATTCTAGATTCACCTAAAATGCCATAAAAACAATCATAAGCTAAAAAAATAATGAATCTATCAGGAACATTAAAAATACATTATTTGATGCAATTGAGTGTCATGGGCTAATGATAATAAATAATGCAAAAATTAATATGAAATGAATAATTAGTACATGAAAATCCATAATAAATAGACTGTGGAAACCACAATTATCCAGTGCATTAGATAACCATTATCCAAAATTTATAGTTCCAGCAAGACATCTCAAAATTCTTCTAAAAGCTTTTAGATGAGAGTACATAGGGTTCGATTGAAATCTAGTGCAAAGTCCAAGGACAAACATAGTGTCCGGTCTAGATGTAGTCAATTATAGCAATATACCAATTATGTCTCTATATAATGAATCATCAATGGGTTCACCATCTTCATCCTTGTCAATTTTAGTAGAGGTATCCATTGGAGTGGTAACATATTTGCAATTTTCCATGTTAAATTGTTTTAAGAGTTCCTTAGTACTCATAACTTGACTTAGAAAAATTCCAGTCAGTGTTTGTTTTCTTTGAAACCCAAGGAAAAACATCAACTCACTCATAAGACTCATTTTATATTCCTTTTTCATGATATCATTGAATTGAGTACATAAGGAGTAATTTTAAGGACCAAAGATAATGTCATAAAAATATATTTGAACAACTAGAAAATCTGATTCATATGATTTGAAAAATAGTGTGGAATCTAACTTTTTGATAGAGAAACCATTATCAAAAAGATAGTTCTTAAGTCTTTCATACCAATATCAGGGTGCATGTTTTACCCCATAAAGAGCTTTCTTAAGTTTATATACATGATCAAGCTTGTTTAGAATTCCAAAATCGGGTGGTCAGGCAACATAAACTTCTTCTTCTATGATTCTATTTAAGAAAGCATTTTTACATCCATTTGGAAACGTTTGATGTCTTTATGGGAAGCTAGAGATAATAACATACAAATGGCCTCAAGTCTAGCTATGGATGCATAAGTCTCATCAAAGTCTATGAGCAACCAACCTAGCTTTATTTCTAACCACTTCCCCAGCTTCATTAAGTTTATTTTGAAACACCCACTTAGTTCCAATAATGGGTTTGCCAGGAGGTCTAGGAACTAAATTCCATACATTATTCTTAGTGAATTTATTTAGCTCTTATTGCATCGAAATTATCTAATAATCATATTTTAGAGATTGGTCAACAATTGATACAAAGGTCAAGTTTGTAACATCTCTAAATGATGATCAAGTTTTTACTCCCTCAAATGGATTTCCTATGATTAGGTATTGAGAATGAACTTTTATTATTCTAGGAATAGTCTATTATGGCTCATTATTTTGTTCAATTTCTATAATTTCATCATCTTTTGTTGATATGGTTAAGTCTTCAATTTTATGTGTAATATCATTCAAGTTCTCATTTTAAATTTCATTTTTAGCACTTTGTGGTGTAATTTCATTAAATGTTATATGAATTGATTCCTCAACTTTCTTAGAAATAGATTTTTGAATCCTAAATTCCTTACTTGATGTTGAATATCCTAAGGAGAATCCTTTTTGTGACTTAGGGTTGAATTCGTCTCTATCATCCTTTGTGTTCAAGATATAGCAAGGTGTACCAAGGGTATGAAATAAGTCAAGTCTAGGCTTCTTGTTAAAGATGAGTTCATAAGGAGTTTTCTTAAGATGTAAGTGAATTGAAACACGGTTTAATACATAACATGATTTATTTACTGCTTCGGCCCAAACAGCTTTAGGTGTATTATGTTCTAGTAGCATTTTTCTAGCCATTTCTTGTAAGGGCCGGTTTTTACTCTCAACTATTCCATTCAGTTGTGGGATTCGTGGGGATGAAAAATTAAGTGTATACCCTTTAGATGTACAAAATTCTTCAAAGATATGATTTTCAGACTCTCACCCATGATCACTCCTAATGGTGCATATTTTGTTTTGTAGTTTATTTTCAATCTTAGTGAAAAATTGAATGAATATTCTTATAGTATCATCTTCTGTTGAAATAAAATGCACCCAAGTACATCTACTATAATCATCAACAATGAAAAAACAATACTTTTCACCACCAATATATTGAGTTCTCATGGGACCCAAATAAATCCATGTGAATTAGTTCTAATGATATAGTTGTACTAAGAAAAGCTTTAGATTTGAAAGAAATTTTAGTTTTCTTTCCTAGAGTACATGGGTTCCAAATTTTTTGGTTTATCAAAAGAAATTTTAGGTAAGCCACAAACAAGATCATATTTAATCAATTTTCTAATAACATGTGAGCTTTCCTGACCTAGATTTCTATGCCATAATTGTAAAGATTCATCATTTGCAAGAAGACATTTTCCAATAATAGCTTGCATAGAATTAGGTCTAAGTATGTAAAGATTTCCTATTCTTTTTCCTTCATATACAACATTCTAGAGTTGTTTATAAGCAACTTGCAGTAAGATTTTTTAAAGAAAACATCATAACCACTATCACATAATTGACTAACACTGATTAAGTTGTGATGCAATCCATCCACCAGTAGCACATTTTTTATTTGAAGATTTATACCTACATTACATATCACAATGATTTTACCTTTGGCATTTTCTCCAAATGCAACTGTTTCACTCTTCTTTTCTTCAAGTCTATCAAAGGCTTCCTTATTTCCATGCATATGCTTGGATCAACCATTATCTACCACCTAATCCTCATGTGAGTCTTCATCTTCATCTTCCTTAGCCATGAGAAACTCCAGTTCTTCCTCTCCACTCTCATTGTGTTCACTTGACTCATTCCAAACTACTTTTGTAGGCTTTTTCTCCCTTGTCATTCTTTTTCAAAGAAGATTTCTTACCCTTCTTGATTTTAGGACACTCATTCTTCACATGTCCCTTCTTGCTAGATTCAAAGCACCTAACAGAAGAAGAGGAGAAAGCACTAGAATTTTTGTTGGATTTGTACCTTTTATATTTCTTACCATTTACAATGAGTGCATCCTCTTCATCATCTCCTTCACATGTCTCATCACTTTCTTGAGTGATGACTTTGATTGAGCTTTAGTTGTAGCCTTTAATGCAGTATCATTCCTTCTCCCCTTTTAGAGTTTGTCCTCCACTCTTTCTTCTTCTTCATGGGTGACCCCATGTGTCTCAAGGTTGCCAATGAGATGCTCCATCATCGATTTGGTGAGGTCATTGGCTTCTCGAATGGTTGTCACCTTGGGCTTGTACTTTGAAGGAAATGATCTTAGTATTTTGGATACTTGATCATTTTCACTAATGTACTTGCCCAATGCATTCAAGATGTTGATGATAGAAGAAAACCTGGCATATATCTCACTTATAGATTAATTAGGCCTCATACAAAATTGTTCAAACTTTTGTTTAAGCATATTGATTTTAGTATTCTTTACTTGAACAATACCTTTCTTGTGTAACTGAAAGTTTATGCCAAATCTCATAACCATATTTAGAAAAAGATATGCGATTAAATTCACCAACATATATTGAATAATATAAAATGCTTATAGCCTTGGCATTGATTTGAACCTTCTTTACCTTCTTTGGATCCCATACATCATATTTTGTAGTTGGAATATCATATGGATGAGTCACCATTCCCAACAACTCCAATCTTATTTCATGAAAGTAGAATTGCATCTGTCTCTTCCAATAGGTGTAGTTGGATCCATCGAATGATTGCAGCTGGCTCACGTACGTCCCTTTGAGATTGAGGTTTCTAAGCAAGTTTTTCCCCATGCTTCAAGACTCGTAGGAGCTCCTTGAAGACCTTCTCTAATACGAATTGAAAGATCTAGAGGGGGGTGAATACAACTTTTGATAATTGTAATGTTAATTTAAAACTTAAATTGAAAGAAAGAGAGGGACACAAGGAAGAGAATCAAAATTTATAGTGGTTCCACCCTTCGAATCGAATGATGTCAGTCTACCACCCAATTGTTTCCAATTAGGATTTTGCAAGGGATTATTATTACCTCTCAAGAAATTACAATAAAATATAATCACTTCACTTCACCTCTTCTTCACCGGGCTGTGGAAGAGAACCCAAGGAGAGGGTGACAATCCATCTCCACCACCATGACACAACCTTCACCTCCTTGAAGTAAAATCAATCACCTTGGAGCATCCTTCACACCTTGAAGTAGTTCCAAATGCCTAGGAGTAGCCTTCACTCCTTGAACTAGCTTCAAGCAAGCTCCCTCAGAAAGCCTCAAACACTTGGAGTGGTCAAAGAGCACAATTACATCAATTTAGAGAAGTAGATTGAAGAAGAAATATTACACCAATGTAGTACAATGCTTTGATCCTATATCATCGAATGAGTCAAGATGTACACTAGTTTAGTGAGAAAGAAAATTTGGGTTGTTTCATCAATTGAGTATAATGTGACTCAAATTCATCCAATTAAGGGTGAGAGAGGTTATTTCTTAAATTAGATCATTGAATGAGTCAAGATGTACACGAGTTTAGTGAGAGAGAAAATTTAGGTTTCTATAGTTGGTGACTTAGATGATCTTCGAATGTTCCTTTTACGTACTCCAAGATAAAATCTCAAACCTAGTCAAAGCTTCAACTATCTGAGAGACCTGATGGCCATCAATTGTAATGGTAGCTTCAATGTAAAATATATCAAAGCTTGGGTGGGAGCACATTTCATGCTAAGTCAGGGGATATCATGTTTTAGTCTTTAGTTTTTTTATATATCTTATTTTTGTATATCTTCCAAGTTGGGCATGTGATTCTCCCATGCTTCATCTTATGGGGAGTTTTAGAAGTAAAAGTCATATCATTTCATATGTTATATGGGTGGGAGTTTGTAGGCTCATATTGAGTCTAGTCTGGTATTAAGTCTCTAGAGTCACGTACAACTTCTCCTATACAAATTAGTGGGGTTTTCTTGTATCCTATGTGTAGTCAACATAATATCAATATATAATTCATATTATTACACTTCTACATCCCTAAGGTGGGTCACTTCTTTAATTATGTGGTTATTTCAAAAATAATCGAGAACAAAATTCTATAATTTGAATAGAAATAGAGGAAATATAGGAAATATAAGGGAGAGTTAACCACTGTGATACCCTTCTACATCCCTAAGGATTTTGTTAGATGTGTTTTATCCAGATAAATAGTTTGATCCCTTACATAGAGGATATAGAGGAGATATAAGGGAGACTAAAACCCTTTCCCTTTCAACATCTCTTCTATCATCGCATGAAGGAAACATATAAAGGAAAGCTACTTTAAGGAAGTAATTTAGGATTGAACTTTGGCGAGGAGCACCTACATTAGAGATTCATCTACATAGGGATTGGCTAGGAGTGATGGGCAGTCTTTGTATAATGACAAACCCCAACTCCACTAGTAAATTGGGATAGGGATGGTAAAAATAAAGACACCTTTAGGTTCCTTAAGGTCTCATGAAGATTACAGAAGTCACAATTACCTTTGGGTTCTAGTATAAGGCATTTTCCCATTTATCCACTTCCATGGTGGAGGAAGCTCTGGAAATTACAATGAATATAGGTTTGAGGAAACCCCATGAGGGAGAAGATGTTCGATAAGATCATGGATCCATCAATGAATGTGAAGGAAGGTTCAAACTATACGGGGTTAGGATTTTAGGATTGATGGATGTGACCAAAGTGGCTACCCTCGACGTCTCTCTCACAACAAAGGTACCTACCTCTTCCTCGTGTAAAGGTACAGAAGTAGAGGTTGATCCACTTATGATCCATGCCTAACTGATCCTTTTTAGGTGGATCACCCCTCCCAATCCACTAGCTCCTATGTGAAGATTGAATGGATGAGTATATCTTTCTCCTACTTTTGATCAAGTATCTAGAGATGAATATACCTAAAATTAGGTAATTCTTGTAAATTTGATATCTTATGAAATAAATACCTAATTTGGGATGTGTAATTTACCACTGTGAAAATATTAGAGTCCAGATTTTTTCCTAATATTAGAATTGTGATTGGACGATTATAATGGACTACTAATCATTTGAATAAATACATCTTATTTAATCATGATTGATTAGTATTAATGGCATGTAAAGAAGTATAAATCTCAAAATGTTTCTCTGACCCCTTATTATGTTTAATATTCATCTTAATTCTAAGATTGTGATGTGTAATATAACATCTTATTGTTAATATGAGGAACCTTAATCAGTGATAATAAACCAAGACATGATTATAGAAAAAAAACATAGTGACAATTTGAAGCCCCAAAAGTTAAAAAGAGCTAGTTGTGACATTTGAGACATGTTTACAACCTATTCGATTGATATATTTATGAGTGGAGTGAAATTAGGTAATACCCAATGAGAACCATAGTTAAACATATAAAGTATAGGGTTTTGTTTAGTAAATATTCATGAAGTGTTCATGATATTTTCATGAATTAGGATTTGACATAAATATGCAACAATTAACATTAGCCTACTGTAGCACTTGACAGCTAGCTCAGCTATTCAAGCCTGCTACTTGTGAAATGCAAGTTGTGGGATCAAATCTTAGTGCATCCTGTTGGGACAGTACAACAAGGGACTTGGGTGAAACTCCCCACTATCCAAAAAAAAAAATAGTCGCTCAAAAGAAACAAGATGGTCCTTCCAAACTGCCAAGAGAAGTACAATGGAACAACACCTTCACAAGAGACAGCAAAGCTAAAGAAAAGTCTTAGAAAAAACATTAGCCTACTGTAAACAAGGTAAGTGGTCCATGTATTGGGTTTTATTATACAACAACATAACTTTGTGTTGCACTTAATGTTCAAGTGTTATAAACTACAAACTATCATGTAACACCTATTTATTGTAAGAGTTAATATCATCCTCCATACGTTAGTAAGATTTTCTACAAAATAATTTAATGCTTAGGATCATATAAATTAAATTTACCTCTTCATGATTTAGATGAATTTTGAAATGAAAATCATTGTTGTTGAAAATGAACTTGATGAAACATGGGATAGGAAGAAATGCTTCTCAAAGTGAAAGATCAGATCAGTCAGTTAAATGACCGGGATAGAAACTCTAGATTTTACCATGTTGTGATTAAATCTAGAAAGTAGATTTGTGTTACATCCTCCTTCTGCATAAATGAGGGACCCCTCATTCATAGACACCTCTAGATGGCCACTGCAGTAGCTCAACATTTCATAAACTTTTACAGACAACCTACAAAGAGAGATATGTGTGATGATGATTCCTTCATATAGCCTCTATCATCTCAAATAATAAAATTTCACATCAATCTCATCTCTTTCTAATGAAAAATTCTATATTACTATGAAGATGATGGATATGGATGCTACGCAAGGCCCAAATGGGTTTACTATCAGATTCTATATGGTTGAATGGGATATCCTCAAAGATGACCTTTTGTAGCTATCTGATCATTTCTATAAAGGAAACCCCTCTAATAGAAGTTTGTTCTGCTACAAAATTGCACTCATTCCTAAATGCTCACACCCTCAAGAGTTAAGAAATGACTTTATATCAATTCCCATTGAGAATTTCTCTCTTCAAATTCTTGTTGAAATCCATAGCAATAGGATGTAAAATCGCACCCCTAGGGTCATACTTGAGGAACAAGGAGCATTTGTGCATGGGAGGGACAATGTACACAACATCTGGCTAACTGAGGAATTAAATCATGATATTCATAGAGGTGAAGGAGACAATATCAATCTAGTGCTGAGATATGACATGTCTGAAGCCCAAGACCTAGTCGGTTGGTTCTTCTTGAGAGTTGTTTTAAGAAGATATGGGATGATTCCCAAGCTGATAGATTAGTGTATTTGGCTTTTCTCAAACACATAGATGAGTGTGAATCTAAATAATTATTCAATAGATTTTTTTCATATTTATATATATTTCAAGCAAGGCAATCCTCTCTCCTCTTACTTGTTCATTTAAAAAAAACTCTTTTTTGTAGAATTAAGAAAGCTATGAAGGCAAATATCATCTCAAGATATAAGACTAGGGTCAAAGGAGATGCTCTGTAAATCCATGTAAATGTTGATGATGTGATTTCAATTTATCTGATCCTCATGGAGACTTTTAAATGCTATTAATTCCATTTTCAATTCCTATGAAGTTACTTCAGGGAAGAGAGTTAATATATCCAAATCTAGGTTCCTATATGATACCGATAATGATCGTATTGAGTAGGATATTTCTAAATGTGTCGGGAATATGCATATGGGTGATTCCATTACTTACATTGGGGGCGATTATCAAAGGGAAGATGAAAATTCATCATTTTGATTGTTTTCTAGAGAAAATCAAGTTGAAGGCCATGGCTTGGAAGGAAAATCTTCTCTCTTTAGCTTCTCGCAGAAACCTCATTGCTCTACTCTATTATCTATTAGTCTTTTTAGCATGGTTTCTACTGACACTCTCCTAGGTGTCATTAAACAAATTAATAGCATGTTATCAAAATTTCCTCTAGATCACTAGAGATTGCAAGAGTAGAAGAACATGGGTTTTGTGAGATATAGTATCCATGTCAGAGTTCTCAGGAGGTTTGGATCTTCAATCACTTCAGATTACTACCAATTCCATCCATTATATATGTTGGGAAATATTTATCTTAAACTCCATCTATGTGTTGTATACTCCAGCTAGTCAAATTCCATAGAAAATGATACCAAAGTTCTTATTTGAATCATAGTGGTGTATATCCTCTTTATATAAAGATGGTTATTTTAGGTTCCCCATATTGGAATAAGATATCAAGGTGTTTTTGGAGACAATTCCTCATTGCACATGGACCATGGGTAATGGTGCTCCTTCCGCTTAGCATTATAAGTGGTGTAATCAATTTGTTAGTTATTATGATATTCACCAACCTGTTACACTCCTTAAATTATAAGTTGAGAATTTGTGGTCTAATGATAATGGATGTGGTTGGATTACACTTTTGTAGATTATCACCATAGTGGGGATCCAAGTTCTTAAGGATCCCAACTCGGCAATTTCTGATATTTTGAAAGATTATCATGGCATCTTACGAGGGATGACTCTTTAACACTTAAATATGCCAAGAAGGTAATCCTTGATGACAAAATACTCATACACCACCCCAAACCTTGATCTAGTCATCCACTACCACACTTAAGGCTATATTTCTTATGTAGAAGATCTTAAAATCTGCTATTTCAACAGTTGACAACATTAAAAAAAATGTCATATTCAGATGTCATCTTCCTGTAGTTGTTGTCATTTCCCTATGATTGAGACTTTTAAACACCACTTCCTTCGTAATGATGTCACAACATTCTTTTGGATATGATTTTGCATGATTCTACACATGCATGATGGTTCATGTAATGGTAGCCTGCAATGATTATAGCGTATTTATGAGGATGAACATTCCACAAATAGTTTGAGGGGTTGGTTATTTTCATGCTAACACCACTCATTTTTTGGTATTTTTGGATTTATAGATGCACCTCTAGATTCAAAACTAAGAGATTGAATCTAAAATCACTTTGTAGGCTATCCTTGTAGTTCGTTAATCAAGTATAATATAAGGGAGTTTTCAAGAGGATTGAGACTCCTATTTTTTATAATACTATGAAAGAATGTGGAATAATTGACCCAAGAGTTAAGATACAACACATCAATATACTTAGATGACAACCCCTGACATGGAAAACTTGAAGATCGATCTCATTGTTGGATGCTCGACCCACCTTGACAGCCTTGATAGGCATTGAGTTGTTGTTTGTGTGGGAAATAGAGATGGTTATATTAGGCCTGCTTTTAGATATTGGGTAAGTGGTTGCAGCCATTTTGAATCATATATACAGGGTTGTATCATTTCCTTGAAGCTTATAGATGATCACAACATCACCTTATCAGTCATGGAATTGTATGAAAATATGTTTTTTATTGCATTCGAGGACAAGGATCTTGTCCTTGGGTCTTTACCACTTGGACTAGAGAGAATAAACAAGTAGTTGAGGAGTCTTCCATCATTGTCCAATGTTTCTATCAAATCTTGAATTTTATGCCTACAAAACATTGTAGTTGGGGTGCTAGTAGAAATTATTATTATATGGTTAGTGAACCAAGTTTGCTTCCTATGTGAGTTAGATGTCTCTCCATTCTAGAGAGGAGAGGCATATAATACAAAGTTATAGACTGGATAGATACTTCAACTCTTTGCGTAGTAATAGAAAGTATAATTACTCTTTTTTGGGGGTTTGGTTTCTGTCAGGTTTAGTATGGCTGGGTATATGCACCACTTATAATGAGATAAGATATTAATCATTTGTTTTGAATGGTTTTCCTACATGAGGAGTGTTATAACCCCAATTTTTGGGTTCAATTGGTGAGAAATGTAATTTCTCATATTAAAGATATTTGAAGAAATAATGATATAATCTGCTTCAAATAAATGTATTTCATTTAAAACAGCCTTGATTGGTTGCTTTGTGGGCTTTATTGGCTATTGGGCCCAAATAACAAGGAAATTCAATTAATAAATGGATAATTGAATTTTTAAGAAGAGAAATAAAGAGAAATCCTCAAAAAGAAATATTTTATTAAGAAATAAACATGATAATGCAAAATAATGCATATAGGTGCATTAAGAAGGATAATGAGTATTCCAATAACATGAATTTCGAAATAATGGAGTGTCTTCGGATCCAAGGAGTCCCAATAAAGAGGAAAGAAAGAGAAAATACCAAAATAGCAAAATAAGAAGATAATGTGGATACACATTAATGTATTACATGGTATTGCTAAAAAGAAGGAAATTACTATTAAAGGAAAATAGGATTTCGAGATAATAGATTCCTTGGGGTTCAAGGAACTCAGAATCAAGAAATAATGATAAAAGAAATAAAGAAGAGATAGGAAATATGATTAATATGATGATAACTTGCATATTAAGAAAAGGAATCGTGCACTTATGATAATGACTCCAAATTTTGTAGGAAGGAAGATAAAACTAGGATGGAGTTTCCTTCAAAATTGGATGTTATAACCCCAATTTTTGGGTTCAATTGGTGAGAAATGTAATTTCTCATATTAAAGATATTTGAAGAAATAATGATATAATTTGCTTCAAATAAATGTATTTCATTTAAAATAGCCTTGATTGGTTGCTTTGTGGGCTTTATTGGCTATTGGGCCCAAATAACAAGGAAATTCAATTAATAAATGGATAATTGAATTTTTAAGAAGAGAAATAAAGAGAAATCCTCAAAAAGAAATATTTTATTAAGAAATAAACATGATAATGCAAAATAATGCATATAGGTACATTAAGAAGGATAATGAGTATTCCAATAACATGAATTTCGAAATAATGGAGTGTCTTGGGATCCAAGGAGTCTCAATAAAGAGGAAAGAAAGAGAAAATACCAAAATAGCAAAATAAGAAGATAATGTGGATACACAATTAATGTATTACATGGTATTGCTAAAAAGAAGGAAATTACTATTAAAGGAAAATAGGATTTCAAGATAATAGATTCCTTGGGGTTCAAGGAACTCAGAATCAAGAAATAATGATAAAAGAAATAAAGAATAGATAGGAAATATGATTAATATTATGATAACTTGCATATTAAGAAAAGGAATCGTGCACTTATGACAATGACTCGAAATTTTGTAGGAAGGAAGATAAAACTAGGATGGAGTTTCCTTCAAAATTGGATGTTATAACCCCAATTTTTGGGTTCAATTGGTGAGAAATGTAATTTCTCATATTAAAGATATTTGAAGAAATAATGATATAATTTGCTTCAAATAAATGTATTTCATTTAAAATAGCCTTGATTGGTTGCTTTGTGGTCTTTATTGGCTATTGGGCCCAAATAACAAGGAATTTCAATTAATAAATGGAGAATTGAATTTTTAAGCAGAGAAATAAAGAGAAATCCTCAAAAAGAAACATTTTATTAAGAAATAAACATGATAATGCAAAATAATGCATATAGGTGCATTAAGAAGGATAATTAGTATTCCAATAACATGAATTTCGAAATAATGGAGTGTCTTGTGATCCAAGGAGTCCCAATAAAGAGGAAAGAAAGAGAAAATACCAAAATAGCAAAATAAGAAGATAATGTGGATACACAATTAATGTATTACATGGTATTGCTAAAAAGAAGGAAATTACTATTAAAGGAAAATAGGATTTCGAGATAATAGATTCCTTGGGGTTCAAGGAACTCTGAATCAAGAAATAATGATAAAAGAAATAAAGAAGAGATAGGAAATATGATTAATATGATGATAACTTACATATTAAGAAAAGGAATTGTGCACTTATGATAATGACTCCAAATTTTGTAGGAAGGAAGATAAAACTAGGATGGAGTTTCCTTCAAAATTGGAGTAAAAAAGGAGTTACCATTTGAGAGTTATGAATTTTCCAAAAATACCATTAAAATAGGAATGCAATTTGGAATTGTTTCTTTTCTTTCAAACGTGGTTAATACGGACCATTGGATCTTAATCCAACGATGATCAGTCATCGTCTTAGTTCTACTGGGACTAGGAATCTGCAGGAAATAGAGGATTCTTCCTCTCTGATTTCCTTGAAATCTAGAGTATGTGGGCATTTACTATTAGTCCCAATAGATTCAGGAGATGAAATCGCACAGGGTCATCCCTGGTTTGAGTAGGTTTCCTTTTAGTTTCAGGAAATCCCCAAATCCGTAGAACCTGATCTCGACCCTATATATAGGGGAGGTCGTTGGAGAGGACCAACACGATTTCTTCCAAGTTCCAACTCTGCGGATTCGTGAAAGGAGTGTTTTTGTGTGCTCAATTGACGATTTTGTCCTGGGTTACAACCCCGACACCTCGGCGACCATCGTCGGAGTCCGGCGAGTCGCGGACAAGCTTGGAGGAGTCCAGGGAGGGAATTGGACCCGTCATCAGTTTCGTTTCTGGGAGGCGGTGCTTCCTGACCCATCGGGGTGAGCGGAAGGAGTTGGGAGCTCAGAGTCAACCTCCGGGTTGACCGCACGAAGTCACTGAGAGCTGAGGAAGACAACGACTTGGCAGCCCTACGATCCGAGTCCACAGTGGTCTCGACTGGATGCAACGCTCCAAGACAGAAGCGACCTTGTTGAGCACGCGTAACCGAGATCATCGGATCTAAGAAGCGGACCACCGGTCTACATATCGAACGACCGAGGAATTTTCCGGTAATTCCCTCTCTAACCAAATTTTCAGAAAAGGGGTTTTCTTGCGAAAATAATAAAAATAGCTAGGAGTGTCCAATGACAAAACTTTATATATGAAAGTTATGTAGAAAAATGCAAGGAATATGATAAAAATGTTTCCAGAACCTAGTTCCACTCCTTTTGGCGAAAGTGCTTTAATTGGCTAATAAAGTGTATTAAGAATTAATAAGAAACCCTAATTGACGATTAAGGGTATAATTTAGTACATCAATGGGACAAATTGATAAGGTTAACTCTTCTGATAATGAAAGTGGCCTAAATTGTCTGTTTCGAATACAAAGATGCCTTAAATAGAGTTGTAATTCATAAAAGAGGCTAAGTTATAATAAAAACCCTAATTTAGGGAAAAGGAAATAAAAGCTAAGTTATTTCGAATTAAGGGAGTAATTAAGATCCTAAAATTGTTAAGAGTTCTACAATGAGAAATTAGGGGTTTTGATAGATTAAAGATTATAATAATGAAATAAGAAGCAAAACCCTAATTTCCAAAAGAAACCCTAAAGTGGGAATTGAAATTCTAAATAGTACAATAGGAATTGGATAATTATTAATAAAAGGAATTGGTGCTTTTATTTCAGGATTTCTGTTCAACCTTACTTGATTAATTGGTTTTCTCTACATACTTGAATCTGTCTTGAAAACTGCAATCAAAGGTATGTGGTTACGCTTATGAATAATCACTTTAGTTTCACGGCGATTTCCGAATGATTTATCAGTTGCTTGAAATAACTGTTGAATGTATATTTATTTCATGCAACTATAAAGTGACTATGATTATCACCATAAGTATGCATATAACTGGCTAGATCTGTGTTCACCTCTATTGCTTTAAAAAGGGATGAAAAAGGGGTAATTCCTAGAGTAAGGTCTAGGATTGATGAGAGTTAGAAACTGGGCTACCATGTGTGGTTCATGAGACTCTTCAGCATACCATGAGTTAAGGAGTGGTCTACTTTCAGGTAGTACCATGTGACTCAACCCTAGAAACTGGTACACCGTTTTGGTGGATCATGAGGGGTTTAATGGGGATCTACCATAAGGAGGGTAGTATCTTAGTCCACTGCAGGGACAACTCAGAGGATAGGGAACTTGTGGATCATGGAGTTATATTTAAAACGTAATCTTGATTGTTAAATGATTAATTGCTTGATTACATTGTTAGCATAATTTCTTGATTAATGTTTCACCCACATACCAGTTTCATCTGACCATTGTTTTGTTTGTCGGCGATTTAGGTACAAATCCCAAAGCACAAACAGTAAAGTGACACATTGTGAAATCAAGAATTAAAAAAAACAAGGAGGAACTAGTTAGAGCAGTTCATCTGTGGTTAGAAGTCTAGTACTTACAATCTTTTCAAAGGTATGATAAAGAAAAAATTTATTACCATTTCAGTATAGTCTGTTAGAATTTAATAATTGTTATTGGTTATATGTCGAACCTTTGATCCGGAATTTATGGGTGCGGCTTCAACCTCTCGGTCTCCCTTAATTGGGGGTTATCGGAAGGTGGGGTCGTAACAAGGAGGGTAGGAGGAATTATACTACCTCCAGAAATAATTAAAAAATAAGATAAGTTTTAAAACATGAGTGTAAGCCCTAAGTTAAGATCATATAAGAATGAGAAGAACAACAAATGCACCCAAGGTCCTATTCTCATGAACATCTATGAAGGTTGCTGCCTCCTGAGCCCTCTTCATTTATTTTTTGGGTTATTACCCTATGCCTATAGCTTGTGTATGTTCACTGATGTCTGCACACTTTCTATGTGTTCATTTGGATCAATTTGGGTTTATATAGAAGGTGTCCCTATTGTATGTTCATTAGTTAAGAATGAATTCCTAAAGACATTAATTATGATCATGTTCAGTAAGTTTAATTTATATTATTATTATAAAAGCCAACCACTTTCAATGGTTTTTTTAATGCATATCTATGTGTGGATGCACATAGGTTATTTGTATCATTGGATAGTTCTCAAGATGTTGATGTATATATAAGTTTAGACCTGGTCGGTTGCCATCTATATTCTCCAAGGATGATTACCTAGTTTTCTACATCATTATGTATTAAGTTTTTATTGTTGTAAGTTTTATTAAAAGAATGCTTATGAGAATAAACTATATCATGTGTAAAGTTTTATATTATCGCGATAAATAAAATGCTATTTGTGATGTTCTCTAAGTTCATTCTAGATATTTCATACTTCCATAAACTTATCTATGGATTTCATGTGGCATTTTCTAAAGAAACAATGTACCTTCGTCGCACATAGGGACATAGATTAGGTTAGCAAGCTTCGTATAACTATCTATGGTTGCTCATGTAGAAACTACAACATCTGAGGTGTGATGTACATGAGGACGTAGACTATGATGCTACTATGGGATTTTATAATGTTGACATCTTCTAAAGGATGGTTGATAGGAAGGTGGTGAACTTAGATATATGTTATTTACTCCTTGGAGGTGAGAAAAACAAAATAAAACAGAGTGAAAAATTGGATCTTGAGTCTATTAAAAATATGTTTTTTGATTAACAATCATCTTTTATAGGGATGACTTGGATCAAGTGACTTACCACCCATCCATCAAAGTGAATTTGGTATCATCAATTGTTCAATTTTAGCTTGATGCTTCAATTTTGAAACCTATCACAAGGATATGTGACTTGACTAAAGTATGAAGTTTCATTTATCTTCATTCCTAGGTGTCGATCGAACCTTTGTTATGGTGTAATATATCTTGCGATAACTTTTTCTACCTACCGGGGAGAACATGTTGTTCTTTGTTTTAGTTTGGATAAAGTTTAAAACTTGTGTGGGCGGGGAAATCTTAGTTGTGTTTTTTGTCATGAATCCTACAATTTGTGTATTCAAACCATGTCTTTGTCATAACCTCCACAAGCATGCATTCTTTCAGAAAATAGATTCTTATTTGATTGTTGTTGATCAGAATTTATCTTAGGCATATTAAGTGATTATGTATTTGATATCAGACACAAACTAATTTCTTTTACTTACCTTCTTTGGTGCTCGGCTGGTAGATATCTTATAGTTGACAAGGTAAAGGAAGTTGTGTCATGGGTTTTGAGTTATCACCTACCAAAAGGGTGGTTTTTATTATCACACATGCAATGGGCGAGCTAAGGCTTACATGCATTAACAATATTATTGAACCAATGTGGAAACAAAACAAGAGGATATTTCTTGCTTCATTTGAGTGTGGGGTACAACTGTTTTATAGCCTATGATTGTTTGTTTCATCCAATGATATGATTCCTTGCACATCGAAACTAACTTTTCTTGTAAGCTTTTACAAAATCATGTTGCAGATATTAACGTGTAGTAAATAAACGTAAGTGGGGTGTGTTCTTGTCCACAAATGATGATTTCATTTATATTGATTGGAGAATGAACTAATGATAGGTTCCTCCATTGTTAACTTTACGACTGCCATAAATTCACTGTCTCTCAACCCATCATCACTTTTATAAAATGCATAAAGAACCTTGCTCGTATTCCAGAATAAGTCCTTGCATGCCCTTGGAACCACACTTCCTTTGTTTTTCAAAATCATCCGTGAAAGCTTATTTCTGGTGGCCTCAATCATGTTCCATACATCTTTCTTTGCATCTTCCTTGGATATCATGCCATCTCCATGAAGCATTTTTAATGAGATGGTAGTAAGCTTGTTTTCTGTAGCTTCTCTCTGTCATTGTATTTTGTTGTTAGTAAGAAATTCTACCAAAACAACGACTGCATAAAGTAAAATGAATCTGAATTACTTAGGTCACAGCTATGGAAGGTATCCCAATTAAACTTATTCTTAGTAAAAGAAAAAAATATATATATAAAAGTGTTCACCCCCAGATGTAATATGAAATAAGTTGCTCCGTCGAAGTGATGAGTTGTTCGGAGACCACAAATTAATAGTGTGCAGAGACAGTAATTTTTATGTTGTACCCAGCAATTATGTGATAAAAACGTACCTCATTGCTTTGCATGTCGTTCATTAATCGTGCAAATATGCTCACTAGTTTTTGAAGTTGATGATATTCATTTGATCGAATGATGTCCCATGATAGATTATTTGACATGAATAACGCTGCGGGTAGAACTACAGATCTGAAACCGATTGTGATGTATCCATTTTCCATATACTCATCCATTGTCGGCACTATCCCATTTTTCTTCCATTCGGACTCTTTCTTCATTGCGTTCACCAACTCAACCCACTATAAGATATTTAATATCAATGCCTTTAGTTTGTAATATTTAAATTAAATAAATACAATAGATAAGACTAACCAATTCTATTATATATTTGGTAATAGCGTGTCCATGAGTAGAATCTGCTTTTGTACCCAATTCTTCAACGGTAGTGTAAAGCGCATCGAACAATATGTATACATTTTCAGAGCAACAATGAATCTTGAATTCAGAACTCCACCTATAAGTAAATATATGCAACATGCTATTTCAAAACCAATAAGAGAATGGATTATATTGGAAACACATAAGATCTACCTCTGACATAAATCAACGAAGTTATCTTGTTCTTCAGTAGATCCAAAATCATCAAAAAACTCATCAATAAGACATACTAGTATTAAACCCTTAGCCCATGCCATACGAGCCTCATATAATTTAGGAGAGTGTATACTGAATGCAGCAGTGAAATAGGTGTAAAGCAGTCCTTTAAGCTTCCCTTTGGCTAGTTGATGTAAGTGTTTTTCATGATACCACCTACGGAAAAAATTTGTCAACGGCCGTCAATTTTTTGGGACGTTAAGATAAAATATAAAACTGGAAAATGACCTTTCAATAAGACAGAACTCCTTTATATACGTTGCCCGACGAGTGTTGAAGTCATGGATTGCAAGTTTGAGCATATCCACACCATCCGTTTTGTGTAACCTTGTACGTGTATTAAACACATAGTGACCATATTACACATTTTGCATGCAAAGAAAATTGCAGATAAATGTTTAAAACTCATTTCTTACATAAATGATGCCTTAAGGCACTGCACAGAATTGTCATTGTACGTTTCAATGCTTCTTTTAATCTTCAAGAAATCGAAGTTCTCAAAAATCGAATTTTTGAGACAATATCTTACCTGGAAGATCAAAAAAAGAGTTAAAATTAAATACATAAAATTTGCATTTTATAAAACCTATTTGCGTGTGTTTGAATAGCATGTTATATTAAAAAACCCACGAACTCGTTGTTGTGACAGATCTTGGTATAAACTTCAGCTGCAGAAAATATGGAAATCTCAGATAAAACTAAGACTGCATCCAAAACAGAGTGTATCTGATTGGTAACTAGAAAGTGTTTTTTCGTGACTACAGCAGATGTAGTCTGTAAAGATTTTTGCAATATACCCCAAGCTACAAAGTTAGACATGTTGAGTAACATTAATAATAATTATAAGAATTTTAAAAATGTAGATAACATGTTACTTGTTAACAATGTACTTGCCTCATCAATAATTTGCTTCTCAAAGGCATTGTCTGCCGTGAACATAGACAAGCTCTGTTTCATGAAGTGAGTAGACCAACGTTTTAGCTTCTTTAATTGGATTTCATTTTCTCCTAATTGTAGTCGTGAAGCTCTATATAACTCCATTGCGGCGGTGACTTGAGGATAACTATTCCACTTGTAGCTTAGCAGTTCATCTACATCTACCCGAGCAAAGACATCTGTTCAAATACAAGATGAGCAGCATTGTTAGATCTGTGATGCATGATCGCATGTTAAGTGTTGTTAAAACGTACCAGATGATATATCATAACCGTGTATACGCATGAGTCTAAATGCTAGAGCACATGTAAATATTTCAGTACGTATTTCTTCTTCGTTTAGCAACCAGGCCCTGTAATAATATCATACAATTGAAATATGATGTTTGATTGCGAACAAGTGTGACATTTTAGGGTCATACCTATAAGTTTCATCCATAATTCTTTCTATTTCATCGCTAAAATAATGAGAAATTCCAAGCTTTTCAAGAGTGTCAACCATAGCAAGACGAGCACACAAATTTGAAGGGTGAACTGCGGTAACTGTATACACAAAAGGAAATTGTCCGCTATAAGTTATCATACAAATTTTTCGTGTACATAAAAAATAATTGTATGATACATACCCGCATTTCCAATAACGAGAATGGCGTCACGCAAGTACTTCATAGCATTCACGTCATGTATATGAATTAGCATTGCAGCAGTGGCTGAAGGTGAATTGAATAAAGACCCATTCCTTTTCTGATAACCTTTTACTACTTTCTCATAATATTGTATAGGATCCGCACCTTCATCTACATACCCAAGGTAAGCCTTCCACTGACTAGTGGTTGCTTCACTATAAAAAAGTACCAACAGAATAGAAGTTTATTGTTAGAGAGAAAATACTATAGTTATTATTAGTAATTAGATTTTCTTACTTTCATACTAAATGATAGAGATTCGGATCGAACCGTATAGGAATTCAGTTTACACGCAAAAATCATTTAATCACATAAGAATTATTAATATAGGAATCATTACAGGAAATAATAAAATGCAGGTGGTACTCTCTTTGTACACAGTAAAAAATTGGAATATATTTTTTTAATGAAAAATTATTGAATATATTTAAATCAACCCACTACATGATTCAAGACAATATACAAAATATGGAGTGAAACTGTGACAGCACTGACAGATCTAAAGGGAAAATAAAAGTAGGCCTACCTTTTCAATTCAATATCACGCAAGGCGTACATTGCGCTCATGATATCATTCATAATAGGAATATCCAATCCTAAAAGTTTGCTACTTCGTATCATCCCAACAAATATTGTGTTGAACCCAATGGGGGAATGTTGCCCATTATCAATTAGGAATGATGAATTACGTTCAATAAATTCAATTCCTGCAATTACTAAGACTGATTGCAAACTCCACGGAAAAAAATTGAATGATTGACGCATAACGGTTGCACGTACCTCTTTTTATATGCTTGGCCCCTATATTCCATCGTTTTAGAGCAATAATACAAGCTAATGTTGAGGATAGACAGTCTTTCACAAGATACATGCAGTTTCCATTATTGGTCCATGAGCCATCCATATTCTGATTTTTTAATATCCATTCTAGGCACTCCGGGAAGCAAGGCATTAAATGAGAAGTTGGAGATGGAACCATTGCGACCCATGCTGTATCAAATGAGGAAGCTGAGGGTATAACTTTAAAAATTGTATCTTTGACTCTTCGCCTTAAACCTTCTTCTACCTACAAATGATGATATAATGTGCACTTATATACTTACGATCTATAACAAGATTAATCAAGTGAACTAAATATGTCTTCAACCTCCTACATTAGTACAACAACTGCTAATTAAGACGTGTAAGGAGAATATGTTTCTATCCATGTAAGCATGAAAAACAAAAATATTCTTTATGGTCTATCATTGTATTAGTCACAATTACAATCATAAACCTTTTTTAGAAACTTTAATTTATTACAATGAGAAGCAATTTTTAAATATAGGATGATTACATATTCATTAGTATTAACTATTTCCATCCTTTATTACATGAATTTAAAACACGCACAACATTATGGAATCTATTGATTTTTCTTACACATTGGGAGGCATCATATTAACCATAATGTTATTATTTTTCAAAATATTTCTTAATATTACATATGTTTTGTGTTTACATATGGATGCTCTGTTTTTTTTATTTACGAGAGAACTGCCCTCGTAGAAACACCACAATCGTGACCCCCCCAGACATCGTAAAGTCTCGGGGCATGAGAGGGTGTGGTCTGGTCACTCCCCTCCCGCGCCCAATCAAATTCGTGTTACTTTTCGCAGAGCGCCTTCAGCGTGATTCGAACTCGGGTCCTTCATTTGGACTTATCGAGCCGTAACCAGCTGGGCTACTCTGGTTGGACGATGCTTTGTATTTACATATGCATACTCCATTTTTTTACAAGAATATAGGTATTATTTGTTTTCAATTTGGTAATTACTCCATGAACACAAAGAAAGAGGGTTGGGAGAAGTTAAAACACAACTCCCTGGGGGCACCAGGCGCCTAGGCCAACCAAAACATACCAAAATGCCTATGTATCTACGCATACTCATTGTATAGGATAGACTACACAATTCTAGTCACTAGTACAGAAACAACGTTCAACGTCGCTTTTAGAGGCGTCGTTATTTTAGTAAAACCGACGCTACTCACATTAAACTTCGGTTAATAAGGACATCTGAAGTCTATATTTGAAGACCATCCAGACACGGGTATCGCTTTTCATTCAGTGTCGGTTGAAGAAAATAAATCGACGCCTGAAGTAGCCCGCGAAATCCAATTTTTTCGAGAAAAAAAAAACTGCGCCAAAGTATCAGATACAACGTCGGTGTTTTAGCTAATAACCGACGTTGAATGAAGATAAAATTTGCACCAAAAGTTCTAATATGGGCGTCAGTTGTCTTATAATAACCGACGTTATAAGTGTGTGTGCGTCGTCCCCGCCAAAAATTTTTACACCCCTATTGCGTCGGTTTTTTATGGAAACCGACGTTGTTAGGCTGTAGCGTCGGTCATTTAAACAACCGACACTTATGTTTAACTTAACAGCACCAGCGCGAGCGACTCTTCCCCTTTCTCTGTTTCATTCCCGATTCTTCAGTTAGGTCTGGCGATTTCTTGCTCGTCACTGCTCGTTGCTTCTCTTCTCACTGTCGCTCGGTGCTGCCTCCGGTCGTTGCTCCTCTCCTCTCGTCGCCACTGCCCCCGCCGGTAGCTGCTTCAGTGCTCTCCTCGCTGCCGCCAGCTTCCTGCTAGGTCTCTGCTCCGCCAGCTTCCTGCAAGGTAACCCTTCGATCGTCCGCCTTTTCTCATCCGCCGCTTGCTTTCTCTGCCGCCGTCGACCTAGACCTCACCCAGGCAGCGCCTAAGCAGGTGCCAGGGCACGCCTAGGGTCCCAAGCCCAGGTGCCCTGCCTAGCTAGGCCTCTGGGCGGATGCTTGGGCGGCGCCAGGGCACGCCTAGGCTGATGTTGGGGTTTGGATTCATCTACTGGATTGAACCCTAGATCAACCTATACAAAGGATGCCTAAAACATGCACTGATTTCACCAAGTCACCCCAAAAGCCATTGAAAAATATTCTGATTGTGTTTATTTATGTACTGATTTCACCAAGCTAGTGGAATTTTTTTAAAAGTTATTTACTGATTGTGTTTATTTAATTATGTACTGATTTTTTTATGATTTATTCATCTACTTATTTGTATTTTTCATCTACTTATTTGTATTTTTTTATCTACTGTTTTTTATTTAGTTATCTACTCATTTGAATTTATTTGTGTACTACTTTTGAAATTATATAATCATCTAGTGATGTAACTTTATCACATGCTCATTATGAACCATTAGATCTAGATCTTAGGGTATCTCTACCGTCCTAACAATGAAATTGGTTACTTGTTTCCTTTTTGAGTATATTGACAATGTTAATCACCTAACTTGAAGAACTAGCATATGAATGATGAAACTAGGATTGTAGGTATAAGAATGACAACACATGTATTTGTTGGCCTATAAACCCGTCCAAGATTTACTCATTAGGAGTAAATCTTGGATAGTCCCCGGTTTGGGACTGTTCTTGAACATCTAATCTCACTTAGGATGTAAGTGTATAATGTGTATTGGGTTTTTGAGAAAATTTTGGTAGCATTTCCCCGTTTGTTCTCTAAGTACATATGTAATTAGAGAACAGCAGGGAAATGCTGCCGAAATTTTCTCAAAAGCCCAATACACATTATACGCTTACTAGTGAGATTAGGTGTTCAAGAATGGGATAGGTGGTACATATTTATTATATATAAGAATGACAGCACATGTATTTGTTGGCCTAGAAACCCATCCAAGATTTACTCATTAGGAGTAAATCTTGGATAGTCCCCGGTTTTGGACTGTTCTTGAACACCTAATCTCACTTAGGATGTAAGTGTATAATGTGTATTGGGTTTTCGAGAAAATTTTGGTAGCATTTCCCCGTTTGTTCTCTAAGTACATATGTACTTAGAGAACAGCAGGGAAATGTTGCCGAAATTTTCTCGAAAACCCAATACACATTATACACTTACTAGTGAGATTAGGTGTTCAAGAATGGGATAGGTGGTATACATTTATTGTATATAAGAATGACAACACATGTATTTGTTGGCCTAGAAACCCGTCCAAAATTTACTCATTAGGAGTAAATCTTGGATAGTCCCCAGTTTGGGACTGTTCTTGAACACCTAATCTCACTTAGGATGTAAGTGTATAATGTGTATTGGGTTTTTGAGAAAATTTTGGTAGCATTTCCCCGTTTGTTCTCTAAGTACATATGTACTTAGAGAACAGCAGGGAAAGCTGCCGAAATTTTCTCGAAAACCCAATACACATTATACACTTACTAGTGAGATTAGGTGTTCAAGAATGGGATAGGTGGTACACATTTATTATATGTATAAGAATGACAACACATGTATTTGTTGGCCTAAAGTTTTAACCATGCAAAAACTCTAATCTGTTAACCCTAGACCCTAATCTTGTTGTAATATATACTTGTTTTCTCTTTGATCATAGAATGGATAGATCATGGATGTCCATTTGCAATCGCTGCACCCCCGAGTTTATTTATGGTCTTGACCAGTTTATTAGATTTGCCGAGGAACATAGGAAACAACCTGGAGATAGGTTCTACTGTCCATGTAGGCATTGCGGTAACAACTTGAAAGTCAGCACTGGTGACGAAATCAAAAGTCATGTCATGTGTAACGGGATTGTACAAGGCTATACAGAATGGCACTGGCATGGAGAGATTTCAAACCCGAAACCAGTGGATGTCGATAGCAGTGCTTGTGTGGAAGAAGAAATTTCTTACGATGACGTAGATGTGAATGAACCAGTTCCAGTAGACATCGTTGATGTGATGCTGGATAGTTGTGGGGTAGAGCACACCGATCCACCTCCCATTTTTAGAAACATTATGCATGATGCTGAGATATCGTTATACACAGGTTGTACTAAGTTTACGAAGCTTAACGCTGTGTTGAGATTGTATAAGCTGAAAGCTAACAATAGATGGAGCGACAAAAGCTTCACGTCATTGTTGTCTTTGTTGAAAGAAATGCTTCCTGAAGGAAACGAGCTGCCAATCTCAACATACCAGGTAAAGAAATTGTTGTGCCCAATGGGAATGGATGCCAAGAAGATACACGCATGCCTGAATGATTGTATATTATTTCAAAAGGACTATGTGGATTTGAAATATTGTCCAAAATGTGGTGCATCACGGTATAAATTGACGACTTTGGGGGAGTCCAAAACTGGTTCTCCTGCCAAGGTGATGTGGTACCTACCTATAATATCACGGTTTCAACACTTATTTTCCAATCCGATAGATGCGAAGAATTTGAGGTGGCATACAGATGTTAAGAAAAATAATGATGGGATCCTACGACATGCGTCTGATTCCCCACAGTGGAAGAAGATTGATCTATTGTACCCTAAATTTTGTGAAGAAGTCAGGAATCTAAGACTTGGGCTTTGTACAGATGGGATGAATACGTACGGGACATTGAGCAGCCAACATAGCACTTGGCCAGTCATGCTTGTTATATACAATCTTCCTCCCTGGCTGTGTATGAAAAATAAGTATGTAATGTTGCTGTTGTTGATATCGGGCCCTAAACAACCTGGAAATGACATCGATGTTTATCTTGAACCTGTGATTGATGACTTAAAGAAACTCTGGGGTGAAGGTTTGATGACCTATGATGCTTCACGAAGAGAGACATTTCGTTTGCATGCTATGTTGTTTTGCACTATTAATGACTTTCCAGCATATGGGAATTTGTCTGGATATAGTGTCAAAGGAGCTAAAGTGTGTCCTATATGTGAAGAGAACACTGATTCAACAAGACTAAAATATGGCGGTAAGACTGTATATCTCGGTCATCGAAGGTTTCTTACAAAATTTCATTCGTATCGTAGGAAGCGCAAATCATTCAATGGATTGAATGAGGAACGGAGTGCACCTAAACCTATACCAGGGGAGGTTGTTTATGAAGGCATGTTTATATTTTTTATATGTTTTATTTTTCTAAATGTGAACTTTACAATGTGAATGTGAACTTTACAATGTGAATTTTACAACTGTTTAGAAAATTGGTCGCTTAGGCCGAATAATCGGCCGAATATTCCTTTTTTGGGGTCTACCGCTCCGATTATGAATAATCGGCCTATAATCGGTCCAGGACCGATTAATCGACCGATCGGGGGAACAATCGGCCGATTAGTTGGCGATTTTCAAAGTCAAATGCTAGTAATAATTTTTTTTACATTAATTTTTTCTAATACTACTATTGGTCATTACAATTACATTCTCTTCTTCCAATTTACATATTTGGTCTTCTCCTCATGTTTTCTCTATAAGTTTATAGTTAGTGTTTATTGAACTGATCCTTACTGTTGATGTTTTCTTCTTTAATTTCATCAATGTTTCTAATTACTTCTTAATGCAATATTAGTCTATGACTTATCAATGTTTCTAATTACTTATCAATGTTTTTTCCCTAATTTCATCAATGTTTCAAGTTACTTATTAATGCAATATTAGTCTTATCACTTATCAATGTTTCTAATTACTTATTAATGCAATATTAGTCTATGACTTATCAATGTTTCTAATTACTTATTAATGCAATATTAGTCTATTACTTATCAACGTTTCTAATTACTTATTAATGTGATATTAGTCTATGACTTATCAATGTTTGTAATTACTTATCAAAGTTTTCTTCTCTAATTTCATCAATGTTTCTAACTACTTATGAATGCAATATTAGTCTATTACTTATAAATGTTTCTAATTACTTATCATTGTCATTATTATATGGTCAATATATAATTTACATATCTTTATGGTTAATATTAAAAAAATCAAAACCGATTAAAATCGAATATTCTCCCGCTTATACTCCCGCATACCGTATATACTCTATTCGGTACCCTCCCCGCCCGTACACCGATTACCGCTTTTCAGAACAATGTATTTTACAATGTGAATTACTTTATAATGTGAACTTTACAATGTGAATGTGAACTTTACAATGTGAGCTTTACAATTTGAATTACTTTACAATGTGAACTTTACAATGTGAATGTGAATTTTCGGATGGCTGAGCATTCTCCTGATGATCGTGCTGATGATTACCGTGAGGGTGAGGACATCAATGCGCCGCCTCACAATGTAAGTTTTAAAAATATATCATATATTTATATCTATATGTCCATTTATAGTTATATCTTGTGTAAATGTGTTTATTTTGTCAAATTTTAGGTTGATGATGCACATGTACCATCTGAAGTACTTGAGGCACTTGATCAACAACACCAAAAAGTTGACAAGAGAAGGGGCATCACTATGATGAAGAAGTTAATAGCGCAAAAGGGCAATGGACCCAAACTTGTTGGGGATTTTGATAATGCAGGAAATGCATCTGGTGTGAATCGCAATTCATTTGTTTCATATCTTGGGTATGTTACTCGTAGAAATTGTGGTTGTAAGATAGATTATTGGCATAAAGTTTCTAAGGAGAAGAAAGACGTAATATGGAAGGATTTATGCGTGAGTTATTATTAATTTGCAATTCTATTTTGTAGATTACTAATTTTTTGGATACTAGTTAATAGCAATTCTATTTTGTAGAGTATATTTGAATTGGATGAAAAGCTGCATCGTAAATGCGTGATGCAACACTGTGGGAGAGTCCTAAGGAACTATAGGAAAAATATCACTCGAGAATACATAAAAGAAGCTGACAAGAGAAAGAAGACTGCCACTGAACAGTGGAACTTCCTGGACAAAGAAGAATGGGACGCGTTTGTTGCTTCAAGACAAACTGATGAATTCAAGGTATTAGGCGTCAATCCCAATCTCATTAATATATGTTATATTCACCTATTCAAGATTAACATTTACTGTTACTAACCAAATCATTAATGTGCATACTAACTAGGCCCTCAGTGAGGCACAAATATCAAGGCGTGCACTGAATGTGCATGACCACACAATGGGTCCAAAGGGGTATGCAGGCATTCACCAAAGACTACAGTCTGAGGCTACTGCTCAGTCTGCTGCTACTCAGGAGTCCTCCACTATAGGTAGCACACCTCTGCCTCGCCATGATGTCTAGATAGCTGGGAGGCAAAATAAGAAGGGAGAAATAAGGAAGCCTGCAACTGCTGAGGCGGCTGCAAAAATGGTAAAATACAACTCTTACAGCAATCGTTCGAATATTGATTATTTGTGGTGTTTATTTAATTACAAATTTTTGTTTTGGTGATTAGTGGGAGCTGCATGAGCTGAGGAAACAAGGCAAGTTCATCCCTGAGGGCACAAGGGATGAATTGACAGTTGCTCTGGGTAACCCAGAGCATCCTGGACGTGTTAGGGTTGCAGGCGTTGGTGTGGGCATCAAAGCTTTTTTTGGGCCATCCCAGCGCAAACATGTCCCAAAAGTGGGACTTTCACAAGAAGAGGTAACATATTTTTTCCTTGTAGATGTTACTGTAAAAGAGAATTCAATAATTAGAATTTGACGTTTCTTTTATCCATGTATAGGTAGATAAGCTATTTGATAGGAAACTCGAAGAAGCGATGAAAAAGTGGCAGGCATCTCAGACTGCCACTTACTAGACAATACCTATGGTGTCTCCTACTGCAGGCTCTACTCCTACTGTAGAGGTTGGGAGTAATCCTATAGACCCACCACCTAGCAAATCCACTGTAAGTATTTTTATGACATAGTAACTAGTTTTTTAATTCAAGATGATATGTTTTCAGAATGATATGTATATATGAAATTGTAGTCGCTTCAAAAAAAGATGATATGTATATATGTATATAACATTCTTTACACAAAAATTTGTAGGGGTTGAAGCCATGTCGTCTAAAAGTTAATGAATATGTCATTGCAGAGGCGTCGGCTTACCCATCCCTACCAGGGGAAATGTTTCACGGGTCTCCATTACCAACTGGTTGGATTCGTGTGAGCCCAATACATATATTCCCCAAGTGGATGGATCTTCCATTGCCATATGCCCACCCAGATTGTGAAACGCTTGGTGAGGCAGAAGGCGGAGTGATATTGTGGCTAAAAGAGGATGTCAACTTTACTGAAACGGTATGGTAAATTTACATTACGTTAAATTGTTAGTGTGTGTATATGATGTCAGTTGATCTGAAATTATATATATATATATATATATATATATATATATATATATATATATATATATATACAGTTTAAAAAGAAGACACCCACAACATCTAGGCCTCCACTTCCACCTCCTACATTACCCAGTTGGGTTCCACAGGACCTACCTGTCCCGTTAGGTCCTAACTGTAGGGGTATGGCAATATGGTTAGGCGAACATGATATAAATTGCCCAATAACTTTTTCTATAGATTCAGATGTTGCAGGTCAATCATACAAAAGCAAACTATTTATACAAGATATTTTGGAGTTGTTTCGATATGATTGGCTAAATACATCTGTGATAGAGTTATGGATAAGGTGAAATCTTCTTTATACATCCATATACTTTGTGTAGGATCTGGTGATCTGGTTTCTTATTTATTAATGCATGCGTAATTAATACATATTTTGCAGCTACTTAGACAAGATATGTGTAGATTTTGCATTCGAACATGTAGGATTTTTTATTCCATCTTTGATTAGTCTAGTAGCTAAAGACCCTCCGTCAGTTCAACAATACTGCTTTGAGGCTTTTACAATTTTTGCTCAAAATAAGAAGACAGTGATAATGGCTCCATTCAATGTAGAGTAAGTTTACTTTGCTTATTATAATTTGGACTTAAGAAAATTACATTTTTATTGTGGATTTTGAGTTATTAATTTTTAACTTTTTTACCTCTAGTGGTATGCATTGGGAGTTACTGGTTATTGTCCCCGAGACGTTCACTGTCTATTATCTAGATCCTAAGGGGAGTAAATTGAATACAAAATATGGACACATAATGAAAATGGCATTATTCCGGTGAGAAATATTTCATTTTCATATCTGTTAACATATGTTATTACATTACTATTTAATTATGCAATGTACTGTGTTGCATTAACATGTAGGGGTTTTGATGAGCTCAAAAAGGCTGGAGGAAAGGTCCCAACGAAAAAGAACCAGCCAATAATTTGGAAGAACGTGAAAGTAAGTTCCCGACTGTAATATATGTATATATTATTTATGTGAACAGTGCTTAATTAGTTGTATTTTTTAATATTTTGTATGTTTGAATTTATAGTGTGCTACACAAGACAACGGATGGGCATGTGGATACTATGTGATGTGATTTATGCACATGATTATTAAATATGCCGCAATGGACATCGATTGTATTGCTGAGGTATTATATAGTCTCATTAGATAATATGAAATATATCAATCTTATTTATAGCTCATTAATTATATATACACATCATTCTCTTTACAGGTGTTTAAAACTGACCACACTACAGGAACGGCCTTACCAGATGTACATGCTCCCTATACGACGGGAGAATTAAATGAAGTAAGAGAAAAATGGGCAACAACCATACAAGTAGTGGGAGTTTTAAGATATAATTGGGATGTTGATAGAGAATAATGACTAAAGAATGATATTTTGTAAATGAATTTCTGAATTATAATATATGTGTGAATGTTTCTACATGTCTGGATGTTTCTACATGTGTCTGAGTGAAAATGAATGAAACTGTTGGTTGCTATATGAATGTTTCTACATGTGTGAATGTGAAAATGAATGGAACTACATATTGCTAGCTACATGAATGTTTCTAAATGTGTGAAAATCAAATGGAACTGCAGGTTGCATTGCTAAATGTGTGAATATTTTTGTTGTTAATTTTGTAGGTTTGTGGCATGTTGTTGGCTGATATCAATGGATGTCGTAAACTTGCAGTTCATAACTGAACTACAGGTTTCTCATCCTGCGACCAGCCATACAGCAGGTCTGCAGACTGATAGAAAAAAACCAAAAAATAGGCATTGATTATTTGTATAAAACCGACGCCACATCGTTACAGTGTCGGTTTCTAATAGTAACCGACGTCTATTTCCTTAACACCACGGCCGTGGAAGCGGACCAAAAATAGGCGTCGGTTATTCGTATAAAACCGACGCCACATCGTTACAGTGTCGGTTTCTAATAGTAACCTACGTCTATTTCCTTAACACCACGGCCGTGCTGGCCAGCACGGCCGTGGCAGCGGACCAGACACCACGGACGTGCTAGCCAGTACAGCCGTGTTGGGAGTGCACGGCCGTGGCAGCGGACCAGACACCACGGCCATGCTGGCCAGCACGGTCGTGTTGGGAGTTATATGATGTCGATTTCTTATCTAATAACCGACGCTGATAGTGCCCAACATGGCGCCCTTCTGTGGCGCGAAGGTATATGGCGTCAGTTTCTTATCTAATAACTGACGCCTATATTGCCCTACTGGCGCGTTTTTGGTGGCACGCAAACGGTTTTGGCGTCGGTTTTTGAACCGACGCGTAACGACTGGGCTTTTAGCATCGCCCACATAGGTGTCGCTTAGAAACCAACACTAATGGCCTTAAATGACCGACACTAAAGGTCGGTTATGTACTAGTGAGTGTAATCTAGCAATGTTACTCTTGTTAACCACCATGGAGCTATTCAACTTAGTATTCCCTAAAATCATAATGCAAATTGTATCAAGAATCCCAAATATGTCTTTCTTGGTTTTTCGATGAAATCTTTTCTCTTCTCCTACATATGTTATAGCATAATGTAATGATCTAAGTACCACCAAATCTTAGCATGAATATATGGCAAGCATTCTTCTCTCTAGTCAATTTCATAGCTCATTTAAGTAATTTGGAGAGTTAGGAACCCACACCCATCTATTTTCCAGCTTGATCCTTGTCCACATACAACTTGCCACCTTACAATTAAAGAAGAAGTGTTGGTGGGATTCATCACTCTCCTTACAAAGAAAACATAGAGGCTTAACCTCCATGGCCTGATCTATAAGTATGTCTCTACTGGGGAGTTTTCCTAAAATGTCTATATAGGTCTACATTCTCTTCTTTGGGATGTGACTGTTTCCTTAAAGTAAGGATATCCATAGAGATTCAAAATTGTACAATATCATCTTGCTTTTTTATGGGCTCTATTAAGTACCATTTTCCTCTATTTTTGCCAATCATTTTCATGATGCTTTCCATAGTGGTCTTAGAATGATCACAAATGTCATCTCAAAACCAAACCAAACTTTGCATCACCATCCCTATCAGAACACGTCTTCAATACATGGGCATATGGATCCTATTTGTCCATCCCATGATACTTATTTCTTATCTTATTGAGACTGCCTTATAATCTTCAGAGAACCATTTTCCTCTCAAAATGTGTATAGTGAAGTAACTCACAGGGAACACAACCATAAAGGCACATCACTATATTCAACACCCTCTTGACATGAGATCTAGGTAAGTAAATATTACAATTTTCATCAGTCATGTACACCCTAGTAATCTTACCAAAAGCTCTCAGGACACTTTTGAATTCCAAAAGTCTTATGGCGTGCCCATAATAGAAAATAGGAACATCATAAGTGAAAATCAGATTGTTTTTGTACTTTGACTCCCTTAAGGTTGGATTTGATTTTCTTGTCTTGTTTAGCACTCATAATCAGAATTGTGAGACTCTTCGTAACCATTATGAATACAAGTGGTGATAGAGGGTCTCGTTGTCGCATATTTCTTGTCTTGGAAGAAGCTAGCATGTGTGTCATTAACAAGGATTGAGATCAAGGTTGTTTGTACAAATTATTGTATAAGATGTATCCACCTTTTTGCAAACCCTATGGACTGCATGATAGCATATTGAACATCTCAACCTAACATTGGCATATTCTTTTTATACATGATTGTGCATCCAACCATCAAGGTGAAACTATCTCACTACCCTACAGGTGTCGTCATTGATACAGATCACGGCCTCAAAAAACCTCCAAACTAAATCAATCCAAAAATTTGTTTTGAAAGAAGAAATATAGAGGTTCGCTTCTCAAATTTATTCTTCAGTTAATAGTTTACTAGGATCTCTATTCATTTAAGTATATTAAGTTTTTATTATAGTACACTTCCACAAAGACACATTATTGAACATACTAACAACCATTTGATGTAGGGTAGAGTAAATATAAATAATAAATCTAATGTGGCTCTTTTATGGGTTTAAATGGCATATCCCTACAAACCTCTATCACTGTTTTGTATGATTTGACATATGAAAACTTCTCCCCAAAATTTTTCCTTTTATATACTATAATAATTCTATATATCAATTCATTCCACTTTAGTCACTGTCTCTCTTGGCTACACCTACTAACCTTCCTTCTCTACACACTTCCCTTACTTCTACAATATGCCCATCTCCACCTTATTTATACTATTGAATACTATGTCTTTGGAAGAACAATAACCTTTTATGCCCATTTACATCCAATTATCATCCAAGGACACATTCCTTTCTTCTTACTTACATTTGTTCACATATTTGGAGTTACATTAGTACAATACAATTTGTGGCTATTTTTGGTCAAGATAGAGAAATCAAAGCTTAACTATTAGGACTCATGGATTTTTAGGAAGGTTTCATTAGCATCGAGAAAATCATTTTGGACTATATCATTTTCATATAATCAACCTCTCCTATTCTACTCAATTTCTTAGCAAAGATCCAAACAATGAACCAAAGCCTCATTCCCCTTTCCTCATCGCCTGGTCACCTCCTTAGACTATTTTTTGTGTTCTTTAAATATAAAAATGGTCTAGCTAGGGTTCTCATTCAACCTCTAGATGAAGTATTAAAGAAAAAGAACATCAAGTTAAAAAAAAGGTGTGATTTGTCTTTTCGAGGTCCAATCATAAAGTACTACATTGATAAAAGAATTCCTCTTTTCGTTTAACAACAAAAAGTTGATAACCTAGCTTATATGCATGGCCACCATACTAGCTCCCATAGGCATCCTCATTTCACTACCAGATCCCTACAATAGGGAAGGTTCTCATGAATAACAAATGTCTTTCTCCACTTGATTCACAACATGCACATAAATTCCTCTTTTTGATTAACCAAAATTACATTTTGTATTTGTAGTTGGCCCCAATCTAGTAGTCAAAGAAACTATATAGACATGCTCCCAACTTAAATAAAGGTCATATACCGATGATACCCTTAATATGCATTTTATGTTGCACTGATAGGTTGAAAATGTAAAAGCATTTCTACCAATGTATGAATTTTTATTTTTTCCAAATCATCATCTACTCATTTGTGAACACATATATTAAACTCTAAATCTTTTTTCCTCCTCAAAAGAACCAAATAACTAGAGTTTGGGTTTGGTTCAATTTATCTATGCTGCTAATGGCCATATGTCATTTTCAACATTTGATACAATATATCATGAATGGGTTCAAAATCCTATTCTCGGGGAATGAGTAAGTCCATCAAGAAAAAATGTACAAACAATGTATTTTTCTCATAGGAACCCCTCAACCCACATATACCAAAGTTTCACACACAATGATTCAACTGATAAGTGAGTGGATCTATCATCACTTAATACTTATTAGGTTTATGTAAGTGTGCATACATTTACAATTTATTTGGTGAAGAACAAAATTTTGTGAGCTGTAGATGGGTAGATCTCAATTTTTTAATTTTCCATATTGGAAATAATATACAATCAATAATTTTCTAGTATCGAGTAAAATGTTTGTGATAGTATTATTTTTTTGTTCCTGGATATACAAGACAAGACTTTAATAATGCTTAATGAACTCCCTAGAAATAGGATACAAAAAAATTATGAGTCATAAAGTTTTTAGTACTAATATATGTCTCTTACTATGTTACACATTGTCGAAAATGATATAAAATAGTCTAAGTCCATATGTATTATTAAGTCACCTCAATTTTGATCCTCTAAAGCTTATTACTAGTGTCAATGAGTGATGTAAAGTATGCCATTTTATGATCTAACGATTGACACACATTAGAGCAAAAATGATTTGTATTGATGGTCTATCTATTCCCTTATTGGGTAAGATATTTCTTATTACAAGACATTATTCCCAGGAGATAGCATCCATTTGCAACAAATTCTTCTTCACTGGTAGTTGTGAAATTGATGATGTACATATATAGGAGATAACAAACTACTCATGTGTGTAATGTAGGTTAGGCTACATATGTATGAGAAAAGTAACTTTTATTTACAAAACATAAATATTTGGTACAATTAGTAATTATTTAATGCAAAAGTAATTATTAAAACAAAGGTAAAACTTCTAATTAAACAATAAAATCAGCCGCATAGAACGTTTGTACTATACATAAAGCTTGTTAAATAATAGTTACTTTCTAGGTCAAATAGTTATTTATTCTATTAAATTGTTACCTTTCAAGACAAACATAGCATAAGCCATTGTGATCACAAGGATAGAATAAGAATTATATGTGTATATATTAACATATGTAGATATATACATATGTATACATTCACACACACACACACACACATACACACACACACACACACACACATATATATATATATATATATGTAGATATATATGATTATACATATATATATATATGTGTGTGTGTATATATATTTATGCATGTATATATATATATATATATATATATATATATATATATATATATATATATATATGAGTCAGGCTAGAATACACTCGAGTGTACGGATCGCACGAATACACTCAAGTGTGTTTGCATATCAAGACTATTTTTTGCAAAATGTAAACCGTTGATCTTCACCGTCATACTATAACTAGGCTACATACAAATTTTGAGCCCATTTGGATGAGTGTAAGTCACTCATCCAAGCGCAACAAAATCGACGCGCGAAACTAATTTAAAATGTATAATTTTTGCGGTCTTCATAACATGAGCTATACATATCCAAATGTGCTCAAATTTTGCGTATGAGTTGTTCACAAGATGTTTAAAAAGATCAACAGATTAGATTTAAAAAAAAAATATTGCATCATGAAAAACTACTTGAGTGTATTCCGCTCCAGATACACTCGAGTGTATTCTAGCCTGACTCTATATATATATATATATATATATATTAATATGTTATCTATGTACTTGTATATATCTATAGAAGTATATATATACTTGTATATCGTAGAGGGATATATATATATATACATACATATATATATATGTATATATATATTTATATATATATATATATATATATTATATTTATATATATAGTCAATTTATATATGTATATTATTGAGATTCTTATATAGTATTCAAATGATGCTCTTATTGACAAAAACATGTTCTGAATATAAATAAACTATATAGTCATAAAATAACCACATGGCAACTTCTTCAACATGATTTTGTTTTCTAAATCATTTAGTTTATATTTCATATAATTTTGCAAAATAGTAAACATATTTTGTCGTTGTAGATTTTTCCTGGATACTATATGTACACAATAAAAATCAAAACATGTGGGTTGTGTTTTCTTATATTACTTTGAAATTTCTACAACTTGATATAAACATATTTGTCTTAAAAAAAATCAAGCTTCACAAGAAAGTGTTGAGTTTGACAAAATGAAATGAGGAGCTCTTAATTGATTATAAGAATATATGTGTATTTATCCGCACGCACAATCACACAGACACGCACGCACGTGCCCGCACATACACGACGCGTGAAACTAATTTGAAATTCATAATTTTTGCAGTCTTCATAACATGAGCTATACATATCCAAATGTGCTCAAATTTTGTGTATGAGTTGTTCACAAGATGTTTAATAAGATCAACGGATTAGATTTTCAAAAAAAATATTGCATCATGAAAAACTACTTGAGTGTATTCCGCTCCGGATACACTCGAGTGTATTCTAGCCTGACTCTCTCTGTCTCTCTCTCTCTCTCTCTCTCTCTATATATATATATATATATATATATATATATATATATGAAAATATAAATAATTTGTTATCTTAAATATCATATTGTGATGTCGTAATATTTGATTTTTTTTGGAAAATTTTCTATCTTTTAGGTGAGAATCCCATCACAACTGCGATGCAAGACGTTTAGTTGCACCCATATAAACCATCCTTTCAATGCTCCCGCGGGTTATGAACCTTCTACTATCTACCAGCAGAGCTAGCTTTTAAGTGCAAATTCAATGTTATTGCTCTGACATTTACTGTTAAACTCTGCAACTTTCAAACCTAAGCTGTATCCATTACAATTGTTACCGCCATATTAAGTTGAATTTGGTTTCTGAAAATCCCGCCAGTCGATGTACAAGACACATCTTCCTTACAACTGCTAGCGATTGTCCATATAGTATTAAACTAATGAAGTATTTCATTATGACACAACACTGTTAAGATATAAAACTCATAAATCTACGTTTCATTCGGATGTTTTTTTATGCTTAAGCATCTTGCTATCATATCGGGCCATTCAGCTTTTTCCGTCCCCTAACATCACTATATACCACGCATACATAATAATCTGGGATTTCAAAGTGCTAGAATACAAACCCAAGCGTAATGCCAGGTTAAATAATCAACACACCAGATTTCCTAAGAAAATACGCCACAATAAATGTAAGACAAGAATAAACCATCATACCGTAGTATCATCTTCTTGGCTTGTTTGGCAATGGGGATACATTGAAACTGAGACGCCAAAGTATAGATAACAAACAGTTAGATTTTCTTTTATCTGTTCGACTGATAATAAGTAGAATGATTTTCTTTATCATCATCATCATCATCATCATCATAAGTAGAATGATTTTCTTTATTAGGATAAAAATATAAAAAGACTATAAACGATGTCAAAAGAAAATGTTGTTCTTGGCAGATCAATGACTGACCACGTCGATGCTGCTTGAATCGGAGCAAAAACGGGGACAGCATATGATGGGGGAAAGAAGAAGACAATGCGGAGGCCGGACCGGAATGCACTGCAGAAGACGGATTACAACCAGAAGACGGCGATGGGAACCAGCGCCAGCTGCTGCCGCTGCTGCAGAACATCAACATGGTCGTCTGCGTCATTGTTACAACCAGAAGGCGTTAATTGCAGGTCTTTACCAAACAGATTTTTGAAGGTACGTTGTAAGGAAGAGATACATGCTGGCTTTGGCTGTCATATATACGTGTGGTGGTAGCTAAGGAGTTTGAATTCCATTCGCTTGAATTTTCTGGAGGGCTATTGGGGTGTGTGACCGAGTCCGTTTTAGGTGGTAGTTGGAAGTGGGCACACCAACCCATTAATTGTTGTACTGCGTATGACTGTATGAGTGTGTGTGTCGGCCGCGAATGTGGCACTATGCAAAAGAATCTTCTACGCCTCGCACGTTCTTCAGTATGGTGACATTTGCATTCAGGTCGTTTGCATGTATCTGAAGAAGAGGCAAACATTTGAATCACATCTACCATTCTATTGTACTCTACTAAAAGCCACTTTGTAATTTCCTTGATTGTTTAGGCTACCATGTTCCCTTACTCCTGGATTCTGTGATTTTCATCTCTGTACCGGAAAACCTGGATCCTTACTTCTGACTTCGTGAAATTACAGCAAGATAACTATCTACTCATGGTTATATTAGAGGCTATCAGCGATATGTCATTAATTCCTTGTCATCTTCCGTTCTTTTTTTTATCTTTCTGTTTTAACCTAAATATTCCTAATATTGGTATATTAATAAATAAACCCTTTGATCGAAAGGACCAAATGGAAATATATATTATATGACATCAAAATAACATGTTAGGATATAATTTTAAGAAAATTTGATACACTTAAAATATGCAACATTGATCATATGCAACTTAGTTATAAACTCTAGAGTAATGATGATGGGAACATATAAAATAGTAGTCTAATAAGGGAAAACCTAACTAATAAGACAAATTGAACAACTTTGATTCCAAGTCAAATGGTGACAAGATCATTCTTCTTTGTAGTTACCTCTTCATAAAATCTTGTAGCCTATTTGTGTTTATGCAATCCTCAGAGTCCTAAATAATTGAGGTACTAGATCTTCTATTTCATTGTTGAATATTTTTCCCTCTTGATGGACACACATATATCTTGATTTGTGGTGAATTCCATATAGTTTTGAAACCTTTATTTATTCTTGAATGTTCACCACTCTCATTTGGTAATTAATGAAATATAGTTGATAATAATTTTTGGCATGGGACTGGATCTATTTGAAGGTTTGACTCCATGTGGACTTTGGTCCCTCGAGCTTTGTCCCTATAGAGCTTTAGCTCACTTGAGTGGGCCAAGTACCCCTGCACACTGGATAGGGATTAGTTAACCCTAGTTAACTGGAATAGATAATAAGGCACTAGTGTTGTTCTCTCCTAGAGTGTGAGAATACAAGGAACTCAGCCCTAGAAAGGATATGACAGAAAGGTGCTAAAAGTTGTCAAATAGAATATCTTGAAATTGATATACTTTGTGAATAGCTTAGATAAATTTTGCATAATTGAAATATTGAATCTTTCTTATTGATGATCTTGTGAAAGAATTGCCATCTTGAAATTGATATTGGAATTCTTCTTATTAGCCTTTAGTCCACCAAATCTTCCTTTCCTAACTTTCATTATGCATGTAATTCCTACTTCATGCATAATTCAATTATTGGATTTAGTACCAGCTTTGCTAACCCATATTTTCCCTATATGGGATCCATGTGTGGTTTCATTCCCTCTGGGAATTCATGGATAGGTTCTGTGAAGAAGATGTAGAAGAAACATGTAGGAGATGTCCTCTATTGATTGAAGACTTGATAGGACTTATTTATGTTTTTATTTGTAGTCATATGTATAAGTAAGCTTCCACAACTCTATGTAAAAGCATTATTGTAATAAAGACTTTTTTATATTTTTGATATTATTTTGTAAATATTCAACTGTAAAGATTAGGTCTTTACAAGCAAGACTTTGTGTAAATTTGACTTTTAACTTGTAGTTGAAATCTTGTAATAAAAGGATATTACGTAATATATCTTGTTGAATGTTGAGATTGTTTAAGTACTTTTATCTTGAATATATGTTCATGTATGCTAAGCTTTTACACTTCCACATTCACTCTTTGATAAATCCATGCTAGCGATGGGTTCCTAAGTCCTATCACCACTGACTTTGTAGTCATTTGGATTTAGGATTTAAGTAATAAATGGTTCTGTGATAATAAAACAAGATGAAAGCATTGTAACTACCATAGGTTAGCCACTATACGCATTAAATCTATGAGTCGTTATCTATGCATCGGGTACGAATAACACCTATATGACATTTATAAGAGCCATAACACCAATATTTCAGATCTCATACCATGTATGTTCAAAGAAAAGCTTATTTTACAGAAGAAAAACGTTCATATGGTCTAAGTAAGGCTTTAGAACTTGTATCTGCATCATTATCATGTCAAGTAATGCAAAAAAAGGTCATCCTTTCTCATATTATGGGTTTCATAGAACAAGATTTACATAAAATATGTATTTAGTAGGAAAGAAACATATCAAAGGTTATATGACCCACCTGAGGGTGAAGATATATGTCCAAACAACAAAGAGTCACAAAGAAGTGAATAAAAAACCTAAGACTTTTCCCTCCAAAAGATCCAAGAAGCTCCTATCTTCAAGAATGGGGTAGATCTAGAGTGAAAGAGAGAAAAAGAGGGTTCTTCATCCATGTGCTCAAGTTTCCATATAGGAACACCACGGATATCATCAATGGAAGAAGAGAGGAAAACGAGAACTATAATCAAACATGGTTATCATGAAAGATATGACGTGTAGGAAGGAAGGAACTAAGCAGGAAAGCTTCCAACTTTCCTAAGAGAGCAAGATCCAAGGCTTGCACCCACATGCAACCATGATCCCACAAAGCTTCAACCTAAAGAAGCCTCTTCTTCGTCAATCGATGGCTTCTAGTGGTCTCCAACAATAAGAGCATGTTGGGGGTAGAAAGGTTTATTTGAGGAAAGTGAAAGGGGTATATATAGCTAGGAAGAATGCACAAGAAGTTCAAAGGTCAAAAATTGTGCTTCCATCGGTCAAAGGCTAGGTTTCTCTTTGATTTTTACAACCAGAACCTCCATCTATTTGAAACCATCCAGGAAAACCATTACTTTACTAACATGAAAAACTTCCATCATAATGCACATACAGAAAAATCTTCAGAAGGTACAACCAGACTAACCATTAGAAGGCACACCCAGACCAACCATCGGAATGGAAAGCCAGACCAAGCATTAGAAGGCTCACCCAGACCAACCATCGGAAGGCACACCCAAACCAACCATCAAAAGTCACTCCCAAAACAATCATTTGAAGTCACACCCAGACAAACCTTAGGAAGGAACACTCAGACCAATCATCAAAATTCCCACCCAGACCAACCATCGGAAGTCATACCCAGAACAACCATTGGAAGGCATATACCATCCAATTCAACAAAAAAACTAACATCAAGGGTTAGTACCTTTATGAAACAAGGTATAAAAGCATTCAAATAAAATAAACTTATCTAGATTATAAAGAATATCATGAAGCAAAATATACATGTGTTAAAATTCTAATAAGATCCCTATAAAGGGGGAGAAATTGCATATAGGTCCACAAAAGTACCTAAAATTGCAAAACATTAGCAAACAAAATCTAATTTGCCCCAAATATGAAACATAGCTTTGTCAACTGATATCAAAATATAATCTAATGTTTAGTTAAGAAAGTAAGTAGCCAATTAAATGAAATAAGTATGTTCAAGCAATAAACCAGGTCAGGGGTCTTATGGCTTACATCTGTCTGAAATCACATCTTACTCTTACCTCACACCTGCTAATATCCTCTAATCCTATGCATTGTTCCTAATTACCTGTGAGGAATCAAAATTATAGGAGTTCCTAGAGGTAATTAGGACCCTATTTTACCTAAAAATTGGACTTTAGGGAAATTAGGGGAAGGTCGCTAAAATCTCCAGCATCAGTAGCCCACTATATCATTTTTTTAACATAATTGCCTCATTCTCTATCGATTATCATTATGAAATCATTCTTTTCTTTCCAATCACCTAAAAGGGGCTCATTACTGGTTCACTAGGCAAGATTGGGGTGCTAATCCTTCCCCATTCGTAAAAAGATCTTCATACCTGATCTGTCTGGGTTTTGTTTTCTTTTTGTTTCACTTAATTATCAAACTTGGATGATGACTCAACTTTCCATTGTGGATTCAATGCTTTATCATGTTTTTCCTCATTTTCCATATAAAATGTGGTGATAACTCAATTATTTTCCATGAAACAACCAAATAAATTTCACTACCAAAAATATAGGAATCACATAATATCTTTTTGGGTAGGGTGTGACAATTACAATCCAACAATCAACATATGTGTTTACACACTACTACAGAAACAGCATTCAGTGTCGCTTTTCTGGGCGTCGGTTCTTTAGGAAAACCGACGCCTAAAATATTAGACGTCGGTTATTTAGGCAAACCGACGTATATATTCGAAGACCAGCCAGACACGGGTACCGCTTTGAATACAGCGTCGGTTGTTAATAACAAACCGACGCCTAAAGTCGCCCGCGAAATCCAATTTTTGAGCAAAAAAATAGTGTCACTTTTAGCGTCGGTTATGTAGATAGAAACCGACGCCTATGCACGATGACAATTTGCGCGAAAAGTGTCACTTTCAGCGTCGGTTAACCTTCTATAACCGACGCTGAAAGTGGTTCCCGCCAAACATTTTCGTGAAAATATCGTCCAGTTGGACGTCGGTTGGTTCAAACAACCGACGCTAAAGCATAATAGGCGTCAGTTGTGTAGATAACCGACGTCATTGATCAACTTAATAGACCCGATACCCGGCTCTTCCCCCTTTCTTCCTGTTTCATCGCGACTTCTCTTCTGTACTGCTGCTCGCCGCCGTTCTCCCAAAATCACCCATCGTCGGTTGCTGCTGCTCGCCGCCGCTGCTCTGGTTCTCTTCTGCTCACCGGCGCCGCTGCCCGCCGCCCGCCGCTGCTGCTTCTTCTCCTGGTGCTTCTCCGGCCGGCGCCTGCTGCTTCTCCGACCGTCAATTGCTTCTGCCCGCCGCCCGCCCCCGGTCGTTTGTTGCTGTCGCTGCCACTGCTGCTCTAGCACCTCCACACGCTGCTGCCACCGGCGGTCCTCTCCACACTAGCTCCAGGTAGCGCCACCTCTCCTTCTCCCTAGCTATTTACCAACATGCAGCAAGCACGGTCGCGGCTGTGTTGGCCTACCACGGCCGTGGCTGTGTTGGCCTACCACGGTCGTGCTGTCCAGCACGGCCGTGGTAGGCCAACACAGCACGGCCGTGCTTGCTGTTGGTAAAGATATGAACAAATTTTCATGTAATGTTTTATGTAAATCCTAGGATATGAACAAATTTTTTGCTTGCATATATTTGTGCTTCTAATCCTAATGTTTGACTTAATTTAGTAAATTTTGATGCATGTTGAAATAAGATTTAAACTTGTAAATTCTAGCATCCTAATTTTATTTCATTAAACCTAACATTGATGAAACCCTAACATCAATTGTGATGAAACCCTAACATTAATTGTGATGAAACTCTAACATGTACATATCTATTATTGTGTTTGTTGGCCTAGAAACCCATCCAAGATTGACTCATTAGGAGTAAATCTTGGATAGTCCCCGGTTTGGGACTGTTCTTGAACACCTAATCTCACTTAGGATGTAAGTGTATAATGTGTATTGGGTTTTCGAGAAAATTTCAGTAGCATTTCCCCGTTTGTTCTCTAAGTACATATGTACTTAGAGAACAGCGGGGAAATGCTGCCGAAATTATCTTGAAAACCCAATACACATTATACACTTACTAGTGAGATTAGGTGTTCAAGGATGGGATAGGTGGTACACATTTATTATATATAAGAATGACATCAAATGTGTTTGTTGGCCTAGAAACCCGTCCAAGATTGACTCATTAGGAGTAAATCTTGGATAGTCCCCAGTTTGCGACTGTTCTTGAACACCTAATCTCACTTAGGATGTAAGTGTATAATGTGTATTGGGTTTTCGAGAAAATTTCGGCAGCATTTCCCCGTTTGTTCTTTAAGTACATATGTACTTAGAGAACAAACGGGGAAATGCTGCCGAAATTTTCTTGAAAACCCAATACACATTATACACTTACTAGTGAGATTAGGTGTTCAAGGATGGGATAGGTGGTACACATTTATTATATATAAGAATGACATCAAATGTGTTTGTTGGCCTAGAAACCCGTCCAAGATTGACTCATTAGGAGTAAATCTTGGATAGTCCACGGTTTGGGACTGTTCTTGAACACCTAATCTCACTTAGGATGTAAGTGTATAATGTGTATTGGGTTTTCGAGAAAATTTCGGTAGCATTTCCCCGTTTGTTCTCTAAGTACATATGTACTTAGAGAATAGCGGGGAAATGCTGCCGAAATTTTCTGGAAAACCCAATACACATTATACACTTACTAGTGAGATTAGGTGTTTAAGGATGGGATAGGTGGTACACATTTATTATATATAAGAATGACATCACATTATACACTTAGGATGTAAGTGTACACCCTAATCTTTTCCTAATATATACTTGTTTCCTAATATATACTTGTTTTCTCTGATCATAGAATGGATAGATCATGGATGTCCATTTGTAATCGTTGCACCCCAGAGTTTATATCTGGTCTTGATCAGTTTATTAGATTTGCCGAGGAACATAGGAAAAAACCTACAGATAGGTTCTACTGTCCATGTAGGCATTGCGGTAACAACTTGAAAGTCAACACTGGTGAGGAAATCAAAACTCATGTCATGTGCAACGGGATTGTACAAGGAAAAGACAGTTCATTGAAGATCCTATAGATGAAGAAGAGTACTATGATAAGTATGATGACTCCAGTCCATTCTCAATTGGGTTGCCAACTCCACAAAATATTGAAGCTAATGATGACTTATATGTGCACGGAGATCACAATGAAGGATTGTTAATTGATAAAAGATCACAAATTTAGAGACATGTATGTTTATACAAATGCTAAATGTTTGCCTTTTTCTAGTTAATACAAATGCTAAATGTTTGCCTTTTTCTAGTTAATACAAATGCTAAATGTTTGCCTTTTTAATGACATTTTCAGATGGCTGACCATGATGAGCATGATGTCCATGATGAGCATGAAGTCCATGATGAGCATGCTGTCCATGACGAGCATGGTGAGGATACCAATGTAAGTTCTAAAAACATATCATGTATTTCTATAAAATTCATTATCTTCTAGTTATGTCATATATCTTATATTTCTATATTGGGCTAATTCTGTGTGTTTATTTTTGTCAAATTTTAGGTTGATGATGCACATATACCCACTGAAGCACTGGAGCAACTTGATGCACATCACCAAACACTTAACAAGAAAAGGGGCATCACTCTGTTGAAGAAGTTAATAGCGCTTAGTGGCAGTGGATCCAAATTGGTTGTGGAGTTTGATAATGGAGGAAATGCAATTGGAGTGAACCTGTTACGACCCGCGTCGAGCTTATTCCGTAAGTATGCTGTTAAGCATGTGATTAGCTGATGTGCTAAGTTTGAGCCTGTTTTTGTTAATAATGTTTAAAATGGATAAGACATGTGCTTAGTTAGTTTTCTAGCTTCTAAAGTGTGTAGGATCTTACGCTTGAAGCGTTGCCAGAGAAATCGTTCGAATCCGACCTTCGAGTCAAAAGTTGCAAGTTTTTGGGCTTGTAGGGACCTGTTTGTAGTTTTTGAAAGTTTTGAACTTTGCATTTAGGCCCCTAAGTTTTCCTCCTTATCCTTTCTCTCTTCCTTATCTCGTTTCATTTCTCAGAAACAAAGGAACGCAGCAGCGTTCTTCTTCCGCGTGAGAAAGAGAGAGAAAAAGAGAGAGAGAGAGAGAGGGAGCTGTGAAGGGAGAGACGTCGGAGCTTCGTTTTGCTCCGATCAGTTGCTGCAGCTCGTCCTCTTCCCTCCATTGATCATCTTCTCCGTCAATTCGATTCGGATTCACAGTTGAAGCTACGGTTGCAGGGAAACGGCTTGAGGATTGGGGCGCAAGGAGCAGCCCTAGCTCGTTTCTCTTCCCCCTTCAGGTCCGTTTTGGTGGTATGCATCGACTGCGAATGTTTGGCGGTGTTTGTTTGAGTTTTTCCCATCGATTCGAGAGAAATCGACTCTTGCAGGTCGTTTTTGTTTTCTGCCTGTGCGCGGTTCGGCCGAGTTCTTATTCGGTCGGCCGAGTTTCTTTTTAGGGTAATTGAACGGTGTTTTTGGGTCTTGGATCAGCCGAGTTTCTTATTTGGGTAACCGAACAGCGTTTTCGTCGGCCGAGTTTGGTCCTAATCGGCCGAGTTTCCTTGTAGGTGTATAAGCGGTGTCCTGATCGGCCAAGTTCCCCAGAGGATCGGTCGAGTTGCCAGTTGGTCGGCCGAGGTTGGTCGGCCGAGTTACAGATTCTGGGAAGTGTTCGGCCGAGTTCCATAGTGATCGGCCGAGTTTCAAGTGGTGAGTGGCAGTTCATTTAGAAATCATTATTAAACTCATTTTAATTGCTTATTTGCTTCAGTATCAGTTGATATGACTCCTAAACAGTGTAGCATGTACATTAAAGTATGATAAGTTCATTGGAACTTGACATGCGTGATCAGAATGATGAGAAAGAGGAAATTCTATGTTTTACAGTTGTAATGCGATATTCCTGTTTAATTGTTTATCTGTTAATTAATTAATAGACTTAGGTGCCCTAACACCGTAGAACCCCTTAGAGAGGTCTGCTTCTTAGGGGTGAAACTCGTGTTGCAACATCATTCGTGCTTGTGTCACGGACAAACGAGGAAAGAGAGACAGTGTCCAACAACAATCGTGCTTGTGTCACGATGGCACTGGGGAAAAGAAATAAGGGTTATCTAACACCATTCGTGCTTGTGTCACGAAGGTAACCCAGTGAGGCTCTCCTCCTGTGTACTCAGGTTAGAGGAGGAGTCTAGAGTACTAGAATACTGCAGAGAGGCCCTTGAGTGCCTAGGACCTGCGGTGAGGCCCTTGAGCGCCTGAGAGTACAGTGAGGCCCTTGAGTGCCTGAGAGTCCTGTGCAGACCAGGACAGCAGTCAGACTTAGCATTTCCTGGGTGTGTTGCTAAGTCTTGTACGGTGGGACCGTAGCATGAACTTGCTGCGGATCTTTATATGCAGAGTACAGTGCATATATTTAGGGCATAATAATAAAATGAATAAATAATCATGTAGGTTCACAGTAAATTTATATAACTGTTTATCTACCTGAATTACCTGTTGATGATTTAAAATGTCTTATCTATTTTAAACATTATTAACAAAAATAGGCTTAAACTTAGCACATCAGCTAATCACATGCTTAACAGCATACTTACGGAATAAGCTCGACGCGGGTCGTAACAGGTTCACTCCAATTGCATTTCCTCCATTATCAAACTCCACAACCAATTTGGATCCACTGCCACTAAGCGCTATTAACTTCTTCAACAGAGTGATGCCCCTTTTCTTGTTAAGTGTTTGGTGATGTGCATCAAGTTGCTCCAGTGCTTCAGTGGGTATATGTGCATCATCAACCTAAAATTTGACAAAAATAAACACACGGAATTAGCCCAATATAGAAATATAAGATATATGACATAACTAGAAGATAATGAATTTTATAGAAATACATGATATGTTTTTAGAACTTACATTGGTATCCTCGCCATGCTCGTCATGGACAGCATGCTCATCATGGACTTCATGCTCATCATGGACATCATGCTCATCATGGTCAGCCATCTGAAAATGTCATTAAAAAGGCAAACATTTAGCATTTGTATTAACTAGAAAAAGGCAAACATTTAGCATTTGTATTAACTAGAAAAAGGCAAACATTTAGCATTTGTATAAACATACATGTCTCTAAATTTGTGATCTTTTATCAATTAACAATCCTTCATTGTGATCTCCGTGCACATATAAGTCATCATTAGCTTCAATATTTTGTGGAGTTGGCAACCCAATTGAGAATGGACTGGAGTCATCATACTTATCATAGTACTCTTCTTCATCTATAGGATCTTCAATGAACTGTCTTTTCCTTGTACAATCCCGTTGCACATGACATGAGTTTTGATTTCCTCACCAGTGTTGACTTTCAAGTTGTTACCGCAATGCCTACATGGACAGTAGAACCTATCTGTAGGTTTTTTCCTATGTTCCTCGGAAAATCTAATAAACTGATCAAGACCAGATATAAACTCTAGGGTGCAACGATTACGAATGGACATCCATGATCTATCCATTCTATGATCAGAGAAAACAAGTATATATTAGGAAACAAGTATATATTAGGAAAAGATTAGGGTATACACTTACATCCTAAGTGTATAATGTGATGTCATTCTTATATATAATAAATGTGTACCACCTATCCCATCCTTAAACACCTAATCTCACTAGTAAGTGTATAATGTGTATTGGGTTTTCCAGAAAATTTCGGCAGCATTTCCCCACTGTTCTCTAAGTACATATGTACTTAGAGAACAAACGGGGAAATGCTACCGAAATTTTCTCGAAAACCCAATACACATTATACACTTACATCCTAAGTGAGATTAGGTGTTCAAGAACAGTCCCAAACCGGGGACTATCCAAGATTTACTCCTAATGAGTCAATCTTGGACGGGTTTCTAGGCCAACAAACACATTTGATGTCATTCTTATATATAATAAATGTGTACCACCTATCCCATCCTTGAACACCTAATCTCACTAGTAAGTGTATAATGTGTATTGGGTTTTCAAGAAAATTTCGGCAGCATTTCCCCGTTGTTCTCTAAGTACATATGTACTTAGAGAACAAACGGGGAAATGCTACTAAAATTTTCTCGAAAACCCAATACACATTATACACTTACATCCTAAGTGAGATTAGGTGTTCAAGAACAGTCCCAAACTGGGGACTATCCAAGATTTACTCCTAATGAGTCAATCTTGGACGGGTTTCTAGGCCAACAAATTAATAATTGTCACGCCCCGATCTCACATTAACCACAAACCGCAAGATTAGGGTGCGACAGGATGGGATTTACACATAAGCCAACCACTCTTCACTTTTTAAAACATATTAAAGACATTAATAGGATAATCTGATTTAAGCTGTAAAATGAAACTAAACAAACTGCGGAAGCATCTTTATTAACTGATTAGCAATATAAGCAGAGTCTTCAGCATATTACATTGTCCGACATAAAATAAAGCATAACAGATAATTTACATCTTTATACACATTCACTCTCTCACTCACACCTTGTCCCAAAGATCGAGGGGAAAGGACTAAGAGACCTCTAACTACTAACTACGTATACCTTCTACAGACTAAGCGATAGGATGAAAGGATCCTTCAGATTTCCTGTTGCTGATGATAACCTGAAAATGTTTTGAGTAGAGGTATGAGCCTACTCGCTCAGTGAATAGCATTTCACTTAGCTATCACTAAACAACTCATCAGGTTTATAAATTGAAATTAAACATAAATGCAGAACTAAGCAAGGCAGTTCTAATAACATAACAAATATATAGATAATAATCACATTTTAAATCATCAACAGGTAATTCAGGTAGATAAACAGTTATATCAATTTACTGTGAACCTACATGATTATTTATTCATTTTATTATTATGCCCTAAATATATGCAGTGTACTCTGCATATAAAGATCCGCAGCAAGTTCATGCTACGGTCCCACCGTACAAGACTTAGCGACACACCCGGGAAATGCTAAGTCTGACTACTGTCCTGGTCTGCACAGGACTCTCAGGCACTCAAGGGCCTCAGGCACTTAAGGGCCTCACTGTACTCTCAGGCGCTCAAGGGCCTCACCGCAGGTCCTAGGCACTCAAGGGCCTCTCTGCAGTATTCTAGTACTCTAGACTCCTCCTCTAACCTGAGTACACAGGCGGAGAGCCTCACTGGGTTACCTTCGTGACACAAGCACGAATGGTGTTGGATAACCCTTATTTCTTTTCCCCAGTGCCATCGTGACACAAGCACGATTGTTGTTGGACACTGTCTCTCTTTCCTCGTTTGTCCGTGACACAAGCACGGATGATGTTGCAACACGAGTTTCACCCCTAAGAAGCAGACCTCTCTAAGGGGTTCTACGGTGTTAGGGCACCTAAGTCTATTAATTAATTAACATATAAACAATTAAACAGGAATATCGCATTACAACTGTAAAACATAGAATTTCCTCTTTCTCATCATTCTGATCACGCATGTCAAGTTCCAATGAACTTATCATACTTTAATGTACATGATACACTGTTTAGGAGTCATATCAACTGATACTGAAGCGAATAAGCAATTAAAATGAGTTTAATAATGATTTCTAAATGAACTGCCACTCACCACTTGAAACTCGGCCGATCACTATGGAACTCGGCCGAACACTTCCCAGAATCTGTAACTCGGCCGACCAACCTCGGCCGACCAACTGGAAACTCGACCGATCCTCTGGGGAACTCGGCCGATCAGGACACCGCTTATACACCTACGAGGAAACTCGGCCGATTAGGACCAAACTCGGCCGACGAAAATGCTGTTCGGTTACCCAAATAAGAAACTCGGCCGATCCAAGACCCAAAAACACCGTTCAATTGCCCTAAAAAGAAACTCGGCCGACCGAATAAGAACTCGGCCGAACCGCGCACAGGCAGAAAACAAAAACGACATGCAAGAGTCAATTTCTCTCGAATCGACGAGAAAAACTCAAACAAACACCGCCAAACGTTCGCAGTCGATGCATACCACCAAAACGGACCTGAAGGGGGAAGAGAAACGAGCTAGGGCTGCTCCTTGCACCCCAATCCTCAAGCTGTTTCCCTGCAACCGTAGCTTCAGCTGCGAATCTGAATCGAATTGACGGAGAAGATGATCAACGGAGGGAAGAGGACGAGCTGCAGCAGCTGATCGGAGCAAAACAAAGCTCCGACGTCTCTCCCTTCACAGCTCCCTCTCTCTCTCTCTCTTTCTCTCTCTTTCTCACGCGGAAGAAGAACGCTGCTGCGTTCCTTTGTTTCTGAGAAATGAAACGAGATAAGGAAGAGAGAAAGGATAAGGAGGAAAACTTAGGGGCCTAAATGCAAAGTTCAAAACTTTCAAAAACTACAAACAGGTCCCTACAAGCCCAAAAACTTGTAACTTTTGACTCGAAGGTCGGATTCGAACGATTTCTCTGGCAACGCTTCAAGCGTAAGATCCTACACGCTTTAGAAGCTAGAAAACACACTAAGCACATGTCTTATCCATTTTAAACATTATTAAAAAAACAGGCTTAAACTTAGCACAGCAGCTAATCACATGCTTAACAGCATACTTACGGAATAAGCTCGACGCGGGTCGTAACAGAACCGCAATAATTTTGTAAACTATCTTGGGTGTACCACTCAGAGCCATTGTGGTGTTAAGTATGATAACTGGCATAAAGTTCCTCAGGGGAAAAAAGACTTGATATGGAAGGATTTATGCATGAGTTATTATTATTTGCAATTCTATTTTGTAGATTACAAATTCTATTATTTGCAATTCTATTTTGGATACTAGTTAATAACATTTCTATTTTATAGAATCTGTTTGCATTGGATGAGAAGTTGCATCGTAAAAGTGTGATGCAACGCACTAGAAAGATGCTTAGGAATTATAGGACAAATCTGAACAGAGAATACATAAAAGAGGGTGATAAGAAAAAGAAGTCAGCCCTTGAACAATGGAACTTCTTGGACAAAGAAGATTGGGACAATTTTGTTGCTTCAAGAAAATCTAAAGAATTCAAGGTATTAGGTGTCACTCCCAATTTAATTAATATACATTGTATTCACCTATTCAAGATTAACATTTAGTGATACTAACCAAATCATTAATGTGCATACTAACTAGGCCCTCAGTGACGCACAAAAAGCAAGGCGTGCACTGAATGTGCATGACCACACTATGGGTCCAAAAGGCTATGCAAGCGTTCGCCAAAGACTACATGCGGAGTCTGCGGCTACTCAGGAGTCTGCTCCTACTCAGGAGTCTGCCACACCCATGCCTCGCCATGATATCTGGATAGCTGGGAGGCAAAACAAGAAGGGTGAAATAAAGAAGTCTGTAACTGCTGAGGTGGCAGCGAAAATGGTAAAATACAACTCTTAGAGCAATCGTTTGAATATTGATTATTTGTGGTGTTAACTTACCAATTTCTGTTGATGGTGATTAGCGGGAGCTGCACGAGCAGAGGAAACAAGGCACGTTCATCCCTCAGGGCACAAGGGATGAATTGACAGTTGCTCTGGGTAACCCAGAGCATCCTGTACGTGTTAGGGGTGCAGGCGCTGGTGTGGGCATCAAAGCATTCTTTGGGCCATCCCAGCGCAAACCCATAGCGGGACTTTCTCAAGAAGAGGTAACCTATTCTTTTTTTAGAATGTTACTGCAAAAGGAAATTCAATAATAAGAAGCTAATGTTTCTTTTATCCATGTATAGGAGAATAAGAGATTCGAGGATATAGTTGCTAAGAAGGTCAACGATGTAGTTGCTGAGAAGGTCAAGGAAGAATTGCTGCGGTGGCAGGCATCTCAGGCTTCCAATCAGCCTATGGCGACCCACTCTTCTCCTGATGCACAGACTGCGAGTAATCCTGGAGACCCATCACCTAACACGTCTGCTGTAAGTATTGTTTATGACATTGTAGCTAGTCTTTTCAAGATGATATGTTTTCAAGATGATATGTATATATGTATAACATTCTTTACATAAATTTGTAGGCATTGTAGCCATGCCGCTTAAGAATGCAAGACTATGTTGTTGCAGAGGCGCAGGCTTACCATTCCCTTCCTGGGGCAACATTTCATGGGACGCCAATGCCGCAGGGCTACATTCGTGTGAGCCCGATATGTGTATTACCAGATTGGAGGGAAGTTGTGTTGCCATATGCCCACCCAGATATTGATACACTTGGTGAGGCAGAAGGCGGGGTCATATTGTGGCCCAAAGCAGATGTCGTCTACACTACTGAAATTGTAAGATAAATTTACATTGATTTAGACTGTTAATGTGTATATATGAGGTCAACTGATCTGAAATTATATATACAGGTTAAAAAGAAGACACCAGGAGCACCTAGGCCTCCACCTCCACTTCCCGCATTACCAAGTTGGGTTCCAACTGACCTAACATACCCGTTAGGTCCTGCTTGTAGGGGAATGGCATGTTGGCTACGGGCACATAATATACATTGCCCTATAATTGTTTCTTTAGATGCAGATTATGCAGGTCAATCACACGATAGCTCTTTATTTATACAAGATATTATTGATCTGTTTATGTATGCTTGGCTGAATACATCAATGATAGAGACATGGATAAGGTGAGATCTTGTTTATACATCTATATACCTTGTGTAAGATCCGGTGATCTGGTTTCTTATATATTAATGCATATGTAATACATATTTTGCAGCTACTTAGTCGAAGATCAATGCAAACAATTTGCATTTGATCATGTGGGATTTTTGATTCCATCATTGATTAGTATGGTAGCTAAAGACCCCGATAGTGTTCAAGAATACTGTATAGATGCTTTTACAATTTTTGGTCAGCAAAAGAAGACGATAATAATAGCTCCATTCAATGTCAAGTAAGTTTACTTTATTTATAATTTGGACTTAAGAAAATTCCATTTTTATTGTGCATTTTGAGTTATTAATTGTTAACTTTTTACCTCTAGCGGTAAACATTGGGAGTTACTAGTTATTGTCCCTGGGACGTTCACTGTTTATTATCTAGATCCCGCGGGAAGTACATTAAACACTAAAATTGGACACGTAATGAGAATGCCATTATTCTGGTGAGAAATATTTCATTTTTGTATCCGTTAACATCTGTTATTAAATTACTATTTACTTATGCAATTTACTGTGTTATATTAACATGTAGGGGTTTAGATGCATTCAAAAAGGTTGGAGGAACGGTCCCAAGGAAAAAGAACCAGCCAATAAATTGGCAGAACGTACAAGTAAGTTCCCGACTCCAATGTATATATTATTGATGTGAATTGTGCTTAGTTGTATTATTTTGTATGTTTCAATTTATAGTGCGCTACACAAGACAACGGCTGGGCATGCGCATACTATGTGATGCGATTTATGCAGATGATTATCCGACATGCCGCATTGGACATCAATAACATACATGAGGTATTATATATAGTCTCATTAGTTAGTATGAAATATATCAATCTTATTTTTATATTATTACTTATATATATACATCATTCTCTTTGCAGGTGTTTAAAACTGACCACACTATAGGTAAACGCTTAAAAATATACATGCTCCATATACGATGGAAGCATTAGATGAAATAAGAGAAGAATGGGCAAAAGCCATACAAGCAGTGGCAACTGTAAGATATAATTGGGATGTTGATAGCGATAATGAATGATACTTTGTAAATGAATATTTCTGAATGTTAATACATGTATTTGAATGTTTCTATATGTGTGAATGTGAGAATTGAATTGATGTCTGAATGTATCTACTTCTGTGAAATTTTCCTTGGGACTTTTGCAGGTTTGTGGCCTCTTTGTAGGCTGATATCAATGGATGTCGTAAACCTACAGTTCAGAAAACTGAACTGTAGGTTCTCATCCTGCTGACCAACCACAGCAAGCCTGCAAACTGATATAAAAAAAATAGATATAGGTGTCGGTTATTTACAGAAAACCATTAGCAAAGACCTACAGCGTCGGTTATTGGACAAAAACTGACGCCTAATAGTACAAACAACCCGACCGTGCAGGATAGCACGGCCGTGGTGGAAAAGGCGTCGGTTATTCATATAAAACTGACGCCTATAGTACTAAACACGGCCATGCAGGGAAGCACGGCCGTGTCGTCTTGAAGTATGGCATCAGTTTTTTATAGAAAACCGACGCCAAAAGGGTTCGCGCCACAGAAAACAGCGTCATCTAGGAATCTTTTGGTGTCGGTTATCTACTAAAAGACCGACGCCTATATGGACTATTGGCATCAGTTAAAAAACTGACGCCGAAGTGTTCTACCTTTAGCGGCGCCCACATAGGCGTCGATCAGAAACCGACGCCAAAGGGGGTTAAACAACCGACGCCAAAGGTTGTTTCTGTAGTAGTGACATTTCATTAGGTGTCACATGTATTCAATATAGTCCAAAGGGAACAAGAACACTTTATGTGGAATTTTGTGTCACAAGTCATCTTAAGGATTGGTTTGAAGGTTTTAATAGAGATTCGAACATGATGGATCAATTATCTTGTGACGATTAAAGATCCATCAGATAAGTACTTAGACATCACATATTAAGGGATAAAGGGATCAAAAGTGAGTCTTTAGGTCATATGAGCTAGTCAACAAAACAATAGCATAAGATCTTAGTCAAACATGTCATGTAAATCATGAAGTTTAGTGATCTAGGATAAGAACCAATGATTTGAGGCACTCCTAATTATATTTGGTTGTAAACTTAAGATCTTAGCTTTAAAGATCATAATAAGGCATATAAAAGTCAAAATATTACATGTAAGTGCATAAAAAGGATCAAGATCTAGACATAGTAGTTTTGCATTATGAAATAGTGAAAAATGTCATACTATCCAAGAGAGGTCATTAAGTGATCATGCTTTGAAAAAAAGATCACTAGGTAATCATAAAAGCATAACTTTTAGAAAACACATTAGAACCAAGAGTATATTTAGGTTTCAAAAATATTTTTAATATGTTTCTTGTTGTTTGGGTCAAATTGATATATAATATGACCAACAGACCAGCCAGATGAGACTGCTGAGGTCCCCCGGACATAGTTTTGACCTGAGATGCTTCCTAGGAATCTTAGGGTGAAAAGCCCCAATACTCGCGTGGCGGATGAGCTGAGGGAAGTTAAGGGAAGAATATGGAGGTTGGGTGAGTGATTTAGGGCTCTAGAAAGAGGGAAAAATTGGAGGAAAGATAGAGAGAAGAGTAATGGAACAAAATGGGACTTGAATTGGAGAAAAAGGAGTGAGGACATGGGAATTGTGAAGGTGTAGCGGAATAGCCTCTGACCGTTATATTGTGGTGGAAGATGTGTCTATTGGGTTCAGGTTCTTGTTGGACCAAAAGCCAACACAAAGGTAGGGAGGGGCTTTCCACTCTCTCCCAATCGTCATATGGCTTAGAGGTTTTCCCAAATATTTTTGATGTGGTGCAAGTCCATGCAGAAATGTGTTTCTTTATAATCCTAAAATATTCATTACATTCAAACTATAACTCCGATTTGGATGTAATTTTCACCATTGATTCACAAATCTTTTCTTCTTCTTATATTAAAAGTTTGGGTCCATGTAGATAATTTGGAGGTCATTCAATTTGGTAAGTTCATTTTAAAAGTCTAATTATGCACTCATCTTTATTCATATAAGAACAAGGTGACATTTAATCAAATTCAATGCATCAAATGATTTTATTGTGACTCAAAGTCCTTTGATTGAGGGTGAGGGAGGTAATTAAGTACAATATTTCATCTAATGAATCAATATGCATATTAATTGAATGAGAAAGAAAATTGAGTTTATCACATCCACCCCACCTTAAAAAAACTTCCCCCAATATTAACACAATCTTCAATTGAATTTGGGACCAATACTCCATATGGTAATCAGATTGGTAATCCAATACGGTATCACAAACACCATATCAAAATTGATCGGTAGCATTATTGGGAAAAGATTTTATTCAAGTTGTTGTTCTTCATGAAGAGAACATATGGATTCCCTAAAAACATAGGAATTTAAATTTGTTTCTTGTTTAAAAGTTTGAATTACTAGTCTTGAATATTGATATTGACTATTGTTAAGATTGAAAAACCTTTTACTAGTTGATACTTGTATATTTTATGAATTCCATTAATACAAATTTTACAATTCTTGGTAGTTGAGTCCATACTTCTTCATTTTCCAAAATATGATTTGGTACTGGTCATTTCACATACCCACATTTTTTCTTTTGGTGCAATGTGGTTTTATTCCCTATCAAAATTCATGGAAAAGTGCCAAAGAAGAACCACCTCAAGAACCCTTGAAGGAAGGGAGGAAAGAACATGGAGGATGACTAGGTGGCATTTCCCCAACTTTTATTTTTTTCTTTATTGGCATATTGTAGTCCTGTTGGGACATGTAACTTGAATTTTCTTTTTGAGGAAGTTTATGAATTGTGGAAGAAATATGATATGGTTTTTTAATCTTGTTCATTTTGGTGAAAATGAAGGTTGGATATGAAAAGAAAACAATGATGTTAATATTGAAGAGATATCAAAAACAATATAAAAAAATATTCCTATTGAGACCACAAAAGTTTATTCTTCATCTACAACTTTACAATCCAATATTTACTCTCTTACACGGGGTCTATTATATTTAAGAACTCGTAAATCAACACCAAGTTTGTCGACAATAGAATTGGATCCGAGAGTGTAATACCATATAACCATTATGTTATTATGGAACATTGATGTTGACAAAGATGGAGATATAACATTTGAATATCATATAATTTTTTTAATTTTTGATTGTAATCTAGTTTTCTATGAAGATGCTACAACTGATGCGATGTCACTCAAAGAAATGAATGAGGAGATTGTATCAATTGTGAGAAATAAAAAATGGGAGTTTACTTATTTCTAAAAGGAAATAATCCTATTGATTTAAATGGGTCTATAAAACAAGATATAGGTCTGATCGTCAAGTGAATCATTATAAATCTAGATTAGTAGTCAAATTCTTCAGGCAGCTGGATGTAGTTGACTACTTTAGAAACATTCAATTGGTCATTGAAATTGATGTTGTTTGAATTATTTTATCACTTTGTGCTCAAAATAAATGTAAAGTCCATCAAACGGATGTTTAAGTAGCATTTTTTAAATAGTGTACATCAAGAAGAAGTTTATGTAGCCATGTGGTTAGGTTACAAAATGAGAAGAAAACAAGTTTTCATCCAAAGAAATACTTGTATGGCTAAACAAGCATAACATGCTTGGTTTTTACAGATAGATACATATATACATATTGTAATATGTTTTTAGATGTGCCCTTATGAGAACATTCTTTATGTCCAGACAAAGACTAATGGACATATTCTTCTATTTAGGATAGAAATTCTCTAAACATTGGATACTCAATTTTGTAAGAATGGTATGAGCCTATCAAACACAATCATATAAATTATCTTTAAACATGTTTTTCTTTAATTTACCATAATTGATTGCATGAAATACAATTATTTTTCTTTTCTATAAATGTTATCAATATATGAAATGAATCATTTGGTAAGGTATATCCTAGTAAATATGCATTCACTATAACATAAGTGAATATTAACTATAATCTAGTAGGATTTACATTTTTTTGAAATGCCTCAATATTTCCCAGAAGCCTTGTAGTTACGCATTCACTATAGTGTTTGTGTAAACGTGCTCCTATGATGTAGATTTTTCATGTTGTTCTTTTTCTCAGATGTAAAGTTTTGATAATTTTTGGCAAGTTATCCATATATTATTTCCTGTATATAGATGTATTAGTGAATTTACCTTTGAAGCAACCTATTGCATATCCTATGTTGTGAAGAACCCCTTACTATGTTGATCGTATAGGGAGTTTATTACATTGGCTCTATGACATGTTTTACTACAAGCATGGCATAATCGAGTATTATTATTCTCATTTTAAAGACAACTAATATGATATTTATGTCTCATTTCCTCCTATTCTAATAATAGTATGTCTTCATATTTGTTTTCAGACTAATTACATTTGGTTATCAAGGTCACTAGAGTGTTCATTACCCTCCCTGGTTTTCTAGTTTTTGTCACAGCTGTCTATGGCATTTATTCTATATAATCATACGTTCTTTGAAGAAATAATAGTCCCAGTGGATAAGAGAAGGAGTAATACTCTTCATACCAGTAGGAAAGTCAAAAGAAAATTCCCATGTTCTTGGAATGACTGATCAGAAATGTTGATAAGAGATCCATACATTCCTCATTCAAAAAATTTAATTGTATTTCTGTTTTGATTCAAAGAGAATAGGTAATGGGTCAATATCTGATTTTACAGTGGTAGGTGATAAGTAGTATAGTGTGGGCGATACGTGAGCCAAGAAACATTTTCCAGAGAGTGATCTGGAAGTTCATATAAGAATCCATGTTTGTAACTATTGAAATGACCTTGATATCCCAACTCAGAAAGATTAGCTTGTATAAGAGTGTTACCAAAGATAGAGAATCGAAAATTGTATCTAGATCTACCCCTTTCCTCAAAGTCCCATAACAGTGTTGAAGTTTCCTACTAAAATCCATAGATCCTACATTGTTAGCCCTATCTTTATTAAGTGTCTCCATAGTAGTTTCCTTTATTAAGGATTGGGGTTAACATAGACAATTATCAAGGATTCTATTATTCACTAAGAAGTCTATATACTGATGATAACAATCCATAATAATAATGTGCATTGGTCTTCATTCCAGTGTTAGCAAATGGTTCTCAAAAATCCAAGTCCCTCAACACAGTAGGAACGAATAGATCTAAATTGTCACATTGTATTTGTAGCACTTACTACTGAAATTCTTGGTTCAAGAACAATAATGATATGGGGTGATGAAGCACAATCATATCATTCAATTCATTATATGTAAAGTGTTTGCCAATACCATGGAAATTCTAGAAAATAATTATGTGCATACTAGTTAATGATGTAAAGTAGATATCTTCACTCTGATGCAAGTGAAGTACATCGTTTTATTCATCTTGCCCGTTGAGCTCCTCACTTCCATTTCTAATTTCTTATATCCATGACATGAGGTGTGTAGGAATGTTTTATGTTAGGAGGAACATAATTTGTTGAGATATTCATTTGTTGAGTATGTATTGTCTCTAATAGTGGGATATATTCATCCATAACATTTAATGCATTTGACGCATCTTGATGTTGCAAGGTATGCATTAGGATAGTATCATTAACCAATTCAACATCACTATGTTTGTGTTCCTCATTGGAAACCACCTTTGTTGAAGGACCTAGTACCAAAGATGTAGTGGTACCAGATTTTAACTGTACTTCAATGTCAGTATATGTTGATGACTTTCTATTCTGACTCTTTGTCCATATCTTAGAGATTACTTGCACTGTATGTTTTTATAGTCTCTAGGGCCTTTTCCTCCAAACAAGTAGTAGTGGTTGCATCTATACCGATATCAACATGATTCAATATATGAGAAGGATTGGGGGTTATCACCCCCTTTTTCACCCCTCAAACAGGAGAATATTTTGGTGAGCTTTGAGTTTCATGTGATGCCCTCTAAGAATGTAAGTCTATTCAATGTTGGATTTATCATTTCTTTATTTTCTACCCATCAAAATCTAGATTCAACACAACATAGACTTGTGTCTACATTTCAATGTTCCAATCTACTCTTTTCATTGTCCTTCAACTATTTATGCAACATGAAACACCCATTACATAGTTGAAGAACTGATTCATACTCAGTTATTTTATCACTTCCATCATTGACAATTTCTAGATAGATAGTCTTTGTCGTATCAATCTCCAAGGAAATACATGCAACCTTACTTTGTCTACATCTCACAATCATCATCCACCTTCATTTTTTTACCCAATGCCTCACTAATTTTCTCAAAAAAAAACCTGGTGGTGTAAATGAAGTGGGAGATCCATGATTCACGCCCATGTAATTATGCAAGATGGAATGCCCAGACAAGTCACAATACTCCCTAACCACATCCAAACCATGAGGCACACTCCATGTGTTATCAGAGATCCTCCCATAAAGGCATTTATAAATTCATGTTTGGAGGATAATTGGATCACCAAATGGTTCATACTAACCTCATATGCTCTGTTGGTATGTATGCCCTGAGAGCCAACCATGGGATGATTGGTGGGATACATTAAGATTGATTTGATAAACATCAAAGGCAAGCTTCCAATTCTTTCTGGTTCAGTCATATGAGATAGTGATAGAACAGATTGAATGTCTAGAGAATGACGTATGCTTTCAGGTTGAGGACCTGAACGATGAGATCATACAGATGCTAAGATTTTGTACATTCTTGTTATGTCCCTAGTCAGATGTCATTGTGGAAGGTAGATAGATAGCAATGACAGACAAGACTAGATTGTGGTGTTGATTGATGACAGAATCTCATTAGTCATGATATAGAGATATCAAACCAAACACATAGGTACTTGTTAGAGAACAAGTGTACCGGACAGACCCACTGTGAGTTTGACACATGGAACCATGACATGGTAGTCACAGTCAGTACTCACAGTGATGGTGGTGAGTGTGATTCTTTGACCTGAAATCACTACACTCAACACATGTCGTTGGGCACACTTTGACATCATCAAACGCAGTCCTAAAACATGGGTTGTTATAAAGGTGATGATTGGGTGGCTTTGACACATGGGGCTTTTGAGGGGTGAGTGATAGATATGGGATTTGTCCCTCCTGAGGGAGTTTGATATCCATGGCCACTTGATGAGTAGGATTGAGAAAGGCATGCACGCATGTGTGAATCAGTATGTGATATTGATGTCATACATATCTCTTCCAATCTACTCTGAATCAGAAAGTGAATGAACGTTGACAGGATGATTGTTCCATGCCTCAAGTTCATTCGGGATATTAGTGACAAAGGAATTATACATTCACTGTAACACCATTAACGTATTGTAGGATTGCAATTGTTCTCCAACTTTATTTTTCACTTGGGTAGCACTGATGTGTGACTAGGCACCGCTCTTTTCTTGTGAAGTCATAAGTGTTATGGACTTTCACTACCAATGTGAAATGGACCTATAGGGTCACACACATAGGATTTAACCTGGAAGAGGAGTTTTGTCCACAAACAATGTTTAGATTGATTACTAAAGGAGTTTAGTAGTTCAATTAAACACTCAATTAATTGATAGCTCAATGTCATAATGTTCAAGGTGTTGGACATATTGATTGGAGTATCAGATTGATTGAAACTACAATTGACTGATTCTGCATAATCTGCATTCCCAACCGATCGGCTCATGTGATGAACCGATCAGCTGAGCTTGGTGAACTGATCGGCTCAGGTGGTGAGTCAATCGGCTCATGGAAAGGGTGAAACGATTACTTCAAGTATTGAAACGATCGGTTCAACTGGTGCAACCGAGCAAGTTGGGAAAGTCAGGTTGGTGAGAAATTTCTTTTCGTTTCACTTGCCCAATTTGATTGGAACAAGGATTGGTATTTGATACCAATTAGAAACAAAAGAAGGAAAGTCAATAGGGAACTGATCAGGACCATGAACTGACCGGTTCAGAAATGAACTGACCGTTTCATGGGTCCCAACCAATCAGTTGAGGTGTCAACCGACCGGCTCAGGTCCCCAACCAACCGCTTCAGAAATGAAACGATCGGTTCAGGTTCCGAGTTGGTTGTTTTTGTGGAAAATCTCGAACCCTTCTACTCCTGCTTTAGTCCCACATTGCCCGGGATAGAGAACCTTGTCCCATGACCCTCCTATATATAGGGGTATTGGGGGCTTCTCAAAGAACAACATAGTGCAACCATTTGCTCTATAAAGTTGTCGTTCTCTCTGGTTTTGGTAACCGAGAGAGACCGAGAAAGTGCTACCCGATAAGGGATCGGGTGGCACATCAAGGGAAAGACAACTGTAGAAAGCGACTGGTGGCAGGAGAGTGTGTCAGTGACTAGTAAGCTGATAGGAGGGTGCGACTCCTTCCAATTCCTTGTGGGACAAGGAGATTGGAGTTCCAGGTGGTCCGTGTGAACTACTTCAGAGGTGGGAGATTTTTGCCGCTTGGAGGATAGCTGTCAATCCTGACAGTCCCGGTGAGACCAGGAGTCGTCAGTCCTGGTGCGACTAGGAGCTGCACAGACACCGTCCAAGACCGGAGGTGAAGACCGTGCAAGCCGCGAGGTATTATCGCCGAGCAATCCTAGGGACAAGGTATGATTCCACAAACCATCTCTTCCTATTGTATAGACGTTGACGCGTTTCCTTGTTCTGGGTTTGGGGAGGAGAAAATTTTGTTTCCGCTGCCTTCTCTGCCTCCCCTAAAACCCAACAGTGGTATCAGAGCCACGTCAACTGCTCTATACTTTAGGATTATCAATATGATCGATTTTGGTTTGTCGCCTTTATTTATTGCATACGATGCGAATAAAATTGGCTTTATGCATGTCCAATCCAAAATCCACAAATCCCAATATACATATATGATATGTAATATTAATGCACTTGATATGTGTCTCCCTTAAATGAGTTTTGTGGTGGATGTATAGCGTGGTTATGGCCAATAAAGCCTATCTATGTATGGTTGTATGTGGTTGCTAGCATCTCGGTCTGCGCACTGATCTTCCTTCTCCTATTCCTGATGTAACTTGAAATAATTCGAGATTTCTTTTCTACCTTTGCTTCCCCCGAATGTAACTCAGGTTTTCTCTTTTTACAATGTAAAATAGGATATAATTTTATTTCTTGTTATGTCAAAGAACGGCGGACATCTTGACGACAGCTGAGACGATCGGTTCAAGGAGTGAACTGATCGGTTGATGTTCCAGACGATCGGTTCAAGGAGTGAGCCGATCGGTTGATGACCGGTTCAAGGAGCGAGATGAGGGGGTAGAGGCCATGATGAGATGCATGACGACCAGGTGAACTGATCAGTTGGAGGAGCCAACCGATCGGCTGGTGGCACCCAGCCGACCGGTCTGATGGCGAGCCGATCAATCATGTGATGAGTTGATCAAACCCAGAAAGGCAAAGCACAAAGTTCATCTTGTATAGGTTGCATGTGATGTAGACCTAGATGACCGTGATTCCTCTTGGCTCGAGGAATCACATTAGGATGGCCATAATCATCGCTTTTATTGTTTTGCATGTTTTTTGTGGGATATAGCATGTATATGATATGTACTATATATTGTGGTGATTTGATATGTATATGTATATAAAACCAAATCCCTCATTAAATATTAATGTTTTAGATGCCTTCCAAATGCGACACACATGAAAAACTTGATCGACCAAGTGTGGGCACGCCCAAGCGTGGTGCACCATCTATCTCATGGAAGCGTGAAGGATGGATATGTGGGTCTGCCCAAGCAGGGTGCATATTCATCGTGTTGGCTTTGGATCAGATTTAACAAGGTGACCTAGATAGGATCTAGCACCTTGAGGAATGGAGATGATCATGGCAAGGAGTTGCATATGGAATCTTATCAAGAGTTGCATGTAATGCAATTGGCAAGAGTTGCCTACCTGAGAGATCTAAGTTGTGGGTGACAGCCCAAGCTGGTCCATGACTTAGAAGATTTCAGGATCTTTCCCACTAGAAGGTTGTACGCTGCAATCTTCCAAATTGATGGTGAGGGCTATCAATTTGAAGTAAAATAGTGGGGGCGATAATTAATTAAAGGCCTAATTATATCGTCAACTTTTCAAATCAATCAAATAAGTCAAAAATGAGTTTTTGGACTAAAATTGCATATTTCCCTTTGTAGTACAAATGGCAACAAACAACAATCACTTTTCTTTGCGATCCTTCCTGGAAAAGGACAAGTTAAATGGGAATAATTTCCACGATTGGTTAGGATGTTGAGAAGCGTTCCCAATCAAAGAGTGAAAGCTCTAAGTCCTAGTTATACCAGAACCAGATGAAATCGATCCCACCACATCAATGGCTGAAAGTATGCTTATGGAAGCATACCGAGGATGACATTGATGAGGAGTGTTTGATGTTGTATTCTCTGAACTATGAGTTACAGAGACAACATGAGACATATGATGTCTCCAAGACATTGTCCTAGTATGTCATGATAGAAGGAGATCCAATAAGGTATTCACACACTCAATGTGATTGGGTATGTGGAAAGACCTGACTAAGAAGGATTCCCTATGAGCCAAGAGTTGGCTATTGGTATGATACTACAAATGTTGCGAGAATCATACAGTTCATGATAAACTACAACATGAACAACTTTGACAAGCGTTGAAAAAGTTGTTGGACATGTTGAGGACAGTAGAGGCAAATATGAAGAAAGACTAACCCTAATCTTTGATGAGATCAATGAAAGGTAAGTCTTAAGGGCAAGGGCAAGGGCAAAGCAAAGAAGTGTTCTGATGCTAGCCAGCAGCCCAAGCCGTCTTCAACCTCAAGGCAGATGGGGAAAGGGTGTATGAGGGAATTGCCCACTATATCTGGAAGAACAAAAGGAGATGAAGGATGGGATGGAGATCTCCACCTAAGGTATCATGAAATAAACCGCTTCTTTATCTGAGGTATATGATACCAAGATATGGATATGTCATATATGATATGCAATATCCACAAAGAAGTGATGGCCTTTGTGAAAGGACCAAGAAAGGAGTACCCATCATTGGAGCAAGTGTTGCTGCCATAGATAGGAGTACCTTTCTATTTATTTCAGCCTAAAGGGAACAAAGTAGAGTTGTGAACTGCTACTTCATATTTGCCAATAGATAGAAACACTTTATTTTTGCATATTGTGTGACAATGATGGCAATTAATAAAGTTGATGTTTCAATCTCAAAGATATGATCTTTATGGCAATGCCTTATTTATCTTATGATGTTTGATATGCATAAGATAAAATTATACCTAAAAGTTATAGATAACTCAAACAATCAAATTAGCATCAATCATGATAAATTCATTTCTAGTTTCCATATGATGGATAAATCTAGACTCTTTTGGTTAGAGAACCAGTAAGAGACATGAATATCTTGGATATGATTAATCAATCTTCACTAAAGGTAATGGGATAGTGATTATCCTATTAGGTAAGATACATGTGATGTATTTACATACCTATTGGAACAAATACTGATATTTCAAATGGTGTTTAGAGAAATACCAATATGAATATCTTGAAGTATTTAAGATCATCATAGATGAAGTGTGAATTTGATAAAGTGTTAATTCTTTATGAGATCAATGAATGAAATACTTGGACCAAATGTTTGAGATCCTTATGAGTGATTATGATAGTGCATCATAGTGAACTCATGATTAAGGCATGGTGATGTCTAAATCAAGAAGGAATCATACTCTAAGGAGTTAGAGAATGAAAATCAAATAACTGAATTCATCTTAATAAAAGAATACCCCACACTAATAAAGGACATTAAGAATCACAAGGAGTTGTAAGTTCTTATATCCTTGACGGATACACCTCGTTTATCTATGTGATGAGTTGTTCATATGATGAGTCAACTATCTAGATGAATATGAGGAACTGAATTTTGAGTTATGGTTTATGACAATTACATCCTAAATGACATCCATGTGAACCATAAGGTATGACCTTGATGGTAGCACCCATTGGATGAAATCCATAAGTGCAAATGAATCTTAAGTGCTAAGACACATGGATAACATTTTGAGAAGGATGATGCTTGTTGATTGCAACTTAATGACTAAGAAATTTGGCATATGGATACTAAAACCGCATTCCTATGAGGAATAAAACAAGGATGTGTACGTGACACAACCTATAAGGTTTATGAATCCACTAATGCAAATGAAGTCTATAAGTTACAATGGACTAATCAATGTGATTGATTGAGTACAAGCAACTCAGAATTGGATCTTTACTTTGATGATATAGTCAAAGGATTTGACTGATATGTCAAAGATAAAGAAGGGATTTGTGATTTAGTGGGAGCGTATTCACATTCCACATGTTGATGTGAAATGGAAATGTTCTAGAATGGAAATCCAAAAGTGGAAATTATCTTTAAGGAAGATAGAGATATTTCCTATGTGATAGGAATAGAGACCTATAGAGATAGTTCTCGAAAACCTCTTGACCTGAAAAGAGAAAGCATACATTGGCAATCTGTACTGAAGGATTCAGTATGCACAGATTCAGTGGGAGAAAAATTGTCCATGTTACATGGAGTTAGTATCCCAAGGCCAAGTGTCCAATTCTTATGAAGAATGGGAACACTAAGAATAGATGTGGATCTATCATGTATGTAATCATCCCATCATCTTGCATGGAAAGAACAAAATGCATTCATCATCTTGTATGTATGACATGGCAATATGATGTGTTCATCTTGATAACTCATATGTGAGACATGAGGAGTGGATGTCTGTCTACTTCCAGTAAGGGTTACTGGAATACCATGAGAACTTGACAAGTACTAGTTCTATGGAAATAAGGAAGAGTTCACTGTAAAGAGTTACATTGATGCGAACTTCCAGAAAAGGGACAGAAAATTAATCGCAAAATATATATAGGATATATAAAAGTGAAAGTTTGTTGATAATTGGAAGTGTTCCAATAAAACCATTTAAAAGGAAATGCTGAGTATCTATGTGTTAGAGAATAGCAATAGATACTATATGGATCTGGAAGTTCATGAGATGAACTTATAGATATTCCACTCATTGATGAAAAGTATGGAATCCTTGATCATGCAATGTGGCTAAAGGTTAGCAAAGGAATACTAGATCGCATATTATGACAACTCCATCTCATACGTGTGACATACAGCGAAGAGATGTGAGACATGCAATTTATACTGACTTTGGCAAGGTGTTTCCATAACTCACTATGTTCGCACTAGAGCACAGTAACATGTGGGACATGTTTGAAGATCACTATGAATATGATTCAAGGGTGATTGGCTTGCAGTGCAAGTGGGAGTCTGTTGGTATGTATGCCCTGAGAGCCAATCATGGGATGATTGGTGGGATACATTAAGATTGATTTGATAAACATCAAAGGCAAGCTTCCAATTCTTTATGGTTCAGTCATATGAGATAGTGATAGAACAGATTGAATGTCTAGAGAATGACAGTACTCATAAAGTATACTTTTAGGTTGAGGACCTGAATAATGAGATCATACGGATGCTAAGTGTTTGTACATTCTTGTTATGTCCCTAGTCGGATGTCATTGTGGAAGGTAGATAGACAGCAATGACACACAAGACTAGATTGTGGTGTTGGTTGATGATAGAATCTCATTAGTCATGATATAGAGATATCAAACCAAACACATAGGTACTTGTTAGAGAACAAGTGTACCGGACAGACCCACCGTGAGTTTGACACATGGAACCATGACATGGTAGTCACAGTCAGTACTCACAGTGATGGTGGTGAGTGTGATTCTTTGACCTGAAATCACTACACTCAACACATGTTGTTGGGCACACTTTGACATCATCAAACGCAGTCCTGAAACATGGGTTGTTATAAAGGTGATGATTGGGTGGCTTTGACACATGGGGCTTTTGAGGGGTGAGTGATAGATATGGGATTTGTCCCTCCTGAGGGAGTTTGATATCCATGACCACTTGATGAGTAGGATTGAGAAAGGCGTGCACGCATGTGTGAATCAGTATGTGATATTGATGTCATACATATCTCTTCCAATCTACTCTGAGATCAAGAAAGTGAATGAACATTGACAGGATGACTGTTCCATGCCTCAAGTTCATTCGGGATATTAGTGACAAAGGAATTATATATTCACTGTAACACCATTCACGGATTGTAGGATTGAAAGTTGTTCTCCAACTTTCGTTTTCACTTGGGTAGCACTGATGTGTGACTAGGCACCGCTCTTTGCTGGTGAAGTCATAAGTGTTATAGACTTTCACTGCCAACGTGAAATGGACCTGCAGGGTTACACACATAGGATTTAACCTGGAAGAGGAGTTTTGTCCACAAACAATGTTTAGATTGATTACTAAAGGAGTTTAGTAGTTCAATTAAACACTCAATTAATTGATAGCTCAATTTCATAATGTTCAAGGTGTTGGACATATTGATTGGAGTATCAGATTGATTGAAACTGCAATTGACTAATTCTGCACAATCTGCATTCCCAACCGATCGGCTCATGTGATGAACCGATCGGCTGAGCTTGGTGAACCGATCGACTCAGGTGGTGAGTCGATCGGCTCGTGGACAGGGTGAGATGATTTCTTCAAGTGTTGAAACGATCGGTTCTACTGGTGCAACTGAGCAAGTTGGGAAAGACAGGTTGGTGAGAAATTTCTTTTCGTTTCACTTGCCCAATTTGATTGGAACAAGGATTGGTATTTGATACCAATTAGAAACAAAAGAAGGAAAGTCAATCAGGAACTGATTAGGACCAAGAACCGACCGATTTAGAAATGAACCGACTGTTTCATGGGTCCCAACCAATCAGTTGAGGTGTCAACCGACCGGCTCAAGTCCCCAACTGACCATTTCTGAAATGAAACGATCGGTTCAGGTTGCGAGTTGGTTGTTTTTTGTGGTAAATCTCAAACCCTTCTACTCCTGCTTTAGTCCCACATTGCCCGGGATAGAGAACCCTGTCCCATGACCCTCCTATATATATAGGGGTATTGGGGGCTTCTCAAAGAACAACACAGTGCAACCAGTTGCTCTGTAAAGTTGTCGTTCTCTCTGGTTTTGGTAACCAAGAGAGCCTGAGCAAGTGCTACCTGATAAGGGAGGCACAGTAAGGGAAAGACAACTGCAGAAAGTGACTGGTGGTAGGAGAGTGTGTTAGTGACTAGTACACTGACAGGAGGGTGCGACTCCTTCCAGTTCCTTGTGGGACAAGGAGATTGGAGTTCCAGGTGGTCCGTGTGGACTACTTCAGAGGAGGGAGATTTTTGCTTCTCGGAGGACAGTTGTCAATCCCGACAGTCCCGGTGAGACCAGGAGTTGTCGGTCCCGGTGCGACCAGGAGCTGCACAGACACCGTCCAAGACCGGAGGTGAAGACCACGCAAGCCACGAGGTAATTATCGTCGAGCAAGCCTCGGGACAAGGTATGATTCCACAAACCATCCCTTCCTATTGTATAGACGTTGACACATTTCCTTGTTCTGGATTTGGGGAGGAGAAAATTTTGTTTCCTCTTCCTTCTCTGCCTCCCCTAAAACCTAACATGCTCTCCATCATCCAATTGGCTTCCAAAAAAATTTCAGTTCCTCCGTCAAAGTGAGTTATACAATTAATCTGTTGAAAAGTTTCACCACGATGAGGAATTGTCAAGGTCTAAGAAAGATCAATATGTGCTTCTAGTGAAAGAAATAATTTTGGTAATCCATGATTATACGCCACAGAGATGTCTTGTAGATCAATAGTCACATTGTCATAATCTAGAAAATGGTTAGCATACCTGAACATTGAAAAACTTACCCTCACATACATGAAGGATCAATTATTATGTTATGTAACCTCCAACATCATTTTATTTGGAAAATGAACTGTTTGTTGACTTAATTAATTGATTGCATCAAATTAAGTAGGTTACATTATAATTATCAATGACATGACTCTTGGTGTGGGTTTATCCACCAAACAACATAATCCTCTTCCACCTTCAGTACCTTACCAATTAGAAGACCCAATCATTATTCTCTTCCTCCCCATTAATATTTTTTATTCCTTTAGAAATAATCAATCTTCTTCCATGTTCACTCTTCCTTGAATCCCTAGTCACCCATCATCATGACCAATCCCTTCCTCTTATCATTCGAGTTTGTTTCAAACCTTGATTTTAAGGTGTCCTTACTATTTTACAAAATGCTTAACAATGGAATAAGCTCTCTCCCTGTCACCACACACAATGACCTTGATACCCATCTAGCATAACCTTCATATATAAGTACACACATGAGAACCCCTTCTATGTTCTTTTATGACTTCAATGGCTCTTAGTTTCAGAAGAGCCTTCTTGCATTCTTGAGTCAAAGTTTGGCTTAAAATCTCCAATGGCACCTCATGATGACAATTCACATCACTACAACCAGTGAGTATCATCATGTTGTCCTCAACCTTATCCTGCCAGTAGTAATATGTGGTTTCTTCTTGATTCATACACTAAACTCTAGATTTCCCGTGATGCAGACACTCTTTGACGAGGAGCCTCAACACCCCTTAGTTCACAAAACTAGTGTCATATGGTTTGTAGTACCCTATCAAATACTCAACACTCACTAATTTATTTATTGCATCATTATTTCCCCCAACTAGTTGTATTTTGGGTATTTCTTTAGTACCTTCAAATGCTAATAAGAACCAATGGCTAAACATATTGAATTGATTTAGATTTTTGGTCTTACTTGAGTGATCTTCCAATTCTTCTTGCACGCTTTAGATGTTGCACATTTTTCTCCTTGTCTAACCTTGTAATCTTCTCCATCATACCACTATGGAGTTACCTACAACTTGTTTCTCTTGTGAACATATATAAATCTACCTATACCTGACTCTAAGAAACCTTGAATCCCATGTATATGAAGTAAGTATACGTGGATCTTTAAAAGTGACCAAACATGGATAGAGATATGTCCATATTCTCTTTCTTGTACCCCAATGAGAATGTGATACACATATCATAAGTAACTCAACATGTAAACTCTAGCAATGGATACATGTAACCTTGGCCATGACCTAGATTATATAAACCCTAATGAGATGATAAGATTAATGTACGAGAACTAACTATGGACTTCGTACATGATTATGATGTTCTTTGAATATAAGAATCATACTGACCAAAACCATATGGTATAGTTGACTAACCTTAACCTATACATGTTTGGTACCACATATGATCCATCAGTAACATTAGGTGTTATAACCACATATAATATCTCAATACACATGAAATTGACCTAATAACCTAATCCTAATTTAAAAAGAAAGTGAGACCATTACATATATAATACATGTAACTTTGTTTGCGGGTGGTAAGAGCTCGCTAAGTACTAATGAAGGATCCAGGTTTGAACCACACTGACGGCACTCTGCAAATGGAAATTCACACTGATTTGGCATGGGAGGGGGGTGACTGGAGCACACCCTCTCATACATCTAGAGCTTACCAAAGGGGGATCTCCCAGAGTGGGTTATCTTTGTTACCAAAAAATGATTTAAACATGCTTAATAAGAAATATGGTCGAAATGAATGCATCCTAATTAGCTTAGCTTCCGTGATTCAATTAATGATAACTTTCAACTAAATCAGATAATGCTAGGTATATTATTTTAAGTGGGAAAGATAATGGTTAATTAATTTAACCCTAATATTTTGGTTATAATTTAGAATTTGGTTTAGTCATGTTAACCTAGATAGTTCTTATGTTGGTGTGTCATGTGAACCTTTTCTGTATGTCGTTTGTGATGTCATTTGGATTGGGATCCAACATCAATTATCCTATCTTTTTCCCTAAGTCCTTCTCTTCATGGGACTCCATAGTCCAAGAAGCCTCAACCTCACTCTCCCTTGATTACTCCCCCTTCCTCTACTCCTCATCCCAATATTCCCTTCTATTTACATTTCCTTATATCTCCTCAAACCCAAGAATCCCTAAATTTAGTGGGTTTCATGACATGGAGTGTCCTCCCCACATTTTGTTTTCTTCTACTTCCAACTCACTTCTCCACTAGATATCCTAGAGGATCTAGGCCTTGTCAGTTATTGACCGGCCTAAATCGCGCGTCCTAAAATTGGAGGCGGATTTGAGGTATTCGAGCTTTTACATTTATAACCCTAATCCTTCTAAGCCCCCACAACTTTGTTTACGGGGTCGAAGTGGATATACGAGGTCGAACACAGGGACAAGGGTGGTAGTGTTGAGAAATCGGAATCGACACGCTACACTCTGGTAGAGAGGTAAGGAGATGATAAAATCCCAAAAAGGGAACAACAAAACAAGATCGATAAAACAAAAGAAAACCCTATCTCCAAATGGAGCTACAAGAAAGATTAAGGTTTAGGCATATACCAGTTTTTAGGGGTTTTCATGTAACAGAAACAGAGAGATAATACTAAAGATAAAGCAAGGTACAAAGGAGAAAACTTGGGTAAAACAAGCAGCAACAGAAACATCCTGTACCCCTCCTCTCAGAGCGGGTACCCTAATCAAGCATCAACACCCCTCTTTAGGTTATTGGACTTAAATTAGGGTGGAAAGGTTACTAAAGAAACTCCGATTTCGGGCACTCTCATACTCTAGGATCGGACCAAACACTAGAGCCACAACACCTCTCTCAAGGCTGTTGCGACGGGAAAACACGGTTCGGTAGCTAATCGAAACGCGATCCAAACGTACAAGCTAGAGTCCAGATGTTAAACATAGCATTCATCCAACAAGGGTACTAAGCATAAAGCAACAATTAATTAAACTCTTCTAATTCTATTAACAAATAAAGGTTTGATTACATTGCGGGAATAAAAGAAATAAATGACTAAAATAAAGGATAAATGTCGCCCTCTTGACATAGAGGGTCGACAGGCTACAACTGACCCTCCGGCCCGATATCGGACAGAACCCTGGCCCGATACGGCCGCGTCAGGTGGCACACCCTCTCGGGCGGCACGCGGTGACGGGGTGTTGTACCATGCGAGAACCCTGGCACGATACGGTCATGTCGGGCGGCACCCTCTCAGGCGGCATGCCACGACGGGCGACACATATCAGGGTTAGTATCACGTCGGGCTCAAATGAAGTTCATCTAGTATCAGTCACTTGTATCCAATATCTACGTTATGTCGACCGATATTGGCCTGCAGTGGTGCTCGGGGCGACACTAAGTGAACCATTCCCTCCCTCTCGGGATGGGGAAATGCTCACCTAGTGTCGCCCATCACAACCACTGAGGCACGATACTCTCGCTCCTTGCAGCCTCCCTGGGATGACTTGCACAGTGTTCCGACCTGTCTTTTCGGCTTCCTGTAGCTATTATTTATAGACAGCGGTTGGGGGAAGTTATGGTGCTTAGGGTGCCACGTGTCCCCTTATCTTTGCGGTCGGTGGACGGCCGATATCGGTGTCACCCGGCACAAGGGTGTCGGCTATCGGTCACGTGACGGGCGGTGCCTGCCGGTGGGTGGCTGTGTCGCGCGAAAAGCTTTGTTGTCGTGGCGAGCTCAACTCCCTGTCAGGTAAAAGACGTATTGCTCGCTAGTTCCTTCTCGCGCGGCATCCTCATGTCACGCATCGGTGCGTTGTGCTTACCCTGTCGGGCAGTGATCTTATCGGCCATCTGGAAGGCCGATGCAGGTGGAACTTGCTTGTGGGCCGGGACGCCCTTATTGACGTTAAATGGGTCAAAATTGGAGGAAAACACTGCAAAGCACGGAAATATTGAATTAAGAGCGTCGTTTGGCCAATTATTGCAAAATGACATGTAAACAAAGAGGAAAACAGTTAAAAAGGCAGTTTTGATAACATAATAACAGTCTAAATCATCACAAAATTTGGTGTTATCAACTCCCCCAAACTTATCATTTTGATTGTCCTTAATCAATAATTAAACTTTATTTTGTGATGTTTCTTCTTGCTCGGTTTAGTTTTCAGCTCAAGAGGTAAAACAAGAATCGCGATGCCTTTAGAGATAATGATGTCCCACAACGAACAAAAGACCTCGTGTTTCCTGCTTTATTATTTCAGTAAAAAAAATTTCTCTACAGCTTCAGCGAGACTTTGGTGCATGATTCCGAAGTTAGCTTTCACACCAAACAACTTATTATCGGGGCAGAAAGTTGTGTGTTGGGTAGGTCGAAGCTTTTTGGGGTTTTTCTTATTTCCCATCAGTCCATCCAGGTAAGGGTCCGTTAACGGGCAAGTAGTCCCTACAATCCAAGCCAGTTGGCTTTAGAGAAGTGATTTCACATCCTACGTACCACTGCCCTGGATCTACCATGCCTAAAGATGGGTACTTTTGGAAGACAAGTGTGTATATAATTTTTTTCTTTTATTGGGCACAACTCTCATGCTTTTATTCACCCTCGTAAGGCTGCTTTCTCTTTCAGGGATTTTTGTTGGGTAAGGGGAAACAAGAGGGATTGTTGCTTTTTGGGCAGCTTTTTCCTTCTCCATACTTGTCTCTTAGCTGTTGTGAGATTATTATATATATATATATATATATATATATATATATATATATATATATATATATATATATATATATATATATATATATATATATATATATATATATATTTTAATTGTTTGGCACGAAAAAACATAATCTTTTGTTTGTTTGAGGCAGCATTGTCAGAAAGATATAACGAAATTTGCATCTCGTTAAGCACATAGAAACAAACTGGCAAGAAGTCGCATCAGGTTTTTACTAATATAGTGATATTGTACATAGATATGAAGATAAGATAGACAAAATTTTTCAAAATTTTTATATGAGCATGGCATTGTATACGAGCATGGGTACAAACACATGATATAGGAGAAGAAAGAACACAAAAAGCGGAGTTGAAGAGGCAAAGAGGCAAATTTTATACCTCCCTCACTAGTACATGGATACCCCCCAAACTTACTTCATGCTCTGTCCCAGAGTAGTGAAGAAGATAGGGTAAGCTAATGTTAACCCAGTGAGGGTTAGTTGGTGGTTGCGCTTGTGCCTTTGAGAAGCTGCAATATGCTTCTTTGTTGTCTCCATTTTATTTCCCAGCTGGGTGCAGCCGGAACAAATGCAAAGCTCTCAAAAAGGAAGCTCGAGGCTCGTGCATATTATGACAATGATAGTCGGCCTATGATAGACAGAGAGCTCTTGAAAACACTTGTGGGCACCATACCAGAAGAAGGTACCTCCCCTATGACAGAGGTGGCTTTATGGCAGATGGAACCGGAATGCCCACACCCTACCTAGGGGCCACCCGAGAAAGACTTCCACTATCTTTTGGGGATGGTCCTAAACCACCACAGAAGACAAGCTATGATAAGGGAATGGACTTCTTTTGACGGCCCAGCTGTCTCGGGATTCTGGCATTTCTATCCGACTGTTGTTGCTTCAATTATGGCCGCAGTGTGTTTGTCGACTCGACTGGGGGCATGTTTTGTATGAGCCATACCTGTCGTCAAGTTCGTTGACCATTTAAATTTTAGGTGGGAAGAAATGATATCACGACAAAACTTGTCTCGTTTCAAGGTCCGGGTATCGTCCATCAAAACAAAATCCAAGGCGATGCAAGGCCGGACGATACATAGAAAAAGATGTGCTTTAAAACACGCTGCCTGATACGGGTGTGTCGGGCGATACGCTCGTAAGATGCAACTGCCCGATAGGTCCTCTTGATGGAAAAATGTTTCGCCCGATTTTCGTCTCGGGCAAGCGCGAACGGAAGACGTGTCGTGATCCATGTGCGTCGGGCGACAAGAAAAATCGACTAAGATTGTCAACCCGATACGCCGCGCACGATACGAAACCTGTGTCAGGCAAATAGACTGTCGGGCTATACCTTTTCTCTTTGAAGTTCTCACCCGACACGAGGGCCAAGGCGACCTGCCCGACATGTGAGAAAAAGTGGATTACTGCATGGTACAGGTGGTAGAAAGAGTAAGTGTAGTAGCCTGACATGTTAAACCCTTCTTACTATATATAGCAAACTCAGCTGGGGGTAAAAAGGGCAGTTCTGGGGCACGCAATCGGCCGATGAGACATGTCATTCCCGAGATGACGGTCCCATCAGTCTTATTAAGGGCAATTACTCGCATGCACGATATGGTGCACTCTGCCCAGGAATGCCATCTGTCACGGCCGTTGTGAGGCCCGAGAGACTGCAGCCCGATACAAGCGGTTCTGCGCGCCAGCTGAGTTGCTGCTCGATACAGTAAATAACAGGTGGCCAAAACTAGAATAAGGCGAGGAAAAAGCGATTAAAGGGTAAAACATCATTGGCATAGGGTTAAACCCCCGACCTTAGAAGGTATTACTCCTCAAAGCTTCGTAAAATACAGCGGTGGCCCATAAAACAGAAGAGTCGGTACGCTCGACGCGTGCACTGACTCGGGCCTTATTACAGTCCATAATGTTTTTACAAAGAAGGAAGATGGATTCTACTCTACGAAAGAAAGAAAAACTCGGGCTGCCTCCCAAGGAGCGCTGAAGTTTGCGTTGCCAGCTCGACCGGTGAAGGTTCTTCACGTTCAGCCTTCGATTGTACCCATATCCTGCAAGTTGATTTTTGCTCTCTTGATAAAAGCTTCATCTTCATAATACCTCTTTACTCTGTGCCCATTCACTTGGAAGACTTTGGTCGGATCATCTTTGTCGTAGAGCTCCATCATTCCTGATGGGTATATCTTCGATACCGTGAATGGTCCCGACCATCTTGTATGTAACTTTCCAGGAAAGAGTCGAATGGATGATTTAAATAATAAAACATGATCTCCTTCGCTTACATCCTTTCTCCTTAGGTGAGCATCATGCCACACCTTCGTTCTTTGTTTGTAGATTTTTGCATTTTCATAGGCATTCATCCTTAGCTCTTAGAGCTCTTGAAGCTGCAAAAATCTCTTCTCTCCTGCTTTTTCAAGGTCCATGTTTAAGAATTTGATCGCCCAAAGGGCTTTGTGTTCCAGTTCTAAAGGTAGATGGCAGGACTTCCCGTAGATCAGCCTGTAGGGAGTGGTTCCAATGGCCTTTTTGTATGCGGTCCTGTAGGCCCATAGTGCGTCGTTAAGTTTCATAGACCAGTCTTTCCTCGTTCGGCTGACAGTTTTCTCCAAGATCTACTTAATATGTCTGTTTGAAACCTCTACCTACCCTGAGGTCTGTGGGTGGTAGGGTGTAGCGATCTTGTGTTTCACTCTGTACTTACGCAGGAGTGCTTCAAATTGTCTCTCTCCAAAGTGCGACCCGCCGTCGCTTATTACAGTGCGTGGGACTCCGAACCGAGGAAAGATCGTCTCCTCAAATAGCTTGATTACAGACTTGGCATCGCATGTTTGGGTTGCTACAGCCTCTACCCACTTCGATACGTAGTCTACTGCCACTAGTATGTATTGATACCCCCTGGATGGAGGAAATGGACCCATGTAATCAATCCCCCATACGTCGAAAATCTCTACTTCGATCCAATTCGCCATCGACATTTCATTCCTCCGCCCTATATTCCCCGTAGACTGGAACTCTTTGCAGACCTTTACAAATTGTGCAGCATCTTTGAAAAGCAAGGGCCAGTAGAAACCTGATTGTAGCACTTTTGTAGCCATTCTCTCACTACCTAGGTGTCCACCGTAGGGGAGGCGTGGAACTTCTTCATAATATTTGTGGTTTCTTCCTCAGGGATGCATCTCCTGTATAGATTGTCAGTGCATCTTCTGAAGAGGAGGGGATCATCCCAATAGTAATTTTTAGCATCCGTGAACAATTTCTTTTTCTGATTGTAAGTAATGTCAGGGGGCAGCTCTCCACAAGCAAGATAGTTGCAGATATCTGCAAACCATGGTAAGTCTTCTTCTTTAGCATCTGCCAACATAAGAGCCTCATCGGCATAGTCGTCATTGATCGGTGGTTCCCCTTGTCTGTCATCTACGATCCTTGATAGGTGGTCAGCGACCACATTTTCTGCGCCCTTCTTGTCGATAATTTCATGGTCGAACTCTTGTAGCAATAAGGCCCACCTCAACAGACGGGGCTTTGTGTCTTTCTTTTGCATTAGGTATTTTATCTCCCCATGATCTGTATATACCTTGACCTTTTCTCCAATGAGGTACGACCTTAACTTATCAAATGCGAAGACGATCGCGAGCATCTCCTTTTCGGTGGTTGTGTAATTTACCTGAGCTTCGTCCAACGTGCGACTAGCATAGCAGATCACATGGTGCTTTTTATCTTTCTTCTACCCCAGGACTGCTCCTACTGCATAGTCGCTAGCATCGCACATCAGCTCAAATGGTAAATCCCAATCTGAAGCTTGGAGGATAGGTGGGGATATTAAAGTGTTTTTCAAAGCCTGAAAAGCATTGAGACAGTCATCAGAGAAAACAAATTCAACATCCCTTACCAGCAGATTGGACAAAGGCTTTGAAATCTTTGAAAAGTCCTTTATGAATCTACGGTAATAGCCGGCGTGACCGAGGAAGCTCCTCACTCCCGTCACGGACTTCGGGAGAGGAAGCTTGGATATGGCTTTGACCTTGCTGGTGTCCACCTCGATTCCACACCTTGAGATCTTATGCCCCAGAATAATGCCCTCTCGTACCATGAAATGGCACTTTTCCCAGTTTAAAACCAGGCTTTTCTCCTCGCACCTTTGTAGAACCAAGGACAGATTCTTTAGGTAGGTATCGAAGTCCTTTCCATAGACTGAAAAATTGTCCATGAAAACTTCTACGATGTCTTCTAGAAAATCTAAAAATATTGATATCATGCATCTTTGGAACGTGGCGGGAGCGTTGCATAGTCCGAAGGGCATCCTTCTGAAAGCATAAGTGCCGTAGAGGCAGGTGAATGTCATTTTCTCCTGGTCGTCGGGCAGGATGGGTACCTGGTAAAATCCTAAAAAGCCATCAAGGAAATAGAAAAAGTCATGATGCGCTAATCTTTCAAGAACTTGGTCAATAAAAGGTAGCGGAAAATGATCCTTTTTGGTAGTCTGGTTAAGCTTTCTGTAGTCTATGCACATCCGCCATCCGGTGACGGTTCTAATCGCCACCTCATCGCCTTTTTCTCCCTTCACCACTGTCATCCCGCCCTTTTTGGGTACCACGTGGGTCAGACTTACCCTGTTGCTATCGCTGATTGGGTAAATGATCCCTGCATCCCTTAGCTTGATTACCTCTTTCTTGACGACTTCCTTGAGCATCTGATTCAGCTTCCTCTAGGGTTGTGCCAGAGGCTTGGCGGATTCTCCCAAGTTGATGCGATGCATGCATAAGGCGGGGCTAAGGCCCTTGATGTCCTCTACTGAATATCCTATAGCCCCCCTATGGAGCCTCAACTCCTCAAGAAGTCGGTCCAGCTGGTTTCTTGAAAAATTGGCGTTTACGATGATAGGGTTTCTTTCTTCTTCATCTAAGAATTCATATTTCAAACCTTCAGGCAACGGTTTCAACTCAGGCTTTGCTCTGGATGCCTTCTCTTGAGGCCCCTCCTCGATAGAGGCATACTTCACAGACTCCACCACCTCATCCTCTTCGTGCAGATCTTCGTCAGACAGGTCAAAAAGGTCGAGATACTTCACAAATTTTGGTTCTTCGAAGTCAGAATCCTGACAGCTTATAGCCCTCGCAAGGGGGTATACTATCCAGATGTCCTCTTCTATCTCCTCGCAGAATTTATCGTAGCTGTCCGCAAAGCATGCAGATTCAGACAGGGAAGGACCTTTTATCGCCTCCTTCAGCTTGAAGTCCAGGTGGTCGTCTCTGACCCTCAGCGTGATAATCCCCTTAGAGACATCAATCAATGCCCTTCCTGTTGCCAGGAAAGGACGTCCAAAGATGATCGGGTAGCGGGGGTCTTCTGCTGTGTCAATGACTACTATGTCACAAGGAATGAAGAAATTACCGACCCTGATCGGTACATCTTCAACAACGCCGACTGGTCTCTTGAAGGTATGTTCTGCCAGTTCAATCCTCATATTGGTATGAACCATGTCGGTTAAACCCAACCTTTGAGCGAAGCTCAGGGGCATGAGGCTGATGCTTGCCCCTAAGTCGGCCAGGCCTTTTCGCTCAGTGTTGTCCCTGATGGCAAACGGGATCGTAAAAGCTCTAGGGTCCCTTCTTTTGTTTGGCAGGCCCGGCTTCACAAAAGCTGAGGAAGCAGATGCTAGGTGCACGGTCTCAACCCTTCCTTCTCTTCTTTTCTTCATGATGATATCTTTGAGGAACTTGCCGTAGGTCGGCATCTCCTGCAAGGCGTCAAGGAAAGACACTTCAAGATGCAGCTTCCTGATCGATTCCATGAACCTTTTGTGACGCTTTTTCAGATTTGCCTTTATTAGTTTATATAGAAACGGTAGTGTGGGAGCATATGGATTCCTCCCACTCGGTGGCTCCTCGGGAGACTCCTGTGCAGGCTCTCGAGCTTCTGCTTGCCTACTTTCATCTTCTGCTAGGATTGCACCCTCTGGCCTTGGCTCAGGCTCTGGTCTGGCTTCATCAGTGCGCTCTACCGTCCTCCCAGATCTTAGTACTGCCATTCTGGAACTTTCAGGGTAGGAGAGTGTCTCTCCTGTAGGGTCCTTCATTAGAGTGGCCATCTGGGCCAGCCGTTGATCAACCTCGCGTTGGCGCATCTGCAAGCTTGCCATTTGGTATTGCATCGAGTTCAAAGCTCCAGGACTGGGAAGCGCACCGTGTGCCAACTGGTTGATGATAGTGTCTTGTCTTTTTATGTAAGCAAACAGCTGACCAACCAAACTGGGTTGGTGCGAAATCTCATCTCAGCCTTGACGTTCACCCCCAGCCAGGGATTTCTCACAGCGGGACATGGTGTCATAGGTCGGGGGAATGGGTCACCATTTCTTAGAGTTCCTGGAATGGCACGAGAAATCTAGTTTTAGAAAATCGAATTATTAATTTTTAGGCAAAGAATAATAATAATAATAATAATAATAAAATAAAAGGGTGTTGTCAAGCTCATATCTAATCTTGAGGCATAGGAGTGTAGTTAGTGGATTTGGATTCGTCAACAGTACCATTTTGCCTTGTCCTCGGCAATGGCGCCAAAAAGTTGACCAGCCTAAATCGCGCGTCCTAAAATTGGAGGCGGATTTGAGGTAGTCGAGCGTTTACATTTATAACTCGAATCCTTCTAGGCCCCCGCAACTTTATTTATGGGGTCGAAGTAGATATACGGGGTCGAGCACAGGGACAAGGGTGGTAGTGTTGAAAACTCGGAATCGACATGCTACACTCCGGCAGAGAGGTAAGGAGATGATAAAAATCCCAAAAAGGGAACAGCAGAACAAGATCGATAAAAAAAACCCTATCTCCAAATGGAGCTACAAGAAAGATTAAGGTTTAGGCATATACCAGTTTTTAGGGGTTTTCATGTAACAGAAACAGAGAGATAATACTAAAGCTAAAGCAAGGTACAAAGGAGAAAACTTGGGTAAAACAAGCGGCAACAGAAACATCCCGTACCCCTCCTCTCAGAGTGGGTACCCCTAATCAAGCATCAACACCCCTCTCGAGGTTGCTGGACTTAAATTAGGGTGGAAAGGTTACTAAAGCAACTCCGATTCCGGGCACTCTCGTACTCCAAGATCGGACCAAACACTAGAGCCACAACACCTATCTCAAGGCTATTGCGACGGGAAAACACGGTTCAGTAGCTAATCGAAACGCGATCCAAACGTACAAGCTAGAGTTCAGATGTTAAACATAGCATTCATCCAACAAGGGTACTAAGCATAAAGCAACAGTTAATTAAACTCTTCTAATTCTATTAACAAATAAAGGTTTGATTACATTGCGGGAATAAAAGAAATAAATGACTAAAATAAAGGATAAACGTCGCCCTCTTGACATAGAGGGTCGACAAGCTACAGCTGACCCTCCGGCTCGATACCGGACAGAACCCTAGCCCGATACGGCCGCGTCGGGCGGCACACCCTCTCAGGCGGCACACGGTGACGGGGTGTTGTACCGTGCGATAACCCCAGCACGATACGGTCATGTCGGGTGGCACCCTCTCGGGCGGCACGCCACGAAGGGTGACACGTATCGTGGTTAGTATCGCACCGGACTCAAATGAAGTGCATCTAGTATCGGTCACTTGTATCCAGTATCTACGTTATGTCGGCCGATATCGGCCTGCAGTGGTGCTCGGGGCGACACTAAGTGAACCATTCCCTCCCTCTCGGGATGGGGAAATGGTCACCTAGTGTCACCCATCACAACCACTGAGGCACGATACTCTCGCTCCTTGCATCCTCCCTGGGATGACTTGTGCAGCGTTCCGACCTGTCTTTTCGGCTTCCTGTAGCTGCTATTTATAGGCAGCGGTTGGGGAAAGTTATGGTGCTTAGGGCGCCATGTGTCCCCCTTATCTTTGCGGTCGATGGACGGCCGATATCGGTATCTCCCGACATAAGGGTGTCGGCTGTCGGTCACGTGACGGGCGGTGCCTGCCGGTGGGTGGCTGTGTCGCGTGACAAGCTTTGTTGTCGTGGTGAGCTCGGATCCCTGTCGGGTAAAAGACGTATCGCCCGCTAGTTCCTTCTCACGCGACATCCTCATGTCGCGCGTCAATGCGTTGTGCTTACCATGTCGGGCAGTGATCTTATCAGCCATCTGGAAGGCCGATGCAGGTGGAACTTGCTTGTGGGTCGGGACACCCTTATTGACGAAAATTGGAGGAAAACACTGCAAAACACAAAAATATTGAATTAAGAGCGTCGTTTGGCCAATTATTGCAAAATGGCATGTAAACAGAGAGGAAAATAGTTAAAAAGGCAGTTTTAATAACAGAATAACAGTCTAAATCATCACAAAATTTGGTGTTATCAGTTATAAGTAGAACTTTATTTACTAGTGCTTAGATTCCATAAGCTAATATCATGCCTATGAAACCCTTAGCTTGAGCCACACAATACCTACCCAATTCCTATCACCTGTAGCACCTTTCTTGACTCTAGTGATGAGGATGAGGCCCTAAGACTCATTTACAACCCCACAAAATCTTTCCTTAGGATCTTGCAAAGATAATCACCTCCTTGATTTCATGAAGCTCAACTATAATACATGTCTGTCTCTTTTTGACCGTTTGTGTTATTTGTTTAGACCTCACCGATATTTGGTCACTTTGTCAAATGGTTTCTCCGATTGGTCGTGTGTCTGGGTTCTTTGTGGATTTGAGAGTTAATTCTCATTTCCATTTATTGTTTTATTTGTAGTTATGGATTCTTATATCTTATACTCATCCTATTTCTATGGAGGTGAGTTATGTTATCCCCTTTGGCCGTTGTGGGACCTAGAAAATGGATCATTGAGTTTGATAAAACTTATTAGACACAACAATTTAGATATCTTATTAAGGGTCCATTAGGATCTAAAGCTAGATTTCTAAATCAAAAGTAGTAGTTGATGTATTTTCTTATATGAGATAAATCCAGATGGAATATGATCACCTACTATTTTAAATTCATTCCCATTGTTATATTTGATTTTTATGTGCCTTGTGAGAAATTTGACAATTTGACCTCTTGTTGTAGTATTGGATTGCAAGTTATTTTAAGTGGGCAATTTTATGACCTTGCCCTAATTATCCATCAAGATATCAATGTGTTATATGGGGGATTGTTGATCTTTTCTATTTCAATTTTTATTAGTAATCATATAATGTGCTTTATCTTCAATAATTCACAATCCTCATCAAACAAAACAATACAAATAAATAGCCTCTGAATTAGAAAATAATTATCAATGTAACTAGACAAAGTTCATTACCAAAATTCAGTATTAGTAGAGATGATAATCTTGGGTTTGTAATATGCACATCAAACAATTGATATATATATATGTATATATATATATAATATATATATATATATATATATTCAATGTGATAAATAGCTGAAGAATATTCTTTTGGGAACTAGAATTTGACCTTGGTGAGTTGCGATACAAGTTTAGGTATATTGCATCCCTTCTGGGGTCAATATTGCACAATTTTCCTATTCTCTCTATCTTTATATTGTTGATGTATTTTTCTTTGAATAAACCCTTGTTCAAAATGGATGTATCTTTATTGAGAATACTCTGTTTAAATCAATATTGACTCATCTTTGGATTTTTGTGAAGTGCAAATGAAATCCCAATCTTGAACTACCATGGTTATCCTTATTTAACTTTCACCTAGTTACATTATTAATTTACATTTTTCCAGCTTATATAGAAACCTTAAATTTATGATCTAATTTGTGCTAAACTTATCTTGCCTCCCCATCAAATGCATATTTGATGAACAATAATCTACCTCCATCTTCACTTGAAACCTCTATTACTTTAAATTTGACATACTTTATTCATATATATTGTTCAATCCTGGTTTCATGTGCATACCAGCTTTTTTTGATAATTTTAATCTTCTTTTCTCTTGTGGGAGTGTTCCCAACTCTATAGGTGGAGATCTTGGCTTAGTTGAGCTTGAGTTGTAACCTGCACAAGGGTGGCCTTTTATTTGGAGATAGATCAATGTAGCCAGATTTGATTTGTTCCTTATTAACAATAGTTTAATTTCCTTTAGGATTCTGTTGTATACACCTTAAGTTGTGAAGAACTACATTTAGTTATAGATTTTTAATATTCAAATATTTTTATATTTAACTTTTATACTAGTTGTAGTTTGAATGAACTGATTGAATGAATTAGATTACTACAATATGCACAAATTTATGAGGGTGTTTGGCATTAGGTATATATCCTTTTGTTTGAGTAAGTGAGTGATCCCCCTGAAGGTCCCACTCCTTACAAACATATAGCTCTGAGTAAGAGTTGCTGGTTTGTTGCAACATTAGGAGAACAATGGGATTGATACCTAAGTGGGTGGATAAGGAGAAAGTTTGCCCCTATGGAATCTCATGTTTTTCCTCATGTGCCTTAAAGGCAATATTTTTGGGCCATGAGTACAAGTCTTCTTCCACCTTGCCTCATTTGTTGATGCATGCATTCAATTTATTTGAAATGATTATGTTTCCCTATCACACGTTATTAGATAGTTAAGGTGTAGGGCATATTGGTCATTTCTCCAGCCATCCATTCATTATATGGATAAAAAATAATATAACTTGTAGAAGTAATTATATATCAATTTTTTTCTTCAAAAAATTGTAAATATTTATGTTTTTACAATTAGAAAATACAACCAAATCATTAGTATAGATTTAAGAGTCAAATTTTGTTATTTAGTGAGACTATTTCCAAAGTTTCATGAATGAAATGAAATAATTAATGCCACTAAATTATATCTATTTTAAATAGGGGTTAAAAACCATTAAATTCTGATTACAAATATTTTTGAATATTTAAGAAACCTTTTAAGGATATGGATCTTCCTTGTTTTTATTTGGGCATTACGACTTGGCAACACTAACCTTCTTCACAAAGGCATTTCCGTAGTTTAATTATTATTTGATTCAATGAAAGTCCTTTTTGAAATATACTCAATAATGACATTATTTTCATTTCTTGACCACTTTGAATTAAAAAACATTTATTGATGTATACTTTGACCCCACTTGATATGATTTTAATGAATTTGTACTTTTCTACACATTAATATTATTTTGGATTGAATGTATGACATGCACTCACTATTTATGCACACGTGATTTGACTAATCATATATAGATGTAGATTAATGGGCATTGAGATTTTAGTCTTTTTGGCCATAATTTACATTTAGGCACTAAGCTAGTCTTCTTTCTAGGTGTTGAGGTTTCAGTCTTATTTTATCTTGTTGATTGGCATGTGTTATGAGTATGTTATAATAAGAAAGATTTGATATGTGATATCATGTACTTTAGAGAAGTCTATCTTGTTGATGTTATACGAGAAACATGCTAAATCAGATACCTTGTATATGTGAGTTCTGTACGTGCAATATGAGAACATGCTTGTGTCAAGCAATGCTTATGTACTGAGATCTCCATTATGTATATAAACATAGTTTATCTTTTTTAGGTTGAAGTCCATTATGTCCATTTAAGCTTTATGTTTATGCATCCACTTTGTTTTATTGATCTAATTCAGTTTTCGATGAGTTATAGCAAAGTTGGACAAGATTTGAATGAGCATAGAAAGATGTATTGATGTACCAGATCGGATAATGCTCCCAGGTTGATGCAACATATTCCACCAGTTGACTGAAAACTTGATTATTGGTATATCGATCGGTCCAACACAGATCCAAATAGAAGCCAGTTCGACAGAAAGCCACCCTTTTCAGTTAGCATCTCTTTATCCCCACAAAAACTCTTGTGTAGATAGGTTAATCTAAGAGGTGGGTGCTATAGGTAATCTTTTCAACTATCAAGTAAAACCATGTATCTTCAACTTATACAATGAGACCAGAATGACTTAGCCTAATTCTATGTTTGGTATTCGGTGAATGAAGGGGAAGAGAAGGGAAGGGAGGGGAGGGGAGGTGAAGGGAAGGAAAGGGAGGACAAGGAAGGGAACATTTATGTTCGTGTGTTTGGTTAGCATGGGAAGAGGAAGGGAAAAATATAAAAAATAACATGAATATAATAATTTATAGTGACACGGAATGTTGGTGATATAAAAATATTATCACATATTATAATATATATTTATATATTAATTCACATATATTATTTAACAAAAAATCCTAATAAAGGTGTTGTTGACAAATAAGGTTGTCAATATTTTCTGGATGATAAATTCTAAAATTTAAAAATAAAACTATAAGATGTAAATAAAGGTATCACATGATTTTATTTGTTCAGTGTTGAAAGCATTGCACAATATATATTTTTTATAAAGTGAGAATATAAGTTTTTATATATTTAAAGCTATGGATATAGAAGTAGTTTTCTTTATATTTTTTATTTACAACAAACTTTCCCATGTAGTGCAACATAATTTTTTTTAAATTATTTCTGTTTTTCCATTTAATGTTTGTATAGTGATCTCAAAATGTTCATCTTCCTACTAAAAATATCATATTTTAATTTTCTTATATGCTTGTATATATTTTTATTTTAGTTGCCTTTTATTTTATTTTTATTTTTTTCATTAAAATATTTCTCTAAATTTTATCAAATATTGTGCAACATTTCAAATGATGTAACACATTCCTGACATACTTCTCTGATCACATTATTTGTGGGTGGATACACATTTTTCCTTCCATATCATTTATATTTTTCTCTCTATTTTATATTTTCCGCTGACCTTTTTAATGCATTTCACACCTAAATCTATTATCTTCCCTTTGTCTCCACTCCTATATGGTGGGGATAGAATGCGAGAGAAGTTGTTGAAAGTATACTTTGTTTCTCTTTATTTCCATGTATTCTCCACCATTCCCTTCTCTTCCTCATCACTTTGTCCAACCAAACAGCCAAAGCCTCTTCCCCTCCCTTCCTCATCACTTTGTCCAACCAAACAGCACAAACCTCTTCCCCTCCCTTCCCCGCCTTAAATGCAACCACCTACTTGGTTTTGACAAGTCCGGCGGTTGTTACAAAACTGGATATCTGTCAGATCATAGTGAAAGTCACTGGAATGCCATAAGGAACATTGTTAAAGTACTTGAGAAGCACAAAAATGAATGGTTCCATATTTATGGTAATATGGAAGAGTTGGGTGTAAAGGGTTACATTGATGCAAGCTTCCAAAATGACAAAATAGATCATAATCTAAATTTGTGTTTGACCTTAAAACAAAATTGTAAGATGGAAAAGTTTTGAGCATGAGATAGTCCTTAATTCTAGAATAGAAGCCCAGTATCTTGCTATTTTGTGAACAAAAAATGATAATGTATGGATCAAAAAGTTCAGTTCGATGAACTTGTGGGAGGTTCCAACCATTCTGACATAGTAGATATACTATCACAACAATATATACACTGAAAAGGCATAGGAACTAAGATAACATACTACAACACTTCCATCTCATATGAGAAGTCGTACAACAAGGAGATGTGAAAACTTGCAATAAACTGACTAGGAAAAAATGTTGCTAACCCACGAGATAAGCACTTGTGCAGTAGAAACATGATGAACATGTTAAAGATCACTTGGAATAGGATTCATGGGTGATTGTCTCTAAGTCGAAGTGGGATTTTTTTGGTATATTTGTCCAGAGAGCCAATCATATGATGATTGTAATTGGGCATTAGATACTTGATTTGATAATTATAAAATGCAATTTCATCTATTATATTTGTCTCAATCTTAAGATGATGAAACAGACATAGATGTATAAAGAATGATGTTTCTCGATGACATACATCTTTAGGTTGAGGACCTGCTCAATGAGACCATATGTATGATAAGAGTACATACATTCTTGTTATCTCCCTAGTCAGATATTACTATGGAAGCAAAATAGACAATAGTAATACATTAGACTATAGTGCGTGTTGGTTGATGATAGAGTCTGATGAGCCATGATATGTGATATCAATCCAAACACATAGGTACATGTTTGAGAACGGTGTATCAGACAGACCCACCTTGAGAGTGATACATGAAGACCATGGAATGGTAGTCAGATTCAACTCTCATAGTGATAGTGGTGATTGTGGATCTTATACATGAAATCACTATACTCATCACATGATGTTTGATGCATTTTTACACCATCCAATGTGACATTGAATAAAAGTTGGTATAAAGGTGGTTCTCAGGTACATTGTAACACATGGGGATTGAGTGTGAGTGATGTAGATAGGATTTGTCCCTGCTACATGAGATTTCTATCTAGGGCACATGACAAGAGAGATTGAGAAATGTATCAAGTGACTCAATATGTGATATGAGAGATCACATGCATTTAATATAGTCTACTCTAGTTCAAGGAAAATGGATTGAATGTTGAAGAGGATGGTGATTCAATGCCTTGAGTTCAATCTGATTATTAGAGACAAAGGAACTTTATGATCACGATAACAATGATCACAGATTGTAGGTTGAAATTGTTCTCCAACATTTCAATTACTTTGGTAGCAATAATGTGTTTCTAGACACCGCTCATTTCTTGTGATGTCATAAATTGGTTATCGACATACACTGCCAGCATAACTTGGGACCTATAGGGTCACACACATAGGATGCACCTGGAATAGGAGCTTATTCATGAATGATGTTTAACTTGATTACTAAAGTGTTTAGGTACTCAATTTAAACAAGAATTGACTAATAGGACTACGAACCAATTGGTTCAAGTTTTAAAGCGATTGATTTAAGTGTTAGGTCAATTAAAACTAAATTGGCTGACATGTGCCTAAACTGGGACATGAATTGACCAATTCAATTTGTGAAGTGAATGGTTCAAGGTCTGAAATGACCTATTCAATTTGTGAACCACTCAGTTCAATGATCAATATGATTGTATTAAGGATTGATGCTAACATCATGTTGTGCATCAGTTGAATTATGAAAGCCAATGTTCTTGAAAATAGGAAAGCAAGTGAACCAATCGGTTCAAGTGTTGAACCAGTCATTTCACATGTTAACCGATCGACTCAGGTGTGAACCAATCATTTCATGGTTTGCAGCGTCTAGAAAATTTATGAGAATTTGTCTCTTCGACTCTCGATTGATCTGGAAACCCTAATCCTAGCAGTCCTGTGAATAGAGGGGTAGTCAAGGATTTCAGAGATCATCCAAAAACATTGTCATCTCTACTTGTAGTAACTGGAGAGCCTGAGCAAGTCCTTCCTGTAAAAGGGAGGGACAATAAGGGAGAGACACCACAAAAGAGCAAATCAACTCTAGGAGGTTGACGTTAGAAGGGACAACTCCTTCCCATTGGCTCTGGCAGTGCAACATGGAGTTCCCGATGATCCACATGGACTACATAGAGGTGTGGAGGCCATTACGACCACTCTAGGATGACAACAACCACCGTCGTCTGTGGTGTTGCACTAGGAGGCCATCGTCTCCAGTTGTCTGAGTGCTACTTGCAAAAGAAGCACACCACTACAAGGATAAGTTGTTGGACTTGCTCCAGGACTAGGTGTATCTCTAGAAACCTTCTTTCCTAGATACATTGTTTTGGTACGATCTGTTGGTTTGGGAATCAGGCATTAAATTTATATGTTTCCCCAATTTGCCAACACATCATATCTAGGTAGATTTCTTACTAATAAAAACTATGTTGGGGGGGACCATTGAGATGATGCACATCATGCATAGACCAGTTGTACTCCATCTAATTGCCAATGGAGGGAGTGAGATGATGATGCAGATGCATTAGAAACTCTAGGTTGGTCTCTAGAGTCAGTCTCATCATGAAAAATGAATTTCTAGTTGTCTGTGTTTGTCAAGGTAACTCCTTCTAGATCAGAGAATTCATTGTATTCTACATGATCATGAAAAATTGTCTCAATTTGCTATCATTTGAGTCATCCTTTCCAATCAATCATGAGGAGATGGGGAAGGAGCTACTTCTAATCATGTATGTTCAATAGTAACTTTGCAGGTAATGTGGTTTATTATTCCTCCAATCATAATGTCACCAAATTTCTTACATCTGATTTCAACAAAATGGTAGAGTTTATAATAACCGCCATTAATTTTAAAATCATGTAGCATTGCCCACAAGAAGAACATATCTTTCTTTCCACAAATGCCTTATGCTTTTTTTTCTAGAAAATACACAACTATTGAGGATCATGTGCATATAAGGGAAAATATGGTTGTGGATATATGATGCCCTAACTTGTGCAACATCATGTATTTCATCCTTGTTGATTTCCCTCCGAAAATAATGGCTTATAAACTGAGCTAGGTATAACATGGCCCATCATAATGGCTCTAAAATTCATCATAGAATTATCTGAATGTAAGCTTGTAGACATGCCCAATAAGTCTAAAGGTAATAATACCAAAATGCATATGTGGCTTTTTTGGGTCATCTTCAGCATGAAAATTAGTTAAGAATTCATAAGTGAGTCTTAGAAAGGTAGAGCTTATGATACAACATGTATAGTTGAGCCCTAGCCCCTCTAGAAATTCCATGAATTCATCTTTCAACCCCAGCACCTCCAATGTCTCTTCACAAGAATAGCGTGTAGGCAAGACCCTACCGATGATCATAGTTTGTCTAAGTTTTATCTTCTTTCTTGGTGATGTTGAAATGAGTTGAATAGATGATTGTTGGGATGGAAGGAGATCTTTCTCCCCTCTAGCACTTTGTTGTATGCTTTGTTGGATCCATCTTGGTTGGAGTGTTGTTGTTGAATACTTGGACACGGTGTGTATGGTTTTTAAGATAGTTTGTGTTCTAGACTCATGTAGAGGAGCAGGTTAAGCCGAAACAGGCTGTTACAACATGTGTAAAGTCCCACACTTTGTGTCTTCTATGATTTGGGGCTGATTTGCAGGTTGATGAAGGGCAGAAAGGAAACAAAGCATGGAGAAGTGGTCTAAGATGTGTTCTTTGATATCAGTGACTTTGTCTTTCTGACACTAGATGGTGAAAAGTAGGATGGTGGTTCTGCTAGTATGTCGATGAGATTGTTCGGTGGTGGAAACAAGAAGGTGGGTGTTGCTTTAGTCTGAAAACATTGGGCGCACAAATATGGTGAGATGTTTGGCTCTGCGGCTTTGATGGTAGTATAGAAGCTTGTATTTGACTTCTTGGATTGATAAACGATAGCGTTGGCATGTAAATGGACGACGATGGATGGAGGCATTTGAGAGCAAGGTTTCAAACATGAGTAATGGTGATTGTGCAAAGAATTTTCATGGAGTCTGAACATGGTGTGAATGCTAGGGCTTGAGTGAAGAATGAGTTTGAAATATGGGTTTAAAACCGTTTTTCGGTATTTGGACATGACGTGTGAAGGGAAACACATCACATGTTTCATTCTTGGGGACTTCTTGAATAGCTTTGCCTAAAGAGAACATGATGTGTCTTAATAAAGGCACATCATGTATGATTCTTGTAGGAGGACTTGCATTCTTCTTTCGATATGTACATGTCGTGTGGCTTTGATATCACGTCTTGTAGGCTTTTAGAAAACTACAAGTAGTGAATGACCTTGTAGATACACAATGTGTGAAAATGCACATATTGTGTATTTTGGCTTGTTTTCTCAAAACTCTTCCTATATGAAGGTGACACATTGTGTGCAATGTCCAACATGTTGTGTCAGACTGAAACTTTGTAAAAATTAAATTCTATCCTTGATCTTTCTTTGACACCAGCAATGACAATGATATCTATGGTATAAGTGTCTAGATCATTACATTCATCCATGACAAATTTATTTTAGAAAAAGGAAACGTTCTTGAGCAGATGCATCTGAATGAAATCCATGATCCTAAAGTGGGGTCAACTCCCACAAGGTCCTCCATTTAGAGCTTGGAGTGATACTCTTCATTCTTTTTCTTTAGTGTGCTCCAGAGAAGGATCTGGATGCAATAGATATTGCTTTATCTTTTGTGTTCAACTTTGTCTAGCTTGAAAGAGATCTTGGAGGAGTTTGTTGGTTGGTAAGGGCTTGTTGAGCAACTTGATTTTCTTGCATCTTTGTATGTGTGGTGATTCTGTCCACTTTCTCAGAAATCTATTGGATGGTGTCTTTCATCACATGTCCTTGTTGGTAAAATTCCTCATTTTGCTTGATCTAACATGAGACAAAATTCTCCAAAAGTGACTCTCTAGGTTGGATTTTGAATATGGCTGAAGTTGGTTGAAATTTTAGTTAATTACTAGAACCCTAGAGGATTGTTGCTTGCAAGAGGCATATTTACACCAAGTTGTGGTTGATTATTCTGAAGAGGTTGAGGATTTTTAGTGTTATTGTTGTAGTAGGAAAAATTGGTGTGGTCTCTCCAACTGAGATTGTAGAATTTGGAGTACGGTTGAATCACAAATCCTCAACCTCTTTAGAACAATCAACCACAACTTGGACAAGCTACCTACCCCAAAGCTTGATTTGAATAAAAAAATCAGATGTAATGGTTGAACTGGTGGAGTATTCAACCTCTCAAACTTCCATGTGAGGATGTCAAACTTTTCTATAAGAAGATCAATGACATCAAAATCATGGATTCCATGTAAGGAAATATAGCATTAGAATAGGCAGCGAAAACAAAAAAATTTGCCATATTCCGCTTAAGACAATGAATCCCATCTACAACTATGCAATGGGAAGGATGGTTTACGACGTCATACCTAGTCCTAGAGCAAGTCCAGTGACTATTCCCTCACCCTTTCTTGAAATCCCACTCGAACAACGTATGCATCGGCCTCCTGGTTGATCACCCTGGACATCAGGTTGACATTGTCCTCCTAGAGGGAAAAGGATCCACACCTTTAGAGTAGACCACACGGACCACCAGGAGCTCTTTTCATTCTAGAAGAATGGACAAGAAGGAGTTGTTCCCTCACATTGGTGTACTAGTCACCAACTTTCTCTCCCACAATTGTTCTCCCTTGATATCTCTCCCTTTAGTGGGTAGGACTTGCTCGAGTTCTCTCAGTTACCAAAACCATAGAAGACAAAACTATTTTTAGAGGTAATTGAGTTGTATCCAAGAAGCCTCCAATACCCCTCTATTTATAAGAGGGTCAGGTTCAGGGTTCCCAACATGAGTGGGAGCCGAAGGGACCTAGATTTCACAAATTTTGGAACCCTACGAGAGACTAAACAATCATTTCACTGGTGAACTAATCGGTTGGCATGTGATCCGATTGGTTCACCTAGTGAACCATTCGTTTCAACATTTTTGGCAATCACAATAGTATTGGAATTTATAATCCAATTAATGCATGACATGACGTCAGCAGTAATCCTAAATGCAATCATATTGCTCTTGGAAACTAGGCAGTTCATCTCATGTACCAGTCATCTCACCACCATGAGCCGATCAGTTCACTCGGTGAACCTATCGATTCGTTCCCTGATTCATCCAAAATTCAACAAATGCAATATCCAACCAGCCTGAGTGAAATACATCATTATCTCATACCTTTGTAAAATAGAATAAATTAGAATCTTGCCTATATTAATCAAAACCTTTATATAATATGCCATCACAATCATCATCTGATTGGCTCATTCGAAATACATACCAACATGCCAACCTACTCCCTGGAAGTAAAAGAGGTTGATGATGGATGATTTCTCCTCTTAGAACTCCATTGGTTGTGGTTTCCATGTCTGCAATGATTACATAAGTTTCCATGTAAGATTTATTCATTAAAGCTTCATGGGATGCAACATCTATAGATATCCTGGTGTTGTAAACAATCCATTGTAGAAAGTCTGAAGGAGTAGCCAGTTTCTAAGGACATGGTGAAGACAAAGACATTGAAGGTCCTTGAATCTCTCCCATGTGTCATAGAGAGTATATCCATCTCTGTTAAAGAAATTTGTAAGTTCTCTTCTCAGCCGGGTTGTCTTGCTTGAAGAAAAATATTTAGCAAGAAATGCTTTTAGTAGTTTCTCCACACACTATATATATATATATATATAGATCCTTGGCAACGAAGAGAGACATGCCTTGGCTCTATCCCTCAAAGAAATGGGAAACAAAAGTAGGTGTATACCGTAAGGAGCAACACCACTCATCTTGAAAGTGTTCAAATATTGTCTAAATTCAACTACATGAAGATTAGGGTCCTCCATTGGAGGCCCTCCAAAAGGGTTCTTCTGAATCATCTGCTCAATTGTTAGGATGATGGACAAGTTGTCCGCCTCGATCTGTGGGCCATGAATAGCCCCATTGATATTTATGGTGATGGGAACAATAAAATCCTCAAGAGGAAGATTGTATTCCTTGATTGGTTCTTGGTGGTCCGACGAAGAGGGTGGTTTAGATGAAGGTGATGATGGATGTGAGACTTCCAAACTTGATGATTTTTCACTCCTCCTTTTGCTTCTGTGGTTTCTCAAGGTACGCTCAATTTTATGTTCTAGATAAATGGTTGGTTAAAGACCCCATTCGACTGCCACATATAGTCCTACAAATTCACAAGTGAGTGAGAAGCACTTAACAAACAATAGAAGATTAAGTATATGTAAAATGATGATGGAAAAGTTAAATGAGGGCATGATCTAGTCTCTCTTTCTGATTAACACTTCTTACTCAAACATAAATAGAATCAATGCTTCCCGAAAATAGTGACAAAAACTTGTTAACCTATGTCTGTAAGTTTTAAAATTTATAAACTCAAACACTACCCCACAAGAATGTCGGTGCTTGTAGTACTATCAAGGTCGTTCAAGGAGTAGGGTAGGGTTAGGCACAAGAGTGTCAGTCTTCAACAATCTAGATTGATTTCAAAGGTTGTTTTGGTTTAGGACTAGTAAAGTAGCAAACTAGAGTAACAAAAAATAGGTATTAATTGTACTAATGATCAAATTTGATTAAGGATTATTTAGGATAGGGTTTCACATCTACATGATAACATGAAGAACAACCAAGATCAAGAACACTATAAATAACATGAGTGAGATATGTATCCTACACCCACCTCTCCATAGTGTAGAATAGTCCTAACTTTGTATATTACTCATGTGGATATACTTAGATTCAGATTACAAACTTTAGATCCTGAATACATTACATCCACTCCCGTGGTCAAGGTAGTGTAACTAAGGTATATCTCCTTACTCCTAAAAATATCTTCCCCGATTATACAAAGAGTAGAAAAAATATATACAAAGTGGCCATGAAAGAATGTAAGAAGAAAATTAGCACCGATGAACCTTAGAATAGGGAAACAACTAGCATATAAATGATATTCATGTCCAACAATATGATGATATGGGATTTTCTCCCACATTCCCTAGAAATGAAAGTCTACTCACTCATGATGGTGAAACACAAGTACATGTTACAGATTTGAAGGGTAAACATGACTAGAGAAAGAAAGAGCAAGGAAATTACATAGAACAAGGATGAACTCCAGTTTGAAGATGTAATTCCACCCTAGTGGGTGTTTATTCACCAACAACCTTCTATTTGGAGCAGTTGGAATGGAGAAGGGAAGCTTCTACAACAATCCTTAGAGTAGAATGAGTACGAAAGAGGTTCTCTCCCAAAAACCACCACCTCTTCCCCAAAATCACCTCTCCTCTTCTATTGTACGTTCTCCAATTGAAAATTGTTTCAAAAGACTAGAGAAAAACATCTTTTGTGTGGGATTTTATATTTAAAAAAGAGGGACAATTGTTTTAAAAAATAGTAGAAATTGATTGCAATGCCGCATGTTGCAGAAGGCACATGGCGTGTCACCTTGAGCAATTGACATTGAAACATCCCTGCCCAGAGAGTGAACATTATGTATCTAAGAGACATGTGTTTTATTTCTAGTCGGTGAAGACCTTGAAGAGGATGAACATGTTGTGTGCTAATAAACACACATCATGTTCCTTGGTAGAAACTTTGGTGATAACTTTAACTAAATAGGCACGACGTGTCATCTGACATACACACCGTGTTTCCACTTATTAGGGGGAAACAAAACCATATGTAAACTTACATGTCTTGTGCTAAATCACACATGTCGTGTTCCCTTCAGAAAATTCAAGAACCCCCCTACGATATGTGTAATTTTTTGGGGAATCCAAGTAAGGTCGGATTTTGTTTGGATTGACCCCATTTCCTCTTCATAGTCATGTACCTATTGTAACAAATATGAAACAAGTAAAACAATTGAAAAGTGAGAAATCTAGCATGATTGTGAATGGAATTATGGTCAAAATGAGTAAAACAGGCATCCAAAAATGGTCCAAAAAGTGTTATGGATTGAGTCACTGCACTATCAGAAAGAACATCCTTAAGTACTTGAGAAAAATTAAGGATAATGTATTGTCTAAGACGGTGATGAAGAGTTGGTGGTAAAGAGTTACACCGATGCAAGCCTCTAAACTAACAAAAAATAATATAGATCACAATCTAGACTAGTGTTTTGCCTAAAAAAAGGATTTACAAGATAGAAAAGTTTCAAGCAAGAGACAAATGCAGATTCTACAGTGGAGGCCGAGTATATTATTGCATCCAATGTAGCAAAGGAGGTTGTTTGGATCAAGAAGTTCAGTTCAGAGCTCATGGTGGTTCCAAGCATTAGTCATGCAATTGAGCTATAATGTGACAACAATGGAGCTATTGCACAAGCTAAGGGACATAGATCACATCAGCGTTCCCAACACATACAAAGGTTGTTCCATCTCACATGAGAGATCATATAACAAGAAGATGTAAAGATTTGTAGAGTACCAACTAAAAGCAATGTGGATGACCCCATGATAAAGGCACTTTCATAGCAAAAGCATGAGGTTGTGTTATACCACTTGGGATTAAGTTAATGGGTGATTGGATCTAAGTGCAAGAGGGAGTCTGTTGGTATTATGCCTAAAGAGATAATCCTATGTTGATTGTAATGACATATCTGGTAAATGATTTCACTAATTATCAAGGCGATCTTCCAAATTTATTATGTGTTATTCAGAAATGAGATAATGATATAAGGTAATAAATGTCTATAGAATGATACTACTCAATGATGTATGTCTTCAAGTTGAGGACCTAAACAATGACACCGTACGTATGCCAAGTGTGATGACCCTGAATTCTTTAAAAATTAATCTAACGTGTGACGTCCAAATTGAAACCTTGAACTCAATGAAGATATCGATTTAAACTCAAAAACTAGGCCCAGAAGAAGAAAATCAGAGGAAGTCAGAAGGAAACAACAGTAACATATGTGGTGGAATTAGGGTTTGTAACCCTAATCCGTAGTCCAAACACTAGATAACCCTAAACCCTAGTTTAGGAGAAGATCTAGATCTGAGTAATGTAATATGAATACATGGTGACACATATGTAGTATGTGTGTTTCAGACACTGTTGATTACATGCTTTGTTGATTGGATGTTTGGGTGCACTCTTAAAGTATATGATGTTTTGCATGGTTTCTATGATGACTAAAGGTATGTGGTTATGCTTATGAATACATGTATCAAATTCATAGATTGCCGATGTTTCTCGATGAGATTGAATGAAAAATAAATTGCTTTCTTGTTTATTTAGTTCTTGCAAACTATAAAGTTCCTATGAGTATCATGTAAAGCAAATAACAATATTCTGAACCCTGGGCTAGACTGATCTTAAGTTTAATGCACATGAGCCCCAGAGGGACAATGATTACACCTGAGGTAGTTGACCATATATGGGTTAGAATATGAAAAGAAGTTTATGTTCTTATATGCAAGATAAATATGTTTTCTTATATGTTACTTGTGATTATTGTTTGAACCCACATAATAGTATTGCAATATACTGACCGCATATTTGTTTGTCGACGTTTTAGGTATCAGATATACTTCATTCATGGACATGAGGGTACAAATAGAGATGTTGAAGACACTACAGTTTAATCATGAAGGTTTAGTCTTAATGGTTTATCTTCACACATGTAAAAGTTAATTTTGTTTAAAAGTTATGCAACTCCTTAGAGGAGCTTTTTATGTAAACATGTAAATATTACATCATTAATGGAAACTGTTTACTATTTTGTATTATTTCATGAATCTGATCCTGGAATTTATGAGTTACGATTCGCGACTTTAAGGTCTTTTAGAGACTCAAAAGGGCAGGTTGTTACATTTGGTATCAGAGCAAAAAATCATCAACTAATACTTAATAGTTTATAATTTTAAACCATCCTTAGAAATTTAAGGGAAAAATTAGTAAAGAATAATGTATATTTTAGGTTTCTCATCTCACATTTTGTCTACTTCTCATCTCTTTGCTTAAAAATCCTTGAAAAAAAAATTGGCAATTAGAGAAGTAAAATGTGAAAAGATACATGTATGGGTAAGTCCTTTCTTAGGGGAAGGACTTGGTTTGAGGTGTGAAAACTCTAATGGGTCAAGGGATATGAAACTCCGAGAAGTAGAGTATAGTCCCTAACCCTAACCCTAAAACCTTAATCTTAAATAATGAACATGGCGTGGTGGTATGAGACATCACCCATGTTAAACATCAAATTAGGAATAAGAAAGTTAAAGGGATGGGTTGAGGTAACCTAGTCTCAAATGCATGTGTGAATGAGGAACATAACACGTATGTAAGAGGTCTTAAGAAATATTTGAACTCAATAGTTATACTCAATCCCCTCATGTCGTCTCTAGAAGTTTGGTGATGGCGGACAAGCCCCTGGAGGGGAAGGCCGATGTAGCACCAAGCCCCTGGAGGGGAAGGTGACCCAAGTTCACTGAATCGATAGAAACCATGAGGGGGTATTCCATAGATTGAGCAAATATGGGTTGAGAATTATAACGATAAGAATTTATGATGAAAAAAAGATATATATGAATCCTTTAGGGTTAGTGTGCTAACCTAGGATGGGTCAACCCAAGAGTGGAAAGATGACCTAGGAGGGAGGAAAAACCTTAGATCTTGGGATCAGGTTGTAGCTAGAGAGCCTAACCCCCTGCTATGAGTCAAGAAGGCACCCTAGGCTAGGACTTTCCCTAAAAAAGTAAGTGAATAAATGTAAATAAGTATTAAGATAACCTTAATCCTCACCTAGAGGGGTGAAGAGTTGAAGATATAAAAAAATGGAAAGCACTTATATTCTTTGAACCCAAGGATGCATCTCTGAGTAACACAACTGGTCAAGCCTAGGATTGGGAAGACCAGTAAGGCATCAATCCCTAGAGGGAAGATGGCCTAATTGGATGACCAAGCCCAAGAGGGAAGGTCAGGATCAAGTCCCTGGAGGGGAAGATCACAAAAGGTCAAGCCCAGGAGGGAAGACCGACATGGCACCAAGCCCAGGAGGGAAGGTGGCCCAAGTCCACAGTGTAGTTGTTTAGGATCAATCCCCTAGAGGGGAAGATTATAGAAGGTCAAGCCCAGGAGGGAAGACCAACATGGCACCAAGCCCTGGAGGGAAGGTGGTCCAAGCCCAATCTTGGGACAACACTGCATAATGTGTACTCAAAAGAGAGAGATGAAGGCAATCCATGTTAAAGAATTAAATAAGAGAATAATGTTCTTAAAAGATGTGACATCTCAAAAGAAACCCTTACAGAGGGTAGAGTCCTAATGTAATCCTAGGGTCAAGTAGGGTGTATTAGAGGTACATAGGATTGATGGGTTGGGAGTTGATATGCCCTGAGTGCACATGACCATGTGGTCGGGAGGTAGCAACTAGGTTTATCCAAGTTACATGACTCAGGAGATTAGCAACATCCATGAGGATCATGTGGCCTAATGGGTGAATGTGAAAGGCACTCAATTGATGCATAAGGATGAGATCACTCCAAAGGTACCTATACCCCTAGAGACCCTAAGGATTTGGCTAAGGCTTGTAATGATAGGGGAGATGTAAATATAAAATATGTAATAAGTCATGAAAACTTGGGAGAAGTTGTGCCCTAACTTAAGAGTAAGAAAAGGGACACTTGACTTCAGGGAATATAAGAAAACCATGAAAGTGAGAACAAGTGTGTTTAGAGTCATATTGAGTATGATTCAACTTAATATGTGAAATTGAAAGGTAATGTGTGGATGTACCATCTTCGCTCTTGGAATGGAATGAACTTTGTGTTCGGGCTGTAGTCAAATGATTATTTCATCTCATTATGAGGGAGGGAGATTGGATAGACAAACATTATGCTTAAAATTGAGATAATGAGGATGAATATCCTACATTTAATGTATAATGACATGAACTAGGGTTAGAGGTTTCACCTTACCCTTGTGTGAAAATAATGAATCACAGGTTGGAAACCAAGGTGAAAAGAGAAATCCATAAGTAATAATGAAATCAACAATGAAAAAATATAATCACCAAGAGATGTTATCATGTAGATACTAAGGATGTGGATATACCTTGAACTGAACTCAAGGACCAATCTTAGTATAATGTGAGAAAATTGCATGCCAATGAAAGAATTTAAAGATATCTAAATAGGGCGTTGACCCTAAGGTTGAACTAAATTGAGTTGTCATTAAGCTTAAGCTTACGAAGTTTGAATTTTGGGGACAAAATTCCTTTAAGGAGGGGTGAATGTAATATCCTCAATTTTGATAAAAGTTGAATTATATAAATGAATTGATTTGTAATATCCCTAATGGTATTATTGGTGGAATATTGAAGTTAATCATCTTTATGGCATGGGTGCTTGTGGAACAAGTTAAATAAATTAAAAGAATTCATAATGAATTGGTATTAATAGCTTTTGATATGGTAAATGAAATACAAGAGGATATGCACATTTCGAAAGAGGAATAAGAGATGTGGTGTTTTAAACGATTAAAGATAATTATCTAGCCAAGTTTGGCAACACAATGGTTAAGACATGTCTATATCCTAACTTACCAGATATACATTGGAAATGATTTTAAGAATTTTCTTGAAGTGAGGATGGTTGATTTAAAGGGTAAATCAAAAGAGATAAAAAGGAACTATCTAGATTGTGCATGTTTCCTTTGGATTACCAATGTCGGCTTATGGAATACTCTCTTTACAACAAAAAATACTTTCCCTTGAAGGCACAACATAATTGCGAAGGAGGCCAATATACGAAAAAAAGGGGGTACTTTGATGGTATATATGAATAATGGAGAATTTGTAAGGAAGGAAACATAGACTTCCCCTTCCTGACCACATGTGCTCTCCCTTGCTTCCATTTACTAATAAAAAACAGGGGGTTCTCCTAGATGTATATCTATATAGTGATAATTGGAGCCTTTGACATTATCACAACTGGGCCTCCAACCCCTACTTCCACGAGGAGTCTCGAAGAGGTAGGACTAGAGGGAAGGTTATATAAGGGTGTGGATACCAACCCTCTCAGGAAATGTCTCCATCCCCTTCGTCTTAATCAACAACATCCCCATCATCAATCCAGTACACTTGCAAGTCCATCCTGATCCCATCATACAACACCATGACTAGGTGGCTATTGGGGTCTGTTCCCCACTGCAAATCCAAGGGTGACATCATGGCACCGCCAGCCCATGAGTAGGGTTATAGGTAGGAAGGGACAGAGGGTCGGGGTTACATGACGGTCTAATGAACTCCATGATTCTCCACCGAGAGCCAACATGCGTGCTGGCGAAGATGCGTAAAGGGAAGCCCTACCACCGTGGTCGAGGGATGCAGCTTTACAACAACTTGAGAGGGAGTTTGTGAGGACAGTGCCTTAACATTGAGGCTGGGCATTGGAGGTAGCACAACACCAAGGATGACGCCGGGAACCCGACACTGCTGTTTTCTCCAACACATAGGAACAATTGTATGCGAGGGTGAAGGAAGGGGAGGCTTTCCTTGCAACTGTGTTTCCAGGGTGGAGGAGGAAACCGGGAGTGCAGGATGCCTACATCACGACAGAGACACGACACTCCCATCAAGTCGACCCCTCGAGCTGTTAATGATGAGGCCTGAGGGAAGAGGCTGGATGGGAGCGTAAGCATTGGGTGATGAGCATCATAGATGGAACCCATGGTGAGGTCAACGTTCGTGATGGTTGCAGTCAAACTGACACATGCGGTGGTGTTTGATAGCTCTGGCCTTAGTTTCTGCACTTGCGGGTGGCTAACGTCCAGTAGATTCCCAATGTGTGAGAGTAGAGGGTGTTAGAGGAGGAAGTTGGCCTTTGCGGACTGCGACAGGGCGACGTGGAGGCTAGGGCGGGAGGAAGACACCCATGCCGGAGGGTCGGTGTGTGTGGTTGCTTTGGCTCTGGGGAGAATGTAGAGAAAAACGGCAACCGTATGCCACGGAAGAAGAGACATTCTTGTGTGAGAAAGGAGAAGTCTTGAGCCAAAAAGAATCAAACAACCATGGAGTGCAAGTAATAAGGAAAGGGAAAAGATGTCTTTTCATATCCGATCGACCTCCAGCGTGGATAGCAGTCAAGGTAAGTGGATGACATGTCAATTCCCTATTGGCCAGTTTAGCAATAATTTGGAATAATTATAGTCAATTATCGATAACTCAGAATATAGCGAAACTATATATCAAACTGATAAGAAAAATGAAAGGGATTCAAAGAAAATATGATCAGAGTCTGATTAGGCTTCTTGTTCCAAAAGTGTATACAATAATGTCCTAATTGTTTTATGAAAAGGGAAAACCTAGATTTTCCTTAATCTGATGCTTAATTGAAAAGATTCATTCATGTTAAGCTAATACTTGATCTTGTTATGTATAATGAAGAAATCCCTGATAATGAAGAATGATTAATGTTTCCAGATTAGTAATCTTATATGTGCTAATTTAGGATTTTTAAACCAATGCCGACATCTTGCTAAGATATAATGCTGATAATGTGATCTAGGTATCATGAATAGTCCGATATGCTTAAGTTGACAATTAGGGTTTCACCTAATATGCATAACTGGTTTTGTAATCTTAGACCCCATGATGTGGTGGAATTAGAGTTTGTAACCCTAATCCCCAGTTCAAACACGAGATAACCCTAAACACTTATTTATGAGAAAATCTAGATCTGAGTAATGTAATATGAATACATGGTGACACATATGTAGTATGCATGTTTTAGATACTATTGATTACATGCTGTGTTGATTGGATGTTTGGATGCACTCTTAAAGTATATGATGTTCTTCATGGTTTCTGCGATGAAATAAGGTACGTGGTTACGTTTATGAATACATGTATCGAATTCTAAGATTGCCAATGTTTCTCGACGAGATTGAATGACAAATAAACTACTTGCTTGTTTATTTAGTTCTTGCAAACTATGAAGTTCATATGAGTATCATGTAAAGTAAATAACAATATTCTGAACCTTGGGTTAGACTGATCTTAAGTGTAATTCACACAAGCCCCAGAGGGACAATGAGTACACCTGAGGTAGTTGACCATATATGGGTTAGAATATGAAAACAATTTTATGTTCTTATATGCAAGATAAAGATGTTTTCTTATATGTAACTTATGATTATTGTTTGAACCCATGTACCAGTATAGCAATATACTGATCGCATATTTGTTTTTCGACATTTTAGGTATCTGATATACTTGATTCGTGGACATGAGGGTACAAATTGAGATGTTGAAGTCACTATAGTTTAATTATGAAGGTTTAGTCTTAATGGTTTATCTTCACACATGTAAAAGTTAATTCTGTTTAAAAGTTATGTAACTCCTTGGAGGAGTTTTTTATGTAAAAATGTAAATATTTGATCATTAATGGAAGTTGTTTACTATTTTGTATTATTTCATGAATATGATCTTGGAATTTATGAGTGACGATTCACAACTTTAAGGTCTTTTAGACACTCAAAATGGGTGGATCGTTATAGGTTTCTCCTCAGTCGGTTTGCTGCTACATTTGGCAGTTAGCAACTATGGCTTCTCCTCCTTCTGTGCGTCATCTTGCATCTCCTCCTTTATTCTATGAAACTCCACTGCCTCCGTGTCGATGTCGCCTCTACCGCAAGGGAGAACCTTGACACTCCAGCATCTACTCCACCTCGTTTCCATGTATTGATGCCTCCCTCTACATCTAAGGCAACACATACACCAGCTCATCCAACCTTTGTGGGATGTGAGCCCTTCTCTTCCACACTGCCACCTGCAACTTGTGGTAGAGAAGCCAACCAAGAGGGAAACCAATTCACCCTCAAAACTTGTCTAGATAACGTGCATGAGGGGCCTGAAGACTGGTCTTTCTTGGACAAGTATAATACTCATTTAGTTTCCTCCATTGAACCATGATCACGACGTGGGATAGGATAGGCACATCATCGCTGCCACCCCCCACCGTATCCAATCTGACATAAAGTCGGGAATGAAGCCATGTCCATGGTATGCCTCCATCTAAGGGCTATCGAGGTTCCCCATATCCAAACCATTGAGTCTCACATCCAAGGATAAAAAGAGGTGGGGTTCACACTATATAAAAGTTGGGACCTAGATGATAAACCTTGGTCTTTTATCATCAAAATGTCAATACTATAACAAAATTCAAGCATACATAACTTCTTCTAGGAACATCAATACATTATATATCTATAGCCATAGCTATATCATAACTCAATGTGAATCCCATGATATTTTGGCGCCAAGGAACAACTATCATATCAATCTGTTACGTAATCCAAAATAGCACATACTTAGGGGCATTAATCATAACACTAACATCAATGACTTACAACTTTTTCCAACTTATTGGAGTGCATCCATATGATCAAAACTCTCTTAAAAATTAACCATTTGTCATTATGTAATTAGGAACTCCAAAAGTTCAATCTATCACATCAAGTGTCCCATGTACAATCATCAATCATTAGAATTGTAATTTTCATTTCACGGATCCCTGGAAAAATAAACTTGTAAGATTGGATGTTGGGATGGAATGATTTTTTGATTCATTTCTTTTCCAACACGTACATGTCATTACCATTCATGATGCATCTTGAGAACTTATTCTCTATGCCGCTTAGTTATCATCTGATGTTTCTTCAAATCATCGAGTATGTGAATATAGTTGAATTAAATCTCAACTATTTTTTAAATGTCACATCGTGGGACTAATGTTTTAAATATGAAACCCTATGTGGATTCTAAATAATGGGATTTGCTAAATTTTGAAGCAAATATAACTATTGGGCTCCCTTCTTGTTTTCTATGTCCTTCTCCCTAACCCACCTTTCTTAGTGATCACCCTTTAAGGTTCCAATTCAAATAAATCTCATCAATATTGGATTGATCTCATTACGAATCTCCATGGGTAGCTTGATAGCTTGCATAATGTAGTTGGTAGAGCAGTCAATGTGGCCTTTACAAGTGTAACTCAAACAACTATAGACACATTTCATCCCATTTTTTTGGTGGTCTCTCTCTCATACCGGTTTCTATGGTTGCATAAATATATTTCTTAACCCTCCCATGCACGATAGGCACACCAAATACTTGCTCATATTTTTTGTGCTTAGAATTTTCACAAGTCTGCTAATTTTCTGTTGGATGTAGATTGAAGTATTATTAAAAGATAAAGAATGCATTTCTCCCTCGAAATCTATTGACACAAAGTCTTTCTAAATATCATTAGACACCTTATGATTACTTAATCCCGATTCACTACTTTTTTCATTGAAAAACACAATAACGTTAACTAATAAATTGTATCATACAGATTGGGTTGGCCTAGATATGAATATAGGTTTTTTCTTCTGAAAAACCACTAGAGGGGGGTGAATATAGTAATTTTAATATTGATTCAACCATGAAACCACAATTGAAAATTTGGAGAAGGAGACACGACATTTAGAGTGGTTCCACCCTTAGCAAATACTCCGGGAGTCAGTCTACTACCCAATTGTTTCCAATTGGGATTTTGAAAGCACTTGTATTTTATTACCTCACAAGGATGTTACATAAGATACAAATATCTTCACCCTTAGGATAGCCTTCACCTAGAAGTAGTCTCACCAACCTTAAAGCAGCCTTCCTTGAAGTAACTCCAAGCTCCCCCTTGAAGTAGCCTTCCTCTGAAAGTAGCTTCCCATTGAGAAATCCTTCTTGAAGTAATCCTAAGTCCGCCGAGCTACCTTCACCACCTGAAGAAGCTCCAACAACCTCCTTTCCACAGCCTCCAACCTAGGAGTAGCAAAGGAGAACAAAACACAATAAAAGTGTGGACTCCGAACCGGAAATCACGAAGTAAACTCAGCGGAAGCGATTAATTAGCAGCGGAATACGAAAAATCACTAAAAATTAAAACTTTTTAAGAAAAGATTTTGAAACCATAAACTTCTTTATAAGAAACAAGATAAAGCCAAAATGAATCAATTTTAGCTCACATCAGTTATCATATCTGTTAAATCACCTCTTGAGTGATTATATACATCCAGATACAAAATTTCGAGGCTTAAAGCCAAAATCTTAGACCTACTGACTCCTAGGACCTGAGAGTACAGAGATGACATAAGACAAACTAACTACGGGACTGGACAGTCAGTATCTCCACCTGAGATTCACTACTATCCTTGGTGTTGCTACTGCTGATACTGCTCACCTGCAAACTGGTTCCTTCGTCCTCGGAGACCACCTAAAAAGTTGAAATCTACGGGGGGAGACAATTTTAAATAATTGTCCCAGCGAGAGTTATAACTCTCCGCCAGAAGCTTTGTTATAGCAATCCAAGATCAACATAAGCAAAATAACTTAGAACATTCAACAGCAGGTTGGATAATAAGTAAAGAAACTTCATTAAGGAATATGAAGAACATGTATACTAGATATTCGAATAGGATATTAATATAAACAATGTAACATCAATCATTGTTTCTCATAGTTCAACCCTAGCAGATATGCTACGCGGCTGATTATGTTTTACAAACATTATTATGCCCTACAGAGATGAGGTATACCGCTCATACTCCAACCGATCACAACTAAAGTCGCATCGGTATCATACCTAGGTCATCAAAAGAGTCGGATTCTTATGACCTTATCTTCCTCAGTCAGTGTGAGGATCAACATGCAGGACATCTCGTGTCTCTACTACTATAGCTTACCAGGGTATTCTGGCACTTCGCTATTAGAGTCACAGTGGCATTCTATACTCTCTTCTCCATCGAAAGATCTCTTGTTTATCTCTCATCGATGTGACATTAAAGATTCCCTCGGGAGAATAGTGATACATCACCCCGGCATAAACATATAGTGAAGGGTTGATGGATTAAGGTACATCTACATCAATTCCTACACTAGGACGTAAGGATATTCACGTCCATATTCCCCCACATACTCAAAAGTATGCGATCCAGGAGTTCCCTTAGGAAAACCTATTTCACCATCATATAGCTTCTGACAATGATGGATCTGTGATCAGGGCTCTACATGGTATGATTATACTTGATTATTTAGGTACATTTCATCATTCTTTTAACATCAAGCATGTTTCCAAACATTTAGATATTAAACACTGCTTTAAAAGAAGAATACTAAATGAATCAAATTTAGCTCACATAAGTTATCATCTAGATATCAATTCTTAACCATTACATTACTATGATTCAAGAATGGGGGTATTCAAACCCTTAAATCGTCATAAGTCATCTAATCAGCATGATCTTGATGTTACTCATGGCTCTTACAGCCCATTAATCTCATCTGTTGTCACTTAATCTTAGACAACATAGCATATGTCACTTATTCACAAAGCCTACAACATGCTTTGAATGAATATAATATCATAACCCTTACCTGGTTATGAGCATACTCTCATAAGAACCTGTATGATTAATATAATTGAGGACATGCATATATAACAGTATTAGCACAATACCAAAACTTTTCAATTTCTTTATAAAACACCACATCCGTGCCTCCTTGCATGGTCATGTCAGGGAAAGCTACCATGGTCGTGCTCCTTAGCACGGTCGTGCTATTATCAACATACCTCGATTGGTTTTTAGGGTTAGGGTTTATTTACCTTGTTTAGGGATTCTAGACACCTTTAGTTACAAGGTATAAAGGTTTCTCATGTTATGATTCATTCATAGGGTTTCATGCTTAAAGGCATAATCTAGAATTATTCCTTTCATGATGTCACCCTAAATTATGGTTTACTATTCACTTCATGGTGAGTTAAGCTCATAGCATCACCATGTATGAAATTATCCTCATTGATGCCTTAAATTAGGTTAAGATTCATTCATCATCATAATTAGGGTTTCCATGATCTCACCTTGATGGATCATACCCTAATCATGTACATTCACATAATGAAGGTATTTTATTTATCTTTCAATAATATTAGGAGCCTTCTCTCTCCTCTCACTAATAGATGATGATTACATCACTCAAGATTAGGTTAGGTCAAGTCAATTTTGATGAACATAAGTTAAGTCATCATCATTATGTCATTTAGGGTTTGTTCAATCAAGGGGTGTTATCTACTTGAACCCTCCAAGGATACATTGGTAATGTTCACCATTGATCATAGCATGGGTTAATCTACTAAGCACATAACCACTTAATGTCTTTAGGTATCATTAGGGTTTGAGTTAATCAACCATTGAACCATCTAAGCCTTCAAGGCATTAGGTATTCTTAACCCTAAAAGTCCCCAAACGGTTTCACACTTCAACCTCCAAACGGTTTTGAAACCGCATGGAGGAGTGGACCGTTTGGAATCTTTGACCTTCAAGACCGCATGACACTCAAGACCATTTGACCTTAAACGGTCTAGAAACCATTTGATCATGTTGACTGTTTGGGCAGGGTTGACTTTGAAACCATTTGATCAAACCGCATGACCAAACCGCATGAGCAAACCGCATGAGTTAAAAAGGTTTTGAAAACGTTTGAACCCAAACGGTCTTGAGACCGTTTGGTCCAAATGTCTCAAAACCGCATGGACCTAAAAAGTGCATCAACACTTATAATCGATTAGGGTTTTCAATGTTGAACCCCTCAATTGGTCTCATACATGTTAACCACTTATCAATTGAGCCAATTAGGGTTATCCTTAACCAATTGGACACTCAATTGACCCACAATTGATAGCCAATTAGGGTTGGGACCGATTGAATTAGGGTTTATAATTGATCAACCATCAACATCCATCAACATGAGTCTAATTGAAGTTGAACCCATCAATTGTCACTCAATTGGACCAGGACTTGGCCCAAATGGTCTTGAGATCGTTTGGATATCCTCCAAACGGTCTTGAGCCATTTTCCCCAAGTCACATCAAAATCTAAGTCCATTTGTTAAGGGTTGAACCCTAATTAAGTCTAAGATCAGCACTTTTAATTATTTCAACAACCTATTGTGATTGGACCCTCAATTGATCAAATTACCTTAACCCTAGACCTCCAAACGGTCTTGGGTGATCACCAAACAGTCTTGAGACCGTTTGGGTGATCCCTAAATGGTTTTGAAACCGTTTGGGCCACTCAACCCAAACTTCAACATGATTGGTCCATAAAATCAGCATTTGAACCCGATTAGGGTTTAGGTGATTTAAAGTGCCTTCAACTTGAAAATTACTTTCAATAAGATGGTGATGCTTTGTAGGTGATTAATTCATAATGTGTCCAAAAGACCTCAAACAGTCAACACTTGGTCAAACCCATCAAATGGTTTTGAAACCTTTGAGTCTAAACGGTTTTGCAAACCGCATGAGATGAAACGGTTTTGAAACCGTTTGGTCCCAAACGGTTTTGCAAACCGTTTGGACCATGGGTGAGGGACTATTTGATAAAGTTTCCTAGGTATTCACACCCATCGTCATCTACCTTGAGACGAAGGTCTGTTCTTCATGGATTTGCTTGCAAGATTGCAAAGGAAGATGGGAAAGGAGAAGAACTAGCTACTATGTGCAAGACCAAAGATATGCATAACAAAGCAAAAGGTTTAGAATTATAAAACTCACCTTAAGGTCATCCCTAGAGCTCCAAGCTTCCAAGCCTTTAATGGCATCTTGAGATCCATAGGTTGGCCAAGGTCGTTTCTCCAAGAATTGGTTGGGAAAAGTCGGCTAGAAGGAAAGAACTAAGTAAGAAAACCATTAAACCAACCTTGCAACCTAACTTCCTCCATGAATCCGAGAAAGAAGATGACCCAAGCTTACCTAGAATAGGTTGGCCGATATCCTCTACTCCAGAGCTCTGCCTTCAGTCAGTTTAGCAAGGGGATAAGTGAGAAGGAAGGGGGAAACGATTCTTTGGCTTGCAAGGAAAGAAGCTTATATAGTTTGGGTAAAGTTTCAACATAAGGACTCTATATTCTTGATTTCACATCTAGGTCCCTCTCTCCTTTAGGCACGTCCCTTCTCCTCATTTCTAAAGAAAAACTCCTTCTAAAACCAAGGGCTAAGGGAAAAGAAGGTCAACTTATTACTAAGGTGCACATATAAAAGGGTCTCTTTATTTACAACTTGGTGATTTAATTACAAGAGTTATCAGTCTTATTTAATTATCCCATTGAAGTGCCCTCTTCATCATTCTTACTCTAAATGATGTTAAAAGTCATAAAAGATACTCTAGAGGGTGTATTTTACAAGTTGCATCCCATGTTTTGGGCAAATTGCACTTTACACCAAAATTAGGGTTTTAAGCATAAGGATTGCTCCACAAGCTGGATCTAGGTGCCCAAGCTTGGAGAATCCATCATACTTCATCATATTCACTCATATGATGTCTCATCATCAGAGGAACATCTTAACATGTGAAATTTGCAAGTTAACCCCTCTAATTGGGTAATTTTCAAATAGGTCCCTGTATTACAAAACAATATTACAACATTGTTTTAAAAATGACAGAAATGGAAACATATGTTCCTCAGGAGCTTTAATTACATGCCAGGAGATAATCCCAAACATCTAATTACATAATTAGGCAAAACACCTAGGGTTAACTCATAACCCAGGTCAGGGATGTTACAATGTATCCACCCCTTACAAGGATTTCATCCCCGAAATCAACAAAACATATTAAGAGAAAAGAGCAGGGCATTTCCTTCTCATCTCTTCCTCTAGTTCCCAAGTGGCTTCTTCGACATTGTGATGATTCTAGAGGACTTTCACAAGACTTATATCTTTCTTTTTCAACTTTTTAATTCTATTATCAAGGATTGACACTGGTCCTTCCTCATAAGTTATATCATCATTTAATTCTACCTCCATAGGTTGTAGAACTGACTCGGTATCAGGGTGACATTTCCTCAGCATAGAAATGTGAAACACAGGGTGTAACCTCTGTAACTCTGGTGGCAACTCTAGTTTATAGGCTACCTTTCCAATTCGTTCAATGATTGGATAAGGTCCCATAAATCTAGGAACTAACTTCCCTTTCCTTCCAAAACGAAGGACTCCTTTCCAAGGCGAGACCTTGAGGTACACTATGTCTCCAACCTAGAACTCTAAAGGTCTACGACGTCTATCAACATATGACTTCTGTCTATCCTGTGCAATTTTAATCTGTTGTTGTATTACTTTAATCTTCTCTGTGGTTTGCTGCACAAGATCAGGACCTAACAGCTGATACTCACCGGTTTCATACCAACATATAGGTGATGTACAACGTCTATCATACAAAGCTTCATAAGGTGCCATTTCAATGCTACATTGATAGCTATTGTTATAGGCAAACTCTATCAAGCTTAGGTGCAAATCCCAACTCCCTGTAAACTAGAGAACACATGCTCTCAACAAGTCTTCCAAGGTTTGTATAGTCCTTTCCGACTGTCCATCAGTCTGTGGATGAAAGGTTGTACTAAACCTTAACTGGGTGCCTAAACCTCTGTGCAGTCGCTCCCAAACATGACTCGTAAACTGGGGACCTCTGTCTGATACTATGGTGACTGGAACTCCGTGCAGTCACACTATCTCATGGACATACAACTGTGCTAGCTTCTCAGCAAAATAGGTTGTCTTGATAGGTAAGAAATGTGATGTCTTTGTCAACCTATCAACTATTACCCAGATGGAATCATGTCCTTTTCTTGTCCTGGGTAGGCCAACAACAAAGTCCATGGTCACATGATCCCACTTCCACTGTGGTATGGGTAAAGTTTGCATTGTTCCTGCAGGCTTCTGGTGTTCAACTTTAACTTACTGACACACAGGACACTGCATAACAAACTCAACAACATCCTTCTTCATTCCAGGCCACCAATACATATCTTTCAAGTTTCGATACATCTTGGTGCTTCCTGGATGCATAGCATACATTGAAGAATGAGCTTCTTCCAGAACTAACTTTCTCAAGTTATCCACATCAGGCACTATCATCCTCCCATGATAACAAGATACTTGGTCATCTGAGTCATGGAAACCATCTCATTTCTCATTACCATACTCCGATCTGATCTGTTGAACTGCAGCATCAACTTGCTGTGCCTCCTTAATCTGCTCTCTCAGAGTAGGTTTTATATGCATCTCAACTAACAACCCAGCTAACAATGATACTTTCAACTATACATTGTCTTGTCTTAAGGAGATAAGCATATCTCTCCTAGAGCATACCAAAAAGTTTAGTTGTGCTCTATCTAAGGCTGGTGTTGCTGATTTCCTACTCAAAGCATCTGCAACCACATTGGCCTTCCCTGGATGGTAATCAATTGTACATTCATAATCTTTGATTAACTCCATGCAGTGGCGTTGCCTCATGTTAAGCTCATGCTGAGAAAAGATGTACTTAAGGTTCTTATGATCAGTGAAAATCTGGAATGTCTCTCCATAGAGATAATGTCTCCAGATTTTCAAGGCATGAACCACAACAGCTAGCTCTAGGTCGTGTGTCGGATAATTCCCCTCGTGTTTCTTAAGCTGTTGTGAAGCAAAAGAAATCACTTGTTTATCCTACATCAACACACATACAAGTCCATTCTTGGAGGCATCACAGAAAACCATGTATCCTTTGCCTTGCTCAGGTAGCACAAGTACAGGTGCACTTGTCAACCTCTCCTTTAATAGCTGAAAAAATTGCTGACACTTATCACTCCAAACAAAAGGAACGTCCTTCCAGGTCAACATAGTCAAGGGTAAGGCTATATAACTGAAGTTATTAATGAACCTTCGGTAATAGCCAGCCAACCCTAAGAAACTATGGATCTCCATCAGTGTCTTCGACTGTTCCCATTTTAGAACATATTCTACCTTTTTAGGGTCAGCACGAATACCCGAGGCAGATATCATGTGTCCAAGAAAAGATACCTCCGGCAACCAAAACTCACACTTGCTAAACTTAGCGTATAGCTTATGTTCTCTTAGCAAAGTTATAGTCTGACGAAGGTGCTGTTCATGCTGCTGAGAATATCTACTATAGATCAGAATGTCATCTATGAAGACAACAATACACTGATCGAGGAAAGGTCGGAAGATTCTATTCATGAGTTCCATAAATGCAGCTGGTACATTAGTTAGCCCGAACGACATAACTGTGAACTCATAGTGACCATACCTTGTCCTAAAGGCAGACTTGGGTATGTCACTGTCCTTAATACAAAGTTGATGATATCCTGACCTCAAGTCTATCTTCGAGAAGACGGTTGCACCACGCAACTGGTCAAAGAGATCATCAATCCTCGGCAGAGGGTACTTATTCTTTATTGTTACTTTGTTTAGTTGTCTATAATCAATGCACAACCACATTGATTCATATTTCTTTTTAACAAAAAGAACCGGAGCACCCCAGGGTGAAGTGCTCGGTCGGATGAAACCCTTCTCAAGTAACTCTTGAAGCTATTTCTTGAGTTCTGCCATCTCGGCAGGCGCCATCCTATATGGTGTCTATGCTATGGGTTGTGTATATGGGATCAAATTGATTTCAAAATCAATTTCCCGAGGTGGTGGTACACCTGGAAGTTCTTCAGGAAATACGTCTTCAAATTCCCTGACTACAGGAACTTCAGCAGGTTTAGGACTCTCCATGGTAGTATCTACCACATGGGCTAAGAATGCATAACATTCTTACCTAATCAGCTTTTCAGCAACCATAGCTGACACAAGACAGGTATGTAGAATCTTTCTCTCTCCTTGAAAGATCCATGTGTCGCTTTCATCAGCAAACACAGCTTGCTTGGATTCACAATCCAAGACAACCCTATACCTTTCCAAGGTATCCATCCCAAGGATTATGTCAAATCCTTGCATCTCAAGTGGTATGAGGTCCACTTGAATGCGATGATCAGAAAAGAAGAGGATGCAGGGAGAGCATACCTCCTGCAACACGGCAGACCCTCTCAACAGAGTCTCAAGCAACAAGCTATCTGCCCTATGACTGAACATCATATTGCAGTTACGAATCACTCTTTGAGTGATAAAGGAGTGCGTAGCACCCGGGTCAATCAAAATAGATACAACAGAGGATGTAGACATATCAAGATATAACAACTCCATCTGACCTGCCACAACCCGAGGGTTGATCACTGCATCAGGTGGGTTCATTGCGTAGAACCTTGCTACCGCCTGAGGTTGATTCGGCACTAACGATCCAGCTTGGGACACTTGTCCACGTCCTCTAGCTGCTCCTTGAAACTGCCTCCTCTGGGATCCTTACTGACTCTACCTATGTGGTTGTGTTACACTTGCTGGTCTAGCTCTGCAGTCTTTCATCAAATGCCCCATCTTCCCACATATATAATAACTTCTATCCAGTTGTTGTGGTCTTGGTGGTCCTGTAACCGACATAGATGCTGAACTGTGAGCTCCTTGTAGTGGTAGGCTTCGTCCTCTACCTCTACTCGGTGTCCACTGAGTCTGAGCACTAGGTCTAGGTGGTGGTGGTGTAGGTGCAGAAAACCTAGGCTTCTTGAAGTCTCTAGATGAAGACCCCTGGAACTGAGGATACGTCCTCTTATGGGTTTGCCTCTTCTCAGCTACGAACCTTTCTATTCTTTTGACAGACTCTATGAAGGTAGCAAACCTTTCCTGGTTCTCTAGGGCAGACACGGGAGTAGTTAGCTCAGCGTTTAACCCTTTTTCAAATCGCCTAATCCTCTCTTCTTCTGTAGCGGCCATGTGCAGACAAAATCACAACAACTACATGAACTTAGCTTCATATTCACTAATGTTCATTATACCTTGTCTCAACCTCTCGAACTGAGAGATCTTCTCATCTAGGAACATCTTAGGGAAATATCTATTGACAAATTCCCGTCGAAAGACTTTCCATGTAACCTCCACACCTAGCCTCTTCTGCTCTTCCATGGTCCACCAGTGACCAGCACTCCCCTTGAGAAGATAAACAACATGTCTAACCTTCTCAACTTCTAGAATGTTCAGAATTCTAAAGGCCTTCTCTAGTTCGGTCAACCACAGGTCGGCATCTATGGGATCAGCCGTTCCAAAGTACTCGGTTGCTCCAACTCAGTGAATTAGTTCGAACGTCTTGCCGATTCCTTGTCCTTCAGATTGGGCAGATGCCCTAGGTGCAGGCATAAGCATCCTATCTGTGATGTGTGACATGGCAGTCATAAATTACCCGAACATGGTCTGAACGGCTGGGTTCCCCATGTCAGCTGGGTTAAACTGGGGTGGCTTGGGTACAGGTTGTTCTATATCCAGGTTCCTTGCACCTTCTCGGGGTGCAGCGATGCTACTCTCTGCCACATACTCCTCGTGTGGTCCAGACATCCTTAACTTATCTTCTTCTCCTGAGGAGTTGAAGACACTATTAGATATACAGGAAGACACTAAGAATAGACTCGACATCCTAAGTCCTATGTCTCTGTAGACTCAGCGAACCTAGAGCTCTGATACCACTTAACTTGTGGACTCCGAACTGGAAATCACGAAGTAAACTCAGCGGAAGCGATTAATTAGCAACGGAATACAAAAAATCACTAAAAATTAAAACTTTTTAAGAAAATATTTTGTAACCATAAAATTTTTTATAATAAAAAAGATAAACAACTTACATCTTTGTTAAATCACCTCTTGAGTGATTATATACATCCAGATACAAAATTTTGAGGCTTAAAGCCAAAATCTTAGATCTACTGACTCCTAGGACCTGAGAGTACAAAGACGACATAAGACAAACTAACTACGGGACTGGGCAATCAGTATCTCCACCTAAGATTCACTGCTATCCTTGGTGTTGCTGCTGCTGATACTGCTCACCCGCAGACTGGTTCCTTCGTCCTCGGTGACCACCTAAAAAGTTGAAATCTACAGGGTGAGCCAATTTTAAATAATTGTCCCAACGAGATTTATAACTCTCCAGCAGAAGCTTTGTTATAGCAATCGAAGATCAACATAAGAAGAATCACTTAGAACATTCAACAGCAGGTTGGATAATAAGTAAAGCAACTTCATTAAGGAATATGAAGAACATGTATACTAGATATTCGAATAGGATATTAATATAAACAATGTAACATCAATCATTGTTTCTCATAGTTCAACCCTAGCAGATATGCTACGCGGCTGATTATGTTTTACAAACATTATTATGCCCTGCAGAGATGAGGTATACCCCTCATACTCCAACCGATCACTACTAAAGTCGCATCGGTATCATACCTAGGTCATCAAATGAGCCGCATTCTTATGACCTTATCTTCCTCAGTCAGTGTGAGGATCAACATGCAGGACATCTCGTGTCTATACTACTATAGCTTACCTGGGTACTCTGGCACTTCACTATTAGAGTCACAGTGGCTTTCTGTACTCTCTTTGCCATCGAAAGATCTCTTGTTTATCTCTCATCGATGCGACATTAAAGATTCCCTCGGGAGAATAGTGATACATCACCCCGACATAAACATATAGTGAAGGGTTGATGGATTAAGGTACATCTACATCAATTCCTACACTAGGACATAAGGATATTCGCATCCATATTCCCCCACATACTCAAAAGTATGCGATCCAGGAGTTCCCCTAGGAAAACCTGTTTTACCATCATTTAGCTTCTGACAATGATGGATCTATGATCAGGGCTCTACATGGTATGATTATACTTGATTATTTAGGTACATTTCAGCATTCTTTTAACATCAAGCATGTTTCCAAACATTTAGATATTAAACACTGCTTTAAAAGAAGAATACTAAATGAATCAAGTTTAGCTCACATAAGTTATCATCTAGATATCAATTCTTAACCATTACATTACTATAATTCAAGAATGGGGGTATTCAAACCCTTAAATCATCATAAGTCATCTAATCAGCATGATCTTGATGTTACTCATGGCTCTTACATCCCATTAATCTCATCTGTTGTCACTTAAGCTTAGACAACATAGCATATGTCACTTATTCACAAAGCCTACAACATGCTTTGAATGAATATAATATCATAACCCTTACCTGGTTATGAGCATACTCTCATAAGAACCTGCATGATTAATATAATTGATGACATTCATATATAACAATATTAGCACAATACCCAAACTTTTCAATTTCTTTATATAACACCATGGCCGTGCCTCCTTGCACGGTCGTGCAAGGGAAAGCTACCATGGCCGTGCTCCTTAGCACGGTCGTGCTGTTATCAACATACCTCAGTTGGTTTTTAGGGTTAGGCTTTATTTACCTTGTTTAGGGATTCTAGACACCTTTAGTTACAAGGTATAAAGGTTTCTCATGTTATGATTCATTCATAGGGTTTCATGCTTAAAGGCATAATCTAGAATTATTCCTTTCATGATATCACCCTAAATTAGGGTTTACTATTCACTTCATGGTGAGTTAAGCTCATATCATCACCATGTATGAAATTATCCTCATTGATGCCTTAAATTAGGTTAAGATTAATTAATCATCATAATTAGGGTTTCCATGATCTCACCTTGATGGATCATACCCTAATCATGTACATTCACATATATTGAAGGTATTTTATTTATCTTTCAATCATATTCAGAGCCTTCTCTCTCCTCTCACTAATAGATGATGATTACATCACTCAAGTTAGGTTAGGTCAAGTCAATTTTGATAAACATAAGTTAAGTCATCATCATTATGTCATTTAGGGTTTGTTCAATCAAGGGGTGTTATCTACTTGAACCCTCCAAGGATACATTGGTAATGTTCACCATTGATCATAGCATGGGTTAATCTACTAATCACTTAACCTCTTAATGTCTTCAGGTATCATTAGGGTTTGAGTTAATCAACCATTGAACCATCTAAGCCTTCAAGGCATTAGGTACTATTAACCCTAAAAGTCCCCAAACGGTCTCACACTTCAACCTCCAAACGGTTTTGAAACCGCATGGAGGAGTTGACTATTTGGTATCTTTGACCTTCAAGACCATATGACACTCAAGACCATTTGACCTTAAATGGTCTTGAAACCATTTGATCATGTTGACCGTTTGGGAAGGGTTGACTTTGAAACCGTTTGATCAAACCACATGACCAAACCGCATGGGCAAACCGCATGAGTTGAAATGGTTTTGAAACCGTTTGAACCCAAACGGTCTTCAGACCGTTTGGACCCAAACGGTCTTGAGACTGTTTGGTCCAAATGTCTCAAAACCGCATGGACCTAAAAAGTGCATCAACACTTATAATCGATTAGGGTTTTCAATGTTGAACCCCTCAATTGGTCTCATACATGTTAACCACTTATCAATTGAGCCAATTAGGGTTATCCTTAAGCAATTGGACACTCAATTGACCCTTAATTGATATCCAATTAGGGTTGGGACCGATTGAATTAGGGTTTATAATTGATCAACCATCAACATCCATCAAAATGAGTCTAATTGAAGTTGAACCCATCAATTGTCACTCAATTGGACCAGGACTTGGCCCAAACGGTCTTGAGATCATTTGGATATCCTCCAAACGGTCTTGAGACCATTTTCCCAAAGTCACATCAAAATCTAAGTCCATTTGTTAAGGGTTGAACCCTAATTAAGTCTAAAATCAGAACTTTTAATTATTTCAACAACCTATTGTGATTGGACTCTCAATTGATCAAACTACCTTAACCCTAGACCTCCAAACAGTCTTGGGTGATCACCAAATGATTTTTAAACCGTTTGGGCCACTCAACCCAAACTTCAACATGATTGGTCCATAAAATCAGCATTTGAACCTGATTAGGGTTTAGGTGATTTAAAGTGCCTTCAACTTGAAAATTACTTGCAATAAGATGGTGATTCTTTGTAGGTGGTTAATTCATAATGTGTCCAGCAGACCCTCAAATGGTCAACACTTGGTCAAACCCCTCAAACGGTTTTGAAACCGTTTGAGTCTAAACGGTTTTGCAAACCGCATGAGATCAAACGGTTTTGAAACCGTTTGGTCCCAAACGGTTTTGCAAACCGTTTGGACCATGGGTGAGGGACCGTTTGATAAAGTTGCCTAGGTATTCACGCCCATCGTCATCTACCTTGAGACCAAGGTCTGTTCTTCACAGATTTTCTTGCAAGATTGCAAAGGAAGATGGGAAAGGAGAAGAACTAGCTACTATGTACAAGAACAAAGATATGTATAACAATGCAAAAGGTTTAGAACAAAGATATGCTACAATGTGATCTCAAGTGAATTTTATATGCAAGTGATGTACTCAAGTGCGTTTAGGTGTCCTAAGGCATGTGCTATATATAGGAATGGCCTAAAAGTACTTAGGGACGTTCTAAACATTTTCTAGGGGGTTCTTAGTGCTTAACTAGCCGTTAAGTGTCCACTAATTGCATTTGCAACGACTAGTTAATTAGTTCTAAAAAGTGCAATTGTGATGCTCAACTCCCAACTACTTTTTCCACTAACTCTAACAGTTATATAGCAAACTCTAACAGTTATATAACTAAGTCTAACAGTTATATATACAGAACTCTTCTCGATCGAGAAGTTTGTCGACTGAGTGTCTCTCTGTCGAGGAAATTGTTGACCGAGGGTGAGTGTAGAGAAACATTCAACTCAACTCCCAACTACTTTTTCCACTAACTCTAATAGTTATATAACTAAGTCTAACGGCTATAGAACCTGCTCGAGGCATTGTCTCGGTCGAAGTAAAGTTCGACCGAGCCTTTCTTTGTGATGACTTTTAGCAGGTTATGAAAAGATGTTCGCACTTTAGAATTGGGAGTTTCTCGATCGAGAAGATGTTCAACTGAGAGTATCTCGGTCGAGAAGTTTGTCGACCGAGACAAACTCTGTTACAAAACTTTAACTCATATGCTAAGTGTAAGAAATGAATGTGAAATTGTGATGCTCACTTAGGGATGACCTATCTAAGTGTTGTGTGTGGATAGGGAAGATCTAAATGCTTGATTTACATGATATCTAAGTACTGGTACATTATAAACTTGTACAAGTTTTTACATTGATTACAATCATGAAAATAAAGCAATTTTGGCAAATTAATCTTCCAAGTCTTCACTATCCATGACCTTATATACTTGTCCCTGAAACACTCAAATAGCAAGTTAAAACAACAAGAAAGTAATGGTTGTCATCATAAAAAAAGGGATTATAATAATGTCCAGATTAACCAACAATCTCCCCCTTTTTGAAGATGACAAACATTTCCAAAATATAATTAAATGAAATATAAATCATATGATTTTCATACCTAAAGTTTACCTTTTGCAGCCATTCTTTTATTTGCAAGTATGTGCTAGTCGAGAGATTATTAAATTCATTTTATTTTATGTTATTGATTTTATATTATTTCTCCCCCTTTGTCATTTTAAAAAGATAACCAAGCTAAGCATTAAGTATGACTTTTATTTCTCCCCCTGAATTTGATAATTTGATACTGAATGCAAACCACTTATTTTTATATCAAATTTAGCCACAATTTATTTCCCAATCATTTGCAAAGGATTTTATGCCTTGAAATGATATGAGGTCCTTTTAGATTCATGGCATATGTGTTTTGATTTCTCATCCATTTTACAAGGGATGTTAAGCCCTGGAAATGATATGGGATCGATTTAGGCTTATAGTAGAATCAATGAATGTATCTCTAACCAAATGCACGGGATGTTAATCCCTAATTTGTTTAGAGAATTCCATCAAGGACAAGATATTCATAAATATTGTAGGCTCCTTTATTTTCATAACCAAGATATTCATAAATATTGTAAGCTCCTTCTTATAGTTAAGATAGTTTTTGTGAGCTCCAACTTAATCTTATAATCAAGATAATTTAAGGATTCTAAGGTCATTATGATTATTAGATCATAATAAGTTAACCTTTTATGAGAGCTATACACTAAAATTTTGTTTTTAATATACTAAGATTGAGTGCAACGAAATGATTTACAATTAAGGATTTTGTCAAGCTTATTTTAGGTGGACCTTGACTTCAACCTGGGAGCCCCTTGATCAAACTTTGATTTTGACCAAGAGGCAATTTCTGTAGATTTCCAATTTAAGCATTCACAATAATCCATTTGATTGAATATAAAGCCTTTATGTATAGAAAAATTTGTACCTTAAAAATAGATTTGATTCATATAGTATTTAATGACTTGAAGCAAATTTATATGACTTGTAACATTTTTTCTCTTAGAACAAACAATTTGATAAAACATTAATATTCTTGTTCTAAGAAAGATATTAAAATCACATAATCTTACTTGCCTTTTTCTTTATAGAATATTTTATATGCAAAACATAGAACTTGAAGTCCATAGTGAAAAATATTCATGCATCATAAAGATGATATCCTTTTCCATAAGCTAAGCATAAGATATGTCAAGATGCATTTGTATTACACATATTTTCCTTAATGCAATAATGGCATTTTCAATTTTATAACATCATCTATCTATGCAATGAGCTGAATCTAAGTTAGGTATATTAATAGAAAACTTAATCAATCAAACATGTTCAATATAAGTTGAGTCATTCGAACTATTCTTTGATCGAGTATATCTCGATCGAAGTTTTTCTCGACCGAGTCTTCTTTTATTTTTATAGGTTTTTATCAGGCTTTTGCAGGGTTAAAACAGTAACTTGCTCGGTCGATGAATTCTCAACTGACAACATCTGGGTCGACTGTTTTCTTGAAACAAGTGTGTTTTTGTATTGTTTTTCAGTAATTATTTGCAAGCAAAAGGTAATACAATTTTGCAAGAATATAAAAGTTAAAGCTTAGTTTTGTTGAGATAAGACATTGGAATATTAAAGTAACATTTTAGGTCAAATCTCAACTAATCAAATTAAAATCTCTAAGTTTTAGGAACCCAAACTAGATCAACATCCTTTTTCTTGTATGGGCAAGGGAATGAATAATGTCCAAGTTGTAAATAGTAATGACAATATATATAATAAATTTCATTTCTTTTCTTAGCTGGATTGGCTTTAGCCAAATACATAACTTTAGTCTTGGGCACTTGTGTCCTTCTCGTTCAAGGTTTTTGAAAATATTTACCTTTGGGCTTATAACCTAGTCCTCTTCTTCCAATCTAACCAGAAGAATCTTGTAGAATGTTATCAAGAATATCATTGTATAACCTAGTCCTCTTCTTTTCTCCTATTTGTGTTCATCCGCCAATATTTCTTCTTCTTCTAGGTAGCTTCATGAGCCTCCAAGTTTCCAATGAGTTGTTCCATCCTTAATGTAGTGAGATCATTGGCTTCTTCAATGGCCGTCACATTTGGTTTGTACTTTGGAGGCAAGCACCTAAGAATCTTTGATACTTGATCCTCTTCACTAATGGATTTACCTAATGCATTCAACCCATTAACAATAGAAGAAAACTTTGCATACATTTCACTAATAGAATCATATGGTTCCATACAAAACTGTTCAAACTTTTGTTAAGCATACCAATTTTGGAATTTTTTACTTGAACAGTTCCTTCATAAGTAATCGAGAGTCTATGTCATATTTCATACATAGTTTCACAATTTGAAATTCTATTAAACTCACCTACGGAGATTGAAAAATAAAGGATACTTACAGCTTTTGCATTTAGTTGGGATAGCTTTACCGTATTAGCATCCCATGTAGCATACTCTATTTGAGGAAGATCATAAGTATTTGAAACCATTCTCCAAAGATCCTATCTGATTCCTTGGAAATAAAATTGCATCCTCCTCTTCCAGTAGGTGTAGTTGGTGTTGTCAAATGGTGGATGCTGAGCTAGGAGTGTTCCTTCCAAGTTGAGGTTGTTTATTACCCCATCACCCATTTTCTTTAAGACTTTGTTAAAGTTCCTTGAAGCCTTCTCTGATACCAATTGAAAAACCACTAGAGGGGGGGTTAATAGGGTTTTATAGTAATTTTAATATTGATTCAACCAAGCAACCACATCTGAAAATTTAGAGAAGGAGACACGGTGTTTAGAGTGGTTCCACCCTTAGCAAATACTAAGGGAGTCAGTCCACTACCCAATTGTTTCCAATTGGGATTTTGAAAGCACTTGTATTTTATTACCTCACAAGGATGTTACATAAGATACAAATACCATCACCCTTAGGATATCCTTCACCTCGAAGTAGTCTCACCAACCTTGAAGCAGCCTTCCTTGAAGTAACTCCAAGCTTCCCCTTGAAGTAGCCTTCCTCTTAAAGTAGCTTCCCATTGAGACAACCTTCTTGATGTAATACAAATCCATCGAGTTACCTTCACCACCTGAAGAAGCTCCAACAACTTCCTTTCCTAAGCCTCCAACCTAGGAGTAGAAAAGGAGAACAAAACACAATAAAAGGAGCAAGATTGGAAGAAGGAAAAAACGTTACCAATAGAGTATAGTGCTTTGATCCTATATCAAGTGTTTGATCTCCTAACCAAAGTGGATGAATGTGGATGTATAGTGGAGAGGATATATCAGCCTATAGGACACAAATTCACAGCTTGTGGAAATGTTTTGCAAGTGAAATCTCTACTAATGGCTTTCTACAATGTGATCTCAAGTGAATTGTTTATGCAAGTGATGTACTCAAGTGAGTTTAGGTTTCCTAAGGCATGTACTATATATAGGAATGGCCTACAAGTACTTAGGGACATTCTAAAAATTTTCTAGGGGGTTCTTAGTGCTTAACTAGCCATTATGTGTCCCCTAATTGCATTTGCAGTGGCTAGTTAATTAGTTCTGAAAAGTGCAGATAGAACTCTTCTCGATCGAGAAGTTTGTCGACCGAGTGTCTCTCAGTCGAGGAAATTGTCGATCGAGGGTGAGTCTGGAGCAACATTCAACTCAACTCCCAACTACTTTTTCCACTAACTCTAACAATTATATAACTAAGTCTAACGGCTATAGAACCTGCTCCAGACACTGTCTCAGTCGAAGTAAAGTTCGACCGAGCCTTTCTCTGTGATTGCTTTTAGCAGGTTATGCAAATATGTTTGTGCTTTAGACTTGGGATTTTCTCAGTCAAGAAGATGTTCGACCGAGAGTATCTCGCTCGAGAAGTTTGTCGACCAAGACAAACTCTATTTTAAAACATTAACTCATACACTAAGTGTAAGAAATGAATGTGCAATTGTGATGCTAACTTTGGGATGACCTATCTAAGTGTTAAGTGTGGATAGGGAAGATCTAAATGCTTGATTTACATGATATCTAAGTACTTGTACATTATAAACTTGTACAAGTTTTTACATTAATTACAATCATGAAAATAAAGCAATTGTAGCAAATTAATCTTCCACGTCTTCGCTATCCATGACCTTATATACTTGTCCCTGAAACACTCAAATAGGAATTTAAAACCACAAGAAAGGAATGGTTGTCATCATCAAAACAAAGGGATTACAAAAATGTCCAATTTAGCCAACAATCTCCCCCTTTTTGAAGATGACATTCATTTCCAAAATATAAATCAATGAAATATAAATCATATGAGTTTCATACCTGAAGTTTACCTTTTGCAACCATTCTTTTATTTGCAAGTATGTGCTAGCCGAGAGATTATGAAACTCATTTTATTTTATGTTATTGATTTTATATTATTTCACCCCATTTGTCATTTCAAAAAGATAACCAAGCTAAACATTAAGTATGACTTTTATTTCTCCCCCTGAATTTGATAATTTGATACTCAATGCAAACCACTTATTTTTATGTCAATTTTAGCTACAATTTATTTGCAAATCATTTGCAAAGGATGTTAAGCCTTGAAATGATATGAGATCCTTTTCGATTCATGGCATATGTGTTTTGATTTCTCATCCATTTTACAAGGGATGTTAAGCCCTAAAAATGATATGGGATCCATTTAGGCTTATAGTAAAATCAATGAATGTATCTCTAACCAAATGCACGAGATGTTAAGCCCTAATTTGTTTAGAGAATTCCATTAAGGACAAGATATTCATAAATATTGTAGGCTCCTTTATTTTCATAACTAAGATATTCATAAATATTGTAGGCTCCTTCTTATAGTTAAGATAGTTTTTGTGAGCTCCCCCTTAATCTTATAATCAACATAATTTAAGGATTCTAAGGTCATTATGAGTATTATATCATAATAAGTTAACCTTTTATGAGAGCTATACACTAAAATTTTGTTTTCAATATACTAAGATTGAGTGCAAGGAAATGATTTACAATTAAGCATTTTGTCAAGATTATTTTAGGTTGACCTTGACTTCGACCTGGGCGCCCCTTGATCAAACTTTGATTTTGACCAAGAGGCAATTTCTATAGATTTCCAATTTAAGCATTCACAATAATCCATTTGATTGAATATAAAGCCTTTATGTATAGAAAAATTTGTACCTTAAAAACAAATTTGATTCATATAGTATTTAATGACTTGAAGCAAATTTATATGACTTGTAACATTTTTTCTCTTAGAACAAGAAATTTGATAAAACATTAATATTCTTGTTCTAAGAAAGATATTAAAATTACATAATCTTACTTGACTTTTTCTTTATAGAATATTTTATATGCAAAACATAGAACTTGAAGTCCATAGTGAAAAATATTCATGCATCATAAAGAAGATATCCTTTTCCATAAGCTAAGCACAAGATATGTCAAGATGCATTTGTATTATAGAGATTTTCCTTAATGAAATAATGGAATTTTCAATTTTATAGCATCATCTATCTATGCAATGAGCTGAACCTAAGTTAGGTATATTGATAGCAAACTGAATCAATCAAACATGTTCAACAGAAGTTAATTCGGTCAAACTATTCTTCGATCGAGTATATCTCGATCGAAGATTTTCTCGACCGAGTCTTCTTCTATTTTTATAGGTTTTTATCAGGCTTTTGCAGGCTTAAAATAGTAACTTGCTCGGTCGACGACTTCTCAACCGACAACATCTCGGTCGACTATTTTCTTGACCGAGTGTGTTTCTGTATTGTTTTTCAGTAATTATTTGCAAGCAAAAGATAATACAATTTTGCAAGAATATAAAACTTAAAGCTTAGTTTTGTTGAGAAAAGACATTTGAATATTAAAGTAACATTTTAGGTTAAATCTCAACTAATCAAATGAAAATCTCTAAGTTTTAGGAACCCAAACTAGATCAACATCTTTTTTCTTGTATGTACAAAAGAATGAATAATGTCCAAGATGTAAATAGTAATGACAACATATAGAATCAATTTCATTTCTTTTCTTAGCTAGATTGGCTTTAGGCACATACATAACTTTAGTCTTGGGCACTTGTGTCCTTCTCATTCTAGGTTTTTTAAAAGATTTACCTTTGGGCTTATAACCTAGTCCTCTTCTTCCAATCGACCAGAAGAATCTTGTAGAATTTTATCAAAAATATCATTGTTTATCAAGCTACTAATTTCTCTTTGTAATTTAGCAATCTCATCCATTTTCTTTTTGATATCTAACTTTTCTTGATCTAGATTAGATGATAAAGCATCTTTTTCCTTAATAATAGAATCATAATCTATATGATTACATAGGATAGGTTGGGTCTGAAAATTATGCAGTTTTGCAAGCAAATCAGCCTTTTCTTGAGAAAGAAGATCATGATTTGTTTTTAAAGTAAGCAACATCACATTGCAATCATTTAAAGATGATTTCAAGGTAAGGTTTTCAGAAGTAATTGTGTCCTTTTCAAAATAAAGATTATTTAATTTAGTATACAAATCCTCATTAGTTTTAGTATATTTCTTTAGTTTCTTTTTGCAATCAACATATTTCCCATGTGTATCTTGAAGACTAGCAATTAGATCTTCTTTTGGCAAATAAAAAAGTCTTACCTCCTCTTCTTTTTCATTTTTTGTAGCAATAAGGCACTCTACTTCTTTTTCTCCATCTTCACTATCATCACTTGAATCACCCCATGCAACTTTATATGCTCTTTCTTTCTTCTTGTGAGATGATTTCTTCCCCTTCTTAAGTTTTGGACAATCACCTTTCAAGTGTCCCTTTTTGCCACATTCAAATCACCTGGAGGAAAAAACACTAGGAATTTTGTTAGGTTTAAAACTTCTATACTGCTTACCATTTACAATGAGTGTTTCTTCTTCACTATCTTCTTCACTTGTGTCATGACTATTCTTGGTTGATGCTTTGAATGCAATGCCCTTTCTTTTCTCCTTTTCGTGTTCAGCCGCCAATCTTTCTTCTTCTTCTAGGGTAGCTTCATGAGCCTCCAAGTTTCCAATGAGTTGTTCCATCCTTAATGTAGTGAGATCATTGGCTTCTTCAATGGCCGTCACATTTGGTTTGTACTTTGGAGGCAAGCACCTAAGATCTTTGATACTTGATCCTCTTCACTAATGGTTGTACCTAATGCATTCAACCCATTAACAATAGAAGAAAACTTTGCATACATTTCACTAATAGAATCATATGGTTCCATACGAAACTGTTCAAACTTTTGTTAAGCATACCAATTTTGGAATTTTTGACTTGAACAATTCCTTCATAAGTAATAGAGAGTCTATGCCATATTTCATATGTAGTTTTACAATTTTAAATTCTATTAAACTCACCTATTGAGATTAAACAATAAAGGATACTTACAACTTTTACATTTAGTTGGGCTCGATTTACTGTATTAGCATCCCATGTAGCATACTCCATTTGAGGAAGATCATATGTATTTGAAACCATTCTCCAAAGATCCTAGATGATTCCTTGGAAATAAAATTACATCCTCCTATTCTAATAGGTGTAGCTGGTGCCATCAAATGGTGGAGGCCAAACTATGAGTGTTCCTTCCAAGTTGAGGATGTTTAGTACCCCATCACCCATTTTCTTCAAGACTTTGTTATAGTTTCTTGAAGCCTGCTCTGATACCAATTGAAAAACCACTAGAGGGGGGTGAATAGGGTTTTATAGTAATTTTAATATTGATTCAACCAAGCAACCAAAATTGAAAATATGGAGAAGGAGACATGACGTTTAGAGTGGTTCCACCCTTAGAAAATACTAAGGGAGTCAGTCCACTACCCAATTGTTTCCAATTGGGATTTTGAAAGCACTTGTATTTTATTACCTCACAAGGATGTTCCATAAGATACAAATACCTTCACCCTTAGGATAGCCTTCTCCTAGAAGTAGTCTCGCCAACCTTGAAGCAGCCTTCCTTGAAGTAACTCCAAGCTCCCCCTTGAAGTAGCCTTCCTCTTGAAGTAGCTTCCCGTTGAGATAGCCTTCTTGAAGTAATCCTAAGTCTGCCGAGCTACCTTCACCACCTGAATAAGCTCCAACAACCTCCTTTCTGTAGCCTCCAACCTAGGAGTAGCAAAGGAGAACAAAACACAATAAAAGGAACAAGATTGGAAGAAGGAAACAACGTTACCAATAGAGTATATCGCTTTGATCCTATATCAAGCGTTTGATCTCCTAACCAAAGTGGATGAATGTGTTTGTATAGTGGATAGGAGATATCATCCTATAGGGAACGAATTCACTGCATGTGTAAATGTTTTGCAAGTGAAAGCTTTGCTAATGGCTACAATATGATCTCAAGTCAATTGTATTTGAAAGTGATGTACTCAAGTGAGTTTAGGTGTCCTAAGGCATGTCCTATATATAGGAATGGACTACAAGTACGTAGGGATGTTATAGACATTTTCTAGGGGGTTTTTAGTGCTTAACTAGACGTTAAGTGTCCACTAATTGCATTTGCAATGACTAGTTAATTAGTTCTTAAAAGTGCAGATAGAACTCTTTTCGGTCGAGAAGTTTGTGGACCGAGTGTCTCTCGGTCGAGGAAATTGTCGACTGAGGGTGAGTCTGGAGCAACGTTCAACTCAACTCCCAACTACTTTTTCCACTAACTCTAACGATTATATAACTAAGTCTAACAACTATAGAACCTGATCGAGACACTGTCTCGGTCGAAGTGAAGTTTGACTGAGCCTTTTTCTATGATGGCTTTTAGCAGGTTATGCAAAGATGATCGTGCTTTAGACTTGGGAGATTCTTGGTCTAGAAGATGTTTGACTGAGAGTATCTCAGTCGAGAAGTTTGTCGACCGATACAAACTCTATTTCAAAACTTTAACTCATATGCTAAGTGTAAGAAATCAATGTGCAATTGTGATGCTCACTTAGGGAGGACCTATCTAAGTGTTGTGTTTGGATAGGGAAGATCTAAACACTTGATTTACATGCTATCTAAGTACTTGTACATTAGAAACTTGTACAAGTTTTTACATTGATTACAATCATGAAATTAAAGAAATTTTAGCAAATTAATCTTCCAAGTCTTCGCTATCCACGACCTTATATACTTGTGCCTAAAACACGCAAATAGCAAGTTAAAACCACATGAAATAAATGGTTGTCATCCTCAAAACAAAGGGATTATAATAATGTCCAATTTAGCCAACATTTTCTTCCTTCTTGGATGAATTGAGTAATTACTTGGTATTATCTTTCCAGACAGAGAAAAAAATATAGAGAGAGATAGTATATCCCTACCTTACTCCATGTTTGGACTTGATTGGTAATATCAAATCCCCATTCTAGTTGATCTTTGTATCACCAATCTTATGAGCTGTGTAATAACATTGAATAGCGGGCTCAAAATTCATGTGTAGGTCAAGGTAACTTGGACAAATGAAAAGTATATCCTTTAATGTGATTTTGTGATGTCCATGTTCATAGCCATAATCCTCCTTAATCCCATCTTGGTTGTCATTTTATGTATAAAATCTTGCACAAGAAGGATGATACGTGTAATTTTCCTTCAAGAGAGGAATTGGACTGAAAAAGTTATTTTCCATATCGGTTAATGTGGCTTGAGTCTTCTAAAATAATCTTAGAAATGATTTTTCACTAACACTGTTAAAAAATGGTCAACTGTAATTCATTTCAAATGGTAGGTTTGTTGGTTTTTGCTATAAACACCATGGTCGATTATGCAAATTTCCTACATAACAGTTTGCAAATGAAACTTCCTTAATGTCTTCACATGGCACTCTCACATTGGACCTATCAAATTGTAGGAAGTCAAACCTTCTCGACCTAGTTCCCTCATCGACACCATTTTCTAGATTGGAGAATGTATTTCCTCCTTGCTTACTACTACAGACAGATAATGCATTGCCTCGTCACTAAGATGGATGAATTCTTCAAAGCACTCCTATAGGCCTTGACATGCCTTGCCGAATTCCATTTAGTAAATAACCAATAAGAGTGTTTTTGGATTAAGGGGTCGACTCCCTTTTTTTCCTCTATCCACAACCCCAATTTTTGTTCATGATTTTATTTATATTTTTTCTTTTCTTGCATCAACAAATTTCCAAAAGAAAATTAGTTTTATCTCCAGGTTTCATCAACATACGTAATAGCCTTGGCTTCACTTTCTAGAACTATGATGCATAAAATGTATTCATGCCTTAGATGCAGGTCCCAAATTGTAGAGTTAATATAATATTTAAACAGGAAATATAGAAGTTTCTCATGTAATGTATTCTCTTCAAGGTTCTTTCATTCTCTTTATATCTTTGTCTCCTTTCATTGTTGTTCCTACCTTCAAATTTAGCATGAACTAGTCAACAATGTCCTCAAACATAACTAATGGATCCAAGAATCTTCAAGGAATCTCTAATTCTCAAGTAGTTCTTGAAATTAGTCCTTGGTGACAAAGAGTTTGGTGCATTTCCTTCTCCAATAATCTAATCAGATTAGGTGGGGAGAATGTTGTGAGGCTACACGAGGACAACCTCGAATTTAACAATTGGAAGCATGTCTAGCCAATTTTCTTCCATGACATCTCTTAATGAAATTGGTTGCATGGTTCATCTCTCAAACCTAAATCTTCCAAGAAAATATATTCCGTGGTTTGCAAAAACTACTTCCATCATCCATCACAAAGAACTAATTGTTGGATATGTACCTTGAGTTTTTTGGGGCTGTCTTCTTTGCGTGCATATCTTTAGAGAATGCCCATTCCCCTTAGTAGATAATTTATTCTCTTCAACCTCTTGTTTTTGTATTCATCAGCTTCATCCATCCCCCTTTCATAAAATCATTCTTCCCCTATATAGCCAAATATGTCACACATCACACACAAGGTTGGTACATTCTCATATTCAACAACATTTTTTCTCTATCTAATATTGAAATGAGGTTTTATTGGTTTATTAGAGTTGATTTCTACTAATATTCATGCAAATAAGCATTTTCTCATTTTCACGTGTATGTATCAACCTTTATGATCTTTTCCAATGAGGTTTCACACCCTTTCCAAAATTTATTTCTCATAGTCATTGTTTAGAAATTTATGCATGGTGGTATGTTTAGAAATTTAATATACATCATCAATGTTTCTAGTAAGACACTATTACGTGAGAAGTCTTGTTGCTAGAGTGGAGTCCCAGTCAGTGTTTCAATCTAATTCAATTTCATGTGGAGTTATATGAGACAATATTCCTTGTCTAAATCAATGGTTATAAGAGTCCCTTTTGGTTTCCATATTAGTCTAATGTTCTACCTGAAGTTCATGTAGACAATTATTATTTCCATACTTTTACTATAACTATTAGTTTTCAATGTTGTAGGATCTTTACAAAAGACTCATGCTTGATGTCAATGGATGGTGTGACTACTACTTTGTCAATTATGAATTTCTCATTCCTCTAGAGAAGTCCATAATTATCCAACATTGTAATTCCCTCATCATTTTGGATTCATTTTTATTAAACACATGCCTACACAATACATTAGATCCTTGATCTGTCTATGTTGTATTACGATGTGAGTTTCTAGTTATCACATGGTCTTCTCCAATTTGTCTCTCACCAGAGGATAACTTTTTTGGTCTCCCTCCATATTTTGTAATTAAAATCAAGGCCTTTCCTTTCCAAAGTCTTTGTTAGGTTAGACCCAAAGCATTATTGAAGTAGGCATGATTCATATCCACCACCAGAGGCAACGTTGAGACCTCAAATTCACCCTCATATAAGGCATCACCAATTCCTCAACGTTCTAGTTAAATATAGGGCTTATTTCCTATTTTTATTTAGCCTAGTTGGTTATTAATATTACTTTTAGTGGACCATTATTCATGAATAATTATTAGTGTTTCTCTATTTTTGCTTTATTAATCAAAATTAATATGAAAATATTTAGGGAAAATTGTAAGTCTCGGAAATCATTTTGCATTGACCTTGATTTGATATCTTATGAATGGTTTAGTAGGTTATTGTGGACCGTACATTAAGTGATATAAGAAAATGCAATTTACAATGTGAATTTGTCACATCCCAATTTTCATAGTTAACTTTAACTTAATATGAAGTTTTTTTCTAAATAATAATAATTGAGGGGTTTAAAGCAAAATGCCTATAATGATTGTCTTTATACAAAATAGGATGAGAAAAACTTAAGATAATAGCCAAAGTCATATTTCATTTTCATATATGAATTAAATATATCCATCAACTCATATTAATCCCTTTCATTTTCTCTCCCCTTCAAAATGGCCATAAAGCATAGAGAAAAGTTATAAGGTGACAAATGTAACTAGTTAATAGTAATCTCAGATTTATCACTCATGAATTCAATAATAAAAGATCTTTTCAAAATATATTACCTTTAATGGACACTATAGAAGTTATGGACCAACATATGCCCAAAAATGAAATCTAACTTCACAAGAAATATCTAGACCCTCTATTTTTCCTATGGCTCAAATTTGATGTCATTTGAACCATGTTTGACCTCCCAATTAATTTGAGAGAGATTTGAATATAGATGGACCAAGATTTGAATATCATTTCATTTAATGCAATGCAAGTAATGGCTTAATTTTGGATGAATGGAAAAGAATATTCATCAATCACATGATGTGGATATTACTTGCTTTCCCCCATTGAATACATGTAACATTATCTTCTCTCGAGTCTCTTTCTTCAATAAAATTTTCCATAAAGGCATAATAGACTTAAATGTGATTAAATATTGATCATATCATTTTTAGAGCCAAAGAAATAATTAAGGAGAATCTTTTAACATTATCTCACCTTTTAATGCATGAAAATGAATTATATACAAATATGGGCATTGTGAATAAAAGATTCTCAAAATTCGAATTTTATTGACTAGGAAGGATCTAGAGTATGTAATTAATGTGTGGTCTACAATTTGTTTTGTTTCAAATTCGTTTGACCTCTCAAATAAATATAAATAACAATGTCAATCCATTTAACACATGCAATGTAAACATTAATTAATTATTGATCAAAATTAGTCAAGATGAGACCATGTGTTTAAAATAGTAGAAGGGAATCTAGAAGGAGAGTTTAGTTATTTTCTTTCTTTTAACATTCCAAAGTTTGATTAATTGAATATAATGTGATACTGATAATAATTTGAAACTACAAAAAATGTGGGTTTTGACTCGTCACCTTTCCAACACAACTAGGAAGCTTTATATGAAAACGAAAATGTCATTATGGATGAGAAGATATAAAATTTATGTAATTGGTATGGACACTTAAAAATGGTTTATTGTTACATAGTTATAACATTATTTTAAACAATTATGAAATATATGGGAGTAAGTAATGACATTCAAGAATTTTTAAGTAACACATTGAAATCATGTTTTATACTCTTGCTATACAACTAGTGCATGTAGATGCAAAATAAAGTTCTTTTTCTCTTTCCTTCATTTTGTGATTTTTTTATAAAATGAAATAATGTGTCTTGGCCATAGATACATGGAAATAAGACACTATGGTAATTATGTAAGGAATGGTACAACTCTCTCACGTTTTCTCTCTTTCTTTGTGATTACAAATAAAATGTAGTGGTAATTTAGTTAATGTAATATTTTTGATAAACAAATAAAAGAAAATGATAATACATTCTCTCTTAAATATCTCATACAAAAGATATGAAATATGATAAAGGAAATTCACAAACAAAAGATAATTATTTTAACCACAAAGTTGGACTTTAGTAATTAACAAAGAGAAATACGTTTTTCACAAAGTCTTACCTTTTAATATATTAGAGTTAAGATAATGCCAATGTTTAATTAAAGGACAAAAGATATTAAATTTTTAAAGTCTATGTGGATTAGAAAGTTCTAGACCCATACCACCTATAAAAGGGACCCCCATGATCCTAGCATACCAAGGAAAAAACCACACTAGCCTATGTTCTTGCAAATCACATTCAAGCACTGCCTCAAAGATTAGAGAGATCATCTTAGGATCATCTTCTCTCCAAGTAGACTAGCCTATATTCTTGTAAATCACATCCACATGCTGCCTTAAGGATCGGAGATACAATCTTAGGATCTACATTTCTCCAAGGTAAATGGGCCATGCTATTGAGGACAAATACTTATGGTTGCTTGCATGTCAAATATGAAATAGATATTACTTCTTCAAGTTTAATGCTTTAGTCATTATTCACTATATTATTGATTGTTGGTTTCTACATGCTATGTCCTATGTTATAATGTTCACCATGATTATTGTTTATCATTAAAGACTCATGAAAATAATGTTAATGATCAAGAGGGAGAGATCCCATCATGTTTAATATACCATCTTAATGGGGAGAAATCCCTTCATGTTAAGTTTAAGAATCATGATTTATGTTAATGACAATATCATGTTAATGATCAAGTCTTTGGAATTGAGATAGTCTTTTTATGCTCTCAATCATGGAACTCAAAAGGGTCATCAAGGGCTTTCCTAGCATCAAGGGCTTTCCTAGAAATCATGTGCTCCTAAGGGGGCGTCACAGAGGGACGCATACGATTTCATTTCAATTCTTCATGTTAATAATGATATTGAAGAATGCTTATAGTTAATTCATGTCAAGTTTTCTTACAAATCAAGTATATTAACTTTTCACTTATTATAAAGTGCCAGTACCGTTTACTGATGTGTTGTTTTTCCCTTTGCATTGATGGGGACGCGATGTCCCCAAGATTTGGATCAAGTAAGGACTTAAGAAGAGCAAGCTAGGACTAGAAGACATCTAAGAGTTTACTGGTGGGGTGCTATCCATTCTTGGTGATCCAATCATATAGAGATGCTTATTATTATGCTTAGTTTCCCATTTTGAGAGATGAATAGAATTCTAAACTTGTTGTGTATAGTTTCCTATTCATAAAATAATGTATGAATCTCAATGGTGATTTCTTTGTTTACTTGCAATGATTACCTTTTTGTGACAACCCTCCCTAAAATGCCAAGTACCCCACATTATGGATAATGTTGGGTATTAGGCTGTGCTTCCGTTGGTTATGTACAAAACCCTAGGGAGGGGTGTTACAGAAGTCCTCATGAATGGGAAAATCATTATCTTACAAAAAAATGTCATAATATCTCTTAACAAATGTTTTTACATATCTATGAAGTATTCATCACAATTTTGACATGATAAAAACTATAGGGATGTGAGCACATATATACATATGAAGTATCTTGTATTCGTGTAATGTATTATTTATCTTTAATTTCATACCTTGAGAAAGTTAGTAAATTACCACAATATTATTAGAAAATATGTTACATATAATGTTTAGTATCAGAATTGTGTTACTTAGAAGAAGAATAGCATAAATGAATATTTCAGGAGAAATACATAATTCAAGAATTAAATGTTTTGCAAATGATTCAATAATCATATCCATTGTGTTTATTTTACCTAGAATTATAACTGTGAAGCAATCTTCATCCAGGTCGATACTATCGACAGCCTGTCGATAGTATTGAGATCAATTCAGGTTCGAGTTGAAGCAAGCAGCATCTCGGTCGATACTATCGACACTCATGTCGATGGTATCGAGACCGATTCAGGTTCGAGATGATGTTCTGTCGATACCATCGACATGAGTGTCGATAGTATCGACACCAACGCAGTGGCGGCTCGTCAATCTGCTGATTGTTCTATTTTCTTCATAATATTTATTTTTTATTTCTTTTCTCTCCTTGTACCTCATGTACTTTACCCTAATATATAAATACAAGTGAGTAGGCTCAAGCCTCTCATATGTTTTTGCTGTGTCTTGCAGCCGACATTTGATCGGTGTTCTTGTATTCTTCCCCTCTTCATTTCTTCTCACATGGTATCAGAGCGGAGATCGATCTAGGGCTTCTCCTTCCTCTCACCGGCAGATCTCTCCCTCACCGGCAGCCGGGTGCTTCCCATCCATCGACTTGGCATAATCCATCGGTTGTGTAGAACCACCTTCGGCTACTCTAGGTCTGCGGTAGATATCCAACTCTACTGTAGCCTACATCACAAAGTGTTTGGGGGATCTCCGGGTGATCCAACGATCATCTAAAAACACAACCGGAGGACTAGTTTTGTCTCAGCCATCATCTTAGTCACATCTCCTCCATGTGGGATTAGGTAGATCATTTGGAGGTTGTGAATGCATCACTAACACATTTCTTCTTATGTGTCTTCTGTGTGTGACATGTATCTCTCCGTCACCACAATCTGTGGATGTGTATCAATCTGTCACATATTCCGTTCTATAATGGAGGATATCAAGACACCTACGATCTACAACGAAGTGTCACCTATCGCCTCCATCAAGCTCAACGGGAAAAATTATCTTCTATGGATGAATGTCGTCCACACCGTCTTGGAGGCTCATGACAGAGCATGCCATGTTGACTCAGGTCCCAAGGCATCTAGTGATGAAGGGTATGCTGAATGGAAGCGTCATGACAGTCTTATGAAGACTTGGCTGTGGAATAGTATGGAACCTACAATCACCGCAAGGTTCATGTTCTACTTTACGGCCAAGGAAACATGGGACGCTGTGAAGCAACATTATTCTCAAGAGAAGAATGCTCTCCGTCAGTTTATGATCAATAATCGTCTGTTTACTGAGAAACATGGTGACCGATCTCTTGAGGAGTATTTTGGGGCGGTTCAGGCTCTTGCTCAAGAGCTAAGTTATTATCATCATGTGTTTGTTGCTGAACAGATAAAGGATAGAGATGATCTTGTTACAGGAAAATTCTTATATGGGCTCAACTTGGCTTGTAGCTCCGCTCAGAGCGTTATTCTGGCTACTAATAAACTACCTAGTCTTGTGGAGGCTTATTCAAGGATCCATCAATCTCTATTTGAGTCTGCTTCCGTTGTTTCCGATATATCTTCTGCAGAATCTCATACTTCTATTGTTGTTGCGGTATGAGGAGGACGACCTGGTATGGGAAGAGGGCATGGGACACGTCCTAAGTGTACCTTTTGTGACAAACCGGGACATACAGTGGAGGAGTGTTGGAAGAAACATGGGAGACCTGCTGCACCACCTGTGGGAGCAGCACATTGTGCCACCACCACAGGATCCTCATCCTCTACTACTATGGGTACTACCTCTGGCACCGTCATCACTCTTACCCAAGAGGAATATGATCGGTTCATTCAGGCAACACAACACATGAGTATGGGGTCATCATCATCTTCATCGGAAAATCGGGCATCTACTGCTGGTAATCAGGCTACATCTCTCATAGCATCTGGCTCATCCTCATCTTAGGTGGTTGACTCTGGTGCCTCACAACATATGACTAGTATGAGGAGATTTCTCCACACTATTGACTCATCTATTCCTCACTAATATGTTACACTGGCAGATGGTTCAATGAAGAGAGTGTTAGCTAGTGAATTTGTCTCCCTAACACCCAAGATTGATCTTAAATCTGTTCACTTTGTGCCTGAATTTCCTTTTAATATTCTTTCTGTTGCCAAATTGATTGACACTCTAAAATGTTGGGTAATATTTGGACCTTCTTGTTTCATATTACGGGATCTCAAGAGTATGAAGACGATTGGTGGGGGGCATAGGAAAGGTTCTCAACCTTTTCAATGGTGACAGTTTGCCTCGCCAAATGCCTTCTCCTGCTCCATCCATCATGTTGAGTGGTTCCCCCTTACTATGGCATTGCAGATATGGACATCCTTATTTAGAGAACCTGCGGAAGTTGGAACCAGAGTTGTCCCAATTATCTTCTTTAGAGTGTCAGTCATGTCAATTGGGAAAGCACCATAAGTTATCCTATCCCAGTCGAGTCAATAAGCGGGCTTCGTATCCCTTTGAGTTAGTGCATAATGATGTGTGGGGTCCTGTAAAAGACTAGAGTTATAATGGTTTTCATTATTTTTTCTCCTTTGTTGATGATTTCTCACGCATGACATGGATCTACCTTCTTAAAAGTAGAGAGTCTATGTTGTCTATTGTGAAACATTTTCATACTGAAATTAAAGTCCAATTTGAGTGCAATATAAAAATTCTCCAGTCTGATAATGCTTTAGAGTATGTTCAAAATGCTATGTCTGATTTTTGCAGCTCGGTTGGTATGATTCATCACACATCTTGTCCTCACACCCCTCAGAAAAATGGGGTGGCAGAGAGGAAGAATCACCATCTTCTTGATATTGCTCGATCCATTATGTTTCAATCCAATGAGCCCAAGAAGTTTTGGTCTGAAGCTCTTTCAACTGCTTGTTTCTTGATTAATAGGCAACCTTCTTCTGTTCTTTAAGGACAAACTACATTTTTTGTGTTGCGTCCCATTGACTCCCCCTTTCCTGTTCCCCTTAGAGTGTTTGGTTGCACTTCCTTTGTCCATAACTTTGACCCTAAGGCCGACAAGTTGTCTCCTAGGTCCATTAAAACACTGTTCCTAGGTTACTCTAATACTAGCAAAGGATACAAGTGTTACTATCCTAGTCTTCTCCACATATTTGTGTCTAGGGATGTCACCTTCCATGATACCACTCCATATTTCTCCAATGCTATGAGCAAGGGGGAGCAATTGAGAGAGGGAGAGCCACCAAAAATACAGAATGAGAGACTGGCAGCATCAATGCAGAGTGAGGGAGTGCCACCTATCATTCCAGATTTTACTTCTATTCTGGTTGAACAAGCAGGAGATAGACCTACCATTGAGCATTACACACATGTTTACCATAGACAAGGAAGGCAAGATCCAGAAGAAGTAGCGACACCAGTCTCTGATCCCTCATCATCGCCTTCTACTGAAGAGACTCCTACAAAGATATCAAACCTCGGTCTTCCTATTGCTGTTCGGAAAGGTACTCGGTCCTGTACTATTAAACATCCTATTAAAAATGTATGTTGCCTGTCTCATCTATCTAAGTAGGCCCATGCATTTGCTATTGGGATTGATTCTATGACTATACCAAGAAATCATTTTGATGCTATGAAGAATAGTGGCTAGCAACAGGCTATGCAACTTGAGATGTCTGCTCTCTTAAATAATGGCACTTGGGATCTTGTTGATCTTCCTGCAGGAAAGAAAGTAGTGGGTTTTAGATGTGTTTTCACTATCAAACACAATCCGGATGGATCAGGTTAATGGTTGAAAGCCTGATTGGTCGCAAAGGGCTACACCCAAACCTATGGTGTTGACTTCTTTGAAACCTTTTCTCCTGTTGCTCGCCTAAATTCTATGAAGATCATTATTTCTCTTGCTACTACTTTTGATTGGCCACTATTTCAGCTGGATGTAAAAAATTCTTTTCTCCATGGTGATCTACAAGAACAGGTATATATGGAGCAACCTCCTGGGTTTGTTTCTCAGGGGGAGTGTCAGAAAGTGTACAAATTAAAGAAATCTATATATGGACTGAAACAGTCACCTAGAGCTTGGTTTGACAAGTTCAGTGAATTTATTCTTCAGATGGGTTTTTCTCACTCTATGACTGATCCTTCCTTATTTTACTCCAGCTCTTCTTGTGAATCCATTATTCTTGTTGTATATGTTGATGACATAGTAATTTCTGGCAGTGACACAATGGGAATGCCTCGTGTCAAAGAAAGTTTGCAAAAACACTCCCGTACAAAGGATATGGGAAAACTAGGATACTTTCTAGGCATTGGAGTGCTTAGATCTTATATAGGTGTCAATTTATCTCAGAGGAAATATGTGCTTGATTTACTACAGGAGACAGGCATGGCTGAATCTAAACCGGTATCTACACCGATGGATTATCACATCAAAGAGGTGGTTGATGATGTTGAGTATCAAGATTCAAGATTTTATAGGATAATAGTAGGCAAGTTAATATATCTAACAGTCACTCAACCTGATATTTCTTTTACTGTGGGCGTGGTCAGCCAACCTATGTAGTCTCTACGACAGTCACAATGGACAACAGTCTGTAGAATTCTGAGATATCTGAAAAGTGCTCCAAGTAATGGTATCACATATTCTAGACCAAAGGAACCTCCATCTACTCTGTCTCTCACAGGATATTCAAATGCTGACTGGGCTGGTGATCATACTGATAGGAGATCTACATCAGGCTATTGTACCTTTCTAGGTGATCATCTTATCACATGGAAAAGTAAGAAGCAACATGTGGTTTCTAGATCCAGCACTGAGGCTGAATACCGTGCTATGTCCCATGCATGTTGTGAACTAAAATGGGTCAAATCTGTTCTATCTGAATGAAAAATTTCTCTTCTACCTTCTATGGAGCTCAAGTGTGACAATCAATCTGCTATACACATTTCCAGGAATCCTATCTTTCATGAGCGTACAAAAAACATAGAGGTTGATTGCCATTTTATTCGTGATCAAATCAAAGACGGCACTATTGTGACACCATATGTCAGATCTGAGGACCAACTAGCAGATATCCAGACAAAGCCTTTGGGTTCAGCAATCTTTCAGAGACTCTGTGGCAAGTTGGGCATACACGATGTGTACTCTCCAGCTTGATGGGGAGTGTGAAGCAATCTACATCCCGGTCGATACTATCAACAACTTATCGATAGTATCGAGATCATTTCAGGTTCGAGTTGAAGCAATCGATATCCCGGTCGATACTATCGACACTCATGTTGATGGTATCGAGACCGATTCAGGTTCTAGATGATGTTCTATCGATACCATCAACATGAGTGTCGATAGTATCGACACCGACACAACGGCGGCTCGTCAATCTGCCGATTGTTCTATTTTCTTCATAATATTTATTTTTTATTTATTTTCTCTCCTTGTACCTCATGTACTTTACCCTAATATATAAATACAAGTGAGTAGGCTCAAGCCTCTCATATGTTTTTGCTGCATCTTGTAGCCGACATTTGATCGGTGTTCTTGTCTTCTTCCCCTCTTCATTTCTTCTCACAATAACATTACAAGATGTGGTTGAGTGATACATACAAAAAGATTAAATAGATTCTTGACTAATGCAAGTAGTAATAGTGATTAGTTTCAAAAGATTACTCTGACAACACATCATAAAGCAGCAATAAGCAAACTGACGTTGTAACTTGTTTGATGCAAGAGGATTGATAAAGTAGTAACCAAGGCTATAAATATACCTAAATCAACAATAAATAACTTGTTATTATAAACTTTCATATTTTGGATATGTTGTTTCTATTTGGTAGTCCATTATCAATAATACATTTTTTTATGGAGATAAGCATTTTTTATGTTGTTTAAGATATATCATCATTTATTTTATCATTTAGAAAAATAATCAACATTATGCTCCCTCATAGGATGCCATATATTTGTACCAACACTTACCTTGACCTTGCAAGATATGATTTCAACCGATGTCAATAGTTCTTTCAAGAGGAATGGGTGAAGATGAAAAAGTAAGTTATGTTTTAATATATTTTGTTAATGTTTGTTCGTTAAAGTTTACAATAACACATATTTAAATCATTTTATTCCATCAATTTCTATTTTTTTTGTATTTTAGGTGGTTCATGCAAAATGACCTAACAACATATGGGGTTATCATCAACCAACTTCTCGAGCATTACATTATGTGAACATCAAGTATGTTTGAGCCAAAAAGGTCAAATGAACATTTAATTTGTGCTCAAACATCATATGATGTGAGTACCCATGTGTGGGTACCATTAATTTTTGTTAAAGTCATATCACAACACGTCTCAATATGTTATCATTTGCTTGTTATCCAAAAAGATATAAAATTTTAACTTGTAAATAAAAGTTGTGTACCATGTATACAATTAAGAATCAAATGATTAATTGTATTAGAAAGTAATAGTATATATGTAACATACAAACATGAAAAAAAATCTTGTGTATATGCAACATTTTAAACTAACATTATCATTATCCCATAATATAGAGCAAACAAAACATGTAGAATTTCATAGTTCCATTACATAAACTTACTTGATGAACTTCTTCTCATTTTTAACCTTCCAAAATAAAAAAACTCTTATCTTTTTGCAGACGGTTCATATAGAGATGAATAGAAATCTAGTACTTCCTTCTCTAGATCCTCCTATTTTTTTACCGTATTGCCCTCTGCATCAATGAGCTCAGATATGATATTATTAGCTTCTCTCATTTTAACTTTTATATGATAGAGTTTGATGTCCTTGTCCCCATCCTCCATCCATTTCTCCCTACTTCTCTTCCTCTAGAATTCTTCCTCACCCTTCTTAAGGTCCTCCAACATCCAGTTTAGTTCTCCATCTTTTTGTATCAAATCATCATCAAGTGGATCATATAACAACTTTCCTATGACATTTTTGCATTCTTTTTTGGTTTCTAACAACATGTTTGGTATGTTCACTTCAGCTTTTTGCCCACCTTTTTAGTACACTTTTTCTACTTTTCATCTTCTTTACAAACATATATATCAGGTTTCCTATCACCTATATATTCCATATCTCCTTGACGATATCTATAAAACCTTTCCAATCATACCAATCGTTTAAGAATTTAAAAGGTTTCCTCTTTTGCTGATTTTTTGTGATCTGAACTGGAATAGGAGAACAATCACTCAGATTGGACCCACCTTCTGTCACCTACACATTGGGAAAAATTTATAGCCACTCATCATTCACCAGTACTTTATCAAGTTTGTTCGATATTCTGTCTTTAGTTTCCTCTCATTGTTCCATGTAAAGATATCTCCTCCAACCCTTAGTAGCTCAAACAACACAACTTATTCTATAGCAAGATTGAATGCATTGATCATTGCATTTAAAGTTGGTCTTCCTCCTATCTATTCTTCTTGTAAGTGAAGATTATTGACGTCCCCAATCACTAGCTACAAAAAATTTATCTACCTCTAGAGACCAACCAACTCCAATCATAAACTCTATCTACACTTTGTACCAGTGGGAATACAGAGTTGTCATCCCCATATGCAGTCCTCTAGTGTTCTTACAATCAAACGTAATGTGTTGATCTAACCTTTGTATCACTAACACCTGCCATGCACTTGGTTTCCATGCCACACAGATTCTAACCACCTTAGAATACTCCAAATTAGATACATATTCCCATTCCTTTGGAAACAAATATCTAATACTATTTTTATTCTATTTCTTTGTTTTAGTTTCCACCAAGGCAACCAAAGACTATCCACTTGCAGCAATCCACTCACGGATCTCCTGCTTCTTGTTCTTGTCACACACACCCTTGATATTCCATATGAGCATGGACATATCAACAAGGTTTTGTGACCTAGTACGCCTAGCCGGCTCCTTCTTGTTCTTCTTCTTTCTATCCTCCTTTTCTTCTTGCCTAATTGCACCTTCCTCCTCCTTATCAAAATCATAAATTCATGAAATATGTCTTATCATGTCCCTGGGTTTGTAGAAACCCTACCCCATCGAATACAATATAAGGGGGAATGGCTGAGGCCTCATTACTAGATACTCCTCATCACAATGTTGTTGTACTGTAAGAGCTAGAGGCATCTTACCCATAAATGGAAGAGATAGCTAAAGGGGAGAAAAGTCGACACTAGCACGTTGGCAACACCAATGGGCAACTTCTTCCCACCAGTTCTAGAAAAACAATGTGGAGTTCTCGATGGACCACATGGACTACATAGAGGCGTGAAGGATGTTACTAATACACTAGAAGGACACAGTCAATCATTGTATGTGGTGCTATACTAGGAAGCCACTGTAAACTATTATCTATGTGCTTCTTAAGAAAGAAGCATAACTCTACAAAAATTATCACTAGACATACTCCACGACTAGGTATTTGCCTTGCAGCTTCCTTCCAGTTCATAGTTTAGGATGCAATCCACCAGTTTATGAGGAATATGGCATTTTTTTTATTTTTGCTGCCATTTCTGTCAACATATTTCCCTACAAGGCAAGTAGTCGGTGGGTTTTAGGACTATGTTATTGGATCCATATGAGCCCAAGGTGATGGAACTATAGATACATGGCATACACTATTGGGTCGATATTTTCAATGTGCCTCAATTCTTCCATAGCACGGGCAACATAATTAAAATACCCATAAGGGAAATTAGAATACTCCCCCACTCTCTCTCTCTCTCTCTATATATATATATATATATATATATATATATAGAGAGAGAGAGAGAGAGAGATGCAAAGTTTGTTAGAGAGTCCTATCCTCAAAAGGGCATCTCCCTACAAAGTTTTCTAAGGTATCTATTAACCCTAGTTCAATTAAAGTATAAGACCAGGTAACATTAGATAGGATGTTACACCATATGAAAGCAAACTATATCTAATGATCATGAACATCATCATCTATTTTGATTATAGAACCCACATAATAAAACTTGTTATATTTTAGTACATCACTGCATAGGACTTGGACCCACCAGGTACAATTCTAGACTGGCTGAAATTGCAATTCATTTAATCTTTTTTACTAATCTTAAGTCCATTTTATCCCAATGTATTATTCTAAAATTCATCTTTATCATTCAATCTTTCTATGGTTTCAAAATCAACAAAATACCATCAGTAAATATCATGCACCAAGGAATATCATCCTAAACACACTTTGACAACTCGTTCATAACAAAAACAAATATATATGGGATTAGTGTCAATCCTTCATGTACACTGGATGTGATAGGAATAGTTGAAGTCTTTCCTCCAAGAGTGCTACACTTGTAGTTGTCTTTAATCAAGTCAATATGTCGGTTGGAAAAACCTTTCTCTCTAAAAGCCTCCACATCACAAGCCTAGGCACTCAATCATATGTTTTTGAATTGATAAAGTCATATGAAGTCCCCTTTTGTTTTCTTTGTACTTTTCCATAATTCTCTTTATCCAAAAAATCACATATGTTTTCTATCTCCCCATTATGAAGCCAAACTGGTTATCTAATTTTTTTTATCAATCTAAGCCTTTTCTCAATAATCCTATCCCAAAGCTTCATAGCTTGATTACCAACTTAATACCTTTTTAGTTTGTGCCTCTCTTAACATCTTCTTTGTTCTAATAGATGGGGACTATAGTAAAATTTCTCCATTCATCTAGCATTTTCTTGGTCTTCAAAATCTTATTAAAGGAATTGATTAACCACATAGCTCCTTTGCCCCCCATTCTATTCCATAAATCAATAGAATGTCGTGTGGTCCGCATGCATTTCTCATTTCCATCTTTTTTTAAAAGAATAGTTGACTTAATATAGGAACACTTTCTATGTCCAAGTTATATCTTTGTATTCATGTCCTAGAAGTCTCTGTTTATATACATATTATCTATAGTTCCCCTTCTCTCATGTCCATCTTCTTATGCATCTCCTCAAAGCACTTAAACCTAGCCACTTGAACTTCTTCCTTAGCTGATTTCTCTCTTTTCTTGTATCTCTAAATAGTTGCATCATATCCAGTTTGGAGAAAGTTCCTATAAATCTCTATTTTTAGTTCGTTCATTCTTTACTTCATCGTTAAACCACCAAGCCTCTTTATTTTTAGGACAACGACGTTTAGACTCCCCCAAAACCTCTTTGGATTTTTATATGTAGGAACTCATGTTTTACCACATAGTGTTAACATCTGACTCTAGGTTCCCAATTCCCTCTTTGATAAATATATCATATAAAGTTGATTTGTTTCCCCCTTAAGCATTCTACCACTTGATCCTTCTATTTTGGTTTCTATCATGCTTACCTTTTTTTACATTCTTGTTAATATTCAAAACCACAACCCTAATTTGGGTGATAAATCATTCACCAAGGATCACTTCATAATCCTTGCATACTTTTCTACCCACCCACCTTGTAAGGAAGTAATTTATTTGACTAAAATTTTTTCTTCTCTTGAAAGTAATCGTATGAGAATATTTTTCTTAAAATGGGTGTTTGTCAAAAACATATCATAACTGACTATGAAATTTGATATCCTCTCTCCTTCACCATTCTAGCTACCATATCAAAACCACTGCTAACTTTGCCACAACCAATATGTATACTTTTCAAATATCCATTTAAATAACTTCTAGTAATGATTTTTATCTCTATCATTAATCCTTGCATTATTTCATCCATGATATCCATAAACATCCTATTAGCCTCCTTGATAAGTACCATTTGGAAGTATAAACATGACAACTAAGAGTCTATCAACCATCCTTGTAATCTTGAAAACATCATCCTTCAAAATCTTATCACAATAAATCCAATGCCATTTTTGTTCTTGTAAATACTTGTACACCAAATTTTGTACCATGTTTCTCCAATCTCTTTGAATAGTTCCATGTCCAATTGGTTTCCAACAAGCAAACTATATTGGTTTTTCTTCTAATTATGGTATCTAGTATCTTCAAATATTTTTCTTTGAAAGAGTCAACATTACCAGATCCAACTCATTGTTAAACTTACTTCCTTATCTTCCTATGTTACAAATGTTATCCCATATTTTGCACCTCATCTAATGATGTAGTGGGGGTAACTGTTTGATCCACATCCATGAAGATGTGAATCACTTGTTTTTTTCAAAACAAATAGGCATCAACGTGTTGAAACTCCTTACATATTTTTTACTAGATTATGGTGGAAATGAGCATCTAACTAGGTAGGAATGCTCCAACAATGTTTATAAGGATCCATGTCATAAAAAAGTGACATTTTTTGTGGTTGGTTGTCAACCTACCATCAACCCTCCTCCTTCACTCTATCTTGAGACCAACTACATTTGCATAATATGTACTATTAAATACATGTGGATTTTTTTTAAAAATGTAACTTAACAGAAGAAAGAGTGGTGAGATTGGGATCCCTAAACCTAGAACTAGGGTTTCTGGAAACAATGTAGTCGAGAAGACTATTGATCCTAGTCATGACAAGGTAGAAAAGAACATGGATTGAGCAGATGAAAAATGAGCATGGACCCATATCCTGATGCAACCATCACCGTGATGAAATAAGGAGGAGCAATTCCAAACACCAAGGTGCGTGCAGGGACATGTCCGTGTGGATCCAGAGGAGATGAGTTAAAATGCATGAGGAACATGTGGCCATTTATGGTGATGGCAAATGTTCTTGGACAACGTCCCTATTATCCACACCTTCATGCCTGGATCTGACACACCATGAGGCCTAAGGTCTCATTTGAACTGCTATTGAGGGAGAAAGGGATATTCTTGGTTTACTTATCTAATGTGGTAGATAAGGAGGTGGTCCTTGATCTCGGGCCATAGTGGTTTCATGTGCAATTGGTGGTGGCCAAGGATTATTAGTATGGAGAGGAACTGAAGTGGGATGTTTATGCCACCATCGCAACCTAGGTAGGCAAAAAGCACCATTGTTGCTGATGTCAGTAAGGTTCTCCATAAGACAATGGTCACTCGAGTAGGATGAAGCCAAGGTCCTTGTGGAGTTGGGGGCTAATGAAGAAGCGCCGGAGAAGGTTTGGCTTAATGTGTGTGGACAAGATACCATACCCATGCAGGTTGAGTATGATTATTGACAACCAAAGTGTGGTACCTTCTAGGCCATTGAGAAATCGAATGAGAACTGTGAAGAAAGGAAGGGAAAGAGCAGAGTAGAAGATAAGAAACCACCTAGGAAAGAATGGAGAGAGAAGACATGCATAGTAGAGACAATGATAGTTCTGATTATCCTTGGCTTCAACAATGAGATGGGGAAGGATTCCTATAATAAGGGTAAGAGTCCAACCATGACTGAACCTATTTTTGATCCTTCCAGCAACATAGGAAATCAGGAACCTAGATCGAAGATGAACTCAGGGTCAGTAGTTGAAGCTATATCAGGTGACACTCATGAGAAATAGAAGGAAGAAGGGGATTTCACCCCCCTTCCAAGAGGAAAAGACCAAAGAGGGCTGGTATTCCGAAAACTCAAGGGGTTGGATCCATTATGTATACATCCAAAGCATTTGAATCCATTAGCAAATCTGATAAGGAGGAACTTGACATAACAAATCAAAGGAGTAAATGGGAGGCAAGGAAGACCAGCAACACAGATCCTGCAAGGTGAACTAGATACCAAAAGACCCATTAATATGTGTATACTTATGTGGAATATTAAAGGGGGTGTGATAGGAATAAGAAGAAGTAGATACATGTCTAAATAGTTGCAAGTGGGCCCTCAGTTGTGGCACTATTTGAAAATAAGATAAATGAACATAATAAACAAAGCATCAAATACTTATTTCTAAAATTGTGTGAACATGTGTCAAATCTAGAGCACTGTGAGTTACCAAGGGCCTACGTGGCATGGAAACTGAATGCATGATAGGTGATAGTGAAGATGATGTATGACCAACATATTATAGTAGACTGTAGGAATATTGTAGGTCTACACATTTGTCAGACAATAGTGTATGCTCACAATAATGCTAGGAGAAGACAAGAGCTTTAGCATGACTTGGCTATGCTTTCTAACAGCCGATAGTTCCATGGATGGTCATTGGCGACTTCAACAACATTAGGTTACATGGGGAAAAGAATTGAGAAGTACATGTGTTGAGAATAATGATATATGTTTTCAACATGACTATTGATAGAGAGGAGATGATTGAGCTTCCCATGATAGGTGGTGACGTGTTCACATGGAACAATGAAAGAATGTCGGAGGACATGATATCAAGCAAGCTAGATAGAACTTCGGTGAATGAATAATGGCTAAATATTCTTCCAAATGTGCATGTGAAGGTAGGTGGTTGAGTTGAGTGACCATGCCCCGTGTTAGTGTAGATCACAGAGAAGAAACAAAAGAGAAAGCCTTTTAGGTTTCTCAACTAATGAGAAGATTAGAAAGGGTCTGATGAGTTACATAGAAGATGAAGCAAGTAGAAAGATGAAGGTCATCCAGGCGTACACAATGCATGGGATGAAGGTGATGAGACACTTCATTTTTGTTTATGATGTCTTGGTCTTTATAGAAGCCAAACCCAATATTCTTGTGGATATGAATGGTTAAATCAGGAGATTTGGTTAGCAAATTGAGTTGTGTGTTAATTCTAATTAGACCCATCCGTTTCTATAAAAAAATTGTTATCAAAATAATTCAAACTGAAGGAATCTATAGGAGTGGAGATGGGAAAATTTCCCACTAGATATCTTGGGTTTCCACTTGCTGGTTGGAATTTACAGGTGAAAGAATTTGATGATTGTATGAGCATGATCGATGAAATGATTGCAAGATGGCCCTCTCAAAATACATCCATTTAGGGTACAACATCTCTCACCAAGGCAGTCATAGAAGGACTTTTGATCTTTTGAGTGTAACAAGGGGAGATACTGGGGACCATTATAGAAAGAATGGAATTGAAGATGCCTAAGTTTGTATGGGAAAATGAATATCATCACATGAGGTATTCTAGGTTGGTGTTACCCAAATAAGCAGAAGGTCTGAATCTAAAAACTCCTAGGGAGAATGATGTGACATAGCTATGTTCCTCCCCCCCATCATCTCGACGTCGTGGTAGTGGTAGAATGGTGTGTTGACCAATCTTGCTAGTTCCATGTTTATCTAAAATGGAGGACAACTACTGATTAGGTCAATATTAATAAGTTCAAGTTAATAATTAATACTCAGGGGACTGTATATTATTACACAAACTACAACTGCCTCCCTCCACTGATGGCTAGGTGGGGACCTTGAGAAGAATTGACATCTACTAAGAAGGGAGCTTGGTTTGGGAGAAGTGGATGAGAGAAAGATATCTGTGTGGGCTAGATTTTAAGCTAAGGGCGAGGGAAGGATATTCATGCACTATCAATGTCATGAATGACCAATGGCAGCAAGTGAAGCATTTATTTGACCCTCAAGATACAGGAGGATGGCGCATTAAAAATCCAAGGATGGACTTATGGGGGGTGGCAAGATCACGAGATGCAAAAGATGAGGTGATGGAGAATATCTAGCTTGGAAAAAAGGTGCCAAAATGGATGAAGTATGTCTTTAAAATTGTATATGGTGTGTTGGCTACTCTTGACAAGGTACATAAATGGAATAATGATGTTTCCACTTTATGTTTGATGTACAATGAAGAGGAGTCCCATAATCATTTATCTGGGAACTACAAGTTTACCAAAGAAATTTGGGATTGGGTATGCAAGGAATTCCATCTACAAATGACCTTGAAGAAGGAAGAAAAGAATATGATTATCTTATATGGTATAGGGGAAAAGAATAGACTTCTGTTTGCAGTACTTTGCTATCATATATGGAGTCAATGAAATGAAAAGAGACACATAGGCACAACCAAGGGTGTGAGTAGTATTGTTGTGAAAATGTGTACATTTGTAAAGAACAAGCTACATATTAGGTATATGTGTGAGTTATTCCATACTTGGGAGGATAGGAGTGATAGAGGACATGGTGGTACAACTAATAATGCAAGAAGTATATTTGTAAAATTCTACAAATGTGCTAAGCGTAAACTGCATATTAAATAGAAGAGTGTGTTATTTTTTGTTATGATATATAACAATGGGCTTTAAGTAACTCTTGACCTCCTATAATTTAGGAGGGAACAAGAATATATTTACCTAATTCCAATACATACATACATACATACATACACAAACACAACAATGCGCGTCACCTGCTAGGTTTGGCTCTGGCAATACTGTAGGATCGCCACCGACCCTTCGGGCATGGCATACACACCGTCAACCACTCCAATCGGGGGTGTCCTCCCCAATCTGTTATCTACCAATGCCTCTACTTCTACCCCTACCACTTCCTCCACTAACCCTAACCAACAAATTGAGGGAGAAGACAAACAGAAGAAGGATTTTGGAGGGAACTCTAGCCCTGAGGGTTCAAAAGTTGATGACGACTGCAAAGATTGGTGTCAGATCCTGACAAGGCCGACGAAGCAGGGAGAAGAAAGGATGGAATTCCCAAAGCCAAGTGTGAAGGAGGGTGAAATCCATGTTGAACTAGAGCCCGACGAGTTTGAGAGGATGCACAATGTATGGGAGTTCACAATCCTCATCTAAGTACTTTGATGACAACCGTTTTACCCACACATGAAAGCTTGGATTCAACACAAATGGAGGCCTAAAGGGTCCTTTGATCTCCTATTGAGGGAAAACGGAATCTTTCTAGTCTGGTTTTCAAACTCCAAGGATAAGGCGGAGGTGTTGAACTCTGGACCTAGGTGGTTTGATTACCAACTTTTCATTTCTAAAGACTACCATTACGACGAAGAACTGAAGCAGGATATCTTCTCCACAGTTCCTTCATGGATCATGGTGCACTCCTTTGGCCGGTCGTGGACGAGGCGGGCCATTGGCAGAATTGCGAGCGGCGCGAGATCAGTCCTGCATATCGACAAACAATCATGGGAAGGTGATAAATCTTGGGTCCTTGTGGAGTTAGATGTTGACAAGGAAACTCCTCGTCGGGTCATGCTAAACGTGAAAGGTAAGGAGCCCATCCCAGTGAGGGTGGACTATGACTATATCCCAATGAAGTGCACCATGTGCAGGGCCTTTGGCCATGGAGATGATCAATGTGATCGAAAGATGGCTAACAAGGCGGCAGACAAAACACCTACTGTGGCGGCTAGCAAAACGGCAGATAAGGCAACTACGACTGGTGGTCAGATGTGGAAGGAGAAGGCTCTGTCTATCAAACCAGTAGAGGTCTCATCCGAGAAAAATGCTGGCGGAAGGAGGTAGAACAACATGTTCCCAAGGAGAAGGATCCAAATAGTAGCAAGGAGAAGGTGCACCCGAAACCAGAATTTTCTGTCAGTGAAAACCATGAGGAAGGAGAATTTGTGTCCAGTGCAAGGAGGAAAGGGGTAAAAAAGACTGGTATTCCTAAAACCCAAGGGGTGAGTGCCATCCTCGATACAACTAACAACTTTGAGGCGTTATCTAAATCATACGCTGAGGAGGAGAATGCAATCAAGTAATAGGAACAGACAGGGAAAGGCAAGAATACCGGGAAGGGGCCTCCTAGGCGTACCACGTCAAACAAGAACTTCTGATATGCCCATGCTTCATTGGAATATCAAGGGTAGGTGTGACAGAGGAAACAAGAAAGAAATCAGAGAATGGATCACTACCAGTGGTCATTTGATGGTTGCTTCGGTGGAAATGAAGATAAAAGTACAGAATAAAAATAGCATCAAATATCTTTTTCCGCAAGGTTGGGAGCACGTGTCCAACATAGACTGTTGTGAGGTTGCTAGAGTATGTGTGGCTTGGAAGCCAAATGCATGGCATGTTTCTATGGTACAGATGTCAAATCAATAGGTGACATTGGACTATGTTAACAATGGATGTTTGCACATATGGTTGACAGTTGTGTATGACCATAATGACGGCAAGGCAAGACTGGATCTTTGGGATGACATGGTTTCTCTATCAAAGCAGGTTTAGCTTCCATGGATGGTAATGGGTAACTTTAATACAATATGCTTATAGTATGAGAAAATAGGCAAGAGATTAGCTATTAGTTCTGAAGTGGATTCTTTCAACTGGGCCATTGATAAAGTATGTCTGTTTGAATTACCAATGGTGGGGGGGATATAATCACCTAGAACAATGAAAGAGGACCGAAGGATAGAATACCTAGCAAACTTGATAGGGCACTAGTGAATGACGATTGGCTAAAAGTTCTTCCAAATGTGTAGGTGAAAGATGAAGGATCTGATATTAGTGACCATGCACCAATTTCGGTTCAGATAGCAGAGAAAAGACAAAAAAGGAGACCGTTCATATTTCTAAACTATTGGGCAGACTAGAAAGGTTTTGAGGATGTCATGAAACAAAGTTGGAATATTCAGGTGACATGCAATACTATGTATGTGTTTTCTATGAAGCTAAAGAACACCAAGTTGGCTCTCAAGAAGTGGGCAAAAGAAGAGGTAAACATCCCAAAGCTACTGAAGGACACCAAAAGGGAGTGCAAAGATCATCATCATCATCATCATCATCTAAGCCTCAATCCCAACTATGTTAGGGTCGGCTACATGGATCCTTCATTTCCATTCAGCTCTATCATGGACCATCTGAGTCGGCCCTCACGCAACTTGTCCTCAATGCTTGCCACCCCCACTTTATTCCTGATATAGTCATTTCTCAAATGATCTTTTCTTGTCTTCCCACACATCCATCTCAGCATATGCATTTCATCCACGTTCATCTTGTTGAGACCTTGTTTCTTCACCGCCCAACATTCACTCCCATAGAGCATGGCTGGTCGTATAGCTGTTCTATAAAACTTACTTTTTAACCTAAGAGGGATCTTCTGATCGCATAAAACTCCAGTTGCACTCCTCCATTTCAACCATCATGCAGTGATCCGGTGACAAACATCATTTTGGACATCCCCGTCTATTTGAATAATAGAACCTAACAAATGAAATTTGTCACATTATGGTATATCTACTCCGTCCAACTTGGCTCCATCATTCACACTATGAGATTGGCTGAAATTGCAATGCATATACTCAGTTTTTCTCCTACTAATCATCAATCCATTTGATTCTATTATTCAAATTTCGTTACTTAGGTTCTATTATTCAAAAGGGAGTGCAAAGATATCAGAGGAAAATTGCTGGATGATCCACTAAATAAAAATCTGATTGACAAAGCAAAGGAGGTTAAAATGATGCTTGAGGATTTAAAAAAGGCAGAGGAGAAATTCTTTTGGCAGAGAAGCAAAGAAAAAGGGATCAAGGATGGAGACAAGAACACAAAGATCTATCATTCTGCAGTTAGAAGAAGAAAGGCAGGTAATATTATTTCTGAACTTATAAATGTTGAAGGGTTGGCGGTCAATAAGCAGGATGATCTTGAGCAACAAGCTATTAGTTTCTACTCATCTCTGTATAATAAAAACTTCTCTGATTCTATTGATGATAATGATGAAGTTGATTGGAAGTTCAGACTCACAAGCACTCACAACAACATTATCACAAGGAAAACTAATGAACATGAGGTTAAGGATGTTGTGTGGAGTATTGGAAGCAACAAATCACCTGGGTCAGACGATTTCAATTCTTTCTTCTATAAGAAAAATTGGGATATTATTAAAGATGACTTACTTGCTTATGTAGAGTGGTTCCTAGAAGGTGGAAACATGGTGAGACATGTCAAACACTCCTTTTTGGTTCTCATTATGAAAAAGAAAGTCATTTATTCTCTTGCTAATTTCCGACCTATTCCATGTTGCTCGGTTCAATACAAAATTATTGCAAAACTTCTGGCTGCTCAGTTGAAAATGGTCCTCCCTTATCTTATTTCTGTAAACCAAGGCACCTTTGTCACAGGTAGAAGCATCAATGATTGTGCTCAATTGGCTGGAGAATTTCTTCTGGATTACAATGTCATTAGAGGTAGTAGGAAAGCCTGCCTAAAACTTGATATTTCCAAATCTTACGATAGTGTGATATGGGATATGGTGGTGACGTGGAATTTTATCGCACTAACAAACTCACATGGGGTTGAAATCCCTGAGCTTTTACCAAAACCAATGTGAAATAATACTACCCACAAGCGAATGAGTCTTATCGTAGTATAGTTAAGGATCAAACCTAAAGGACAATATTTTTAAGAATCTTGTCAGTCGAATCTAGTTCAAGTATGACTAATATTTAGAATGATTGGTTGATTTGAGATTAATTAAACTAATTGCAAGAAATAAAACGCTGAATTAAAGTTGGATTAGATCAATGGTATGGAATCACTAGGATGGTATCAGGTTTCACCTCCACAACACATGCAAACACATTCAATCACAAACGATCCAGGCAAGATATAACAATCCAAATAGAGATGCTGCAAAACCCCCCATATGGGCTTTAGGTTTGCGTAAGCATCACCTTAGGCATCAGATGTTTTATCACCATCCGGATCACTTACTTACGGCTCTGAAGATACAAAAATCCAACAAAGGTTGTGGTCCCCCTATACAGGTGTTAGGCACACAGAAGCGTCACCAAAGGCTAGATGGCTCGTCCCCTCGCAGATCATACACTTATGACCTCAAAGAAATCCCATTCTATTTCTAGTTTGGGAGTCAACCGCATTAATTGATAAGCAAGCAGGTGATAGATCTACAAACTAACATCGACGATAAACAAGACGATACAAAATCCAACTAAGGATGTGGTCCTCCCTGAGGGATGTTTAGACCACAGAAGTGTCACCGTAGGCTAGATGTCTCATCCCCTCATGGATCATACACTTACGAACTCAAGGAATCCTATCAGAAGTTCTCATCTAGGAGTCAAACTTGTAAACCTCCATTCCATCCCACATATAGAAGATTTCACAATAAAGGAAAGAACAAGATGAAATCAAGTAGATAATCAGCTAAAAACATACCAATTAATAATGAAATGGAAAGTTATACACATTGCCATGGAAAGTTTAACAAAAGAACATGCTTTCACAAGAAACGGGGCTAGTCCCCGCACCCCAGCGAAAAGGAACTACTCACTCATGATGTGAGAAACAAGAAGAATGAGAAAGAGAGAGAAATCCACCTTGAACTCGGTGCAAAAGGTAGTCACAGCTCGGTGAAGATGATGCGGTCTTCTACGTCATGTCGGAGCTGATCTGGATGTAGAACGGGAGCTGCCAAGACAAACCAGATAGTCTCTCTCCCTTTGTCTTCCTTCTCTTCTCGATCTCCTTGATTGCAACATGGGCAGTAGGTGGACTGAAAGTGGTGTGGATGGTACTGGATCTGGATCGGACCTGTGTACAGGCTGCCTATCAGCATCTCAGAACCGATGCCCAAAATAAGGACTCTACTGGTCCTATTTGTAGGCACTGGACTGGTCCTCATATTTTTTGTGTGATTTTAGCCCAAACTATCTACTAAAATATCTCCTTCAAACGGTCTTGGTAAAATGCCTTTATTCAGTTTGCTTAGCTTTCGGTCTTACATGCTATTAATCCAAACGGTCTTGTACATGGCTTCATGCTTAAATAGTCTTCCAATCCAGCAGCTCATTCAGTCTCGCTTTGTAGCAAATGATCTGCTGCTCATTCGGTTTTGCATTTAAACAAGAGACCAAACAGTCTTCACTGCTTGCTCATTCGGTCTTCGTCTTGCCTTTCATGCAAACGGTCATGTAGTCCATTATTCGGTCTTCACGTGCATTCAGTCTTTGCATGCATTTGGTCTTCGCGTGCATTCACTCTTCTCATGCATTCAGTCTTGAAATGGAACTATCCATTCGGTCTTGAGACCGAATGGTTGAAACTGAATGGTGAGACCATTTGGTCGAAACCGAATGGTGAGACTGTTTGGTCAAAACCGAATGGTGAGACCATTTGATTGAAACCGAATGGTCAGACCGTTTGGTTGAAACCAAATGATCAGACCATTTGGTCGACACCGAATGGTCATATCGTTTGGTTGAAATCGAATGGTCAGACCATTTGATTGAAACCGAATGGTCAGACTATTTGGTTGAAACTGAATGGTCAGACTGTTTGGTCAAAACCGAATGGTCAGACCATTTGGTCGAAACCGAATGGTGAGATCGATTGGTCAGAACCAAGGGTGAGTGAAGGTGGGACCCAGCTAATTATTCACCTTTATCAAGACCTGCATTAAATCAACATAAATTTGGTTAAAACCTTGATAATCAAATTAATTAAGTAATTTTGTACATTATGATGCATTTTGATATTTAAAGACTGAAATTTGATATGTTGAGTCAAAATGAGCCCAAGATGGTAATTGAATTCCATTATGAATATGCATTCATCAAAATACCCCGAACTTAAATGTTGCTCGTCCTCGAGTAACACAAAATCTAAAACCATCGCCAAAAGAATACTTTTGACTCGTGTGAATGCTTCATCTTTATATCATGATTGTTTTCTTTCTGCTCAGAATGACTCAACATCTCAACTTCTTGAGATCACTGAACACATCTTACCATATCTTCATTCCTGAGTTTGCTTTCCAATATCACTTCTTCCTCACTTTTTCCAACAACAAGCATGTCAAAGAGTTTTATAAGAGTCTAGAGATACCCTCATAACAACAAGTGTGCATCTGATCTGACACTGGTGTTTTTCAAGATAGTGGGGGCATGCATTGTGCCATTAGGTAGAAAATGGAGTGAATGGTGGTATGGAAGGAAGAAGTAAATCTCTCCTCTATTCGACTCAAGATTTTCTTTTTATTTGCTTTGCAGTTTCATTTATTACATTTTTTGTGCGAATCTCTCCTCTATTCGACTCGAGATTGCATTTCTTTTTGTGTGCGCTTTGGCATCTTTTATTTGTAAATCTCTCCTCTTTTCGACTCAAGATTGCATTGTTGGCGGTATGCCCCTATTTATTTGTTAGTGGTATGGAAGAAGTAGATATAGAGGGGAGTAGCGTGCCACCCCAAACTTAGGGTTTGACACTTGTTTTGGCTATTTATGTCTCTTTTTGATGGATGGAGAGGTACGAAGATGATAGAAGAAGTGTAGAAGAGAGTTTAGATCAGAATGCAACTTGATTTACAATTCAGTGCACTGGGTTTTCTCTTTATCGTACTCTGCTCAAATAATGACTTGATGAGGATCCGGTGGAGATTCCATGTTATTGTTCCAATAGTCAGTTAGGAAGCATGACGTGTTAGATCCCTATCAGTTCCATAGATGCTTTTCATTTTTGCATCAGTATCATGATCTTAGGAATCATAAGCTTCACAAGATGATTTCAATCAAAAGGCTAGTTTTTAGATGAAGGTCCTTTTGAGGATCTGTTTCGAATAAGGAAGGCATAATGATTACAAAATGCATAGCAGGTTAGTTAGTGACTTTTATGAAACAGGAAGTGTCAAAAATTCATCAAGTATCTGTTCAATTTCTTTGAAAATCATTAAGAAAATTTGAAATTTTTGAAATTTTTTATCAGTGAAAGCTTAAGTATGAAAAGGATGGGTGTAGGTGGAAAGTGAAGTACGTACCACCCAACCTCCACCTCGAAATTAGAAATTTTCTCATCCCGAGAAAACCCTAAGTAGTCACAGCTCGGTGAAGATGATGCAATCTTCTATGTCGTGTTAGAGCTGATCTGGACGCAGAACGAGAGCTTCCAAGACAGACCGGACAGTCCCTCTCGCTCCGTCTTCCTTCTCTTCTCAGTCTCCTCGATTGCAACATGGACAATAGGTGGACTGAAGCTGGTGTGGATGGTACTGGATCTGGATCGGACCTGTGTATAGGAAGCATGTCGGTGTCTCGGAACTGATGCCCAAATAAGGACTCTACTGGTCCTATTTATAGGCACTGGTCTGGTCCTCACGTTTTTTGTGTGATTTTAGCCCAAACGGTCTACTAAAATATCTCCTTCAAACGGTCTTGGTAAAATGCCTTTATTCGGTTTGCTCAACTTTCGGTCTTGCATGTTATTAATCCAAATGGTCTTGTACGTGGCTTCATGCTTAAACGGTCTTCAAATCCAGCAGCTCATTCGGTCTCACGCTACAGCAAACAATCTGCTGCTCATTCGGTTTTTTATTTAAACAAGAGACCAAACGATCTTCACTGCTTGCTCATTCGGTCTTCGTCTTACCTTTCATGAAAACGGTCCTGTAGTCCTTTATTTGGTCTTCACGTGCATTCGGTCTTTGCGTGCATTTGGTCTTCGCATGCATTCAGTCTTGAAATGGAACTTTCCATTCGGTCTTGAGACCGAATGGTTGAAATTGAATGGTGAGACCGTTTGGTCGAAACCGAATGGTGAGACCATTTGATTGAAACTGAATGGTCAGACCATTTGGTTGAAACTGAATGGTCATACCGTTTCGTCAAAACTGAATGGTGAGACCATTTGATTAAAACCGAATGGTCAGACCATTTGGTCGAAACTGAATGGTCAGACCGTTTGATTGAAACTGAATGGTCAGACCGTTTGGTCAAAACCGAATGGTCAGACCGTTTGGTCGAAATTGAATGGTGAGATCGATTGGTCAGAACCAAGGGTGAGTGAAGGTGGGCCCTAGCTAATTGTTCAACTTTATCAAGACCTACATTAAATCAACATAAATTTAGTTAAAACCTTGATAATCGAATCAATTAAGTAATTTTGTACATTATGATGCATTTTGATATTTAAAGACTGAAATTTGATATGTTGAGTCAAAATGAGCCCAAGATGGTAATTGAATTCCATGATGAATATGCATTCATCAGGTGGATCATGCAACAAATGGGATTTAATGAACAATGGATTGGCTGGATGAAGCAATGTGTTGGGACTACTAGCTACTCTATTATGGTTAATGGCACATCTGCATGTCTTTTTAGTGGTGATAATGGGTTACGACAAGGTGACCCGTTATCCCCTCTTCTGTTTGTGATCGTCATGGAATATTTCTCAAGAAAAATGCAGCAAGCTGAAGAATGAAAGGAAATAAAACCTTACACAGTCCACGGTACAAAGGTAATGACACATTTGATTTTTGCAGATGACGTTCTGGTTTTTGTAGAAGCTAAACAACAATATATGGAAAATATCAAAAGCCTACCAGGGAGGTTTGGGGATAAAATGGGGTTGTGCGTTAATGAAAATAAAAAAACATATTTTCTTGTCCAAGAGCTACTATTAGATGGTGGACAAACTCACTCAGGCTATGGGTGTTGAGAGAGGTTATTTTCCAACAAAATATTTGGGATTTCCTCTTATAGGCGGCAATCTTCAGGTCAAAGATTTTACTGAGTGCATGGATAAGGTGGAGGAGATGATTAATAGATGGCCTATACAAAAGACTTCATGGTGGGGCGCAAAACTCTGATAAAAGCTGCCATTGAGGGACTTCTTATTTTTTGGGCACAACAAGGAGATATACCAATCTCCATTCTGGATAGAATGGAAATGAAGATTGCTAATTTTTTATGGGGTAGCGAACATCATCCTATGAAGTATTCTAGGCTATCTTTCCCTATAGATGAAGGAGAACTAGATTTGAAAACTCTTAGCGATATCGCTAGATGGGGATCCATGAGGAGGATTGTTGCTTTTCAAGATGGCACATCTACTTGGGGGAGGTGGATGAGAGACAAATATCCCAGAGGGCTGGATACTATCCCAAAGATAAGAGAAGGATACTCACAGGACATCAATGTCATGAGGGAATTATGGCCACAAATAAAACACATGTTTGTTGCTAATGACTCTGGAGGATGGCAGCTCAAAGATAAGAAGATTAGTATATGGGAAATGTCCCAAACAAAAGGTGCAAAGGACCCATTGGGTGAACAGATATGGACCAATAGGTATGATATGAAATGGAGCATATGTGTTAATAAATTTGTGCACAATACTCTTTCCTCTTTTGATAGAATAAAGAGCTAGAATTATAATATATCTATTGTATGCCTGCTATGCGTGGAAAAGGAAGAAAGCCACAACCACATGGTAGGGGAATGTAAGTTCACAAAGGAGACTTGGGAATATTTATGTAAAGATTTCATATTACAGATTCAACTTAATGTTGAACTGAGAAGGATGCTTGCTAGATATGGAGCTGATGCGAATAAAAAAATTGATGTTTGCTGGTCTATGCTACCATATTTGGGAAGAAAGGAATGCTAGGAAACATCAAGGAAAATCCACGAATGCTATAAGCATTCCTATAAAAATATGTAAATGCATGACATAGATTATGTTTTAAATAGATGTGTGAGTTGTACCACAGATATGGATGTATGACATTGGGCCTACATGTACTCTTAACCCCCTAATAATTGTTAGGGGGATCGTCAAAATATATTTACCTGATTCTAATACATGCTAACAAAGAGTGGCTCTAGTGGTCATGCACGATGTCCACTAACAAAGGGACCTGAGTTTGAATCGCAATTTCCTCCTTAATTTACCACCCTCCCTATTGTCCAACATTTGCCATGGGCATGGAGGAGGGGGAGAGAATGCCTCTTTTAACCGCACATATATACATACATACACACATACATATTGATCCCAAAGAAGGATATTGTGTCGTCTGCTGCAGACTTTCGACCAATCGCATGTTGCTCAATGTTATACAAAACGATTACTAAGATCGTGACAAGGAGGCTAGCTACGATTATGCCCAAGATTATATCTACAAACCAGGGTGCATTTGTTAGAGGGCGTCACATTGAAGACTGATCCCAATTGGCAGCTGAATTTACTTTGAACTTCAACGTACAGAGGAGCACTCCTTCTGCTTGTTTGAAGCTTGATATCACAAAAGCCTATGATACTGTAAATTGGAGCTACTTGTGGAACTGCTTGGTAGGTCTGGGATTTAGTGAATGGTGGATCACATTAGTCATATAATGTGTTTCAACACCATCTTTTTCGCTACTGATCAATGGTTTGTCTAATGGATTCTTCACCAGCTCTAACGGGTTAAGGTAGGGAGATCCTCTATCCCCCTCCTTTTCTCCATTGCCATGGAAGGATTATCTAGAAGAATTGAAAGTGCAGTTAAGAATAAAGATATGAAGACTTTCACCATCAGGAAATGTCCAGTAATGTCTCATCTAATGTTTGCTGATGACGTTCTTGTCTTCATTGAAGCAAGAGATAGGAGCTTCAAAACTTTAAAAGAAATCCTACACAATTTTGGGAGGATATCCAGGATGAAGATTAGTGAAGCTAAAACCTTTGTCTATTTCTCCAAATCCAGCAAAGACAAACACAATCTGGCAGCTACTCTTGGTGTACAAATTGGTTCCTTTCCTACAAAGTACCTCGGCTTTCCATTAGCTGCGGGTAATCTGCGAAGAAAGCACTTCCATGAGTGCCTTGATAGACTAAAAGATATGATTAGTAGATGGCCTGGCTCCAAACTGTCCATTGCAGGTAGGGTGATTCTGATTAACAGTTGCACTATGGGTTTAATCCGTTTCTGGATGACTCAAGGGGAAATCACTAGCTCGACTCTTAGAAGAATGGAAATCATGCTTGCCGACTTCATTTGGGGGAGTTCTTTTCACCCAGGTAGCTGGACTAGATTGGCTTTCCCTTTCCACGAAGGTGGTCTAGGCCTACATGTTCTTCAAGAACTTGCTGATATGTATACATTACGAAGGATTGACAACCTGGTAAAGGGTGAATCGACGTGGGCGATTTGGATGATTAAACGATATGGTGGCATGCCTAACAGTAAACCGAGGCATAGATGGGGTTTCTCGACAATGTGGAGACGCATGACTGATATGTGGGACAGATTTATTCCATCAGAGAATAAGGAAGCTACATGGGAGCGATGTAGACAGAAGTGAGAGACTGATGACATTGCTAAAGTGATTTGGGGACAGCATCATCATCCTAGATGGAGCTACTCAGCCTTCAAAGCTCATATGAACTATATGGTCACCTCAGACAGAATTTGCAACTGGATCCCAGGAGAAATGAAAGCTTGATACTTATGCGAAGAAGGTGTCGATTCTGTATCACATCTCTTTGGTGAATGCAAAGTTTGGAAGTACATCTGGGCTAGATTTGGGCTTAAACTAAATCTACCTAGAGAGCTAAATTTTAGACAAGCTATCTCACTTATAAGTAATTTGAAACAAGGTGATGCTGCCTTAGCTCGATGGAGCATCACTGGATGTATCCATTATATATGGCAAGACAGGAAGCACAGGAAACATGGAGGTAAGGGGAGTGACTCTCTCGTCTTGTTTGCAAAAATTAAACATGAGATGGGGGTCCTATTTAGTGTCTTCAAGAGTAAAATATGAACTGTATCAAAAACTAGCATTAGAAACTTGGAATTTATGTAACCTCAGATATCCTTTGTAACTCACACGTCTGTGTGTGATTTGTACCTTTGTGCCCATTTGTGTTTGGAAATATATTTACCATAGTTCTGATACACACATACATACATTCATACATACATACATACATACATACATACATACATACATACATACATACATACATACATACATACATACATACATACATACATACATACATACATACATACATATTTAAAATCACCAATTACCATCCAGGGAAGCATAGCCTATTTAGAGATAGAAACCATATCATCCCATAGGTCCATTCTCACTTTGCCATCATTGTGGCCATAGATAGTTGTCAACCACATTCGCAAGCCTCCATGATTGACACATTTCACTGTAACCTGCTGATCTGACATCTGTACCACTGAAATCTGCCATGCATTGGGCTTCCACGCCACACATACCCTAGCAACCTCGCGATAATCAATGTTGGATACATGCACCCAACCTTGCAGAAATAGATATTTAATACTGTTTTTATTTTGTACCTTTATCTTCGTCTCCACCAAGGCAACCATAAAATGACCACTAGCAGCAATCCATTCTCTAATTTCCTTATTCTTGTTCATGTCGCACTCTCCCATGATATTTCATAGGAGCATGGACATATCAAAGATTTTTGTTGGACATGGTACGCCTGGGAGGCTCCTTTCCAACATTCTTGCCTTTCCCTCTTTGCTCCTATTGTTTCGTTGCATTTTCCTCCTCAGTGTCTGATTTGAAAAGTGCCTCAAAACTATTCATTATGTCCAGAATAGAACTAACACCTTAGTTCTTAGGAATGCCTACCTTCTTTACCCCTTTCTTTCGTGAGTTTGACACAAACTCACCCTCACCTCTGCTATTTGTTTCCTCTAACATGACCTCAACCTGCTTCTCTTTGTCTTCATTTCCTTTGCTGTTGCTTTCTCCTTTCCCGTTGGGTGTGTGCTTCTCCTCCCCTTTGTTCTCTTCACCCTTGGATCTCCCTGTATTTTTACTTTGGTTGGCTGCAGGAGGCTTGGAAGCAACATGCTTCTCCCTGCAAACCTGTCCACCCTCCTTGCTATTGTCTACAGGTCTTTAATCATAGTAGGCATCTGCATGACGAAACACCTTGCAGGTTGAGCATCTCACCGACACATGATCATACTCCACCGTCACCGGGATGGGTTCCCTTCCCTTCATGTTCAATATGATCTTTCACGGTGTCAGCTTATCCACCTCGAGCTCCACGATGACCCGAGCTTCATCAGACTCGAGTGACTTCTCATCAATGTGCAAGACCTTCCTAACCCCACTGGTGATCGTACCCACCACCCACCTGGTCCAAGAATGCCCAATTGAATGCACCGTGATCCACATCAAGACGGTTGAGAAGATGTCCCTCTTCAGCTCATTGCCAAAATGATAGTTCTTCACAATCACCAGATGACGATCGAACCACCTGGGGTTGACATTTAGTGCATCATCGTTGTCGGGTGCATTAGAAAATCTCACAAGAAAGATGCAGTTGTCCCTGGACAAGAGGTCGAACATGCCCTTCTATCTCCATTTGCACTGGATCCAAGCTTTGAGGTGAGGATAGAATGACCTCCTCCCAAGGGCGTAGACTAGCACGGTGAACTCCCAGCCGTCGCACATCCGATCGAACTCCTCTGGCTCGAGTTGAACGTGAATCTCACCCTACTTCATCGACGGAATCGGGAAATACAGTGACTCATTTGCCATCGTCGCAGGATTTGTCAGGACCTGGGACCAGGCCTTGCGGCCACCCGTTCCCTCCATCGTCCCCGTCTGACTAGGATTTCCCTGATCCAGTGGTCGTTTAGTGTCCTTCAGGATACTATTCACCTGGTGGCTAGGGTTGGTGGTAGGGGTGGTGTGGGTGGTATTGGTAGATGGTGTGGGGTGGACATCACCGGTCGGAGTGATTGGTAACGTGAGTGCCATGCCGGAGGTCGGCGGCGATCGGTCGCATGCAGATCGCTAGAGTCCAACCTTACAGGAAGATTTGGTAGGTATGTATGTATGCTCCTTGATACATACATACACCAACAAGAAGTGGCTCAAGTAGTCAAGTATGGTGTCCCCTAATAAAGGGACATGGGTTTGAATCCCAACTGTCGCCTTGATTTACTACCCTCTCGGATGTTTGGCCTCTATCACGGGCATGGGAGAGGGAGAGATAATTCCACTCTTAATTCCATACATATATACATACATAGAGACATATATAAGAAGATACATAGGTGGAATCCTATTGTTAATACCTCCTCTGAGCTGTGTGTTTTCTGGAGAGAAACATGCGACCATCTCTAGTGTCACATGTAATTTCACAAGAAGGATATGGTCGGCTATAAATGGAGTATAAAGTTGTTGTTACAACAAAGTGTTGAAGTTGCGTTGATTAGCTATGGAGAAGATGTAGAGAGATGATTATTTTTAGAACTTTATTTCTATATTTGGCATTAGAGGAATAGTAGAAGGCATGGAGGAAAAATACTAGAAGCTGAAAGCATAGAAAAGAAAATTTGTAAATGTGTATAGTATAGAATAAAAAATAGATAGAGGATGAGAAAGGAAGTGTAAGGGTGTAGCATTGGCTGTATGCAATTTTATTTTTCCAACTTATGTTGGAAAAGGTCAGAATAAAATTTACCAGATTCCAATACGTAAATACATATATAACTTGTCATACACCCTTAGGCATTATCTAGAGATCATACAGGAAACAACCTTGGCAACGATTGCAACATCAGGGACCCAAACCCACATCGTCCACCCTACCACCATCACCCGCCCATAGACCCCTATCCCTACCTCAAACCAACCTGTCAGAATAGCAACTGGAGTGCCAACTAGACTCAAAGTAAACCCTAATCGGAGTGAGTTAGTAGGAGAGAAGGACGAGAGGAAACTAGATGATGGAACCAGGTCGTAAAACAGCTGCCACCACAAGGAGATAAAGAGGAGCAATTTCTAGAACCGAGGGGCACTGGGGGTCAGATCCACATTAATGTAGATGAAGATGAATCCAAAAGGATGCATAATATATGGGAATTCACATTGATTGTCTACATTCTAGATAAGAGAACTTATTACCCATACCTCCAATATAATATTTAATACACCTAGAAACCAGAAGGAGCCTATGAACTATTGTAGAGGGAGAATAGGATTTTGTTGGTCTAATTTTCCAATGTTGAAGACAAGAAGATGATCCTAAACCTCATACCATGATGGTTTGACACACAACTAGTGGTGGCCAAGGACAACTCCACATCGATGAGCTTAAGAGAGATGTCCTCTCAACTTCCCCACATGGATCACATTAAAGTCCTTTTTGGTTCATGGATGAAGTGTGCGGAAGCCTCCATCACCGCTGGAGTGGGCAAGGTGCTCCATGTTGATGATTGATCCCTAGAGAAGGGCGAGGCTAGGGTCCTTGTGGAGCTGATGGATGATGACGACATGTCAGAGAAAGAAAGTCTTAATATGCGTGGATGGGAGCCTATACCACTAGCAGTCAAATAGGTAGTAGTCGTTATGCTCTCTGTAATGAGCACTACTAGCAAAGTGGCGAATGATCGGGAAGCTAGAAGTAAGAAGGGAAAGCATGATGATGAGACGAAACCAACTGTGGGTGGAAAGGCAGTTGAGAAGGATCAAATTTTATCGAGCCATAATGGGGATGGACAATTGGATGGAATTGGGAACAACTCGACAAGCAAGAGTCGAGACTCAATACATGAGAAGGGGGAGTTCATATCCTCCACAAAAAGAAAGAGGATTAAAAAGATTGAAATTTCCAATAACCATGGACTGGGTAGACTCCTAGATTTATCGACCAATTTTGAAGCCCTATTTGATTCAGACAGTGAATAGGTAGGAACATCAAAGCAAGAAAAGAAGGAGGATAGAAGGAAGGACAATATGAAGGAGCTAGGAAGGCGAACCAAATCTAAAACACCCATTAATATCTCCATGCTTTTATGGAATATTAAAGGGGTTGTGATAGGAATAAAAACAAGTAGATTCAAGAGTAGATCGCTGCTAGTGAACATTCTTTGGTTGCACTAGTGAAAACAAAAATAAAGGACCAGAATAAAGATAGTGTTAGATATTTGTTCCCGCAGGGATGGGATGATATATATAATGTGGAGTATGTTGAGGTAGCAAGTGTCTATGCGGCTAGAAACCAAGTGCATGGTAGGTGTCAGTGATTCAGATCTCAAATTAGAATGTTATAGTTGATTGCAGGAATAATGGGGTTTTGCACATGTGGATGATAGTTGTATATGGCTACAATGATACAAAGTCCAAACTGGATCTATGAAATGACTTAGTTTCCATATCTAGGTTAGTAGAATTATTATGGCTAGTGATTGGGGAGTTTGATAGTGTTCATCTGTAGGTAGAAAAAAAGGAAGGAGGCCAACTTTGAATGCGGAGATAGATGCTTTCAAACACACCCTAGACAAAGTTGGATTGTTGGAACAACCAATGATTGGAGGTGATATCTTTACATGGAACAATGAGAGGAAACCATGGGACAAAATACCTAGCAATCTAGACAGATCACTAGTGAGTGATGAATGGCAGCAAATATTTCCTACTATAAAGCAGGTGGATCTGAATTAAGTGACCATGCCCCTATTTCAGTTCAGATTATAGAAAAGAAACAAAAAATGAACCCTTTCATATTCTTAAAGTATTGGGATGAATAGAAAGGTTTTAATGATGTTATAAAAGAAGGATGGGACATAAAGGTGATTAGAAACCCGATGTATTTTTTTCCAAAATGTTGGCGAGTATCAAGGCTGCACTTAAAAGATGGGTCAAAGCTGAATTTTTGAATACCCCAAAACTGATTCTAGAAACAAAGAGAGAATGTTAAGAGGTCAGAGATAAGATACTATCTCACCCACTCAATGTTGAACTAATAAACATGGATGGAGGTCTAAAAGGGATTCTAGAAGATTTGAAGTTAGTAGAGGAAAAAATCTACTGACAGAGAAGGAGAGAGAAGTGGATGGATGATGGGGATAGGAACACCAAACTCTACCACATTGTTGCTTAAATAAGAGAAGAAGATAATATCATTTATGAGCTAATTGATGTAGAGGGGAGGGTGATCAATAAGCAGGAGGATCTAGAAGAGAAGGCCACAAACTTCTATACTGCATTATATAATAAAAATTTTGAAACTGATATAGAAGAGGAGATGGAGTGGAAGTTTAAGTTTACAAGTATGCACAATAACATAATTACAAGGAAGTCCCATGAATAGGAAGTCAAAGAGGAAGTATGGAGCATTTCTAGAAACAAGTCACCAGGGTCAAGTAGCTTCAATGCTTTTTTCTACAAAAAGACATGGGATGTCATCAAGGAGGATCTGGTTTCATATGTCAGTTGGTTCCAGAAGGGAGGTTGCATGGTTATATAGGTTAATCACTATTTTTTGCTACATATTCCCATGAAGAAGGTGACATCTTATCTTGCTAATTTTAGACCTCTTTCATTTTGTTCTATACAATATCAAATCATTGAAAAAATTATGGCTTCTAGATTGAAGCCGGTACTTCCTTATCTTATTTTTGTAAATCAAGGAGCCTTTGTGACTGGGAGAAGCGTTAGTGATTGTGCTCTTTTGGCAGGAGAGTTATACTGGACTACAATATCATGAGAGGAAGTAGGAAAGCCTATCTAAAGTTGGATATCACTAAAGACTATGACATTGTCAGATAGGAGAAACTGTGGTGGATTATGAAGCAAATGGGTTTCAATGGATAGTAAATCGGTTGGATGAAATAGTGTGTTGGGACTATAAGTTATTCTATTCTAGTCAACGACATATATGCAGTATGTTCAAAGGGGGTAATGTGCTACCCCAACAGGACCCTCAATCTCCTCTTCTCTTTGTGATTGTTATGGAGTACTTCATAAATAAGATGCAAGATGCAGAAAGAAGGAAGGATATCAATTCCTATATAATTCACGACACAAAGGTGATGACCCAATTGTTCTTTGTAGATGATTTGTTAGTTTTTATTGAAGCCAAATCGAACACTATGGATAATCTACAAACACTTTTCAGGGTGTTTGAAGAACAGATGAGGTTCTGTGTGAATGCAAATAAAACACATATATTCTTGTTTAAAAATTTCTACCAGGTGGAAGACAGGTTAATGGAGGCAATCAAAGTGGAGAAAGGGAAGTTCTCTACAAAATATATTGGTTTTCCCTTGGATTAGGGTAATCTATAGGTCAATGATTTTTCTGATTGTATAGACAAGCTGGAAGAAATGATTAACAGATGGCCTACAAAGAAGACATCCATGGAAGGAAGAATCATGCTAATAAGGGATGCTATAGAGGGTTCCTTATCTTCTGGGTACAATAAGGGGAGATTCAATGTTCAATCCTAGATAGAATGGAGATGAAGATGGAAAAAATTTTATGAGCAAGTGAATGTCACCCTCTAAGATATGCAAGAATGGCTCTTACAAAACATGAAGGAGATTTAAATTTAGAAACACCTAGACACATAGCAAAGTGGGGGACTCTATAGGGAATAATTATCTACCAAAAAGGCATCTCAACTTGGGGGAACTATATAAGGGATATATACTCAAGAAGATTGCACTTCAAGTCTAGGACAAGGGAGGGATACTCACACACCATTGATGTCATGATAGAATTATTTCAGCAAGCTAGACATTTGTTTGAGCCTCAGGATATGGGGAGATGGAGACTCAAGGACAAAAAGGCGAACCTATGGGAAGTGACACAATCAAGGAATATAAAAGACACACATGCAGAGAAGATTGGGCTATGTCCATGCTCTACAGTGGAGTATGTGTGTATAGAAAATTTCACATAGTGTACTTGCCACACTTGATAGGTTACATGAGTGGAACTATGATGTTTCCTCACTGTGCATGATTAGCAAGGAGACCAATGAGTCCCATAACCATATATTAGGAGGCTACAACTTCACAAAAGAGGTTTGGAAATTGATATGCTAGGAGTTTGTAATGCAACTACAGCTAGTGCAAGACCCCAGAAGAATGCTGACAAGTTATAGGAATAATGATAGAAAGAAAATATTACTTTCTTCTCTATGCCACCATATTTGCGAGGAGTGGAATGCTAAGAGGCACTGATGTACAAAACCTAATGCAAGGAGTATTCCTATAAAAAATTATAAATGTGTTATGAGCAAACTTCATGTTAGATAGAAGAGTGAGTTGTAGTTTTCTATGTGGTACATGGTTTTGATATATATAACTCTTGACCTCCTATAATTTTAGGGTGAAGTCAAAAAATATATACAAAATACTGATACATACATACATACATATATAGATACATGCATACGCTGACAAGGAGTGGCTCAAGTGGTCAACTAATAAAGAGATCTAGGTTCATAACCCATTAGCCGACTTGGTTTACCATCATCCTGGGCGTTCAACCTCCGTCACGGGTATGGGAGAGGAGTAGAGAATGCCTCTCTTTATCCCATACATAGATACATACATATAACACCCATCATCTTGTCTACTAAGGTTGGTCTGGATGATCATTTGGGCGATCTTGGAAACTAGTTTACATACATTATATTGAGAGCCAACCAAATGATGATTGTAATGGCATAACATGTAAAGGATTTGATTAATACTAAAGCAAAGATTTCAATTTATTATGTTGTATTCAGTTATGAGATAATGATGTAACACTATAAATGTCTATAGAATGATGTTACTCAATGACGTATGTCTTCAAGTACGTGACTTGGAAGAAATGAGATCATACAAATGTTAAGAGTACATATATACATTCTCACTATGTCCTTGATCGGTTGTTATTGTAGAAGGTTGATATACGATGATAACACATAAGATCATAGTATGACTCAGTTGATCACATAATCTCATTACTCATGATATGGCAATATCAAATCAAACACACAAATACATGTTAGAGAACAAATTATCGGAAAAATCCACCATGATACTGACACATGGAAGCCATCATCATGGAAGTCATATTCATTTTTCATAGTGATGATGGTGGTTGTGGTTCTTAGACTTGAAATCACTACACTCATCACATGTCATTGGGTACACTTTGAAATCATCAAACACAGTCCTGAAACATGGGTTGTTAAAAAGGTGATTATTGGGTGGCTTTGACACATGAGGATTGACTATGAGGGATAGAGATGGGATTTGTCCCTTATATAGGAGTATGATTATTACGACCCATATCAGAGTTAGTCAATAAATACCTTGAATTACGTAAAACACCTCAGTTAGTGCTAAGTTTTTGTTAAACATCATGAATAATCAAGATAAGACAACATGTGAATCAATAGTCGAGGTTTAATCATCTGAGGCAATTAGTGTTGAATATCAAATTAAATATCATGGTTAATCAAATAAGTTAATATGTGAATCAATAGTTGAGTTTGAATCACCCGAGGCAATTAATAATATCAATGTTGATTAATTAGTTAATTAGGTTGAGTTGAATACTCAATGTTGCACTTAGTGTTTTGACCTGTTGTGACAAACTAGTTAACATAATTTTATGCTTTGAGGTTATAGAGAATTCCGTGCTTAAACCGTTGCAAGAAAAATCACCCGAAACCGACTTCCGAGTTAAAAGATATGGACATTTGAGTGTTCAGGGACCTAGTTGTAATTTTTGATCTTTGCTGGGTAATTTGCATTCCGGCCCCTCCGCGACCCTTCTCCCTTATCCCCTTTCCCCGATCGACCGCTTCAGTAACACAGAAGCGGCACTCGACCGAGAGCAACAGGGGATTTCTAGGCGTGCGATTGAGGGGCGAACTTTGGCCTTTGGCTACGGTTCAGCAGCGCCCAACCTCCTCCATCCTCTTCTTCTCCTTCCCTTCTTCCTCCCTTGCCCAACCGAAGCCCGCCCAACCTGCTAGGGCGGCGCCCCTAGCAGCATGGTCGGCCAGCAGCAACTGCTGCAGCTGCGGCGCCATCTTGAGGGTGGCTTGGCGTGGCCAGCACCTCCGAACCACTGCCTCGACTCCGTCCTGGTGGCCCATGTCCAAATCCGCAGCGCCCGACCCTTCTTCTTCTTGCTTGCTCCATGGGCGCCCAGCAGCAGAGGCTAGCCAAGCAGCCGCAACAGCGGCCAGATGCCCGATTGGGCGAGCGAGCACCACCAAACGGCTGCCCCGACTTCGGCCAAGAGCCTAGTGCACGAATCCGCAGCCCCCTCAGCCTCGAGAAGCACCTAGCTACATCTGTAGCTTGTTTCCTCAACCTGTACGAGAAGAAAGCTACTGTTGGATTGCAATGGGTACGAATAGGTCCAAACCGGAGCTCGATTGGTACACAATAGAGCAAGGTAAGACCAGCACACAGTTCGGTTTTGAGGATAGGATTAGATTCCGTAGATTAAGTCCAAGACATAGCTTTAGAATCGAGTTCATCTTCATGAGTTTCCCGTTTCTGCGCAGGTGCACGACGTGCAAATCAGTTTGCACGGCGTGCAAAGTTACAGATAACAGAACGAGTTTCTGCCCAGGTGCACGGCGTGCAGCCCAGGTGCACGGCGTGCACTCTGCTGTAAAGGGCAGAATTAGGCGTGGTTGTGGACGTCTTTCGGTGTATACGAACACACCGAAGTGGGTGAGTAGTAGTTCATTTAGAAATCAATATTTAACTCAAATTAATTGTTTAATTGCTTCTGTATCAATTGATATAACTTCTAAACAGTATAGTTCATACAATAGAGAATGTTAGATTCATTAGAATTGAACTACGTAATATACTCAATGAAAATGATGAGATTTCCTGTATTATTGTTGCAATGTATTTACTGATTTCAAATATAGTTGTTTAGCATTGAAACTGGATAAATGATTCTGAATCATGTTTAATTATGATAAGTATATATATGTGCTTTTGTGATGTTTAGATTGTGCAAAATGCATGAAATGTGTTATTCCTGTTTAAATGTTTATTTGTTAATCAAGTATAGACTTAGATGCCCTAACACCGTAGAACCCCTAAGTGGTATCTGCAGCTTTGGGGTGAAACTCGTCTTGCAACATCATCCGTGCGTGTGTCGCGGACAAACGAGGAAAGAGAAAAAGGGCAGTGTCTAACAACAATTGTGCTTGTGTCACAATGGCATTGCGGTTTCACCAGAAAACACGGTTATCTAACACCATTCGTGCGGAGTCGCGAAGGTAACCCTGTGACCCTCCGCCTGTGTGCTCAGGTTAGTAGGAGGAGTCGAGAGAGCACTCGGAGTAGTGCATTGAGGTCGGAGAGCCTGTAGGCCGGAGAGCCTGTGGTCCTGTGGCAGAACAGGGATGGCGTCAGACTTAGCATTCCCGGGTGTGTCGCTAAGTCTTGTACGGTGGGGCCGTAGCATGAATTTGCTATGGATCTTTATATGCAGAGTACACTGCATATATTTAGGGCATAATAAAATGAATAAATAATCATGTAGGTTCACAGTAAATTTATATAACTGTTTATCTACCTGAATTACCTGTTGATGATTTAGAATGTGATTATTATCTGTATGTTTGTTATGATATTAGAACTGCCTTGCTTAGTTCTGCATTTATATTTAATTTCAATATTATAAACCTGATGAGTTGTTTAGTGATTGCTAAGTGAAATACTATTCACTGAGCGAGTAGGCTCATACCTCTACTCAAAACATTTTTAGGTTATCATCAGCAGCAGGAAATCTGAAGGATCGATTTATCCTTACGCCTAGTCGATAGAAGGTTTGTAGTTAGTAGTTAGAGGTCTCTTAGTCCTTTCCCCTCGATCTTTGGGACAAGGTGTGAGTGAGAGAGTGAATGTGTATAAGGATGTAAATTAACTGTTATGCTTTATATTATGTTGAACAATGCTGATGCTGTAGACCCTGTTTATATTTTCTGCCAGTTAATAGAAATGCTTCCGCAGTTTGTTTAGTTTTCAATTGCAGTAATATCTTTATTTGTTTAAGAAGAAATGAAAAGTTGGTTATGTGCTAATCTCACCTGTCGTGCCCTAATTTCGTGGTTTGTGGCTAAAGTGAAATTGGGGTGTGACAACTCTTGGTATCAGAGCTTTGGTTTGAGTACTTAGTTACTCAAGATCAGGGGAAGATAAGAGACCAATAGGATTAAGGTTTAGGTGTCTTTCTTCTATCTGTAATTTTCTAACAGGAAGTGTTCTGTTATATTATTGCAGATAGCAGGAAGAGGATGTGGTCACGAGAATCAAGTAATGAGCTTAAGATGAGTCGTTAAGAATCATTAAGGTTAAAGAATAAAGTTATAAGTAAGGCGAGTAAAAAATGATGTGTTTTAGCTCTGGAAGGTCTGAGTGTTTAGATACCCTGGCCAGGTGTCTGAATACTTAGATCGACCAGTATCAAGCTACTCTGTCTGTTCTTCTCTGGATGCCCTGGCCAGGTATACAGAGGAAGGATAGGCTAGAGAGAAAACCCTACAAATCTTAGGGTTATGAGATAAGAAATTAATATAGGAACAAGAGATTACATATATGATGCGATATAACTTTACCTGATTTTGCTTATTTGATTTAAAGATCACTAGAAATGCTTTTATATGTATGAAATGAAATTTCCAGTTTGTAAAGTAAACATAATTCTTTTATATTGTTGCGTCATGAAGTGAATTGTTTAATGTTTGTTTCCTTTGTATTAATGTAGACCCGAAACTGTGTTTAATTGAGTTTGCCCTAAGTGGATATTCTTTCCACATGTTTAAGATTAATAGGGGTTGATTAATCCCGAGTAGCTCTTGGCTTTAGGACTACAGGTTCGGCCTGGTCCGGCTGGCAGGATGCGTTACTGGGATCTAATGACTCCTATTAACAAGTAAAATATGAATAGAAGTCTAAAAGTTCTTTTATCTTGAAAATTAGGGTTTGAGAAGCATAGACCCTAATTGGCCCAAATTAGGATTCAAATAACACATGAATACAGAATTTGATAAATAGAATGTCTCACTAGATGATTTTTAGTATTTTATGTGTAACTTTGATTTAGCTCCAATTTGGATATGAGTTGGATATATATAATGTGAGCAACATTGGAAGATATCAGAATTTTTGAAGAATGTTCTGACCTGTTCATCGGCTGAGTTTCAAACTCGACCAATCACATTTTCTGAATGATATAACAGTGTGGTAATTGAATTTTATCTTTTTATTGGTACGTCCAATTGATCCCAAATTTTAATTATGTTTGAAAATCACAAATTTTAGACACTCTATTAATTTGGCGTAATTTTTGGATGATTTTTGATCTCTACAGTAAGGTGTCGGTCGAGTTGCAACTCGACCGAATCTGCTGCAGACTGCTATATAGCAGCGCACTGTTTGATTTTTAATTAATTATTGGTAATTTGAAATGACCTGAAATTTTTACTGTAGGTCTAAAACTTTATTAGGCACAACATATAAAACTTTCAGAATTTTTGGAGTTTCTGTTTACAGTTTAATAAACGAATTACAGAAACTATTATAAAACTGAATTTTCAGCCTTTTAATTAAAGTTGAGTGCTGGGTTAATATGTTATTGACCCAAGCAACTCAATTTGATTTATATAATCGACCACACACACACAATAATGCTATGATATTAATAAAGGATCAAACCCTAGAATGATTAAAGTTGTAGTAGTTTAAGGGATATCATTAGTGATGTAACCTTGAATACTAGTAACTTTGTAAAATAAGATCTTGAGATATGTTCTATGAAAAGTAAACTGGTTTTGATAACGATCTAGGATTTTGAAGAAGATAACCTGATCGGTACATGAACAACATGAGATGATTTAGAGGAATGAGTAAGACATAAACCTAATATGTAACAATAAGTAAGTAACATAGAAAGCGGAGTATTATCCGATTATGATCTAAAGATAGTTGATGTAGTTCATGTTTTAAAGATATGGTGTCACTATCTTTATGATGTGACAATAGATTATCACCCTAGTAAAGAGAATGTGGTGGATGATGCTTTCAGTAGAAAGTCAAGTTCAACAGTTAATGCAATTTCTACGGCAGGTTTCAATCGAGACCTGCTAGTAGAAATGTGGGAGTTGAACCTAGATTTAGGGGTGACAGCACAGAGTGATTTGATTATACAGATGTAAGTTAAGCTTACTTCTTATGATCAGATCAAAGAACTACAATAGGGTGATAGTGAGTTAAACCAGACTATGCATGACATAATAGGAGGAAAAGAGACTACAGTTTAAGTTTTTATGATGATAAGGTGTTATATTAACATGACATGTTGTGTGTATCTCAAGATAGTGTAAAATTCTTTAAGGGGAAAAGCTGAAAGAAAAGAATTTTTATAGAAGTGTATGTATTGATGTATGCTATGTTTTCAGGAAAACACTAAGATGTATATGAATTCCAAGAAGTTGAAATGGATGGTCAGATATGCAGAAGGATGTAGCTGGGTATGTGGTTAAAAGTAGTGTGTATCAGTAGGTTAGGGCTGAACCCTAAAAATCTATAGCTACCTTGTAATCTTTTTCTATGCCCGAATGGGAATGGGAATTTATCACAATGGATTTTGTGGTAAGATTACCCAGGACACCTAGAGGTTGTGATTTGATATGAATGATTGTGGATAGACTAATTTAGTCTGCTCACTTTCTTCATATTAAGTCAACCTTTGATGTCTTGATATATGACCAAGATATACATGGATGAAATAGTTAGATTGCCTGGTAATCCAGTTTCAATCATATCTTATTGAGATCCTAAGTTCACATCTAGGTTGTGGAAACAGTTGCATCGTGCTTCGGGCACAAAGATAAGATTCAGTACAACCTTTTTACCCGCATACGGATGGTTAGTCTGAGAGAACCATTCAGACTCTTAAGGACATGCTGAGAGCATATGTTATGCGTCTCAGTGAAAGTTGGGAAGAACATTTAAGTCTTATAGAGTTTGCTTAGTGTGAATGTTGAGTTTAGAAATACACAACTGATAATGGTACGGTTAGAGAATGAACCCAGGAAACACAGATTTGGTAAATCATTAGATATATGATTCCAAGATAGTAAGACAGTATTAAAATATATAAATAAACCTAAATACCTGCTTCCTGTTATGTTAATGTGTGTGATCTGACATTTTACATGATTTGGCACTTTTCATTGAGATATCATTAGAAATTTTCAAGTACTATTAAATACTTGTGTGATGATATGTAAATAACTCTTAATTGAGTTATGTGATGCATAAACCAGGAATTTGGTTAATATGCACGTTCTTCGAGAAAATTTAAGTAATTGAACAATAGTACAGATGGTTTGTTATATGTGAAGTAAATAGCTTTTATTGATGTAATAAGATGTTCAATTACATGAATCCGGTATGTATGTGCCAAAATTGATTGAGTTTGGAATATTTATGAATTTTTAATCTGTCTGCATGCATGATATAAACATTACTCGGTAATTACAATGATTTGAAATATACTGTTCTGCCAGTTGTAGAATGATACCGTATTGTGATTTGAATTGAAATCTAACAGATGAGATAATGGAAACCCTAAGAGTAGGGTGTTGCCATGTGATTAGTGAATGAGATAACCCTAAGAGTAGGGTGTTGGCATGTGACAAATGAATAAGGCAAATGAAGCCCTAAGGATAGGGTGTACGATGAATCAAGTATTTTGATATCAATTTTCGTTATGAGATGTGATGATGTTTAACAGTTAAATTGCATGATTTAATTTTAGTACCAAATTGACATGCATTTTGTTTATTTAAGAATTTAAAAGTTTGTCTGCATGTATAGTATGATAATTTCTCAGTAGTTATCATAAAGTGAGATTCTGCTATAACAATTTTGGAAAGACAATGTTTTGTGGGTGATCTGGAATCAGATCAGATGCATCCTAGGCTAAGGGACCTATACGGATGATTGATCAGTGGATCAAGAAACTCAAGAGTTGAGAAATCTTAACCTAGAGGAAGGCACGTGGAAACACGAGTCAGGAATGAATGACAAGTTTCCTTTTCTCTTTTAGGAATTTCGGGACGAAATTCTTATAAGGGAGGGAGATTGTTACGACCCATATCAGAGTTAGTCAATAAATACCTTGAATTACGTAAAACACCTCAGTTAGTGCTAAGTTTTTGTTAAACATCATGAATAATCAAGATAAGACAACATGTGAATCAATAGTGTAGGTTTAATCATCTGAGGCAATTAGTGTTGAATATCAAATTAAATATCATGGTTAATCAAATAAGTTAATATGTGAATCAATAGTTGAGTTTGAATCACCCGAGGCAATTAATAATATCAATGTTGATTAATTAGTTAATTAGGTTGAGTTGAATACTCAATGTTGCACTTAGTGTTTTGATCTGTTGTGACAAACTAGTTAACATAATTTTATGCTTTGAGGTTATAGAGAATTCCGTGCTTAAACCGTTGCAAGAAAAATCACCCGAAGCCGACTTCCGAGTTAAAAGATATGGACATTTGAGTGTTCAGGGACCTAGTTGTAATTTTTGATCTTTGCTGGGTAATTTGCATTCCGGCCCCTCCGCGACCCTTCTCCCTTATCCCCTTTCCCCGATCGACCGCTTCAGTAACACAGAAGCGACACTCGACCGAGAGCAACAGGGGATTTCTAGGCGTGCGATTGAGGGGCGAACTTTGGCCTTTGGCTACGGTTCAGCAGCGCCCAACCTCCTCCATCCTCTTCTTCTCCTTCCCTTCTTCCTCCCTTGCCCAACCGAAGCCCGCCCAACCTGCTAGGGCGGCGCCCCTAGCAGCATGGTTGGCCAGCAGCAACTGCTGCAGCTGCGGCGCCATCTTGAGGGTGGCTTGGCGTGGCCAGCACCTCCGAACCACTGCCTCGACTCCGTCCTGGTGGCCCATGTCCAAATCCACAGCGCCCGACCCTTCTTCTTCTTGCTTGCTCCATGGGCGCCCAGCAGCAGAGGCTAGCCAAGCAGCCGCAACAGCGGCCAGATGCCCGATTGGGCGAGCGAGCACCACCAAACGGCTGCCCCGACTTCGGCCAAGAGCCTAGTGCACGAATCCGCAGCCCCCTCAGCCTCGAGAAGCACCTAGCTACATCTGTAGCTTGTTTCCTCAACCTGTACGAGAAGAAAGCTACTGTTGGATTGCAATGGGTACGAATAGGTCCAAACCGGAGCTCGATTGGTACACAATAGAGCAAGGTAAGACCAGCACACAGTTCGGTTTTGAGGATAGGATTAGATTCCGTAGATTAAGTCCAAGACATAGCTTTAGAATCGAGTTCATCTTCATGAGTTTCCCGTTTCTGCGCAGGTGCACGGCGTGCAAATCAGTTTGCACGGCGTGCAAAGTTACAGATAACAGAACGAGTTTCTGCCCAGGTGCACGGCGTGCACTCTGCTGTAAAGGGCAGAATTAGGCGTGGTTGTGGACGTCTTTCGGTGTATACGAACACACCGAAGTGGGTGAGTAGTAGTTCATTTAGAAATCAATATTTAACTCAAATTAATTGTTTAATTGCTTCTGTATCAATTGATATAACTTCTAAACAGTATAGTTCATACAATAGAGAATGTTAGATTCATTAGAATTGAACTACGTAATATACTTAATGAAAATGATGAGATTTCCTGTATTATTGTTGCAATGTATTTACTGATTTCAAATATAGTTGTTTAGCATTGAAACTGGATAAATGATTCTGAATCATGTTTAATTATGATAAGTATATATATGTGCTTTTGTGATGTTTAGATTGTGCAAAATGCATGAAATGTGTTATTCCTGTTTAAATGTTTATTTGTTAATCAAGTATAGACTTAGATGCCCTAACACCGTAGAACCCCTAAGTGGTATCTGCAGCTTTGGGGTGAAACTCGTGTTGCAACATCATCCGTGCGTGTGTCGCGGACAAACGAGGAAAGAGAAAAAGGGCAGTGTCTAACAACAATTGTGCTTGTGTCACAATGGCATTGCGGTTTCACCAGAAAACACGGTTATCTAACACCATTCGTGCGGAGTCGCGAAGGTAACCCTGTGACCCTCCGCCTGTGTGCTCAGGTTAGTAGGAGGAGTCGAGAGAGCACTCGGAGTAGTGCATTGAGGTCGGAGAGCCTGTAGGCCGGAGAGCCTGTGGTCCTGTGGCAGAACAGGGCTGGCGTCAGACTTAGCATTCCCGGGTGTGTCGCTAAGTCTTGTACGGTGGGGCCGTAGCATGAATTTGCTATGGATCTTTATATGCAGAGTACACTGCATATATTTAGGGCATAATAAAATGAATAAATAATCATGTAGGTTCACAGTAAATTTATATAACTGTTTATCTACCTGAATTACTTGTTGATGATTTAGAATGTGATTATTATTTGTATGTTTGTTATGGTATTAGAACTGCCTTGCTTAGTTCTGCATTTATATTTAATTTCAATATTATAAACCTGATGAGTTGTTTAGTGATTGCTAAGTGAAATACTATTCACTGAGCGAGTAGGCTCATACCTCTACTCAAAACATTTTCAGGTTATCATCAGCAGCAGGAAATCTGAAGGATCGATTTATCCTTACGCCTAGTCGATAGAAGGTTTGTAGTTAGTAGTTAGAGGTCTCTTAGTCCTTTCCCCTCGATATTTGGGACAAGGTGTGAGTGAGAGAGTGAATGTGTATAAGGATGTAAATTAACTGTTATGCTTTATATTATGTTGAACAATGCTTATGCTGTAGACCCTGTTTATATTTTCTGCCAGTTAATAGAAATGCTTCCGCAGTTTGTTTAGTTTTCAATTGCAGTAATATCTTTATTTGTTTAAGAAGAAATGAAAAGTTGGTTATGTGCTAATCTCACCTGTCGTGCCCTAATTTCGTGGTTTGTGGCTAAAGTGAAATTGGGGTGTGACAATGATATCCCAAGGCCTCTTGATTAGCGAGACTGAGAAAAGTATGGCCATACGCATGTGAGTCAATATTTGATATTGAGCTTACATATATCTCATGTAGTGTGTTGTGGTTCAAGAAACAAGATTGAAAAATAATGATGATTACTACTCCATGCCTCTAGTTCAATATGGATATCAATGACAAAGGAATTATACATACAATGTAACACCCTACATAGATTATATGATGATGTTTCTCCCCAACTTTCCATTCACTTGGGTAGCATTATTGTGTGACTAAGAACCACTCTTTGCTTGTGATGTCATAAGTTGTTATATACATTAACCTATAGGGTCACGCATATAGGAACTCATATAGAAGAGGAGTTTGGTCTTGAATGATAATTGAATCAATTACTAAAGTATTTAGGTATTTAAATTCATGCAACATATCAACTAACTAGACTGCCAAATGATTAGTCAAGGGTTGAGACAATTGTTTGGAGTGTCTGGTTGATTGTATCATATATTGGCTGAAATTCAACCTGACCCGGGGTGCTAGATGACTGTCTGGCTTGGCCAGATGACCGTCTCTCTTTGTGTGAGATGCCCATCTTAGATGTAAAACATGGTCGGTTCAGGGGTGCTATTTGATTGCACATAAGATTGGTGTTGACGTCATGATGTGCACTAATTGGACTTGAATTACTGACATATGTACAAAAATGGTAAACTACAAAATGACAGTCTCGCACACCATACGACTGTCTCGACTTCTATGGGTTGTGAAACTTCCAAAATTGTTGTGAAAATTCAAGATCTTCTAGTCCGTTCCACTCCTGCATCGACTGGGAACCCTGACCCTAACACTGCCTATAAATAAAGGGGTATTGAGGGCTTCCCAGAGAACAACCTAGACAATTGAGAATTAGTTGCTATGAGAACTTTTTTCCTCTCTGGTTGTAGTAACCATCAGATCCCATGAAAGTCCTAACCGAATTGGGAGGGATAACAAAGGTAGAGAAACAACTGAGGATCATTATTTTTGGAGAGCAGGTTGAAAACTAGTATGTCAATGAGAGGGACAACTCATTCCTATCTATTCTAGCATAACAACATGAGTTCTAGTTGGTCTGTGTGGAATAATATAGAGGTCGGAGTCCTTTGTGCTAGTAGTAGGAGGGCAACATCAACTCCTAGTTTATGGCGAGATTAGAGGAGCCACTACAATAGTTGTCTGAGTCTGTTGTCTATAGAGGAGTAGTCAGACGAGTCCTAGTGCAACCAAGAGCTACACAGACACCATCTAAGATAGAGTGCACATCTACATTAATGAGGATTGTCACTCGACTTGCTCCAAGACCAGGTATATCTTTGTGAAACCATCCTTCTCATTGCATAGTTATTGATGTGATATGTTGGTTAAGGGGAAATATGTCAGTACATTTTTTGTTTCTATTACCTATCTGATGTCGTATTTCCCTATTGTGGTATTAGAGCCATGTCAATTAATTATGTTTTGGGATAATTGATATGAATGGATTTTTGGTTTTATTATTGGGTTTTCTAGCCTCAGTGTAGGGAGTGGAAACAAAAAATTTACTGGTTATTAACCCATAATAGGAGATCACATCAATGACTATGTAATAGAAGGTTGGTTTTAGTGAGATATACCGAGTCCTGGGGCTTTCCCAGTGACACTACCTCGCAGCCATATGCGGTCTTCAACGCCATGTCTTGGATGGTGTTTGTGCAACACCTAATTTTCACCATGGACTCTGGCCTCCACCACAGACTGCGGCTGACGTGTCCTCCTGAGCGGAAGACATCTCCGCCTCTACAGATAGGTCACACAGACCACCTGGAACTCTTTCTATTCTAGAAGAACTGGAAAGAAGGAGACGACCCTCCTATTAGCATACTAGCACCAACCTGCTCTCCCGAATTTAGACTGCTTTTCTACAATTGTCTTTTCCTTGTTGGGCCTCCCTAGTCGGGTAGCACCTACTCGGGCTCTCTCGATTTCCAAAAGAAGAGAGGACAACAACTTTGTAGAGAAACTAATGTTCTGAGTTGTGTATTCTGAGAAGCCCCCAATGCCCCTCTATTTATAGTTGAGGGTTGGGTCAGGGTTCCCACTCTATTCAGGAGTAGAAGGATCTAGAAATTCTATGAATAACTTGTACTACAGCAGGAAAACCGATCATTTCACAATCGAAACTGTAGTTTGGCAAGGTGAGCTGATCAGTTCCCTAGTGAACTAGTCAGTTGGTACTCTGAACTAGTCATTTCACTTCCTAGACTTGCTTACAATTGACTTTCCTCAATCATTTCCAATTAATTCAAAGATTAATTCTTATTTCGATCGAATTGAACAAGTGAAATGTGAAAGTTTTCCTCCAACTGGGAAAAACCTTATTTCCTCAGTTGGCAAGAATGGGAGTCGTCCGGTTCACCAAGTGAACTGGTCAGTTGGCTCACACCGGCCGATCGGCTCACCTATGTGAACTAATCAGTTAGTTAACCTGACATTGCCAATGCAGTCTCTAATCGACTTGACACTCTAACTAACTAATTCAACACTTGAACTTCATAGTTCTGAGTCCAATCCATCAATTGTATGTTTAATTGAGTACCTAAACACCTTTAGTCTCAATCTAAACATTATTCATGGACAATCTCCTCTTCCAGGGGTATCCTATGTGTGTGACCCTGCAGATTCCAATTTACATTGGCAGTGAATGTTCATAACAATTTATGACATTACAAGCGATGAGGGGAATGTAGTAACTCATCATTGCTACCCAAGTAATTCAAAAAGTTGGAGAACAACTTCAACCTATAATTTGTGATTAGTGTTACAGTGATAGTATTATTCCTTTGTCTCTGACATCTGGATTGAACTCGATGCATGGAACATCATCCTCTTCAACATTCAATCCATGTTCCATGACCTAGAGCAGACTATCTGAGACGCATGTGAGTTCACATATCATATATTGAATCACACAAGTATGGACATACAATTCTCAGTATTACTTATCAAGGGGCCCTGGATATCATACTCCTTGTAGGAGGGACAAATCTCATATCTATCACTCACAGTCTATCCCCATGTGTGAAAGTCACCCAATCGTCACGGTCATAACAATCCATGTTTCAGGACTGCGTTTGATTATTTCAAAGTGTACCCAACAACATGTGATGAGTTAAGTGATTTCAGGTCTAAGAATAACAATCACCACCATCACTATGAGATATGATTGTGGCTACCATTCCATGGTTTCCATGTATGACTCTCACAGTGGGTTTGTCCGATATACTATTCTCTAACATATATTTGTGTTCTTGACTTGATATCATATATCATGACTAATGAGACTCTGTCATTAGTAAGCACACACTATATTCTTATGTATTACTATTTTCTATTTTGCTTCTACAGTAATATCTGACTAGGGACATATCAAGAATGTATGTACTCTTATCATACATATGGTCTCATTATTCAGGTCCTCAACCTGAAGACATATGTCACCTAGTCTCATCATTCTTTAGACATCTATCATGTATGTGTCATCATCTCATGACTGAGACAAACATAATAGACAAAATTACCATTATTATTATCAAATCAGGTATCTAATGCCTCATCGCAATCATCATATGATTGGCTCTCTAGGCATACCACACCAACATTTACATTGTTTATTTATTGTGTGCGATGTTAATATTTAAATTGGTTGATGTGCATGTTTGTCTTATGACGACATAAAGAACCCAAATATATGTATATATATATATATATAGAGAGAGAGAGAGAGAGTGAGGCTAGTGTACACTTGAGTGTACCGGAGGCACCGTACACCTCAGTCATTTTTGAAGATGCACTAAATTTTTGAAAAATCTAAACCATTGACCTTCTTAATTATCATAAGAACATACTGTATAATAAATTTTAGCTCATTTGGACACTTATAGGTCGTGCATCTAAAGGAGGCAAAAATTATGTATTTCAAATTAGTTTTGTGCGTCAATTTTGTTGTCCTTGGATGAGTGACTTACACTCATCCAAATGAGTTCAAATTTTGTATGTGACCTATTATTATTGTAACCATGAAGTTCAATGGATTAGATTTTGGAAAAACATAGTCTAGATAGGAAAACACCATTGGGGTGTACGGCGTGATCTGTACACTCGAGTGTATTCTAGCCTGACTCTCTCACTTTCTCTCTCTCTCTCTCTCTCTATATATATATATATATATATATATATACATACATATATATGCAATTTATATGTGTCGCCATAAAATCAATTTTGATGGTGGATGTGAAGCATGTTTATGTCCAAAACCCAGATCTGTGTGTGCATGGTTGTGGTTATTTGTTCTTATTGTTAATTGGTCTGCGTACCGAGCCTCCTTTCCTTTCGAAATGTAACTTAATGCTCTTCTTCCTATTTCCCCTCAAATGTAACTCGAGATTTTCCCCATATACAATGTAATATGAAATACAATAGTTTTAATTTATGTTTTGACGTGAGATAATGATTTTCACAAAAGTGAAATGACCGGTTCATGAGACGACCCGATCGACTAGAGGACCGAGGAGGCCAAATGACAAGATGATGAACCGATCGACTGGTGGCCCAACCGATCAGTTGAAGGTGTCCAAACAGTGCTTGGGCCTGAGAAGTAGAAGACCATTTCAGAAGAGCCCAACTAAGCAACCAGGAGGTGAGCCGATTGGTGCAAGAGTTGAACCGATTAACCTGGATTGATTTGAGTACAAGATCTTCACCAAGAAAATGTTGCATATGATGTGGGACATGGGTGGTAGTAGTTCCTTGTGTCTCTAAGGAATTACATTAGTATGGCCATAACAATCACTTGTATGTTTTATTTATTGCATGTTCTTATTATTGGTTATAGCATGTATATCATACATACTATATATGTTTTAATTGGATAGAGTACATGTATGTATACAAACTCCCTCAATTAAAATATTAAGTTTTAGATGATTTCCAGAAAGTAGTACACATGAAAAGCTTGATCTACCAAGCATAGGTGACACCAAAGCATGGTACACCATTTATTTCGTGGAAGTGTGATAGTAATAAGTTAGGTGCCGCCAAAGTGGGGTGCATTATTATCGTGTTGGCTTTTAGATCAAGCTTAACTGGTGATTCTTACAACATTTAAGACCAGAAGCATGCAAATGATCATGGCAAGGAGTTGCACTTATCATCTATCCAAGAGTTGCATATGATGCAATTGGCATGATGGCCTACCTAAATAGTGAAGTTGTCGGTGATCAACTAAAACTAATTCATGATTTGATGAAATATGGATCTTGGCCCGCTAAAATATTATACGTTGTAATATTATGAATTGACATTGACGGCTATCAATTTGAATAAATTAGTTGGAGCGATGGTTAATTAAAGACCTAATTAATATCACTTTTTCAAATCAAATCAAATTAAAAATGTATTGAAAAGTTGCAATATTTTCTTTGTAGAATAAAATGTCAAACTCAAACACGTTCACATTGTAATCAATCCTTTAAACAAAAAAATAGGATAAAATTCCAGAACTGTTAAGGACTTTGAGAAATGTTCTCATCAATGAGCTAAAGCTCTATGTCCTGGAAAGACAAGTGCCAGAGGAACCCACTCTAAATGTGCCTAAGGCCGAAATGGGTGCTTACTTGAAGAATGTCAATAATGCCATAGACATTGAATACATCGTGAGATGTTGTATGAACTATGAGTTGCATAAACAACATGAAAACATTGGCATTCTTGAGATGGTAACACATCTTACAAAATCATGTAAACCAAAGAAGGTGTAATGTCTCTAAAAGGCGCTATTTGAGTGCAAACTGACAAAGGGAGGTCCGGTAGAACCCCATCTGCTCAATATGATTGGGCATGTGGAGTGACTGAGATTTCTCTTAGGTTAAGAGTTGACCATGGATATGATTATGAAAGTGTTGAATGAATCATATAGTCCTTTTATCAAATGCTTGGCATGTTGATGTTAAAGCAAGGAAGAATAAGGACAAATACATGATGGTGATCAGCAGAAGTGAGTCTTGGGAAAGAGAAATGCCAAGAAGTGTTCTGAGGCTAAGCCAAAGCCCAAGTCTTCTGCACTCAAAATATGGGGAACGGTAATTGTAAAAGGAATATGCCCTTATCCTTTAAAGGATAAAGAAAAGAAAGTGCCACCATTGTCACTTGTATGGACATTGAAAAGAACTATCATCTTTAAGAGGATTTTAGGAAGAATATGGAGATAGAGATCTCTCCTTCAGGACCTAAGAAGAAGTAAGCTCAAACTATGTAGAGCAAGGGTTTCTACCTTTGCAGTTGGGAGTTGTCATTCATGGGAACATAAAAGATTTAGTGAATTGCTATTATGCACCTACCATTGATGAAAACATCATATTTCTTTTATGACAAGAACATTATGTATTATTTTAAAAGATATGATCTTTTACGGGAATGCCCTATGTCTTACAAACAATATGTGATAGTTCTAAAGACAAATGTGTATGACACATATACTGAATGACTTGATAACTCAAACAAAATGAATACCTATAACACTATCATCAAGATCACATAAACAAGAAATGAATTTCTAGAATCGATATGATGGTTATCTAAACTCTTTTGGTTATTGAACCAATAGAGGCATGCATGTATTTTTGTAGTGCAATATGACAAAAACATCTTCACTAGATGTAATGGGAGATCGAATTTTCCATTAGGACAAGTACATACTGATCTACATAGACCTTTTGGTATGAATGCTAAAGGTAGTAACAAGTGCCTCATTATATTTACTGATGTGATTAGTAGATATTGAAATTTGTATTTACTGAAATACATGTATGATTCTCTAGAAGTGTTCAAGAAGATCATAAATGAAGTACATAACTAACTTGGTAAATGTATTCAGATACCTCAATATGATTGATATTGAAATATGTAAACCAAGAGTTTGAGGACCTTCTAGAAGGTCATGATAGTGTATCATGATGAACTCCATCTGAAACTATGATAATGTATCATTAAAGTGTACCAGAAAGAAGGAATCACACTATGTTAAGTCATGGTGCGATTATCAACATATCTAGCTAATATTCTGATATTCCTTTTGGGCACAAGCTTTACACTAAAACAATTTACTATGTAAATTGGTTCAAAAGGACACCATATGAGATATGGCATGGGATGTCATGATGTGTCTTTTATAGTGATTGTATAAGAAAATAGTTTCTTAAACACTTTATCCACAAATCACGTGAATGTTATCTTGTCAAGTACTACTTATATTCCAACCCGACAACAAAATGTTTGTTACTAGGATGGCTGAATTCCTAAATGGAAATTAGTTCAAAATAAATCAGTGGGAGTAAAAATAGAACTCAAAATTTTCAAGACAAAAAAGAAAATATAGAACCTAAAGAGGTACAATAGGAATAATGAGAATCACAAGTTGTTTTGGAATCTCAAGTTCCTTACGTGAACATAGAACTCATAGTTGTAGTAGAACACACCTTAACTTTGAAAGATGATGATGTTTTATAACTCAAAAGGTAGCGAGTTGATTATTATGATAAGTCAACAACCTGCCTAGAAACTATTGAGGGACCAAAATTTGAGAAATGGCTTCAAGCCATGGTATCAAAGATGGACTTTGTGTACACCAACAAGGTATGACCTTGTTGGATACACCTGAAGGGGTAAAACCCATAGGGTGCATTTGGGTTTTTTATAAGAAGACCAACATGGAAAAGTAAATAGGATGTAAAGAGTTTCAAATTAGTTCAAAGTGTTAAACATGATGAATTCTTTTCACCAGTTACCATGGTTAAATCCATCTGGATCATGCTTCTTGTTACAACTTAGTATGACTGTGAGATTTGGAATATGTATGTTAAAACCTTATTCTTTAATTTGAATAATTAAGAGGATGTGTACGTGAAACACCCTAATTATTTTATTTATCCATTAATGCAAATGAAGTCTATAAGCTACAAAAGTCAATTTGGGGATAGAAGTAAGAATCTCAAAGATGGAATCTTCTATTTGACAAGGCAGTCAAAGGGTTGGACTTGAATCATAATGATGATGGAATGTGTGATTACAAAAGATTTAGTGGGTGCATATTAATATTCCACATAATGATTGGGAATAGCATCCTTATCCTATAAATGTTAAAACATGGCAAGGAAAGTACCTTCTATGTGAAGGGTTTAGGAGAAGCATCCTATGTGATACAGATTGAGATCTATCAAGATAGATCTAAAACCTTCTTGACCTAAGAAACAAAACATACATTGGAAAGATGATGAAGGGTTCATCATGCAAGGCTCAATGAGAGAAAGCGTGTCCATGTTCCATGGAGTTAGTCTCCCAGGAGCCTACTGTCCCAATTCTTATATAGGAGCACATAGATAGATGCCATATGCAATTAGATCTATCTTGAATGCTATGTTATGTACTTATGTTGTTATCTCATATGTATTGGACATGATGAGAAGATATATCATTAACTTGTATGTATTGGACATGATGAGAGGATATCTAGTCATTTCAAATGTATTAGACATGATGAGAGTATATATAATTACCTACCTAGAAATCTTGTAGGTATCAGACATGATGAGAGGGTATATTTAAAATGGTAATGAGAATCATTAGACTATAATAAAGAACATTTTTAGGTGCTTGTGAAGCACTTAAAGGATCGATTATGCGGTTATGGTAATAAGGAAGAGTTGGATGTAAAGTAGTGTTACACCAATGCAAGCTTCCGAATTGACAAAATTATCTTAATATAAATTGATGTTTGACATCAAATGAGAACTCTAAGCTAGAAAGGGTACCGAGCTAATGAAATTTGTTCAAATCTACAAAATAAGTTGAATATCTCTGTGTTATAAGAACAACAGAGGATACTGTCTGGATCAAGAAGTTAATATGGATGAACTTGTATTAGGGTCCAACCATTGATGATACAATAGAAATACTAATGACAACAACAAAGCTACTAGTTAGGATGGGAATCTCAGATAGAATACTAAAACACTTCCATCTCATATGAGTAGTTGTTCAACAAAGAGATGTGAAAATTGCACAATACTGACTTAAAGAAAACATTCCTAAACCCGTTGTTAAAGTACTTACACAATAGAAGCATGATGGTCATGTTAGGTCACACTGGTTGAGATCTATGGGTGATTGGATCTAAGTGCAAGTGGGTTTCTGTTGTTATGTATGCTCAGAGAGCCAATCATATGTTGATTTTAATGGGATAACATGTAAATGATTTGATTAATAATATAGACAAGATTCCAATGTATTATGTTACATTCGGCTATGAGTTAATGATGTAACTCTATAAATGTCTAGAGAATGATGGTACTCAGTGATGTATGTCTTCAAGTACGTGACTTGGAAGAAATGAGATCATACAGATGCTAAGAGTACATATATACATTCCCATTATGTCCATGATCAGTTGTTATTGTGGAAGGTTGATAGACACCAACAACACATAAGATTAGAGTTTGAGATGGTTGATGACAGAATCTCATTAGTCATGATATGACAATATCAAACCAAGCACACAGATACATGTTACAGAATAGTGAATTGGATAGATACACCGTGAGACATACACATGGAATCCATCATCATGGAAGTCATAATCAACTCTCAAAGTAATGGTGGTGGTTGTGGTTCTTAGACCTGAACTCATTGTACTCATCGCATGTTGTTGGGTACACTTTGACATCTTCAAACATAGTCCTAATACATGGGTTGTTATAAACGTGATGATCAGGTGACTTTGACTCACTGGGACTAACTGTGAGGGATAGAGATGGGATTTTTCCCTCCTATAGGAGTATGACATCCAAAGGCCTCTTGATTAGCAAGACTGAGAAAAGTATTATCATACACATGTGAGTCAATATGATATCTCATGTAGTCTGCTCTGGTTGAAGAAACAAGATTGAATAATAATGAGGATGATTGCTCCATGTCTCTAGTTCAATATCGATATCAGTGACAAAGCAACTATACAAACACTATAGAGATGGTTTGCTATGGAGGAACCATACCCCACATTGCTGAAGGGAAGGTTAGCCCTCATCCTTAGGCCCTAGCCAAGGTGAAGCAGCGACCGCACGTCTGCAAAAGCTACTGCATGTCGCAGGCCATAGGAGTAAGCAAATGGATATGTCGGCTGCGATCAGGTGGCTCCCAGGTGTGCAAGGGGGCGGAGAAGCTAGGAGGATGGTTGGCATTGAGTTTCGGGCCTTGGAGTTGAGAGGAGGCCCCCTGCCCAAGCAACCATGGTTGGCACAGCTAGGGCTGCTCGAGGAAGAAGAAGATCAAGACCTGCTGGAACGTTCTACTCTTCTGGGTATTGAAGAAGTGTTTCACTTAATGAGGGCAAAGTCGTCTTTTTGAAATGTTTTCCAAAGGGCCGAGCAACGTTGCATGGAAATGGCAACGTGGCGCTCCTGGATTGTCCCAAGTAAGGTTTAATTACAAAAATCATATCTCCTTAATAATAGCTCAGATGCATATGCATAAAATATGAACGTTGCTCAGAAAAATGAGGGGAATCCATTAAAAATATAATTGAAGCCTGATTCTGAGTGAAATTCAAAAAGTCTGTAAAGATGATATCTTTAATGGTTTAATTAATGAAAAACCCAAATCTTTGGTGATTAATGATTTGGGGAAGGGTTAAATGGGTGGTTAAAGTTGATATTAACCTGTTAATTGTAAAAAGATACATTAATGACGAACTTTGCACCTAATTAGTTTAATTGAGAATTCATGTGCGTAAATATGCTTTAATGGGCCTTGAAACCCTAAAATTAGTAAAAGTGACTCATAATGGTTTTAATTGTTCAAAATTGTGAATAAAGTTGAGATATGATAATTCCAAACTATTTCAAGTTTAAAGGTTCCTAATTGTGGATGAATACCCTTAATGTAATAATTAGGGTTTTCTAATGGATAAAAGATAAAATTAATGGCAAATTGAGTTCATATGTTAATTAGACCATAATGAACTTTTTTTTTGGAAAGGGGTAAATATATTGCCAAAAAGGGGGTATAGCCAGGATATACTATATAAGTGCTAGTCATAACAAAAGTATACACATGTTATCTATACAAAAAACCCTAGTATAAACTAGATATAGGGCTTAGCCCTTTGACGAGGCTCTTCTTAGCCTTCATCACAATAGTTAGATCGCGTTCCACCTCATGAAAAATGTCCTGGTTCTCTGTTCTTTTATGAATTAGTATGTTTATGACCTTCCAAATGTTAAAGCATGCATTTGTAAGACAACGACCACCAAAAGCTAACTCATACGTATTAGAATTTCTTTCTATGATATGCACCATAGTCTCTTGCAGGTTGTTGGATGTGTGTATTCCCCAGTCATTCTTTAGCCAGATCAACACCCATGTATGTCTCGCTTTGTTGCATTCATGGAACAGATGGTTGTGGTTCTCTTCTTCTTTGCAAAAGCAGTAGACCGGATTGACATTGAGTCCCCATCTCCTCATGTGGTCTTTAGTTGGTAGCCTGCTAAGAAAGATTCTATAACAGGTTGTTCTCCATTTGGGTACAAAGCCTTTACCCTATAAGATCTTAGCCCAAGGGACAGGGGGACCTATGTCAATGTGGATCCACAGTTTCCATTGATTGGAGAGTTTGTAGAGACCATCCGAGTTCACATTGTATAGGTGACCAACCTGGCGCCAAGAGTTGCATAAAGCATCCCAAATTCTAGAGGACAAAGAACATGGTTGGGGGATAGACCCATATCTCCATCTCATCCACTTTGCCCAAACACCTTTGTCGTCAGTTAGGAATCTATCCAGTCTTTGAATCTTCATAGATTGAATGATGTCTTCCACCTTACTGACATTCAAGCCTCCCTGGTTGTAGCTTCTGGCAATAGTCCCCCACCTTATGCCATGGTGCTTGCCTCCCCAAATGAAATTGGTAATCAGTCTCGTAATTCTATCTACAATTGGATTGGGAATGATACACAACTCACTCCAGTACCTGATCATCATTTGGATGATAGTGTAGGTGAGCATCAGCCTCCCTGCCATCGACATATGAATCCCCGTCCACCTGACAATTTTATGCCTGACCCTGTCAAGGCATAACATAAAATCAGCAGAATTTCCTCTACCACCTGCAATCGGTACCCCAAGGTATATGGTAGGTATCTTGCCTTTGCATAGCCCGGATGCCGCTTTGAGTCTTCCATGTCTGCTGTCCCAAGATTTGGAAAGGTATATGCGCGATTTGATGTACTGATGTATAGACCAGTAGCCTTACCAAATTACTCTAGTAGTTTCTTGAACTCCTTCAATCTCTTTGCGTGACTCATGGAGAAAAGCATCACGTCGTCGACAAAGATTAAATGACTGAGAACTCTAGTGCCTTTGATCTTGAAAGATCTAATGTTGTTCCTCATCTCCTCTTCTTTAATCATCATGGTCAGCCCCTCCATCACTAAGGCTAAAAGGAGGGGTGAAAGTTGATCCCCCTGTCTGAGGCCATTTGTGGCCCTGAACATACCTTCTGGGCCCCCATTAAGCAGGATAGAGAAAGAAGGCATAGTCACACATTGCTTTATGAGATTAACCCACCTACTTGAGAAGCCCATAGCATCCATGATATCCCACAGAACATCCCACCGGATGTGGTCATACGCCTTGGTAAGATCGATCTTGATGCACGCCTTGGCATTAGATCTTCTTGTGTTGAAACTCGTCATAAACTTCATCATTAGGAGGACATAGTCAGCAATCTTGCACCCCTTAACAAAAGCGCATTGTTCTTCAGATACCAGGTCAGGTAACCACTTCTTGAGACAACACGCAAGAATCTTGGCCCAGATCTTATACATAGTTGAGAAGCAGGAGATAGATCTATAATCGTTCATCGTTCTTGCATCTTTAATCTTTGGTATCAGCTTAATAAAGGTGTGGTTTGTAGCCCTGACCATATTGCCACCGTTCAACAACCACACAATCGCTTTTTTAATATCATGCTTGATATGGGTCCACATAAATTGGAAAAACTTGTTGTTAAAGCCATCAGGCCCAGGTGCCTTGGCAGGGCTGATTGAAAAAAATCGTTGCTTTAATTTCTTCTTCATCAACCTCCCTGCACAAATCTTAATTCATGACAACATTCACTCTGAGCGTTGGGAAGATGGATCCCTCAATGTTCCTGCTTCTTTTAATGTGGTTGTTGTACAGCCCTTCGAAGTAATTAATTGTCATAGTCTTCAAATCATTCCTTCCTTCAGCAACTCTCCCTTTTTCATCAATAAGTTGGTGTACAGTTTCTTTAATTTCTTTCTTGTGGACTGTTGTGTGGTAAATATGTGTATTTAGATCACCATCAGTAAGCCATTTCATTCTACTCCTCTGCCACATAAACACCTCTTCGACTTTCAACACTTTTGTCAATCTGTCCTCAGCTTTCATCCAGTCTTCATGAATGGTCTCATCGTCAGGTTGCGCTATGGCTTTGGTAGCAGCATCATCATACTGCTGTCTAGCAGTGATGATCATGTTCTTCAGGTACACCACCACTTTAGACCACTTTCGAATCACCTTCTTCGCATTTTGGATTTTCTTTGTTACAACATATAAAGGGTTACCCACCACCTTAATGTCCCACGCTTTCTAAGCAACCTGTTTGAAACCCACCCAATCACACCACCAATTATAGAATCTAAAAGGTCTTATCACTTTGGGTTTGGGCGTGAGGTCCATCTTCATCCAGCTGTGATTGCTAAGGGGGTCAGCCCCATGTTTAATGACAGCGTTGGGCCACACTTTGAGCCAAGCTTCATTCACCAAACCCCTGTCCAGTGTGCTTGATATTCTTCTACCTCTCCCCTGCTTATTCGACCAGGAGGCTCCTCCGCCAATAGAGTTTAAATCCATAATGCCTACTGCATCCATGGTATTATTGAAAGCTTCCATTATTCAGTCAGGGACCGGTAACCCACCATGCTTTTCTATTGCTTTTCTAATGTTGTTGAAATCACCCCAAGCCAACTAGGGAACCTCGTTTTGGCTAGTATTCTTTATGCTTTCCCATAACCTCACCCTATCACACTCAAGATTTTCACCATAAACCCCTGAGGTGATGAATGACATTCCTCCCCAATTGCAGTAGCTAGCCGTGAAGATCCGGTCATTAACTTCAATAGGGTCAATGTCCCAAATCTCTGAATTCCACCCCACTACAATGCGAGCTCCATCTCTATTATGTATGTTAGACATGGCCCACCACCCATGAGGAAACAAGGTACCGACTCTTTCCTCCACTGTCCTTCTAATCCTTATTTCAAACACAAAACCAAGGGTAGGTTTCTCTTCATTCAAAATTGCTCATAGCTTCCTTTGCTTCTTAGCTAGCGAGGCCCCCCGCGCATTCTAGGCGAGGATCGACATACTTATTTCTTCTTTGAGATGCTCCCTTCGCCGGAGCCGCCTAATTTGTTCTTCTTCTTCTTGTTCATGTTGCGGGTGCATCTAGGACTTCTAATCCTTGAATGTCCTGCTTCTGTGATATTATCTTCTCCCATCTCGTCGAGAGAAGCAAAGGGGTTACAATCCTTGTCACCATCCCCTTTGTTGGTAGTTGTTGTCCTCAACGCATTAGGGACTTCTCTCCCACACCTATTTTTACCTCCTGTGGTTACCTCAGTAGCCTCCACCCATGCTCCTCCTGCCATCATCAGACCATAATGAACTTTGAATTGATGATAAATGAGCATAATGATCTTGTCATGGATTAAAAGGACAAAAACGGTAGTTTTGATGTAAAAGAGGCTTAATGGGATTAATTGACGGTTAATGATGCCTTTTCTAATATCAGGGTTATATGTTGTTAAAGGTGACCTTAATATCTTGCGAAAAGTATGAATGAGATAATTAGGGTTTGTGAGAGATTGTATGAAATTGGGGTTTAAAATAGTAAAAGTGAAGTGTAACCCTAATTGCAAAGGAAACCCTAAAAGTGGACTAGAAAACCTAGGAAGCGATCTAGGTTTAATGGATCTTGATGACATGAGTAATAATAGTAAATTGCATGATTATTTCAGAATCTTGTGGTATGTGCTTACTTGCTTGGATTTTTACTTGCATGGATTTTTCTATCTCAAATCAGCCTGACAGGTATGTGGTTACACTTATGAATAATCTCTTTAGTTTCACGGCGATTCCCGAACGTTTTATTGGTTGCTTGAAAATAACTGTTGGATGCCTATTTATTTCATGCAACTATAAAGTGACTATGATTATCACTATATATATATATATATATATATATATATATATATATATATATATATATATATATATATATATATATATATATATATATATATATATATATAAAACTGGCTTAGATCTGTGTCCTCCTATGAGGATTTGCAAAGGCTAAAAAGGGGTAACCTAGACCAAGGTCTAGGTTATCGTGAGTTAGAAATTGGGCTACCCACATGTAGTGCCATGAGACTCTTTAGCATGCCATGAGTTAAGGAGTTGGCTACCTACGGGTAGTTCCATGTGACTCAACCCTAGAAACTGGTTCACCTGTTAGGTGGGATCATGAGGGGTTTAATGGGGATCTACCATAAGGAAGGTATCGTCCATGTCCACTGCAGGGATAGTGTAGAGGATAGGATATGTGTGCATTGCGTAGTTATATTTAAAACATAAAGTTGGTTGTTAAACTGTAATTGTCTGCAGTATGTTGTTATTAATTGCACGATTATTGTTTCCCCCACATACCAGCTTTATGCTGACCGACATTTTATTTGTCGGTGTTTTAGGTACAAAGCCAAAAGGACAAATAGTAAATCATAATACTGTGAAATACATGAATTAAAATACAAGGAGGATTAGTTAGAGTAGAATTCATATGTGGACAGAAGTTTAGAGACCCAAGTTTTCAAAAGGTATGCAAAGTTTTTATTTTTACCATATTTCAGTATAGCTGGTAGAATTTAATAATAGTTATTGATTATTTGTCGAACCTTTGATCCTGTTAATTGGGATAATGGCTCTGACCTTCTGGTCTCCCTTAATTGGGGGTTACCGGGAGGTGGGGTCGTTAAATTTGGTATCCGAGCAAAGATTCCTCACTTAATCTTTATTAATTATTAAATTTTACAAACTCCATAGAACCCAAAGGAGTTATTAGAGGATTTTTCGAAAGACAGAGGTGTCTAGAAAAAGGATCACATCTGGGGGCTGGCAAGAATTTCCTCCGCACCGCTAGTCAGAATATGAGGACTCCCAGATTAGTTTGACTGCCTGGCCGAAGTCTCAGTATTTGACTCAAAATAAGATACCTTTAGGACTCTCTCATCTTGTTCATCCCTTCTCAACTCAAATATTGTCAAGGACCTTAAGGATTAGGGTTTTCTCTCTTTTCCTCACCCTCTTGAGGTATGGGTAAGGTCGATAAGGTTTAAGGAATCCTCCACTAAATTAATAAAAAGCATGTAAATAAGATGTCATGGACATAAGATTAATAGATTGAGCGTAGATACATGCTTAGGTCATATGACATAAGTTGTCATGCCCTCAGGAGAACCATGAGGCTAGACCTTCTAGTCAGGAAGATAAGTAAAGAGAGTTAGTCTTGGAGACCTGGCACATCCTATGAGGATGATGCTAACCCTAAGTGGTGGTTAGAGAAAGAGATGTCCTGATGAGTTAGATGTCATGACAGACCAGGTGCATGGATGTGCTTTTGGATGCCAGTGATGATATGAGCCATGAGAGGTTGGATGACCTAGTACCTTTGGTGACCCAACCCTGGAGAGGGTCTTGCATGTTAGAGAGAATGATAGCTCCTTCATGGATGAGGTTAGAGAAGAACCTATAGAAACCCTATGAGATTTTGCAAGTAGGGGATAGCTTGCACCCAGAGTACATCCGTAATATGAGAAATAGGTTAAAACTGAGGCCAAAAGGACATGATGAATGGCTTATGAGATAACCATAAGGGGTTATGGATAATCTTGAGTAGACATAAGTTCGAGCATAAGCTTCAACCACTTAGAGGTATGCTTGTGAGCTTGATCCTTCATGGAGAGAGGACCTCTAGTAGTAAGGCTAGATGTGGAGTTATCTCTAGAGAGAGAAAGTAGGACCCAAGAAAGAAGGTTGGAAGCCTAAAAACCCGAGATATGAGGAACAATGGGGAGTTGAGGATGATGTGACCTAAGTGGATGATAGTGGTATCCTCATGCTTGATCCCTAGAGGCTGATGATGTCTTGGTTTCCATGACAGGAACCAAACCCTAGAGAGAGGATGAGTCTGCTGGTACCTCTGTACCTTTGCTATAGATGAGAAGAAGAGTTCCTTAGACTTGAAGAGGTTTAGTAACAGGTTGTGAGGCCTTGTACCTTGTTGGTTGTCCTTGAGGAGGACTCCACTCTGATGTGTTTTTAGAGTAAAAGGATGACAGGAAGTGCATGTCATACCTTGTACATGTTTGGATCATGCTTAAGAGGTTGAACAGATAGTTGGACATCAGAGAAGTGAACCTAGGGTTCCAAGGTATAAGAGGGGAAGTGGTGTACCTAATTCTCATGATGAGATTTGAGTTTCTATGCGTGAGAGCATGGTATTTCTCATGGATATAAGAAAGGGAAACCCCTTAAGGTATGTTTGATGAACCCTTCACAGCTAAGTTGATGATAAGGGAAGGTATGATTTTGACCTAATGTTGAAGAATGATAACAAGTATGACCTAACATGGTTTAGTAGGTGGTATGCATGTGTCCTGGTGGCTTCCTAGGGTTAAGCATGCTCAAGTGGATATAAACCCTATGGGTGTTTGTGACCTTTGTTATCAAGAGGTGTAGTTTCCTCCCATCCTGGGAGAAGGACCCTTTTATAGGGTGTATACCAGCTTTGTGGGTTTTGAGGAAACCTAAAGAGGTCTCATAGGATTGTGAGAAGCTAAATGAAAAGTACATTGTATGAGAACGAACATGTAGACCCATAAATAACCATCTCTAAGTGCATGTGGATGTAACTAGTATGGGGCCTGACCAAGGTAGGCAGGTTGCCATGACCCCTATGAAAGGATGGAAGTCAGCCATGAATGCAGAGAGAGAGATGATGAAGGCCTGGGTAAGGTTCTAAGTTGAACATGTACTATGATAGAATCCTAAGTCTATCCTAGGGTCAGGTAGGGATAAGACCGATGGAAGTAGGAGTTGCCTAATTTCCTAATTGCACATGACCATAGGGTCGGGAGGTAACAACTATCATTATCTGAGGGCCATGGGTTAGGAGATTGATGACCTTCATGAACGCATGGGACCCAAAGGGCAGATGAGTAGGGCACTCTCTGGATGCATGAGGGAAGAGGGATGACCCCAAAAGTGTCGGCACCCTATAGACCTGGAGGAGATGACCAAGGAATATGTGTGGACCCAAGTAGATTTGAGACTAGTTTTCCATGGAAGTAACTTTGATATAGAGAATGATGTTGAGACATAATATGCATGTTTAAAATTAGATTTAAAGGTGTACTGGAAAGGTGGGATGTACCATCTCTACTCTTGGAATAGGAAGAACTTTGTATTTGGACTGCATCCAAATGCTTATTTCCTCTTGTTATGGGAGTAAGAGATAGGACAATACGCATGCCATACACCAAGGATAAAAGGTGATGTGAGTTGGAATGTTGCTATGAAGAATGAGGACAGAGATGATAACATGCCCTCATGGAATGAATGATACATGGATGGTTTACCAACGCTAAAAGGAACAAGGTAGTTATCTTATGAGGATGTTTTTGTCATCAGTTATGAGTTATACAAAGTTGAGTTTGAAATACCAAGAAAATGAGCTCAGATTTTTCTTGATGAAGATAGACTTAGAGCTGAGATGAGATGATAAGTGAATACATGGAGGAGTATGTCTTCAATGTTACCTAAAACCTAAGGATGTGAATTGTTACTGGATGCTCTGGATGGAATATAGCTGCCTAGTTTGGATGGAGGCTAGAAGAGGTTGTTTGGTTAACCCTCAGTTGGAAAAGAGATAAGTTTGGCTAACACACAGATATTGGTTGATCATGTTAATGGTTGTTTGGTTAGCCAGCCTAGGGATTATCCTGATAAAAGGATGGTTGTAGAACCTCAAATGCTCTTCTCTGGAGAAAAAGGAGATGAAACCTCGACTAGAGTGGTTTAGGGTTTCTGAGGAATCAATCTTGAGGAATCATGATATGCAGGAGATCATGATTTAAGATTACCATATACTACGGTACTACCAAGATAATAAGTGACAATAGTACTTTGTATGCTTAAGATGAAGTTGCATGGGGTCTGTTGTCATGCAAGCTAGGAGGTGAAGGACGAACACCAATAACCCAGTGTATCGACATAGAGGATAAAAGAGTCCCTGAGAAGGAAAGGGATTTCATCACTATGGATGTTGTGGTAAGTCTACCCCAGACCAAGGAAGGTCAAGAATGCAATATGGGTTATGGTAGATTACCTTACCTAGATGACATGTGAAAGAAGGAGTGTTGTCAAGGTACATATCCGGTTGAACTACATATGAGAAGATATGGTTCAACTACACCATAATGCGAGTTCAAAAGTTCTAGAGTATGACCTAAAGGTTCACTTCCATAAGTGGTAGTTGGTACATGAAGAACTCAATGTTAGTATAGTTTATCACCCCTAACTAATGATTAGTATGATCCAGACTAGAGGGTCTGATGAGAGCATTTGTGCTCATTCAGGGTGATACATAGAGACAGTTCTTGTCTTCGGTAAGATGTGATGCTAACCACCATAGCCAGTATCAGGATGTAAAGAATCTCTACAAGGGAGGTTGCGTCAATCACCACTTCATTAAGATGATGTTGGTGAAGGGACCTTGAAAAGGTAAAGAAAGGACCACAGTGTGTGCAGAAGAAGTCACTTGGATCATGCAATGGTTGAAAGGAGCCCAGAGATGACATGAGTTGTAAGCTGATGCAAAGTAGACTGACATGCAACTCACTGTGGGGGAATATGTGACATGAAAATCTGACCCCTCTTAAGTTATAGCTAAGAGAGCTGAGTCCCTGATGCATGGGTTCTTTTGAAATGGTTTAGTGGAAAAGGTTAAGTTTTCCCTTACCCCTAAGGATTATGTGATGTGTGATGAGTTTCATGTGTCCAATTTAGAGCACTATGTGAGGTACCCAGACCATGTGCGGAGCACTGAACCTAGTGAGCCTCAAGGGAGGCTGAAATGACTTGAGTCACCTTGAGGTTTATAGATGCCAAGGTGAATGAACTTAGAGGAAAGAAAATGTGACGATAAAGGTTCTTTGGAAGTTCCATGAATAAGGTGAAGCCACATAGGGGCCAATGATGGACATGGAAAAGTCTTATCCTAAATTGTTTGTTTGCTTGATGGAATTTTGAGGAAAAAATTCCTATAAGAGGGGAAGGATGTTACAACCCCAATTTTGGGTTCATTTGATGAGAAATGTAATCCCTCATATTGGAGATATTTGGACAAATAATTATGTAATTTCGTTTACAATAGCCTTGATGATTGTTGTAACGACCCCACCTCCCGGTAACCCCCAATTAAGGGAGACCCGAAGGTCAGAGCCGTTATTCAATTAATAGGATCAAAGGTTTGACAAATAATCAATAAAAATTATGAAATTCTACTAACTAATTGGAATTTGGTATAAAATTAAAACTTTTCTTACCTTTGAAAACTTTAGAAATCTATCTATCCAGAGCTTGAATTATTCTATCTAATCCTCCTTGCACTTTATTTCTTATTTCCACAATGTGTCAACTATAGAAATGGCTTATAAAGTCACTTTTCAAGGTGTCGGTTGTATACAAAAACCGACACCTAAACTCTATAGTGTCGGTTTATAACATAAACCGACATCCAATCTATGAAGGTCGACCAGACACGGGTACCGCTTTTATTAAGTGTCGGTTAATTAATAAACAACCGACACCTAAACTCAACCGCCAAACCCAAAATTCCAGCGAAAAAATTGGCTCCAAAATTTTACATATGGCGTCGGTTCATAACTAAATAATCGACACTATAGGTTTAGTTGTCGGTTTTTTTTAAATAACTGACACTTAGTATAGGTTTCGGTTCATAACTAAATAACCGACACTATAGGTTTAGTTGTCGGTTTTTATAAATAACTGACACTTATTGTCAACTTAATAGCTCACCAGCCCGACCGATTCTTTCACTTTCCCTGTTTCATTCCTGATTTCCCTAACCTCCGGCGATTTCTTGCTCCCTGCCGCCGCTGCCCCTCCCTGGCGTTAGTGCTCCAATGCCCGTCGCACGCAGTCGTCGTCCTCCCGCCTACCGGCCGCCCTCTCCACCGTCGCCGGTAGTAGCTAGGTCTCCTAGCCTCGCCGCCCTCTCCGCCACTCCTCTCCTCACCACCGGCAGCTGCTAGGACTTGCTCCGGCCGCTGCTCCTCTTTCCTCAAGGTGCTCGCCCTACCTTCGTCTTCTTCCTCTACTCCTCTTCTCTCAAGCTACCTGCCCTGTTGCTGGGCATTTTTTTATTTATTTATTTACTTCTCTCAAGGTGCCTGCCTGCTCATACACATATTGATGTACATAAACCTGTTAGAATAAATGCTAAAAATGTGTGATTTTAGGGCTTAATGATGAACTGTAATGCACACATGCTTGGAATGTAAATGATGATCTTTTCCATAAATATATTGCCAATCATGCTTTTAAAGACATCAATAATCACCCTAACTTGAAGAACTAGGATTTTAGGTATAAGAATGACAACACATTATTTGTTGGCCTAGAAACCCATCCAAGATTTACTCATTAGGAGTAAATCATGGATAGTCCCCAGTTTGGGACTGTTCTTGAACACCTAATCTCGCTTAGGATGTATGTGTATATAATGTGTGTTGGGTTTTCAAGAAAATTTCCACAGCATTTCCCCGTTTGTTCTGTAAGTACATATGTACTTGGAGAACAGCGGGGAAATGCTTCCGAAATTTTCTTGAAAACCCAATACACATTATACACTTACTAGTGAGATTAGGTATTCAAGAATGGGATAGGTGGTACACATTTATTATATATAAGAATGACATCACATCTATTTGTTAACCCTAGACCCTAATCTTGTCCTAATATATACTTGTTTTCTCTTTGATCATAGAATTTGAGCTTTAGAATTTGAGCTTTAGAATTTGAGTTACTTTACAATGTGAACTTTACAATTTGAATTACTTTACAATGTAAGCTTTAGAATTTGAATTACTTTACAATGTGAACTTTACAATTTGAATTACTTTACAATGTGACCTTTACAATTTGAATGTGAATTTGAACTTTACAATGTGAGCTTTACAATTTGAATTACTTTACAATGTGAGCTTTACAATTTGAATTACTTTACAATGTGAGCTTTACACTTTGAATTACTACCTTACAATGTGAACTTTACAATTTGAAGGTGAATTTGCAGATGGCTGACCATTCTCCTGATGACCGTGCTGATGACTGCCGTGAGGGTGAGGACATCAATGCGCCGCCTCAAAATGTAAGTTTTAAAAATATATCATATATTTATATCTATATGTCCATTTATAGTTATATCTTATAAATGTGAATTATTTTGTCAAATTTTAGGTTGATGATGCACATGTACCATCTGAAGCACTTGAGGCACTTGATCAACAACACCAAAAAGTTGACAAGAGAAGGGGCATCACTATGATGAAGAAGTTAATTGCACAAAAGGGCAATGGACCCAGACTTGTTGTGGATTTCGATAATGCAGGAAATGCATGTGGTGTGAATCGCAATTCATTTATTTCATATCTTGGGTTTGTTACTCGTAGCCATTGCGGTTGTCGCTTAGATTCATTTATTTCATATATTGAATTTGACGTTTCTTTTATCCATGTATAGGTGGGTAATCTATTTGACAGGAAACTCGAATAAAAACTCGAAGAAGCAATGAAAAAGTGGCAGGCATCTCAGACTGCCACTTACCAGACAATACCTATTGCAAACTCTACTCCTACTCCTACTGCAGAGGTTGGGAGTAATCCTGTAGAACCACCTAGCACATCCACTGTAAGTATTTTTATGACATAGTAACTAGTTTTTTAATTCAAGATGATACATATATATGAAATTGTAGTCGTTTCAAAAAAAGATGATATGTATATATGTATATAACATTCTTTACACAAAAATTTGTAGGGGTTGAAGCCATGCCGTCTAAAAAGTAAAGAATATGTCATGGCAGAGGCGTCGTCTTACCCATCCCTACCAGGGGAAACGTGTCACGGGTCTCCAGTACCAGCTGGTTGGATTCGGGTGAGCCCGATACATATATTCCCCCAGTGGATGGATCTTCCACTGCCATATGCCCACCCAGATTGTGAAACGCTTGGTGAGGCAGTAGGCGGAGTGATATTGTGGGAAAAAGCGTATGTCTTCTTTACTGAAAAGGTGTGGTAAATTTACATTACGTTCAATTGTTAGTGTGTGTATATGCTGGCAGTTGATCTGAAATTATTATATATATACAGGTTAAAAAGAAGACACCCACAGCATCTAGGCCTCCACTTCCACCTCCTGCATTACCTAGTTGGGTTCCACAGGACCTACCTGTCCTGTTAGGTCCTAACTGTAGGGGTATGGCAGTATGGTTAGGGGAACATGATATAAACTCCCCTATAACTGTTTCTTCTGATTCAGATTCTACAGGTCAGTCATACGAAACAAAACTATTTATACAAGATATTTTGGAGTTGTTTCGATATGATTGGCTAAATACATATGTGATAGAGCTATGGATATGGTGAGATATTCTTTATACATCCATATACCTTGTGTATGATCTGGTGATCTGGTTTCTTATTTATTAATGCATGCGTAATTAATACATATTTTGCAGCTACTTAGACAACATATGTGCAGATTTTGGATTCGAACATGTAGGGTTTTTGATTCCATCCTTGATTAGTCTAGTAGCTAAAGACCCTACATCAGTTCAACAATACTACTGTGAGGCTTTTTCAAATTTTGCTGTAAAAAAGAAGACGGTGATAATGGCTCCATTCAATGTAGAGTAAGTTTACTTTGCTTATTATAATTTGGACTTAAGAAAATTACATATTATTGTGGATTTTGAGTTATTAATTTTTAACTTTTTTTCCTCTAGGGGTAGGCATTGGGAGTTATTGGTTATTGCCCCCGAGACGTTCACTGTGTATTATCTAGATCCTAAGGGGGGTAAATTGAATACAAGATTTGGACGCATAATGAAAATGGCAATATTTCGGTGAGAAATATTTCATTTTTCATATCCGTTAACATATGTTATTACATTACTATTTAATTGCAATGTTCTGTGTTACATTAACATGTAGGGGTTTTGAGGAGTACAAAAGGCTGGAGGAAAGGTCCCCACGAAAAAGAACCAGCCAATAATTTGGAATAACGTGAAAGTAAGTTCCCGACTGCAATATATGTATATATTATTTATGTGAACAATGCTTAATTAGTTGTATTTTTTAATATTTTGTATGTTTGAATTTATAGTGTGCTGCACAAGACAACGGATGGGCATGTGGATACTATGTCATGCGATATATGCACATGATTATCAAACATGCCGTACTGGATATCGAATGTATTGCTCAGGTATTATATAGTCTCATTAGATAATATGATCGAAATATATCAATCTTATTTATAGCTCATTAATTATATATATACATCATTCTCTTTACAGATGTTTAAAGATGACCCCATTACAGAAAAGGACTTACCAAATGTTAATGCTCCCTATACGATGGGAGAATTAAATGAAGTAGTAGAAGAATGGGCAACAGCCATACAATTAGTGCGGGCTTTAAAATATAGTTGGGATCCTGATAGCAAATACTGACTAAACAATGATACTTTGTAAATGAATTTCTGAATTATAATATATGTGTGAATGTTTCTACATGTCTGGATGATTCTACATGTGTCTGAGTGAAAATGAATGAAAGTGTTGGTTGCTATATGAATGTTTCTACATGTGTGAATGTGAATGAATGGAACTACAGATTGCTAGCATGTGTGAATGTTTATAAATGTGTGAAAATAAAATGGAACTGCAGGTTGCATTGCTAAATGCATGTGCTACTTTTTTATTGTTAATTTTGCAGGTTTGCGGCCGGTTGTCGGCTGATATCAATGGATGTCGTAAAACCTACAGTTCATAACTGAACTAAACAAGTTTCTCATCCTACGACCAGCCACAGCAGGTCTGCAGACTGACAGGAAAAAAAAAACCAATAGGCGTTAGTTATTTGTAAATAACTGACACATAATGTTATAGTGTCAGTTTTTTACAAATAACCGACGTCTATTTCGTGTGGTGCGAAGATATATGGCGTCAGTTATTTGTAAATAACCGACACTGATAGTGCCTAAGATGGCGCCCTTTCTGTGGCGCGAAGGGTTTGGGCGTCGGTTTCTTACCTAATAACCGACGCCTATAGTCCCATGATGGCGCGTTTTCAGTGGCGCACGAAGTGTTTGGGCATCGGTTTTGGAACCGACACCTAATGGGTGGACTTTTAGTGTCGCCCACATAGGTTTCGCTTAGAAACCGACACTAAAGGCTTTAAATAACTGACACTAAAGGTAGGTTCTGTATATATATCGCTTTATTGTTTGTTCTTTCAATTGTTGTTCCTAAAACGCCGACAAACAAATCGTCAGTTAGTATATCGAAATATATTGGTATGTGGGGACAACCAAAAGTTTGCACATAAGGATAACAATCTAATTATCACAATCAAGTTAATTAACAAGCCAATTTACACTTTTTAGTATGACATTCTCCACCGATTTTGCCCTAACCCTAGAATACCCACCTTAGGGTTTCCTTTTCCAATGACTTAAGGCCACCTTCTCAATCTCGAGCTTGGTTCCTGGGGTCACTACTCAAGGTGTCCATTGGTCTACCCATCTGGGCCTAACCTTTGGCATCATCCATCAGGGTGACATGTAAGTGCGATAATCCATACTTCTATTATTAATGTGATAATCATAGTGACTTTATAGTTTGCAAGTATGAACATCCAAACTAATAATTTGCATTCAATGCGATTAACCATCCAGAAAATACTCAGGAAACAAAGGCAGTTATTCATAATTAACCACATACCTGTACATGCAGATTTGAGATAGAGTAGTCAAATCAATCAAGACATCCAATCAAGCAAGTACAAGAATCCTGAAATCACATTCAATTCCTTTTCATCAAAATCTATCCAAACCATCTTGCTACTTATGGTTTCTATTCCTTTTTAGGGTTTCTTCTCTTTTTAGGGTTTACTTTGCAATTAGGGTTTTACTTCCCTTTACTCTTTTTAAACCCTAATTTTCTCATCTATCCTTCACGAATGTTATTAAGGTTACCTTTTCCAAACACATAACCTTAATTCCAGATTAATGCATAATTAACCATCAATTAAGTCCATTAAGCCTCTTTTACATTAAAGCCACCATTTTTATCCTTTTTAATCTATGACAAAGTCATTGTGCTCGTTTATCATCAATTCATAGTTCATTATATTCCAATACCCATATGAAATCTATTTGACATTAATTCTACCTTTATTCATTCAAAAACCCTAATTGATATATTAAGGTTATTTAACCACAATTAGGAACTTTAATACTCGAAATAGCTTAGAACCATGAAAAATCAATTCTATAATTATATTTTCGGATTTAACCCATTAAAACCCATATTTTCCCAAATTAGGGTTTCTAAACATAATCATGTGCATAAAACCCTAAAACAAGCATGAAACCACCTTTTTCAAAATTAACTCTCCCTTTTATTCTTAATAGGTCAATATTTCTCAGAATTAGGGTTCCAAACCAAATTAACACAAAAAGAGTCATTAAAACCGAGTTCCATATCAAAATTAGGGTTTTAACACAATTTAATACATCAAAGGTGATCACTTGGTTTACTTTTGAAATTACAAGCAATATCAGGTTCCAATTATATTTTTATTGGATTCTTCACATTTTTCTGATCAACTTTCATGTATGGATCACTTTCATCTGATATTTCTATCATTAGATACATATTTTACAAAAGAACTCTTTTTCTACCAATCAGAAACGACCACGTGGATTTATTGAATTAAATAGCAAACTGGTGGGTAACACACTTTTTAATCAAGGAGGGATTGTGAAATTACCATAAGGGATAGTTCCTTTCAATAGGGACGTGAGGGCAGGGGTGTAATTCCCCACTTGATTGTCTGCAACCTGCGGATTGTCCTTCTCGCGAGCTGTCAGTCAACTCGATGGTTGACTTGGCGCGCTGCTACTTCTCTGTGCAATCCCTGCTGGGAGCTCTGCCACATTCTCCCAAAATTGATGGACCTCTCGATTGCGCCGACTACTCCCCTCTAGCACTCATCCGACACCGCACAACCTCGACTGAAGCAGGTCCTCGACGGGGTCATGGTCAGGTCAAGAACTCCAATCGAGGATGCCTAAACACTCATCTCCTCACTCCGATCCTATGAGTAGAGTTTTTACAATTGTTGGTGCAGCACAACTCCCCCCCTTGATATAGGGTCGGGCCACCTGTAAACGACATTAGGGAAACTCAATTCCCATAATAACAGGTACTCAATCCTGGTATGGATCGAGTCCCCGTGGCCTCCCGAAGGCAGAGGGCCTACTTCTAGATCCAGAGACAGACTAGAGTGTGAGGAAAGTGATGAGGAAATCTCTCCCAGTTTCTCAGATTTTCCAATCAATTTGGAGGTAGAGGACGACATCTCTACCGTTGGATCTCAGATCCACGGTTGACGCAAAACAAAAAATAGGAAAAAATAGGGGAAATAGGGTAATTCCCTTTTACTTTGGAGAAATAATAACTCTCAAACCATGGCTCCGTTTAATCCCAAATTTTGAGGGAAACTTAATAATGCCTTAATCTTCCTCTCTGCCAAATTTGGGCGCATTGTCTAAAAGAAAACGTGCCTTTTCTTTAGGTGCAAGATATCACTTAATTATATATATTTCTCACATGTTTTCCCCTTTCCCTTGCCATTAATTTATTATTACGAGTTCCTTGAACCTCAAGGTACCTTAATGGCTCGAAATCCCATCTTGGGAATATACCTTAGCCTTTTACTTATCGTTTATCCATTATCTCCCATTATCATATTTATTTCTCTTCAAAATAGCTCTTTTTGAGAATTTCTCTTTATTTCTCTTCTATTTTCTTTATTGGAATTCCTTTTAACATTAGGAACCTTATGGATATGAAAATCCACCATGGATAACTCAATTATACCTCTTTTCACTTGTTTTCCACATTTTACCATTATTTTCAATTTCTTTCTTAAAAAAGAAATACTTAATTGATCTTTTCTTTTCTTATTACACTCTCTATGCAACTTTGGACTCCAAGGAACCCAAGAGGCACGAAATCCCTCTTTGGATTTGCCTTCTAGAGGTTTCCATCTCATTCTTTTCTTAAAAACTCAATTATTCATTTACTAATTGAATTTTCTTATTATTTGGGCCCAATAGCCAATAATGCCCACAACACAATCATCAAGGCTATTGTAAATGAAACTCATTTATTCAAAACAAATTATATCATTATTTGTCCAATTATCTCCAATATGAGAGATTACATTTCTCATCAAAAGAACCCAAAATTTGGGGTTGTAACATCCTTCCCCTCTTATAAGAATTTTGTCCTCAAAATTCCATCAAGAAAACAAACAGTTCAGGATAAGCCTTTCATACGTCCATCAGGGCTCCCACGTGGCTTCACCCTTTCCATGGTGCTTCCCAAGAACCTTCATCTTCTCATATTCTTCCATCTGAGTTCTTTCTTACCTTGGTATATCATACCCTCATAGGTGACTTAGGACTTTTCAGCCTCTCAAAATCTGAGTTGGTTCAGGGTTCAACACATGGCTTGGGTACCTCACATAGTGCTCTAGATCGGACTCATGTAATACATTATACATCATGTTATTCTGAGGGGCATGGCTAAACACAATCTTCTCCACCAATCCGTCTCAAATGGACCCATATATCGGGGACTCAGCTTTCTTAGCTGTAGCTTAGAGGGGTCGGATTTTCACATCACATATTCTCCCACAGTGAACTGCATGTCAGTCTGCTTTGCATCAGCTCATGACTCATGTCACCCTTGGGCTCTCTCTTAGCCATTGCATGATCAAGCGACTTCATCTGCACACACTGTGGTTCTTTCCTGACCTTCGCGAGGCCTCCTTCACCAACATCATCTTAATGAAGTGGTGATCGACACAACCTCTCTATAAGATTTCTTGCATCCCAATAAGGGCTATGGTGGTTAACATCACATCTTAAGAACTTTCTCTTTGTATCACCCTGAGAAAGCTCACTTTCTCACATCAGACCCTCTAGTCTAGAACATACTAACCATTAGTAAGGGGTGATAAACTGTACTAACATCGAGTTTGACATGTTTCTACTTCCACCTCATGGAAGTGAACCTTTAGGTCTTACCCAAGAACTTTTGAACTCGCATCATGAGGAAGTTGAACCATCTCTCTCGCTTAAGTAGTTCAACCAAATCTGTCTCATGACAGTACTCTTCCTTTCTCATGTCATCTAGGTAAGGTGATCTACCATAACCCATATTGGATCTCGACCTTCCTTAGTCTAGGGGAGACTTATCACAACATCCATAGTGATGAACTACCATTCCCTCTCGGGAACTCTTTACCTTCTAAATCGATACACCGGGTTACCAGTGCTCATCATTCACCTTCTGTGAGGCATACCACATGCAGCCTTATCTCTGACATACATAGTACTACTACCACTCATTATCTCAGTAATACCATGGTATATCGTGATCTTAAAATCATGATTTCCTATATTGTCACGATTCCTCAAGATCGATTACTCAGAAACCCTAAACCACTCTCATCGGGGTTTTGTTTCCTTCCTATCCAAAGAAGTGTATCTGAGGTTCTATCACCATCCTTTCATTATATCAAGGAATAACTTGGATAACCAAACAACGATTAACTTGATCAATCGCCATTGGCACACCTAAGTGTTATCCAAACTTATCTCTTTTTACAAACATAAGGTTAGCCTAACAACCTCAACTTCTTCTAGCTTCCAGCTAAACTAGGAAACTATCTCTCAACCAGAGCATTCATTACCACTTCTTATCCTTAGGTGTCAGGTAATGTTGAAGACATACACCTCCATGTATTCTACTTATCATCTCATCTCTAAGTTTGTATTCATCAAGAAACTCCGAGCTCCTCTTCATGGTGATCAAACTCACCCTTGCATAACTTGCAAATTCCAGATAGCTCATGGTATCACATCCTCACAAGATGATCTTCTTACTACTCTTAGTGTTTTTAAACCATTCATGTATCATTTGCTCCACAAGGGTATGCTATCATCTCTATCCTCATACCTTGTAGCAACGTTCCAACTCACATCATCTTTATCCTTGGTGTATAGCTTGCGTACTATCCTATCTCTCACTCCCATAACAAGAGGAAATAAGCATTTGGCAGAAGTCCAAATACAAAGTTCTTCCTATTCCAAGAATAGAGATGGTACGTCCCACCTTTCCAGTACACCTTTACATCTAAGTTGAAAATGCCACATATATCTCTATAAACATCACGATATCACTTACTTCCATGGAAAACTGGTCTCGAACCTATTGAGGTTCACACACATTCCTAGGTCCTCTCCTCTAGGTCTATAGGGTGTCAACACTTTTGGGGCCATCCCTCTTCCCTTATGCATCCAGAGAGCACCCTACTCATCTGCCCTTTGGGTCCCATGAGTTCATGAAGGTGATCAATCTCCTAACCCATGGCCCTTAGACAATGATAGTTGTTACCTCCCGACCCTATGGTCATGTGTAACTAGGGAATTAGGCAACTAATACTTCCATCAGTCTTATCCCTACCTAACCCTAGGATAGACTTAGGATTCTAACGTAGTACATGTTCAACATAGAACCTTACCCAAGCCTTCATCATCTCTCTCTGCATTCATGACTGACTTTCATCCCTTGGTAGGGGTCATAGAAACCTACCTACCTTGGTCAGGCTCCATACCGGTTACCTCCATGGTAATACATACACATGCACGTAGAGATGGTTATCTATGGGTCTGCAGGTTCATTCTCATACCATGTACTCTTCACTTAGCTTCTCAAGATCCTCTGAAACCTCTTTAGGTTACCAACAAAATTGGTATACACCCTACAAAAGGGTCCCTCTCCCAGGATGGGAGGAAACTACACCTTGATAACAGTGGTCACAAATGTCCTTATGTTTAGGATATGCATCCATATGAGCATGCTTAGCCCTAGCAAGATACTAAGGCACAAGAAGACACTTATCAAACCATGCTAGGTCACACTTGTCCTCCTCAACATTAGACCAACTTATTTGTGAGGGGTTCATCAAACGTACCCTTAACTTAAGGGGTTTCCTTTACCTCTACACATGAGGAGTACCATGTTCGAAACTATAGAGACTCAAATCTCATCATGAACATCGGGTATACTGCTTCCCCTCCAAGGCCTAGGTTCACCTTTGGGTGTCCAACTGCATGCTCAATCTCTTAACCACGAATCAAGCATGTTCGAGGTATGTCATGTACTTCCACGATCCTTTTATATAAGCAACACCTCAGAGTTAAGTCCTCCTAAGGACAACCAACTAGGTATAAAGCCTCACAACTTGTTACTTAAACCTCCCTAGGGTCTAAGGCATTCTGTCTCATCTCAGCAAGTAATCACTCATACCATAGGTACATAGGTACCAGAAGCATCATCCTCTCTCTAGGGTTTGGTCCCTCTAAAGATAACTAAGATATCATTAGCCTCTAGGGGTCAAGCATAGGGAAAACACTATCATCCACTTAGGTCCCATCATCCTCGACTCCCCACTGTTCCTAAAAACTTAGGGTTTTAGGATTCCAACCTTCTTTCTTGGTTTCCTACTCTCTCTCTAGAGAAAACCCTACAACCAACCTCACCATTACAGGTCCAATCTTCATGAAGGGTCAACCTCAAAAGCATGCCCCTACGTGGATGAAACATATATTCAACTCATGTTCGCTCAAGGTTATCCATAGCCCCTTAGGCTTATCACATAAGCTATCCATCAAACTCTCCCGGCCAGGGTTTCAACCTATTGCTTGCACTACTGATACATTCTGGGTGCCTCTAAGATCATGGGTTTCCAAAGGTTCTTCTCTAACCTCATCAATGAAGGAGCTATCCTTCACTCTAACATGCACAACCCTTCCCAGGGTTGGCTCTCCAGAGGTACTAGGTTATCCAACCTCTCATGGCTCATACGTCATCCAAAGCATGACCATCCAAACACCTGCTCTAACTCATCATGCCATCTCTCTTTTTAACCTTCACTTAGGGTTAGGGTTAACATCATCCTCATAGGATGTGCTAGGTCTCTACTTTGAATGGAGATATCTACCTCTAAGACTAACTCTGTCTACTCATCCTCCTGTCGAGGAGGTCTAGCCTCAGGTCTTCTTCTAAGGGGCAATGACAACTCATGTCATATGACCTAAGCATGTATCTATTCTTTAGTTTGCGCTTAATCTATTAAGCGTATGTCCATGACATTTTATTTACATGCTTTTCATTAATTTGGTGGAGGATTCCTTAGACCTTATTAACCCTACCCATACCTCAAGAGGGTGAGGAGAAGAGTGGAAACCCTAATCCTTAAGGTCCTTAACAAAATTTGAGTTGAGAAGGGATGAACAAGATGAGAGAGTCCTAAAGGTATCTTACTTAGAGTCATATCCTAAGACATCAGCCAGGAAGTCACACAATCTGAGAGTCCTCATATTCTGACTAGCGGTGCGGAGGAAAATATTGCTAGCCCCCGGACGTGATCCTTTTCTAGACACCGCAGTCCTTCACACAATCCTCTAATAACTCCCTTGGGTTCTATGGAATTTGTAAAATTTAATAATTATTAAAGATTAAGTGAGGAACCTTTGCTCTGATACCAATTGTAACGACCCCACCTTCCGGTAACCCCCAATTAAGGGAGACCCGAAGGTCAGAGCCGTTATTCAATTAACATGATCAAATGTTCGACAAATAATCAATAATAATTATGAAATTCTACTAACTAACTAGAATTTGGTATAAAATTAAAACTTTACTTACCTTTGAAAACTTTGGAAATCTATCTATCCAGAGCTTGAATTATTCTATCTAATCCTCCTTGTACTTTATTTCTTATTTCCACAATGTGTCACTTTATTGTTTGTTCTTTCAATTGTTGTTCCTAAAATGCCGACAAACATATCGTCGATCAGTATATCAAAATATACTGGTATGTGGGGACAACCAAAAGTTTGCACATAAGGATAACAATCTAATTATCACAATCAAGTTAATTAACAAGCCAATTTACACTTTTCCGTATGACATTCTCCACCGCTTTTGCCCTAACCCTGGCATACCTACCTTAGGATTTCCTTTGCCAATGACTTAAGGCCACCTTCTCAATCCTGAGCTTGGTGTCTGGGGTCACCACTCAAGGTGTCCATTTGTCTACCCATCTGGGCCTGACCTTTGGCATCATCCATCAGGGTGGCATGTAAGTGCTAGAATCCATACTTCTATTATTAATATGATAATCATAGTGACTTTATAGTTTGCAAGTATGAACATCCAAATTGATAATTTGCATTCAATGTGATTAACCATCCAGAAAATCCTCGGGAAACTAAGGCGATTATTCATAATTAACCACATACATGTACATGCAGATTTAAGACAGAGTAGTCCAATCGTTCAAGACATCCAATCAAGCAAGTACAAGAATCTTGAAATCACATTCAATTCCTTTTTATCAAAATCTATCCACACCATCTTGCTACTTATGGTTTCTATTCCTTTTTAGGATTTCTTCCTCTTTTTAGGTTTTACTTTGCAATTAGGGTTTTACTTCCCTTTACTCTTTTTAAACCCTAATTTTCTCATCTATCCTTCATGAAAGTTATTAAGGTTACCTTTTCAAAACACACAACCTTAATTCCATTTTTTTTTTGATTGCCGGGGGAAACCCACCCCCCTAGGCGGAGGCCAGATAGCAGGGATGGTAAACCCGGGAGACCCGTGCGCCCGCACACCGGTATCTCAATAAGTCGCATCAGAGGCTGGCTGACGCTGCGGGAAATTCATTTCCGAACAGTGCTTCCAGCGGGAAATTCCATATTAATGCACAATTAACCATCAATTAAGTCCATTAAGCCTCTTTTACATTAAAGCCACCATTTTTATCCTTTTTAATTTATGATAAAGTCATTGTGCTTGTTTATCATCAATTCATAGTTCATTATATTCCAATACCCATATGAAATCTATTTGACATTAATTCTACCTTTATTCATTCAAAAACCCTAATTGATATATTAAGGTTATTTAACCACAATTAGGTACTTTAATACTCAAAATAGCTTAGAACCATGAAAACTCAGTTCTATAATTATATTTTCAGATTTAACCCATTAAAACCCATATTTTCCCAAATTAGGGTTTCTAAACATAATCATGTGCATAAAACCCTAAAACAAGCATGAAACTACCTTTTTCAAAATTAACTCTCCCTTTTATTCTTAATAGGTTAATATTTCTCAGAATTAGGGTTCCAAACCAAATTAAGCCAAAAAGAGTCATTAAAACTGAGTTCCATATCAACATTAAGGTTTTACCAAAATTTAATACATCAAAGGTGATAACTTGGTGTACTTTTTAAATTTCAAGAGATATCAGGTTCCAATTATATTTTTATTGGATTATTCACGTTTTTCTGATCAACTTTCATGTATGGATCACCTTCATCCGATATTTCTATCATTAGATACATATTTTACAAAATAACTCTTTTTCTACCAATCTGAAACGACCACATGGATTTATCGAATTAAATAGCAAACCGGCGGGTAACAAACTTCTTAATCAAGGAGGGATTGTGAAATTACCATAAGGGACAATCCCTTTCAACAGGGACGTGAGGGAAGGGGTGTAATTCCCCTCTTGATCGTCTTCAACCTATGGATTGTCCTTCTCGCGAGCCGCCGATCAACTCAATGGTTGACTTGGCGTGCTGCTGCTTCTCTATGCAATCCAAGGCTGCTGGGAGCTCCGCCACATTCTCCCAAACTCGGTGGACCTCTCGATTGCACTGACTACTCCCCTCTAGCACTCAGCCAGCACCACGCAACCTCGGCTGAAGTAGGTCCTCGGTGGGGTCAGGGTCAGGTCAAGAACTCCAATCGAGGATGCCTAAACACTCATCTCCTCGCCTCGATCCTACGAGCAGATTTCTTTCAATTTCTGGTATAGCACAACTCCCCCCCTTTATATAGGGTCGGGACACCTATAAATGACATTCGGGAAACTCGATTCCCATAATAATAGGTACTCAATCCTGGTATGGATTGATTCCCCGTGGCCTCCCGAAGGCAGAGGGCCTACTTCCAGATCCAGAGACGGACTAGAGTGTGAGGAAAGTGGAGAGGAAATCTCTCCCAGTTTCTTAGATTTCCCAGTTGGTCTGGAGGTAGAGGACGACATTTCTACCGTTGGATCTCAGATCCACGGTTGATGCAAAACAGAAAATAGGAAAAAAATAGGGGAAATAGGGTAATTCCCTTTTACTTTGGAAAAAGCATAACTCTCAAACCATGGCTCCATTTAATCCCAAATTTTTAGGGAAATTTAATAATGCTTTAATCTTCCTCTCTGCCAAATTTGGGCTCATTTTATAAAAGAAAACTTGCCTTTTATTTAGGTGCAAGATATCACTTAATTATATACATTTCTCACATGTTTTCCCCTTTCCCTTGCCATTAATTTATTATTCCGAGTTCCTTGAACCTCAAGGAACCGTAATGGCTCTAAATCCCATCTTGGGAATATACCTTAGCCTTGTACTTATCGTTTACCCATTATTTTCCATTATCATATTTATTTCTTTTCAAAATAGCTCTTTTTGAGAATTTCTCTTTATTTCTCTTCTATTTTCCTTATTGGAATTACTTTTAACATTAGGAACCTTATGGATACGAAAATCCACCAAGGATAACTCAATTATACCTCTTTTCACTTGTTTTCCACATTTTACCATTATTTTCAATTTCTTTCGTAATAAAGAAATACTTAATTGATCTTTTCTTTTCTTATTACACTCTCTATGCAACTTTGGACTCCAAGGAACCCAAGAGGCATGAAATCCCTCTTTGGATTTTTCTTCTAGAGGTTTCCATCTCATTCTTTTCTTAAAAACTCAATTATTCATTTACTAATTGAATTTTCTTGTTATTTGGGCCAAATAGCCAATAAAGCCCACAACACAATCATCAAGGCTATTGTAAACGAAACTCATTTATTCAAAACAAATTATATCATTATTTGTCCAATTATCTCCAATATGAGAGATTACATTTCTCATCAAAAGAACCCAAAATTTGGGGTTGTAACAATTGTGTTGTGGACTTTATTGGCTATTGGGCCCAATAACAAGGATTGATTAATGAATAATTATGTAATTTCATTTACAATAGCCTTGATAAGAGGATATATAATTACCTACCTAGAAATCTCGTAGGTATCAGACATGATGAGTGGGTATATGGAAAATGGTAATGAGAGTCATTGGACTACAATAAAGAACATCCTTAGGTGCTTGTGAAGTACTTAAAGGATCGATTATGTGGTTATGGTAATAAGGAAGAGTTGGATGTAAAGCGTTACACCCATGCAAGCTTCCAAATTGACAAAATTATCTTAATATAAATTTATGTTTGACGTCAAATGAGAACTCTAAGCTAGAATGGGTACTGAGCTAATGACATTTGTTCAAATCTACAAAAGAAGTTGAATATCTTTGTGTTATAAGAACAACAGAGGATACTTTCTGAATCAAGAAGTTAATATGGATGAACTTGTATTAGGGTCCAACCATTGATGATATAGTAGAAATACTAATGACAACAGCATAGCTACTAGTTAGGAAGGGAATCTCAGATAGAATACTACAACACTTCCATCTCATATGAGTAGTCGTTCAGAAAAGAGATGTGGAAATTGCACAATATCGACTTAAAGTAAACATTTCTAAACCCATTGTTAAAGTACTTACACAACAGAAGCATGATGGTCATGTTAGGTCACATTGGTTGAGATCTATGGGTGATTGGATCTAAGTGCAAGTGGGTTTCTGTTGTTATGTATGCTCAGAGAGCCAATCATATGTTGATTTTAATGACATAACATGTAAATGATCTGATTAATAATATAGATAAGATTCCAATGTATTATGTTACATTCAACTATGAGTTAATGATGTAACTCTATAAATGTCTATAGAATGATATTACTCAGTGATGTATGTCTTTAAGTACGTGACTTGGAAGAAATGAGATCATATAGATGCTAAGAGTACATATATACATTCCCATTATGTCCATGATCAGTTGTTATTGTGGAAGGTTGATAGACACCAATAACACATAAGATTAGATTTTGAGATGGTTGATGACAGAATCTCTTTAATCATGATATGGCAATATCAAACCAAGCACACATATACATGTTACAGAATAGTGAATCAGACATACACACCGTGAGACAGACACATGGAAGCCATCATCATGGAAGTCATAGTCAACTCTTAAAGTGATGGTGGTGGTTGTGGTTCTTAGACCTAAAATCATTCTACTCATCACATGTCGTTGGGTACACTTTGACATCTTCAAACATAGTCCTAATACATGGGTTGTTATAAACGTGATGATCAGGTGACTTTGACTCATTGGGACTAACTGTGAGTGATAGAGATGTGATTTGTCCCTCCTATAGGAGTATGACATCCAAAAGCCTCTTGATTCGCAAGACGGAGAAAAGTATTATCATACACATGTGATTCAATATGATATCTCATGTAGTCTGCTCTAGTTGAAGAAACAAGATTAAATAATAATGAGGATGATTGCTTGACACGCATATAATGTGCATGTAATTCACAAGTGTACGTGTCGAAGTAATATGGGATTATGAGTCCCGAGTTATCAAACACGGGGAGTTGTGAAGTTAAAGACTATTACTAATTAGGATTGATCAGCTAAGCCAAAAACAAGAGTTGATTGAAAAAGAAAATAAAAATAAAAGAAAACAAAACAATCGATTAAATGGTTGGTTTAATAAATTAAAAATGGAATCCTTAGGATTGTGGTTTCACCACAGGTTCTCGTTGTACTAATTCCTACACAATTATCCTAATTCGTCTCCTATTCCGGGTAGTGGCATGTAGTCAGAATTGCCCACTGTCATGGTACAATTCACTACCTATGTCTAGGTCGGTTCCACCATTTTAGTAACCTATACCCTAAACTAGGTGCATTAGAATCGACCTCTGGGTGTCCACCATTAACCTTACATCACCTTGTTCAAGGGATTTGTTAATTAATGTGAATTTCGTCTCTTTTCAACCGTTAATTCTTCTTTCAAAGTAATTAAAGGCATTAGATTATCATTATGGTGATCAAGCATAACAATATAATGGAGATAACGAAATCATACCACGGATTTAAGAGACAAATTATGATAAACTATGTAAAAAGTATCATACAACGATTACCCGGGCTACTCCCGAATCCTAAGGAATTACGAGTTTTAGATGAAAATAGATGACATGATATCACAGTAAGTCAAAAAGATGTAAAATATGAATTTCGAGATACAGTAAATTGGAGAAGGGGTTAAAGAGTGGATCTGGAGAAGATGGAGAGAATTTTCCGTCGTTTCCGCCGCCAAAACGCCTCTGAGGTCTTCCGTGTAGGGTTCCTCTACTTTTCTCTCCCCGTTCGGCTGTCGTATCATCCCCCCGTGATAGATCTCCCAATTGCAGTTCTAATGGTGCCTTTTATAGCCGTCGTACATGTTTAGGTCAAGAGGAAACCTAAAAAAATAATTTTTAATACAATATGTGTTAGATTTAACACATTAAAATTTGGTCTGCAACGTCTGAGTTGATGGTATCGAGTTGGAAGTCGATGGTATCGACTTCTTCACAGTAAAACGTCCTTTTCCTTTTCAATCTGGAGCAAAAAATATTTATACTCTGATACCATGTCGCTACCATCGAGTTGCAAGTCGATGGTATCAACTTTGCTCCAGTAAATAATAATTATCTGCAATAAAATAATCAATAAATAAAATCAAATAATTATTATAATAACTAAAACATGTAAAATGCATGTAAAATACATGAAAAAATATAAGAAATGATGCACAAGTGATTTTTACTAATTTGGTAAAATATGTATTAAAAAAATATTCAATTAAGCACAAATGATAAAGAAAATAACCAAATTAGATATCAAAATAATAATAATTTATGCATACATCATACCCCTAAGCTTGAATATTGCTCGTCCTCGAGCAACACTACTCTTGGATTTGTTTTAAAAAGTCAGCAAGAAGACAAGTACATATGAATTATTTTTCCTAACCACCCTCCACCAGTCGGTCCCAAACCGGTCCTTGCCAACCACTGAACCAGTAACTACTCTAAAGTGATCAATAATGTTCATAATAGATATCCACAATAAGATTAATGAAAAACACTATCAATATGAAGCAGTTAATATCATGGCTAGTAGGACACATGCTTGATGCACCATGTGGTCTCCCTATCTATATTACTCTGATCTACCTAAATAAACTACTTGGAAGAAGATCCCCAAATAAAAATGGATGAGGGGATTAATTCTGATGGTGGCCTACCATATATATAAATGGGTGGAAAAATGGGTGGCTATGAAATCAGGAATCACAAGAATAATCCAAATCATTTATGCAAAAAGTAAAAATATGATGCACCTGTATGATGGATAAAATGTGAATGTATGACTTCTAATGACTATTTTTTTGTGGAATGATGCATGCAATGAATGTCTCATCCTAATGATGAGTATAAGTCGAAAGGTTCTTACAAAAAAAAAGATCCATAATTCCCTTATTTATTGCTTAGAGAGAATATGGCATTGAACTTGAAATCCTTTTCCTCCTTTTCTCCTATTTTTTCTTCTTCTTTTTCAATAACTATTTTTTTTTCTTACCCTATTTATAGCAAGATGAACAGTTCATGCTTGTTTTTTTTTGCTTTGTTTATTTGGAGAAGGAGTAAGGAGATACAACTTTTTTTTACACTCTTTCATGACAGAAGATGGTAGAAGATAACAAATATGTAACACCTTATGAAATATGCAATGCAAATGAAACTATATGTGATTTTGTTATGCAAACTACAAATTCTCAAAAGATGATATGATTTTTTTTCCTTTTCTAATGCATAATAAAATGAACTAACTATTTGCTCCCTATCATGCCTTGTAATGCAAACAAGAGGAAAATAACTTGGATTAAACTTGATCATCCTATGGTGGTGAATGAAGATGAATGGAAGGTGGATAACATCACATGACTAAGAGACAATGTCTTTCCCAACCATGATATGTCCCTCTTCTATCAACTTGTGTAACAGGGTAACCTTAGAGTTTATTTCTAGAATTCACATTAAAGATCATGTTACTGTTTGGTTGGTTTGGACTCAAACATCATCGTCATACCACAAGCCATAGGGTTAAGTTAGGTTTTTCATTCAATCAATATGTCTTCAACCTGACTAATCCAAACAATTCCTCCAGTTATGTACTCTTAAACATAGAAAATTTAGCTTAAATTGCAAAGCATAAGAGCACATTCAAATTTTTATTTTGAATTTTCAGAATTGATACCACATCATCAACAAACGGCTAATCCTAACCAAAATTTTATATTTTGTCCACAAGTACACTAGATAGAAGTGGACTCTAAAAACAAAATGAAAAATCTAATTTTTTTGAAACAAAAACATGTAGATGTATGATATAAAGAAAAGATGCAAGAGGTAAAGATAGAAGCACTGTTCCATTACTCCCCCTAAGCTTGAATATGACATTGTCCCCAATGTCAAAAGCAAAGGAAGATAAATGGAATAGATGTACCGATATGTGAGATGAGATTCAGGACAAAAGACGAGTGGGAGGGATCCACATTAAGACATGCCTTCCAATAAGCACTCAAGATCAGTGAAGTGTTGATGCTTGCTCAACTTGTGAGAAGTCACTAATGAAAACTTGACACTACCGACACTGAAGTCGGTGGTACCGACTCAATGCATCCCTACACACTGAATACACATATCAAGGAACATTTTTTACTTGCATCAAAAATAGATATCACAATCTACAAATATGAATGTAAAAGTAGAATTGAAAGTTTAACAAAATAAACCTAATTGGTGGGTTGCCTCACACAAGCTCCTTTATTTAATGTTCTAGGATGGACACATGTCAATCAACAATAATTAGGTGATCGTGGAGGAGGGTGAACCTCTCTCCGCCTCTTCCTTCTAAACTTTTGGTTCCTTGCAACAATGATAAAAAACAAATAATAGTCAGAAGACCAGCATGTATGGTTGACGTTCCATTTCAACAACAATTTATCACTGCAATGAACATGAACATGAACACGACTCACAATCAAGTCTTGATGTGGGCGCACATGCAGAAATAGATAGCCATGAGGTGAAAGGTATAAAGATGATTGATCCTTAATTTCTATGACCATCCCCAATGGATCACTCCTATCTACACATAATGAAGGGGTTATATCAAAGGTGAATTTATGTGCCTCCTCCTCATCTAATAATTCAATTCCCCCACATTCATTAATAACCTCACAAAAATTTTCAAAATCATCATCTGGATATATATCCCATATAGGATCCTCAATAAGGAAATGAAGAGATGGGTCTTGTGGTGAAGGAATTCTGTGATGGGTAATGGGAAATTCCTCCACATTTTCATTCTTAGTATCCTATTCCTCACTCTCTTCCTCCTCTCTAGGATCACTATCAAATAAAGCACCTTCTGTATCCTCCTCTCCTTCACTCATATCCCAAACACATGTATCAAAATTGTCTTCCACCTTATTTGCATCATTTTCCTCATCTTCCTCATCAGATCCCCAATCATATTCAAGATCAATCCTAGGAGTCAAGGGTGTGGGTGTGGGCTCAATGGAAGGACATGAGAGAGGTGATTCTAAAACTTGTTCCAGTATATTATCCTCACTCTCTAATTCCTTATCCTCAATCTCAACTTCTTCCATTTTCTCTATTCTACCCCATCCTCCATTAGAAATTGGACCTTTGCGAATTAAAACATATTGAACCAAAATCCTATTATGCTCACGATGAATTTCCTTTGAGATTTTCTCATAATGTAATGAAGGTGGACTCAGACATCTATAACCTACATGTGCATTTCCACACTCAAAACAAATAGGGGCCATGTTCTTTTTTAATTTTTTTTAATGAAAGAAGACTAACTACAAAGAAATATTTAGATGAATATGTACAATGCCAAAACTAACAGTAAAGTTTTATGTAATGAACAATGGGAAGAATAAAAAAAATTATAAAAAAAGAAAATAAATACAATGGCCTAGAGTGGACGATTCTAACTTTTCATAGTGTTAACCATGCCAACTCCCTGGCAACGGCGCCAAAAACTTGACACGCGTATAACGTGCATGTAATACGCAAGTGTACGTGTCGAAGTAATATTGGATTATGAGTCCCGAGTTATCGAACATGGGGAGTTGTGAGGTTAAAGACTATTACTAATTAGGATTGATCAACTAAGACGAAAACAAGAGTTGATTGAAAAAGAAAATAAAAATGAAAGAAAACAAAACAATCGATTAAATGGTTGGTTTAATCAATTAAAAATGGAATCCTTAGGATTGTGGTTTCACCACAGGTTCTCATTGTACTAATTCCTACACAATTATCCTAATTCGTCTCCTATTCCGGGTAGTGGCTTGTAGTCAGAATTGCTCACTGTCGTGATACAATTCACTACCTAGGTCTAGGTCGGTTCCACCGTCATAGTAACCTATACCCTAAACTAGGTGCATTAGAATCGACCTCTGGGTGTCCACCATTAACCTTACATCACCTTGTTCAAGGGAATTGTTAATTAATGTGAATTTTGTCTCTTTTCAACCGTTAATTCTTCTTTCAAAGGAATTAAAGGCATTAGATTATCATTATGGTGATCAAGCATAACAATATAATGGAGAAAACGAAATGATACCACGGATTTAAGAGACAAATTATGATAAACTATGTAAAAAGTATCATACAACGATTACCCGGGCTACTCCCGGATCCTAAGGAATTACGGGTTTTAGCCGAAAATAGACGACATGGTATCACAGTAAGTCGAAAAGATGTAAAACATGAATTTCGAGATATAGTAAATTGGAAAAAGGGTTAAAGAGTGGATCTGGAGAAGATGGAGAGAATTTGCCGTCGTTTCCGCCGCCAAAATGCCTCTGAGGTCTTCTGTGTAGGGTTCCTCTACTTTTCTCTCCCCGTTCGGCTGCCGTATCGTCCCCCCGTGATAGATCTCCCAATTGCGATTCTAATGGTGCCTTTTATAGCCGTCGTAAATGTTTAGGTCAAGAGGAAACCTAAAAATATAATTTTTATTACAATATGTGTTAGATTTAACACATTAAAATTTGGTCCGCAACGTCTGAGTCGATGGTATCGAGTTGGAAGTCGATGGTATCGACTTCTTCACAGTAAAACGTCCTTTTCCTTTTCAATCTGGAGCAAAAAATATTTGTACTCTGATACCATGTCGCTACCATCGAGTTGCAAGTCGATGGTATCGACTTTGCTCCAGTAAATAATAATTATCTGCAATAAAATAATCAAAGAATAAAATCAAATAATTATTATAATAATTAAAACATGTAAAATGCATGTAAAATACATGAAAAAATATAAGAAATGATGCACAAGTGATTTTTACTAATTTGGTAAAATATGTATTAAAAAAATATTCAATTAAGCACAAATGACACAGAAAATAACCAAATTAGATATCAAAATAATAACAATTTATGCATACATCATTGCTCCATGTCTCTAGTTCAATCTAGATATCACTGACAAAGGAACTATATAGACACTATACAGATGGTTTGCTATGGAGGCACCATACCCCACGTTGCTGAAGGGAAGGTTAGCCCTCATCCTTAGGCCCTAGCCAAGGTGGAGCAGTGACCGCACATCTACAAAAGTTGATGCACGTCGCAGGCCAGAGGAGTAGGTAAATTGCTATGTGAGCTGCAATCAGGCGGCTCCCAGGTGCGCGAGGGGGCGGAAGAGCTAGGAGGACGGTTGGCGTTGAGTTTTAGGCCTTGGAGTTGAGAGGAGACCCCCCGCCTGAGCAGCCATGGTCGGTGAAGCTAGGGCTGCTCGAGGAAGAAGATGATCGAGACCTGTTGTACCGTTCTACCCTTCTGGGTATTGAAGAAGAGTTTCACTTAACGAGGGCAAAGTCGTCTTTTCGAAATGTTTTCCAAAGCGTCGAGCAACGTTGCATGGAAACGACCACGTGGCGCTCCTGGATTGGCCCAAGTAAGGTTTTATTACAAAAATCATATCCCCTTAATAGTAGCTCGGATGAATATGCATAAAATATAAACGTCGCTCAGAAAAATGAGGGGAATCCATTAAAAATATAATTGAAGCCTGATTCTGAGTATTTCAAAAAGTGTGTAAAGATGATATCCTTAATGGTTTAATTAATGCAAAACCCAAATCTTTGGTGATTAATGATTTAGGGAAGGGTTAAATGGGTGGTTAAATTTGATATTAACCTGTTAATTGTAAAAAGATACATTAATGATGAACTTTGCATGTAATTAGTTTAATTGAGAATTCATGTGCATAAATATGCTTTAATGGGCCTTGAAACCCTAAAATTAGTAAAAGTGACTCATAATGGTTTTAATTGTTCAAAATTGTGAATAAAGTTGAGATATGATAATTCCAATCTATTTCAAGTTTAAAGGTTCCTAATTGTGGATAAATACCCTTAATGTAATAATTAGGGTTTTCTAATGAATAAAAGATAGAATTAATGGCAACTATAGTTCATACGTGAATTAGACCATAATAAACTTTGAATTGATGATAAATGAGCATAATGACCTTGTCATGGATTAAAAGGACAAAAATAGTAGTTTTGATGTAAAAGAGGCTTAATGGGCTTAATTGATGGTTAATGATGCCTTTTCTGATATCAGGGTTATTATGTTGTTAAAGGTAACCTTAATATATTGCGAGAAGTATGAATGAGATAATTAGGGTTTGTGAGAGATTGTATAAAATTGGGGTTTAAAATAGTAAAAGTGAAGTGGAACCCTAATTAAAAGGAAACCCTAATAGTGGACTAGAAACCCTAGGAAGCGAGCTAGGTTTAATGGATCTTGATGACATGAGTAATAATAGGAAATTGCATGATTATTTCAGGATCTTGTGCTATGTGCTTGCTTGCTTGGATTTCTTACTTGCATGGATTTTTCTGTCTCAAATCAGCCTGACATGTATGTGGTTATGCTTATAAATAATCACTTTAGTTTCACGGTGATTCCCGAACATTTTATCGGTTGCTTGAAAATAACTGTTGGATGCCTATTTATTTCATGCAACTATAAAGTGACTATGATTATCACTATATATATATATATATATATATATATATATATATAAATGGCTTAGATCCGGGTCCTCCTCTGAGGCTTTGTAAAGGCTAAAAAGGGGTAACCTAGAGCAAGGTCTCGGTTATCGTGAGTTAGAAATTGGGCTACCCACATGTAGTTCCATGAGACTCTTTAGCATGCCATGAGATAAGGAGTGGGCTACCGACAGGTAGTGCCATGTGACTCAACCCTAGAAACTGGTTCACCTGTTAGATGGGATCATGAGAGGTTTAATGGGGATCTACCATAAGGAAGGTAGCATCCAAGTCCACTGCAGGGACATCACAGAGGATAGGATATGTGTGGATTGTGCAGTTATACTTAAAACATAAAGTTGGTTGTTAAATTGTAATTGACTGCAGTATGTTGTTATTAATTGCATGATTATTGTTTCCCCCACATACCAGCTTTATGTTGACTGACGTTTTGTTTGTCGGCATTTTAGGTACAAAGCCAAAAGGACAAACAGTAAATTGTCATTCTGTGAAGTACATGAATTAAAATACAAGGAGTATTAGTTAGAGTAAAATTCATATGTGGATAGAAGTTTAGAGATCCAAGTTTTCAAAAGGTATGCAAAGTTTTTATTTTTACCACATTTCAGTATAGCTGGTAGAATTTAATAATTATTATTAATTATTTGTCGAACCTTTGATCCTGTTAATTGGGATAATGGCTCCGACCTTCTAGTCTCCCTTAATTGGGGGTTACCGGGAGGCGGGGTCATTACAATAACACCATACAAAATTGTAGGTTGAAGTTTCTCCCCAACTTTCCATTCACATGGTTAGCACTGATGTATGACTAAGCACCACTATTTGCTTGTGATGTCATAAGATGTTATGGACATTAACTACAAACGTGATATGGGACCTATAGGGTCACACTCATAGGAACTCATCTAAAAGAGGAGTTTGATCTTGAATGGTAATTGATTTGAATATTAAAGTGTTTAGGTATTTCAATTCACATAATAGACCACTGATTAGACTACCAAATGATCAGTTCAAGTGTTGAGACAGTTGTTTGGTGTGTCAGGTTGATTGTATCATGTATTGGCTAAAATTTAGTCTGACCCAGGGTGCCAGACATCACTTGGTGTGAGACGCCCATCTCAGATACACCAAACAACCAGTTCAGGGGTGCAATTTAATTGGACATAGGATTGGTGCTGACTTCATGATGTGCACTAATTAGAATTGAATTGCCGACATATGTACAAAATTGGGAAACTTCAAAATGACCATCTTACACACTAGACAACCATCTCATCTTCCGCATGTTGCAAAACGTCTAGAAGTATTTTGAAAATTTGAGATCTTTGGGTCCTTTCCACTCCCTCATTGTCTGGGAACCCTGGCCCTAACCTTGCCAATAAATAGAGGGGTAGTAGGGGCTTCCCAGAGCACAACATAGACAATTGAGAATCTATTGCTCATACAATTGTTGTCCTCTCTTATTGTGGCAACCACAACATCCCAAGCAAGTCCTACCCGACTAGGGATGGATATCGAAGGAAGAGAAACAAATGAGGATCATTGTTGTTAGAGAGCAGGTTGGTGACTAGTACACCAACAATAGGCATAATTCCTTCCAGTCTATTCTAGCAGGACAACATGAGTTCTAGTTGGTCTGTGTGAACTATTCTAAAGGCAGGAGTCTTTTAGCTATTGGTAGGGTACAAGCAAGATTCTATGTTTAGGAGAGTTTAAATCATCCTATTTTGTGGATGTTTCATGCCTAATTTGAACCTTAAATTCCTTTAAATGTCACATGCTTTAATTTTGTCACTTTTTATTCATAGTTTCTCAAACAATTGTTGTCGTTTCTTGTTGTGGCAACCACAAGATCCCAGGCAAGTGTTACCTTACTAGGGAGGGATATCGAAGGGAGAGAAACAACCGAGGATCATTGTTGTCTGGTTGGCGAATAGTACGCCAACAATAGGGACAACCCCTTCCTATCTGTTCTAGTAGGACAACATGAGTTCTAATTGGTCTATGTGGACTATTCTAAAGGTAGGAGTCTTTTGGCTATTGGTAGTGTACGAGCTAGATTCTATGTTTAGGAGAGTTGAAATCATCCAATTTTGTGGATGTTTCATGCCTAATTTTGACCCTTTTCCTTTAAATGTCACATGCTTTAATTTTCTCACTTTTTATTCATATTTGCCTTTTGTACCTTAATTAGGCTTTAGTAACTTCTTTTGTGCATGAAAATCATCAAACGATGGCCTTAACAATGAATCTCACCTAAATCATGCTCCCCATCAGTATCCTCTCCTCAGTTTCCTCGAATAATGGTTGCCTCCATCAGTTTGAAAGATATCAACTGAACCATCAACATAGCAATATGCTGACCTGACCATCCATCGATCCCCACAATTGAGGATTACCACCGGGGAGCCTTTTAATGGAGGGATCTATCCCACAATATAAAGGATAGGCAAAATCCTTCCTTCCAAAGACCTATCTACTGATGGATTAGGGCCATCAGTCGAAGATGATCCACTAGTCTCGTCTTTTGGTTCTTACCTAATGGTCTTTGACCTTCAAACAACCGATGGACCCACATCACCTTCCTCTTCTAATGGCTCAATAGGGAACCACCCTTCCTAAGGCTTTTAACCTTCCATCGCTTGAAGGATGGGAAGCATTCACCTTTCAATGGATCTTTTGGAATCATTGATCACCCAAAAACTAAAGGCTAGGAAGCCCTTCTTAATCGATGGTTGTGCATTTTACAATATCCAATAAGAATAGTTAAATGTGTGCCTTTAGGCATGTGTCCAGGAGCTTGAGGCACATAAAAAGATCATCTATGAGCATCTAGAGCCCCACACCACAAGCTATAAGTAGTGCACCCCTTGCCACTATGAAGGGGTCACACATTGCGAAAGTTGAAGAAAAAGTGTTGACCTTGTGTCAGCTCGCCATTGACCTCCACATATCCCCCATCAGTTCACCACATCCAAGGATGAGAATCCAAGGATGTAGTGATAGTTTGCCACACTGGAGCAGTAGTTGAAGACTTCTTTGAGAGAAGAAAGATGGCAAAATTAACACCCACCTTCCTCTTGTCATCACCAGAGTTGTAGAAGATGGAGGCATCCATCGACCTTGATTTCAAATAGAGTTGTTGTTTGGTGTATCTTGCCCCTACTTCTCTGACTATCTTCATTCTTTGATCCATTCATTACCATGTCACCTTATATTTGTAAATATCAAATTTCAATCACCACAATGTCTGGATGATCCATTTAACTTGGGTTGGGAGTAGTCACGAAGGCTATCCCACCATGTAAATGCTTACATCCATTGAATGTATATACTCTTGACAATGTTTATCTCCATACACTCATTCTATATGCTTCACTTGCATGATTAGCTACCATCTTGTGTTTTTTTATTGTTAATACCTCAAGAGAGTAGTATTAACCTATATCATAGAGTTACGGAGATGCATGAATGCAAGAGAATGATGGAAGTGTAGTCTATTAGTCATATGTTTCTATGTTGATTGTTTGATTATTATCTTGAGAGAGAGACAACTTTTTAATATAGATCTATCCCAACCTCAAGAGTTGAGGGAATAAACACTTATTATGATTGATTATAATCTTGCTAAGGATGTACTATGGGTATGGGTTTTGCACGTTGGTGAAGGATATTTGATGGTGATATCCACTACAAGTTTCCCATCCATATTATCTTATCTCATTTAAACATTATTGTTTTGTTGCATTTATTTTCATTTCACTTTACTTGTTTATTAACATGACCATTAAAACACCTCTATTTCATATGGAATAATTACTTACCTTTATGGATGGTGTAACTAAACCAAGACTCTCAATTCTTAATACAAACCACCCTTATCTCTGTGTCCAAAACCTGATATGTTGCATTTGGATCCCATTATTATTGTTGTATTATCATTATGAGGACCTAAGTATTGGGTATAAATTCAAAGTATGATTACTCACAGTCTTTTCCTTTTGGGAGAATAATTTGGGGTTGATAACCGATGTCTACGAAGGCCTTCCCTAAGAGGAGGAGAGACTCTACATGCTGTATGGGTAGACATATAGTTGTTGTGTCCATTTTTGTTGGCCTATTGGGTTTTTCTAGAACTCTAACTTCTATTCTATCATCTTCAATGCCCAATGCCATTCTTCCTATCCTCATCTATAATGTAACATTGTTTGTGGCCTAGAACATGCTTCCCAGAAGTATCTCAGATCTCTTTTACTACAAAATCTACATGGAAATCTATATACTTTGTCCAGGATATCCTTAGAAATACAATAGGGTCCTATAAAAGATTTGTCTCCCAATTGAATGTTCATATATGTTTTCCTATTATGAGGCAAACTAATCTTCTGGAAGGTCTTAAGTTTCATCAGATCTCTTGAATCACACAAGGCATCTCCAAAATGGTATTGGCATATGGACCATAGAGCATTGAAGCAATGTGAGTCTTCTCTCTTTCTAGATAGGTTTCTTTGAATCAACATGCTAACATTGTCATTACGAACCACTATATTGGATTCTATAACCACCCTCTTCTTGGTAACTATATGCTTCAAAAATTTTTGATACACGAAAATATTCTTGAATACTTCTACCAATGGAATATTCACATGGATTTTGTGAAAGGCATCTAAAAGTTTCTAAAATTGTTGTCTTCTTTGGTCTTCTTGTGTTTGTTTGGAAAAGGTACAAGTGCCACATTGTTCCTATGGTGTGGTGAGGATGTAACCTTTGTTACAAGATTTTTAAACCCTTCCTTTTATGGATCACCTTCCAATTTCATAATGTTACCATTATTTCTTATTCATTGATCTCTAAGGTGGCTAGGAACCACTAAAATATGGAGTCTCTAATTGGGATAAATTCACTACTGTTCAAGAAATTTGGGCATCTGAATTCCTTATTTGGGTTTTGATATCTTGATTTTCCTTGGCTAACTATTCAAAATATCACTAGTGCAAGAACTTTCTCTTAGCAACATTTAAAATGACCCTATAACGTTGGTTTCCTACTGACACGTAAGTGGGCAACACTAGAGGAATGTCTAAGACATTGGTTATTTGGGGATTCACAAACCAACGACTGATATCTAGCCTCAGTTTCTATGATAAAAGCAACCGACATAGTTAAGTGACTTAGTCGTCGGTTAATCAATAATAACTGATTTTCTTATGGCCCTACCATGTCGCATTTGTAAATGGAAAAGGTTCTGAAGTCATCAATTTTAAATAAAAACCAACACCGACTTAGTATCATAGTCCTCAGTTACATCACTAAGTGGAACATTGATGGGCTCTTCAAAGAAACTGAAGACTATAGTCCAACACGGTCCTGTTGTCCAACACAACCACTTGGTTTAGTTATTTAATGTTGGGTTTTGGCCTAAAATTGAAGACTATGATCTACAATGTTGATTTATTTAACAACTGATGGCTAGTTTTGTTTTTTTAAATAGATGGTCTAGAGACATGTTGTCCAGTTGTTCAGTAGGATGCAGAACTAGCAGTTTGAACTATAGGTTAACAAATTCCTTTGAGTTCATCTTAACAATATGACACCATACCTACTAAACCTGTAATAACAAACACAGTCCACCCACATCCAAGATCCAGTATCCAATTCCATTATATATTCATTCATTGTTGAGTACATTTAGTTACTTTTCTTATAATTTGGTAGTCAATTTATCCCAATTAGAGATTCCATATTTTTAGTTTTGAACTGTAGGTTAACAACTTCCTATGAGTTCATCTTAACAACATGCCACCAATCCTACAAAACCTAGAATAACAAACATAATCTATGCACATATATGATCCATTCTCCAATTCCATTCTCCAAATCCATCACTTGATTTACCCTAATATTTAAATGTGGTAGAGGAATATTCACTAACAGATGTATGGTCTTTAACTACATGGATAATCAATGATAGAACTATAAATGCCACATGGGGTAGTTTGAACTATGCACAAACCCTTTGTAAGTAGCTACAAAATGTATATCAAGTATGAATTAATATATAAGAAGATAGATCAACATATATAAAAAAAAGGTATTTAGCTATATAAGACTTCACCACATCCAAAGTTCTATCATAGATGTATTCAAACAATCATTAGTAAACATCTCTAGAACATCTTCTAAAAATATATTAGTATGATGAGGTTCAGCTACATCGTACTCCTTAATATGGACCACGATAGGCAACCCTTCTTCAAAGTTGCCTATCCATACGACCAACCCACTACAATTAGGACAATAGGTCCTTCTCAAGCCAACCAGGCAATTAAGGAGAAGGTGGAGGTGGAGGAAGAGTTGTAGGGGGGTTCTTAGGTGATGTGCCCTGCATATATATATATATATATATATATATATATGTATATATATATATATTCTCAAATCAATTGTCATGTATATATAGATGCAAAAATGATGTAAATTTAGCATACATTAGTATAGAGAACTCCCACTTTGGGCCACACAATGACGCTACCTTGTGCATCACCTATTGTCTCATGCTCGGGGTGGTCATATGGTAGTGTAGTCTACTTCCAAGCAACATTGACAAGCCTCAACGTTATGCAAACCACATCAACAAGAAACATAGAACTATGAATGATGTCACCTTCAAGGTGTGGGTAAGTCGCACCCAGTGCAATGCCATATCCTTGTAATAAAAGACAGCATGGCCTCAACCCCTGCAAATTTCCATAGAGAGTTATGTATATACTTAAACTCAAACATTTTATACAAATCATTATTATTGAATACTATGTTAGTAAAATACTTACATTAGATGGGCTAGGTGGTAGGTCTATGGGATTACTCCAAAAAACTCTATCATAGGGGGTCCACCTCGTATGAAGAGTTGGGCACCATAGTTATTATATGAGTACTAGAATGAGAAGCATGATATTGTCTCATTGGTTCCTGTATTCCCTTTGCAATCATCTCTTTACATTTTCATCTAAGATCTACCTTTCTAGACAGATTTATTCTTATGATCTAATGGTCTAAAGAAGGCTCTGATACTGACACCAGCGCCAGCAGCCCTAACATGCACATGTTGCTCTGGGTTACCTATAGAAACTATCAATTCATCCCTTGTGCACTCAGGGATTAACTTGCCTTTTTTTCTTTTCTTGTGGAGCTCCCTCTAATTATCATAAATAGTAATGGGTAAGTAAAACATAACAATTAAGGTCAAGGTAAAACATAACAATCATCAATAGTAATTGCTCTGAGAGTTGAATTTTACCATTTTTGCAGCCACCTCAGCAGTTGCAGGGTTGGGTGTTTCTCTAAATTTTGTTTGCCTCCCATCTATCCAAAGATAATGGTGAGGTGGAGGTGTAGGAGTAGTAGAGGACTCAAGAGTATCAGGACTAGGTTATTGAGAAGAAGATGCATGCAATAACTTTTCACAAAGATTTTCATAGCCATATGGACCCATGATGTGGTTGTACACATTCTTTGCCCGCCTTTCTCTTTGAGCGTTGTTTATAGCCTAAATAGTTCAAAACACAAGTTAAATATGTAATATAATGAGTTCATTAGTGTGTATTGACAATGAGGAGTGAGGCTTAATACTTTGTATTTGTTGATTTTTCACTTAGAAATGAACACCTCCCACACCTTTAGGTGAAAAAAAAATTGTTGCTTAATAGCACACTTCTTCTTCTCAGCATTCTATATGTATTCTCTTGTCAGATTTGTCCTATAATTCCATAGTACCCTGCCACAACATTTCATCACCTCTTTGTAATGTAGTTTTTCATCCAACTCAAATAAATTTCCAAAATTTCATATACTTATTTGAATATTCTTAATAATAGAATTACAAATAGCTTTAAAAATAGAATTTTAAATGATAATATCCCATACATAGTTCCTTCCATATTAAATTTTTCTTTCCATTATCAACTTTATGCCAGGATTCAACATTTACATCTATTTTTCTACGAGTTAGAACTCCTAGATATACCATAAAACAACTGTGGTTCTTCCCAACAAGATTTCCTTAATAAAAAAACTCAACGACTAGCTCCAGTCTATTACCCCTTTGCTCTAGTAACTTGTTCATCATGGTGATGCGTCTTATTTTTTCATGTTGTCAATGTTGCACATTACGCTCAACATCATCCTTAGGGCACACATCCTCATTCTAAAATTGACAAAAAGCACACATAAGTCATAAAAAGATATAACTTATAAATGTGACAAAACAATACAAAATACAACAATACAACAAGATAGACATTGAAAAATGCACATCTATGTAATAAAATAATACAACTTATACTAGTGTCATGCTCATGGTGCACATTGTCAGGGTGCTCTTCCTCAAGATAATCATAAGCACATCATCAAGCTCATGGTCAGACACCATGTAAAATAAAGTCATATAAAATAGTCAAACAATGAAATATAAGTGATAGAGAATGTAAAATTCTTATCTAACATTTAAAAAAATATAAAACATGCCTCTCATATTTGGATCTTGTATCAATTAACATTTCCTCAATGTGATCTCCACGTATATATAACTCACTATTAGCTTAAATATTTGGTGTTGGCAAGTCAACTGAGAATGGACTCGGTCATCATATGTGTCATAGTACTCTTCTTCTTCTATAGGATCTGTAATGAACTGTCATTTAGCATGAAGAACAACTGAACATTTTCCATTTGTAGGATCATTGATATAAAATATTCTCTTTGTCTGTGATGCCATTATGAATGGTTCACCATTCTCACAAATCTTTTAAAAATTCATTAATGTGAAACCCAACATCCACTACAACTCCTTTCTTGTTATCAACCCAATTACACCTGAAGACTAGAATTCTAAAATATATGAAGTCAAACTGCTATATGTGTTCAATGACACCATAATATGACATTTTATCTTCATGTGTACTCTTATCCTTTGCACTAGAAAAATATAATGAAGACTCTTGAAGGGTGACAACACTATTTTGGACGACACTCTTATCATCTTGATGATTTGTGTAATATGAAAATCCATTGTCCAACCCTTCATAAGACATGACATTCATTTTTTGTTTAAAGGCGAGGCATTTTATATTTTTAATAACATTATTTGGCATTTGAGATAGTTGGTCTAAGATATTATCTTCAAACCACCTAATAAAATTATTGTAAATCTCTCTAGCAAGCCACATTGAATTGGTTAGAGGATATTTTGTCTTGATGAAATTGATATGTTTGGTGATAAAATACTCACATCGTCGATGTTGTGAAAAATATACAAGTGTGCTTATTCCCATAGCTCATGCTTAATTACTTCGCTCGTGCTCCTTAGTCCCTTTGTCAGAATAGTCCTCAATATTCTTGTCATTACAAGAGCTTCATTACAACTCAAAAAGTCATTGTTGAAGTTCATAACCTCCCTGGCCAAATAGCCCTCAATAATACTTCCTTCAGGAAGATAATAGTTTCGAACATCACCTTTAAAAATAACTCATGTACCATTCAAATGGATACCTCCAATGCAACAAAAAAGAGTCCCAACATTTTCACTTCCCTTGTAAGATGGACAACAATTTCTACCATGCTATCAAATAATGAAGAAGGAAAATACATCTCAAGCTGGCATAGGGTAACAACCACTTCTCTTTGAAACTTATTGAGATTCTCAGGATCAATAAATTTACTACATAAAGTGTTCAAGAAGATACAAAGCCTGGTGATTACAAACCTTACATGCTTCGACAATATAGACCAAATTTCCATGGGCAATAGTTTTTGCATTAGAGTTTGACAATCATGAGATTTAAGACATATCAACTTCAGATCCTGCATTGATACCAGTCTACGAATACTGGAAGAGTATCCATGTGGTACCTTAACATTAAGAAATCACTCCCAAAAAGTTTTGTTCTCCTATCTAGACAATGTGTAACAAATAAGAGGTAAATATTTTTTTTCTGTCACTACTAACTTATTTTGTTAATTCTTTCCTTATTCCCATTTTACATAGGTCCATTCTAGATTGGATGCCATCTTTAGTCTTACCTAGCAACACCAAACACAGATTGTATGATGAAGTTGTTCTCCAGTGTTCCATTTACTTGGGTAGAAATGATGTGTGACTAGGTGCCTCTTTGCTTGGGATAGCATAAATAGTTATGCATATTCACTGTCAACATAATATGGGACATATAGGGTCACACACATAGGATCTGTGACAAAGTGAGTTTTTATAATATTTTCTGTGATGGAGTGAGTTTTTACTTTATTTTTCTCTCTCTTGTTATTTCTTTTCCCAAATTATTGTTGACAAAACTACCCTCAACTTAATCATTGCACGACTAAGCTTAATATAGCACTTTTGGGCAAAAATATGCAAACCCTAGTATGCTTTTATGATAGAATACATATGAGAATGTATTTAGTTTAATGAACACATCAAACTTTTGAATTTGGGTTTCAAAATTATACCATAGTCACATATTTACATCTTTAAGCTACCCCTAAAATTTTATTCCATTTGGATGTACCATTTGGGAGTTATTCACATTGGAAATAAGGTCTATACTTGTTTTGTTCTCAATTTTTAGGACCTAAGTTCTGATTTAATGGGCTTGTAATTGGTCACGCGGCCCATTAAGCCTGAGCGCGGACCACTTAGCTAAGGCTTATCTCCAGCGGCTCGATCTAACGGCCTCAGATCCGCCCAGGGATCCAAGGGTCCTGGACTCGTCACCTACCTCCCGCCTTTCCCGGTCTTGACCTCAACAGAACCCCCGACCCAACGAGACCTCGGGCGCCTGACTCCCGCGTCAACTGCACGAGATTTTTGGAGGACGCGCTCCCCTCACCGAGACGAACTCAACAAACCTACACTCAGCTCCCCTCACCCTTGGAACGGGGAGAACGATCTCCCCCTTTTTTCGTTGCCCTCACTCCGGCGGCGACTGTGAATCCCAGGATCCCCAACCAACCCTAACCCTACTCGAGGGCCTATAAAAGGCCTCTCGGCATCTCTGCCACCTCCCTTTACCTCGATCCAGTTCCTCCGGAGCTCTATCTTTCCCCAGGACCTCCTGTTACCCCTAGAGCTACCCTACGACGCCGCCGCACTGACTCGGTCAGGCGTTTTCCCCTCTCGTCTCCTCCCTCTCATTTACCTACCTCCCTTGACTCGGGAGCGACGGTAGAATCTGAGCGGCATCTTCTCCGCCCTCGTGGGAGCCTACTGCCCATTCTCCTCCTCGGCTCCGGTGAGCTCCTCCGTCGTTTTTCTCGAGCTGAAGCCTGCTCGCGCGAGGGAGCACTACCCAGACCGAGACCCAGGGTGCCAGGTGGACACTGGTCGATCGCCACATCGGCCGAGATCGCTGGTCAACAAAGACCAGGGAGAGCTAACCCGCCCAGACCTCCCCCAATCGAGGAACGCCACATCAGCAATCCTGTTTGGAGCTCGCGAAGCCGGGATCTACCTGAGCCGTCGATCCAACCGGATCCGGCCGTAGATCAAGGTATATACATATTTTCTTTTGTTTTACTTTATCCAAGATACTTATTTTCTTAGTAAAATCCTAGAAAATGCTAGGATTATCCGAAAATAGCGAACCAATATACCATTTTCATCAGAAAATTATTCTCTATCCACATAGAATGCTACCAGAACCTAGATCCGTTGCCTTTTCTAAAAATAGTTGCTTAAAGCCTTAATGACCCCTTAATTCTAATTAATCTTTGATAATAGCTCCCTTGATGATATCTGACCTTCTGAGGTGTATTTAACCCTAGATAGAACTCTGTTCCTAAATGAATCGAAATACTGTTCTATGTTGATAAGTGGTCAAAGAATTAGAAGAAACCCTAATTTAGCTTTCTCTTCCTACATGTATATATATATTTCTTATGACAAAATTAATATCATTAAATGATATTTAGTGATTATTAGTAGGTCTGAATCCTTAAAACGAACCATGATGTTATGAATGGTTAACATTACCCTCCTTTTTCCGTAATCATCTTAGAAACCCTAATTTTGAGAAAATCTTCTAATTAATCTATTAGTTATTATCTTTAATCCAAATAATTTATAATAGATCAGACCTAATAATGATTATGAACCTGATTAGAACGAGAGGAAAACCCTGATCTAAATTATGTTAACATAAAAGGAATAATAACTAAGAACATATCTTAGCCCTGGTCACATGGATCTATAGTAATATTGTACCCTTGCTTTCTTTGCAGGGTGACTAAACTCCTGTTTGAATCTAGATCTGTGGACTTTTGTTTGAACAAGCAGGTACGTGGTTATAAGTATATGACTAGTTTTCTATGGTTGTTAAAAGTATTGTACTTGGATGCAACTACTTTATAAATGTGCTTGGATGAAATACTATAGTGTATTTTCTTTTGCCGACAACAACTCTAAATATAAAATGAAAGGTTAGATGGATTGTAGCTACATGCACTACCTAATGTTGGATGTATGTGCCTAACATGGATGTATGAAATCTGGCCCATGTTAGATGTATGTATCCCTCTCTTTTCTCTCTATGGCCCACATTAGATGTATGTTGAAAAGGTGCTTGAAGTAGTACAATCGCATTAAATGACATGTTAAAAAGAAATGTTTACTTGATTATCGCTTTGCTTAAAGAATACGAATTCTGCTTATCTCGTTTTGATTTCAAAAGTTATTTTTCTTATGCAACCATACTATAGTATCTTTTTCTACCACGTACTCTTTTGACTCGTGTTTTGTTTCCCGTATTTTTAGGTACAAAGAACTTGTGAAACAATGGAGTAAAAGAGATAATCAAAGTACCCGAAGGCATAATAAATGAGCAAGGAGGATATATTAGAATAGATTTCTGTTCTTCTTATCTATTTCATGATAGATGTAGTTTTTCCCCTTTCCAGTACTTTGAGGATGATAATATCCTATGTATCTCTATTATTTCTTTAGAACTATTTATATCTCTTCTCTCCATTCGAATAAGTTATGTATGACTTTATTTATCCTTAATGAATGGTGGTTATTGTGGTTATTAAATGTTGTTTGTGAACTAGATCTTGGCATATTCCTGGTTTTAGTTGACTTCACTAATTTCTTGTATTTTCCCTTTTGACATTTATAAGATATGAGTGCACGCATATCTGTTTATGTCATTATGGAAAGTATATAGAAATTGGGGTCGTCACAGTTGGTATCAGAGCCAGGTTCACACAACATAGTCACATGAACCCATTCACTCTATTGTGAGTCTAGGGTAGTCCTTGAGTTTGGGATACGAAGGGTTGAGGTGACTAGGATAGCATCTGCCTAAGGTCTGGCTAAAGTCTCCGAGCCACTTTGCTTGGCAATCACGAGGCTACCTATAAGGCAGTGTGAGTCTACCTGGCCGATACTCTAAGTTCCCCTACTTTTGGGATTATCCTATTTAGGATCCTCTCACCTCTAGAAAATTCCCTCTTACCTCTTTCTCTAGGAATATTTCCCTCTCATCTCGACTTTGAAATCTCCTTCTCACCTTATAAGGCTAAGAAAATGTCTCTCTATTTAGACAAGTCTTAAGGACTGACTTATAAGGACCGCCTTAGGATATCCTCCGCAAATTGTAACATTAAGAACTTTAATAATGAAAAAAAAAAATATATATATATATATATATGAATGGAAATGATAATTGAAAGGATAATCATGATGATGATGATAATAATGAAACTTTTGAGAGATAAACCCTGATTTATTTAAATTAATTTCAGGATGCCTCCAAAAACCAGAAACTCCAGATCCTCTGAGGAATCACACTCTCACAAAAGGAAGGGCCCTGAAACCTCCGAAAATCCTGATCCTACGGGCCAAGCGAGATGGGAAGAACAGAAGAAGGCTCTTTTTGACTTCATGGAAGCCCTAGTCAACCGAGCCATCCCAGAAACCAGTAACCCTAGGGCCAGAGAAGTAACGGTGATAGATTTCATCAAGTTAAACCCTGATTCCTTCTGGGGGGAAGACCAACCCGAAGTGATGGATAAGGCCGAAGCCTGGCTTCTGTCCATGGAAAATGGATTCCGTACCCTAGGAGTCTCTGAAGAGAAGAAGGTCACCTTTGCAGCCCATATGCTTAAGGGAGGGGCTAGGATTTGGTGGGAGAATTATGGAGGGAATAGGGGAGGAGAGGTGGATGCCATGGGTTGGGAAGCCTTCAAAACCCTATTCACCGACCGTTTCATGCCCATAGCTGAAAGGAAGAGGAAGGAGGTGATGTACATGGAGCTCAAGCAAGGCAAGCTGTCAGTGGCCGACTACACTAGACAGTTCAGGCTTTTGGAGCGCTATGCCCCCATCCGTACGGAAGAGCGTCTCACTGAGCACTTTGTTGACCGTCTTACCACACAGTTAAAAACCCTAGTCATAGCCTCCCGTCCTCGAAACCTGGATGAAGCCCTAGATATGGCCCTTAAGCAGGAGAGAGAGCAGGGTTTACAGAAGCCACCTAGCATGGGGTACCTAGGGTTAACCACCACTGAAGAGGAGAAGTTCAAGAAGTTCCACCCCGGCCACAATAAAGGATCAGGAAAGGGAGGAGGTTCAGGAAGGAAAGGTCCAAGAAACAACAAGCTGATGGACTATCGCAACAAGTGCAAAACCTGCGGACGAGGACACGATGGACCTTGTCGCTACACCAAGCCCGTCTGCTACAACTGCAAGAAAGAGGGACATTTCCTTGCCAAGTGCCCCAATGCATCTATCCTTGGAAAACCTCCAGTAGGTGCTCCACCCCCTCAGGGACACCGCAATGCCAGGGTGTTCGCAGTAACAGCAGAGGAGGCCAGGGCAAATCCGAACCAGCTTGTCGAAGGTAACCTTAAATCTTTTTCATATATCTAATATCTTATTCAATGCCTTCAATTATTTATAATGTAATTATCATGTGTAGGCATTGTTTTCTTGAATGGACATCCTGTTAAAGCATTGTTTGATTCTGGATCCACAAACACATTCATTTCTCGCAATCTAGCCTCAATGTTACACTTACATATCAGGGACTTGGGATACATTCTGGATGTGTCAACCCCAAGTGGAAAAATATTCACCACATTGCAGAAAACTGATGTTCTCCCTCTAAAATTTGAAAATCATGACATGCCGTTTGAATTTATTCTCTTAACCATGGAAGACTTTGATGTTATTCTTGGCATGGATTGGCTGTACACATATCATGCTTATATTGACTGTAGAAGCAAGATGGTAGTTCTCTCTCAACCTCATTCCTCTCCTGTAGTGATCTCCCGGGGAAGCGGATTCTGTAATAATATAATAATTTCCTCTCTTAAAGCTAAAAAGCTCATATCTAGAGGATGTAAAGTCTTCCTCGCATTCGTCTCAGAGACCAGTCCTGACAGCGGGTCGGTAGAAAGACTGGAAGTGGTACGTGATTTTCTTGACATATTCCCGGAGGAGCTTCCTGGGCTGCCTCCAAACCGAGACATTGAGTTCTCCATAGATCTCCTTCCTGGAACCACTCCGATTTCTAGGGCACCGTATAGGATGGCACCTGCTGAGCTTATGGAGCTGAAGAAACAATTACAAGAACTTCTTGATAAAGGTTTTATCCGGCCTAGCGTTTCCCCTTGGGGTGCACCTGTCCTTTTTGTTAAAAAGAAAGATGGTTCGATGCGGATGTGTATTGACTATCGCATGTTGAACCAAGCTACCATTAAAAACAAGTATCCTCTCCCTCGTATTGACGACCTCTTTGATCAACTCCGTACTGCTAAAGTTTTCTCAAATATTGATCTCCGTTCTGGCTACCATCAACTGAAGGTCAAAGACTCCGACATTTCCAAAACAGCCTTCCGAACTCGGTATGGACACTATGAGTTTCTAGTAATGCCATTCGGGTTGACCAATGCACCTGGTGTCTTCATGAATCTGATGAACAAAGTCTTCCAGCCCTATCTTGATGATTTTGTGGTTGTCTTCATTGATGATATTTTGATCTTTTCTGATTCTGTGGAGAAGCACCGGGAACACTTGAGGACAGTTCTCGAGATTTTACGAACCCAGAAGTTCTATGGCAAGCTATCTAAATGTGAGTTCTGGATCGATAAAGTCATGTTTTTGGGACACGTCATCTCTGGAGGCACTATTTCTGTTGATCCCGCCAAAGTTTCTGCAGTACTTGATTGGCAACCTCCTCGCAATCCTTCAGAAATCCGAAGTTTCTTAGGTCTGGCTGGATATTATCGTCGTTTTATTTCGAATTTCTCCAAAGTGGCACTCCCTCTCACGAAGCTTACTCGGAAGGACGAGCATTTCATCTGGTCAGCTGCCTGTGAGTCTAGCTTCCAAGAGCTTAAACAGAAGTTGACATCAGCACCTGTCCTTGTTCTACCCTCTGGTAATGAAGGATTTGTGATATTCACTGATGCTTCCCGGCATGGTCTAGGTTGTGTCCTGCAGCAGAACGGAAAAGTAGTGGCCTTCTCTTCTAGACAGCTAAAACCCAATGAGTTGAATTACCCTACACATGATTTGGAGTTAGCTGCTATCATCCATGCTCTAAAAATCTGGAGGCACTACTTGTACGGAGCAACGTTCGATATCTTCACTGATCATAAAAGCCTCAAGTACATTCTGACGCAGAAAGATTTGAATCTTCGACAACGACGATGGATTGAGTACCTAAAGGACTACGACTTCACCATTGGCTACCATCCAGGTAAGGCCAATGTGGTTGCAGACGCCCTTAGTAGGAAAAGAGCTGTTTGTGCATCCCTGTCTGTACCCGAATGGAGGAACATGGAGGACTTGGCCAGTTGGAAGCCACAATTCCTGGCTGATCGTGTGCATGTCAACAACATCTCTATCACATCCAACTTGCATTCTGAACTTCTGGAGGCACAGAAAGTTAGTCACGAGCTTGCAGAGCTCTCCTCCATTCTGGCTAAACCTCATACACATCTGTCAGTGGGTCTTGATGGTGGTCTTCGATACAAGAACCGCATGTGGGTCCCTGAGCAGTCAGCTGTAAAGACAACCATTCTTAGCGAGGCACATGGGTCCAAGTACACAGTTCATCCCGGCACGACCAAGATGTACAAAGACCTACAAAGACAGTTCTGGTGGAGAGGCATGAAGCACGATATTGCAGCCTTTGTATCCAGGTGTCTGACATGTCAACGAATCAAGGCCGAGCATCAAAGACCAGGTGGTCTACTGCAACCCCTCGAGATTCCGGAATGGAAATGGGAACATATCACTATGGATTTTGTGGTGGGATTACCCAGGACCAGGAAGGGGTACGACGCTGCTTGGGTCATCGTGGATCGTCTCACCAAGTCAGCTCATTTTCTACCTGTGAAGACTACTGCGAAAGTTTCCGAGTTGGCCGACCTTTATATTCGGGAGATTGTACGTCTGCATGGGGTTCCCGCATCCATTGTCTCGGACCGGGACCCGAAGTTCACCTCAAAGCTGTGGAAGCAGGTTCAAGAAGAATTGGGCACTAAACTGAATTTCAGTACAGCTTATCATCCACAGACAGATGGACAGTCCGAACGAACAGTACAGATTCTGGAGGATCTTCTACGAGCTTGTGTGCTTGACTGGGAAGGCTCGTGGGACCATTACCTGCCTTTAGCTGAGTTCGCCTATAATAATAGTTATCAGGCAAGTATTGGGATGCCACCATACGAAGCTCTCTATGGATGACCGTGTAGATCTCCGTTACATTGGGACGATGTCGCGGAAAACACCTTGATGAAATCTGAGGAGATGCAGCTGTATGTAGATAAAGTTGCACTGATTAAGCAAAGAATGAAGCGAGCACAGGATAGGCAGAAATCTTATGCAGATGCACACCGACGTGAACGACAGTTCAAGGAAGGTGATCACGTATTCCTGAAAATCCGACCTATTCGAGCTTTGGCCAAGAATAAGGGAAAGCTCAGTCCTCGTTATGTGGGACCCTTTGAGATCCTTGAAAGGGTTGGAGAATGCGCCTATCGTCTTGCTTTGCCCCCCCAGTACAGTGCCATGCACAATGTCTTCCACGTATCCAATCTGAAGCCGTACGTCCAAGATCCTAGTCACATTCTGAATCATGAGCCCCTCGAACTGAAAGATGATCTATCATATGTTGAGTCACCAGTCAGAATTCTCGATCTAAAGACAAAGGAGCTTCGCAACAATCGGAGTATAGATATGGTGAAAGTTCTCTGGAGCCACCATGATCCAACCGATGCTACCTGGGAGCTCAAGTCTGAAGTGGAGCGGAAGTATCCACATCTCTTTCAGGCTTCTTGAATTTTGAGGACAAAATTCTTTTAAGGAGGGGAGAATGTGATGGAGTGAGTTTTTACTTTATTTTTCTCTCTCTTGTTATTTCTTTTCCCAAATTATTGTTGACAAAACTACCCTCAACTTAATCATTGCACGACTAAGCTTAATATAGCACTTTTGGGAAAAAATATGCAAACCCTAGTATGCTTTTATGATAGAATACATATGAGAATGTATTTAGTTTAATGAACACATCAAACTTTTGAATTTGGGTTTCAAAATTATACCATAGTCACATATTTACATCTTTAAGCTACCCCTAAAATTTTATTCCATTTGGATGTACCATTTGGGAGTTATTCACATTGGAAATAAGGTCTATACTTGTTTTGTTCTCAATTTTTAGGACCTAAGTTCTGATTTAATGGGCTTGTAATTGGTCACGCGGCCCATTAAGCCTGAGCGCGGACCACTTAGCTAAGGCTTATCTCCAGCGGCTCGATCTAACGGCCTCAGATCCGCCCAGGGATCCAAGGGTCCTGGACTCGTCACCTACCTCCCGCCTTTCCCGGTCTTGACCTCAACAGAACCCCCGACCCAACGAGACCTCGGGCGCCTGACTCCCGCGTCAACTGCACGAGATTTTTGGAGGACGCGCTCCCCTCACCGAGACGAACTCAACAAACCTACACTCAGCTCCCCTCACCCTTGGAACGGGGAGAACGATCTCCCCCTTTTTTCGTTGCCCTCACTCCGGCGGCGACTGTGAATCCCAGGATCCCCAACCAACCCTAACCCTACTCGAGGGCCTATAAAAGGCCTCTCGGCATCTCTGCCACCTCCCTTTACCTCGATCCAGTTCCTCCGGAGCTCTATCTTTCCCCAGGACCTCCAGTTACCCCTAGAGCTACCCTACGACGCCGCCGCACTGACTCGGTCAGGCGTTTTCCCCTCTCGTCTCCTCCCTCTCATTTACCTACCTCCCTTGACTCGGGAGCGACGGTAGAATCTGAGCGGCATCTTCTCCGCCCTCGTGGGAGCCTACTGCCCATTCTCCTCCTCGGCTCCGGTGAGCTCCTCCGTCGTTTTTCTCGAGCTGAAGCCTGCTCGCGCGAGGGAGCACTACCCAGACCGAGACCCAGGGTGCCAGGTGGACACTGGTCGATCGCCACATCGGCCGAGATCGCTGGTCAACAAAGACCAGGGAGAGCTAACCCGCCCAGACCTCCCCCAATCGAGGAACGCCACATCAGCAATCCTGTTTGGAGCTCGCGAAGCCGGGATCTACCTGAGCCGTCGATCCAACCGGATCCGGCCGTAGATCAAGGTATATACATATTTTCTTTTGTTTTACTTTATCCAAGATACTTATTTTCTTAGTAAAATCCTAGAAAATGCTAGGATTATCCGAAAATAGCGAACCAATATACCATTTTCATCAGAAAATTATTCTCTATCCACATAGAATGCTACCAGAACCTAGATCCGTTGCCTTTTCTAAAAATAGTTGCTTAAAGCCTTAATGACCCCTTAATTCTAATTAATCTTTGATAATAGCTCCCTTGATGATATCTGACCTTCTGAGGTGTATTTAACCCTAGATAGAACTCTGTTCCTAAATGAATCGAAATACTGTTCTATGTTGATAAGTGGTCAAAGAATTAGAAGAAACCCTAATTTAGCTTTCTCTTCCTACATGTATATATATATTTCTTATGACAAAATTAATATCATTAAATGATATTTAGTGATTATTAGTAGGTCTGAATCCTTAAAACGAACCATGATGTTATGAATGGTTAACATTACCCTCCTTTTTCCGTAATCATCTTAGAAACCCTAATTTTGAGAAAATCTTCTAATTAATCTATTAGTTATTATCTTTAATCCAAATAATTTATAATAGATCAGACCTAATAATGATTATGAACCTAATTAGAACGAGAGGAAAACCCTGATCTAAATTATGTTAACATAAAAGGAATAATAACTAAGAACATATCTTAGCCCTGGTCACATGGATCAATAGTAATATTGTACCCTTGCTTTCTTTGCAGGGTGACTAAACTCCTGTTTGAATCTAGATCTGTGGACTTTTGTTTGAACAAGCAGGTACGTGGTTATAAGTATATGACTAGTTTTCTATGGTTGTTAAAAGTATTGTACTTGGATGCAACTACTTTATAAATGTGCTTGGATGAAATACTATAGTGTATTTTCTTTTGCCGACAACAACTCTAAATATAAAATGAAAGGTTAGATGGATTGTAGCTACATTCACTACCTAATGTTGGATGTATGTGCCTAACATGGATGTATGAAATCTGGCCCATGTTAGATGTATGTATCCCTCTCTTTTCTCTCTATGGCCCACATTAGATGTATGTTGAAAAGGTGCTTGAAGTAGTACAATCGCATTAAATGACATGTTAAAAAGAAATGTTTACTTGATTATCGCTTTGCTTAAAGAATACGAATTCTGCTTATCTCGTTTTGATTTCAAAAGTTATTTTTCTTATGCAACCATACTATAGTATCTTTTTCTACCACGTACTCTTTTGACTCGTGTTTTGTTTCCCGTATTTTTAGGTACAAAGAACTTGTGAAACAATGGAGTAAAAGAGATAATCAAAGTACCCGAAGGCATAATAAATGAGCAAGGAGGATATATTAGAATAGATTTCTGTTCTTCTTATCTATTTCATGATAGATGTAGTTTTTCCCCTTTCCAGTACTTTGAGGATGATAATATCCTATGTATCTCTATTATTTCTTTAGAACTATTTATATCTCTTCTCTCCATTCGAATAAGTTATGTATGACTTTATTTATCCTTAATGAATGGTGGTTATTGTGGCTATTAAATGTTGTTTGTGAACTAGATCTTGGCATATTCCTGGTTTTAGTTGACTTCACTAATTTCTTGTATTTTCCCTTTTGACATTTATAAGATATGAGTGCACGCATATCTGTTTATGTCATTATGGAAAGTATATAGAAATTGGGGTCGTCACATTTTCTCTCTCTTAAAAGTTTATTATCAAATTTTTTGACCAAAATACCCTCGTATATTTCCCTCACTCAATTGAACAAATATGTGTCACAAATGGAAAAAATATGCAAACCCTAATATGCTATGGTGATAGAATGCATGTGATAATCTATTTAGTAAATAAACATATCAAACCTTCGAATTTGAACCCCATAATTATACTATAGTCACTCAATAAGGTCATGAAGCTGTCCTAAAATTTTCAAGTTAATTGGAGTAACCGTTTAGGAGATATAAGCAATTGAAAACTATGTATATATTAGCTATCACATCTTGTTGGACCCTAGACCGGATCCGGATCCGGATCCAGTGGAAGAGACGAATGAGTCGTCCTCCTCACCCATTTCTCACGGAACACGACCTACTCAGTAGCGCCATTTTCAAATCCTCGTCTCTCTCTCACCTCTCGATCATACCTCGTCAAAGTTAGCTCCTCATCTCTAGTTTCTCCTCGTCTTTCCAACGAGCCAAAGAAACATCCCTAATGATCAGGGATTCGAAAATACCCAATTGGCGGCGCCATGGAGCCGTTGGCCAATTTAGAGGAGGCAACCCTAGGCCTCGCGGTGCCTATTTAAGGCTTCCAAAAGCTACACCATCCCTTCTTTTCTCATCCCCCAACAGCGATTGCATGCTATGTTATCTGAACTCCCTCCCCAACCGGTCATCTTCAACCTCCAGACCTCCTACCACCTCGCTACCACAGCCCTTCTCGAGCCAAATCCATCATCCTAACACCTTCCCCTAGACACCGCAAGCACCTGCGGTCTCTCTCACCTGACCGTGATCTCCTCTTCCCCTCGAACACATCCTCCACCGGTGAGCTCTCCCTCCTGCTGCAGCGGCGCACCAATCCACAAGGAGCCACAATCAGTGGCTTGGCTGTCTGCGTTCGGAACGAGCACATGAAGGCACTCTCCACTTTACCTGCCCTCTAGCGACACTCAGGAGTGAAAGGGACCTCACTGAAGATCCTACCCTATCGTTCGATCGAGCAACAGCAAAGGAGGAGGGGAAGGCGTGAAGCTAACAAGGTGCCAACGTGGACCCAGCTGGACCTATCAGTGGACACCCCTTCAGCAGACCTCAGCGCAAAACAACTGAAGCACAAGCAGCCTCAAGTTGCTCAAACCAATCATCGAACGCCATCTCAGCAATCCGCAAATCACCAGAAAATCCTTGGATCAATCTGAGCCGTAGATCTAGTCGGATCCGGCCATTGATCAAGGTAAATTCTTTTCCTTATTTATCTTAATCTATAGAAAATTGATTTTCTTAGAAAAATCCTAGATAATGCTAGGAATGTCGGAATATAGCAAACCAATATACCATTTTGATCAGAAAAATATGCTCTATCCATATCAAATATTATCAATACCTGAATCAGTTCCCTATTGCAAAAATAACTATCTAAGGCCTAAAGGACATCCTTAATCATAATTAATTATAAAAAATGGCTTTCTTGATGATATATGACTTTTAAAATATTTGTAACCATTAGATGAAACCCTGATTTTAGAATAACTCGAAATCCTTTTCTAAGTTGATAAGTGATCAAAGGATTAGAAGAAACCCTAATTTTAGCTTCCTCTTTCTACATGAATTTAAAGATATTTTTCTTATGTCAAAATTAATATCATTAGATGACAATTAGTGTTTATTAATTGGTCTGAATCTTTAAAATGAACCATGATGTTATGAATGGTTAACATGATAAGGATTACCCTCCCTTTTTCTTTAACCATCATAGAAACCCTAATTTTGGGGAATCTTCTAATTAATCAATTAAATATTATCTTTAATCCAAATAATTTATAATGGATCAGACCTGATAATATTTGTAAACTCAATTAGGATATGGGAAATCCCTGATCTGAATTAAGATAACATAAAAGGAATAATAACTAAGAACATATCTTAATCCTGGTCACATGGACCAATAATAATATTGTACCCTTGCTTTCTTTGTAGGGTGACTAAATTCCTTACTGACTCTAAATCTTTAGACATTTGATTGAACAAGAAGGTACGTGGTCATATAAGTATATGACTAGATTTCTGGTTGCCTATGATATGTATACCTTGAATGCTTATATTTGAATATTATTGCTGGGTTGACTAGTATGAGATATATTTCGCCAAACCTGATGAAACATAAATGGTTATGATGGGTTGTAGCTACTAGAGCACATAGCCTGGTGTGGATGTATGTGCCTAACATGGATATATGTTTTCCTTGGCCCATGTTAGATGTATGATGATATTATGTTGCCCACACTAGATGTAAGTTAAGTGCAATGTGTGTAGTACAACCGCATCAAAATGATTGTAATAAAAAGGATGTTTACCTGATTTTCGCATTAAGAAATGGTTTTGTTTCTCCTTTCTTCTTGTTCAAGTATTTTCCTTTATGCAACCTTATTAAATGTAACTTTTACCACGTACCAGCCTTGCTGATGTTTTGTTTCTCATATTTTCTAGGTGCAAGGAACAATTGACTACAAATGAAATGCATGCTCAAAGTACCTGAAGGCACAAATAATAAACTTGGAGGATGTAATAGATAGATTCTTTACCTCTTATCTCATTTCTTTCTAGATGTTAGTTTATTTCTTTCCTTAGTGATCTTGAGGATGATTTAAATCATGTAATAAGTCAACTTTCTTTAGAACCATATTTTTTCTCCATGTGTAATGACTTTATTATCCTTATGAATGAATGTTTATGTGGCATTATCTGATGATGTGGACTAGATCTTGGCTTAATCTCTATTTTAGTTGACTACCTTAATCTCTTATATTTTCCCTTTTGACATCTATAGATATGAGAGCATGCATATCTAGGAATGTCACTATGGAAAGTATATAGAAATTGGGGGACGTCACAGTTGGTATCAGAGCCAATGTTCACACATCAAGTCACATGAACTTCATTCACCCTATTTTGAGTCTAGGGTAGTCCTTGAGTTTGGGATGTGAAGGGTTGAGGTGTCTAGGATAGCATATGTCATGGGTCTGACTAAAGTCTCCGAGCCACTTAGCTTGGCAATCACGAGGCTACCTTTATGGCAGTATAAGTCTACCTGGACGATATCCTAAGTGTCCCCTACTCTTGGGCATACCTTAAATTAGGAATCTTCTCATCTATAGATTTTCCCCTCTCACCTCTTCTATAGGAAAATTTCTCCCTCTCATCTATGTTTTAAAAATAAATTCAATTTTCCCTCTTACCTTTGTCATAAGGTTAGGAAGGAGTCTCTCTATTTTGAAAAGTCCTAAGGATCGACTAATAAGGATTTTAGGATATCGTCCATAAATCATAACATTCAGAAAATTAATTAGTAATAAATGAGAATAATGAAATGTCATGTGATGATAATAAAGATAATGATGAGAATAATTGTTGAGGTAATAAATCTAATATGTTGAAATTAATTTCAGGATGCCTCCTAAAACTCGTAGCTCGAAGGCCTCTGAGGAATCGTCCGCTAAGAAAAGAAAGGAACCTGAAACCTCTGAAGTACCTGATCCCAATGCTGAGGCCAAGGAAAGGTGGGAGGAACAGAAGAAAATCCTTCTAGACATTATGGAAACCCTTGCCACCAAAGGAACTCCTAAACCTAGCTCCTCCAGGAAAAAGGAAGTGACGGTGATAGACTTCATTAAGCTCAACCCTGATAGCTTTTGGGGGGAAGACCAACCCGAAGTCATGGACAAGGTTGAGGCATGGATCCTTTCCATAGAGAATGCCTTCCGTACCTTAGAAGTACCCGAAGAAAAGAAGGTTAAATTCGCCACCCATTTGCTTAAGGGAGGGGCGAAGATCTGGTGGGAAAATTATGGTGGGAATCGGGGAGAGGAAGTAGACAACTTGGGATGGGAAGCCTTCAAGACCCTCTTCACCGACCATTTCATGCCCATAGCTGAGAGGAAGAGGAAAGAGAAGATGTACATGGAGCTTAGGCAGGGCAGTCTCTCAGTGGCCGATTATACCCAGAAGTTTAGACTTCTGGAACGCTATACCCCTATCCAGACTGAGGACCTCCTCACTGAGCATTATGTAGACTGTCTCTCCGCACACCTGAAAACCCTAGTTATAGCCTCTCGTCCCCGAAGCATTGATGAAGCCCTAGACATGGCTCTTACGTAGGAAAGGGAACAGGGATTATATAAGCCTTCTAGCATGGGATATTTAGGTTTGACCCCCACCGAGGAGGAGAAGTTCAAGAAGTTCCACCCCGGCCATAATAAAGGATTAGGGAAAGGAGGAGGTTTAGGGAAGAAAGGACCAAAGAATAGCAAGCTGATGGATTACCATAGCAAATGCAAGACTTGTGGACGAGGACATGACGGGCCTTGTCACTACACCAAGCCAGTCTCCTACAACTACAAGAAGGAGGGACATTTCCTTGCCAAGTGCCCCAATGCATCCATCCTTGGCAAACCTCCAATAGGTGCTCCACCCCCTCAGGGACACCGCAATGCCAAGGTGTTCGCAGTAACAACAGAGGAGGCTAGGGCAAATTTGAACCAGCTTGTCGAAGGTAACCTTAAATCTTTTTCATATATCTAATATCTTGTTCAATGCCTTCAATGATTTACAATGTAATTATCATGTGTAGGCATTGTTTTCTTGAATGGACATCCTGTTAAAGCATTGTTTGATTCTGGATCCACAAATACGTTTATTTCTCAAAATCTGGCCTCAATGTTGCACTTACATATAAGGGACTTGGGATACATTCTAGATGTGTCAACTCCTAGTGGAAAAATATTCACTACATTGCAGAAAACCGATGTTCTCCCTCTAAAATTTGAAAATCTTGACATGCCCTTTGAATTCATTCTCTTAACTATGGAATACTTTGATGTTATTCTTGGCATGGATTGGCTGTACACAAATCATGCTTATATTGACTGTAGAAACAAGATGGTAGTTCTCTCTCAACCTCATTCCTCTCCTGTAGTGATCCCTCGGGGAAGCGGATTCTGTAATAATATAATAATTTCCTCTCTTAAAGCTGAAAGGCTCATATCTAAAGGATGTAAAGTATTCCTCGCATTCGTCTCAGAGACCAGTCCTGACAACGGGCCTGTAGAAAGACTGGAGGTGGTACGTGATTTTCTTGACATATTTTCGGAGGAGCTTCCTGGGCTGCCTCCAAACCGAGACATTGAGTTCTCCATAGATCTTCTTCCTGGAACCACTCCGATTTCTAGGGCACCGTATAGGATGGCACCTGCTGAGCTTATGGAGCTGAAGAAACAATTACAAGAACTTCTTGATAAAGGTTTTATCTGCCCTAGTGTTTCCCCTTGGGGTGCACCTGTCCTTTTGGTTAAAAAGAAAGATGGTTCGATGCGGATGTGTATTGACTATCGCATGTTAAACCAAGCTACCATTAAAAACAAGTATCCTCTCCCTTGTATTGACGACCTCTTTGATCAACTTCGTACTGCTAAAGTCTTCTCAAAAATTGATCTTTGTTCTGGCTACCATCAACTTAAGGTCAAGGATTCAGATATATCCAAGACTGCTTTTCGAACTCATTACGGGCACTACAAATTTCTGGTGATGTCGTTCGGGCTGACCAACGCACCTGGCATATTCATGAATTTAATGAACAAAGTCTTCCAACCTTATCTTGATGAGTTTGTAGTCATCTTCATTGATGATATTATGATCTATTCTGATTCTATGGAGAAGCATCAAGATCATTTGAAGTCTGTCCTTGAGATTCTTCGAGCCCAGAAATTCTATGGCAAGCTTTCTAAATGTGAATTCTAGATTGACAAAGTTATGTTTCTTGGTCATGTCATTTCTGGGGGTAGCATATCTGTTGATCCTGCTAAAGTATCTGCTGTACTTACTTGGCAACCTCCTCGTAATCCTTCTGAAATCCGGAGTTTCTTAGGTCTGGCTGGATATTATCGTCGTTTTATTCCAAATTTCTCCAAAGTGGCACTTCCTCTCACTAAACTTACTCGAAAGGACGAGCATTTCATCTGGTCAGCTGCTTGTGAGTCTAGCTTCCAAGAGCTCAAACAGAAGTTGACGTTAGCACCTGTCCTTGTTCTACCCTCTGGCAATGAAGGATTTGTGATATTCACTGATGCTTCCCGACATGGTCTAGGTTGTATCCTACAGTAGAACGGGAAAGTAGTGGCCTTCACTTCTAGACAGCTGAAACTCAATGAGTTGAATTACCCTATGCATGATTTAGAGTTAGCTTCCATCATCCATGCTCTAAAAATATGGAGGCACTACTTGTACGGGGCAACGTTCGATATCTTCACCGACCATAAAATCCTCAAGTACATCCTGACGCAGAAGGATTTGAATCTCCGACAACGACGGTGGATTGAGTACTTGAAGGACTATGACTTCACCATTGGCTACCATCCATGTAAGGCCAATGTGGTTGCAGACGCCTTTAGTAGGAAAAGAGCTGTTTGTGCATCCCTGTCTGTACCTGAATGGAGGAACATGGAGGACCTAGCAAGCTGGAGACCACAATTCCTGGTTGATCGTATGCATGTCAACAACATCTCTATCACATCCAACCTACATTCTGAACTTCTGGAGGCACAGAAAGTTAGTCCCGAGCTTGCAAAGCTCTCCTCTCTCCTGACTAAACCTCATACACATCTGTTTGTGGGTCTTGATGGTGATCTTCGATACAAGAACCGTATGTGGGTCCCTGAGCAGTCAGCTGTAAAGACAACCATTCTTAGCGAGGCACATGGGTCCAAGTACACATTTCATCCCGGAACGACCAAGATGTACAAAGACCTACAACGAAAGTTCTGGTGGAGAGGCATGAAGCACGACATTGCAGATTTTGTATCCAGGTGTCTGATATGTCAACAAATCAAGGCCGAGCATCAAAGACCAGGTGGTCTACTGCAACCCCTCGAGATTCCAGAATGGAAATGGGAACATATCACTATGGATTTCTTAGTAGGATTACCCAGGACCAGGAAGGGGTACGACACTACTTGGGTCATCGTGGATCGTCTCACCAAGTCAGCTCATTTTCTACCTGTGAAGACGATTGTGAAAGTTTCTAAGTTGGCCGACCTTTATATACGGGAGATTGTACGACTGCATGGGGTTCCAACGTCCATTGTCTTGGACCGGGACCCGATGTTCACCTCAAAGTTGTGGAAGCAGGTTCAAGAAGAATTGGGCACTAAACTGAATTTCAGTACAGCTTATCACCCGCAGACAGATGGACAGTCAGAACGAACAGTACAAACTCTGGAGGATCTTCTACGAGCTTGTGTGGTTGACTGGGAAGGCTCGTGGGACCATTACTTGCCTTTAGCTGAGTTTGCCTATAATAATAGTTATCAGGCGAGTATTGGAATGCCACCATACGAAGCTCTCTATGGTCGACCGTGTAGATCTCCATTACATTGGGATGATGTCAGAGAACACACCTTGATGAAATCTGAGGAGATGCAGCTATATGCAGATAAAGTTGCACTGATCAGGCAGAGAATGAAGCGAGCACAAGATAGGTAGAAATCATATGCAGATGCTCACCGGCAGGAACGTCAGTTCAAGGAAGGTGATCATGTTTTTTTGAAGTTCTGACCAATTCGAGCTTTGGCCAAGAATAAGGGAAAGCTCAGTCCTCCTTATGTGGGACCCTTTGAGATTCTTGAAAGGGTCGGAGAATGTGCCTATTGTCTTGCTCTGCCACCTCAGTATAGTGCCATGCATAATGTTTTTCATGTATCTAATCTGAAGCCTTATGTCAAAGACCCCAGTCACATTCTGAATCATGATCCTCTTGAGATGAAAGATGATTTGACGTATGCTGAGTCACCAGTCAGAATCCTTGATTTCAAGACAAAGGAGCTTTGCAATAATCATCGTATAGATATGGTGAAAGTTCTCGGGAGCCACCATGATCAAACCGATGCTACATGGGAGCTCAAGTCCGAAGTCGAGCGGAAATATCCACATCTCTTTCAGGCTGCTTGAATTTTGAGGGCAAAATTCTAAAAAGGAGGGGAGAATGTGACAAAGTGAGTTTTTATAATATTTTTTTCTCTCTTAAAAGTTTATTATCATATTTGTTGACCAAAATACCCTCGTAAATTTCCCTCACTCAATTGAACAAATATGTGTCACAAATGGCAAAAATATGCAAACCCTAATATGCTATGGTGATAGAATGCATGTGATAATCTATTTAGTAAATAAACATATCAAACCTTCAAATTTGAACCCCATAATTATACTATAGTCACTCAATAAGGTCATGAAGCTCTCCTAAAAATTTCAAGTTAATTGGAGTAACCATTTAGGAGATATAAGCAATTGAAAACTATGTATATATTAGCTATCACATCTTGTTGGACCCTAGCTCGGATCCGGATCCAGATCCAGTGGAAGAGACGACTGAGTCGTCCTCCTCACCCGTTTCTCGCGGAACATGGCCTACTCAGTAGTGCCATTTTCAAATCCTCGTCTCTCTCTCACCTCTCGATCATACCTCATCAAAGTTAGCTCCTCAACTCCAGTTTCTCCTCAAATTTCCAACGAGCCAAAGAAATATCCCTAACGACCAGGGATTTGAAAACGCCCAATTGGCGGCGCCATGGAGCCGTTGTCCAGTTCAGGGGAGGAAACCCTAGGCCTCGCGGTGCCTATTTAAGGCTTCCAAAAGCTATGCCAACTCTTCTTTTCTCATCCCCCAACAGCGATTGCATGCTATGTTATCTGAACTCCCTCCCCAACCGGTCGTCTTCAACCTCCAGACCTCCTACCACCTTGCTACCACAGCCCTTCTCGAGCCACATCCATCATCCTAACACCTTCTCCTAGACACCGTAAGCACCTGCGGCCTCTCTCACCTGACCGTGATCTCCTCTTCTGCTCAAACACATCCTCCACCGGTGAGCTCTCCCCCCTGCTACAGCGGCACACAAATCCACAGGGAGCCACGGTCAATGGCTTGGCTGTCTGCGTTCAGAACGAGCACACGAAGGCACTCTCCACTTTACCTGCCCTCTAGAGACACTCAGGAGTGAAAGGGACTTTGCCGAAGATCCTACCATGTCGTTCGATCGAGCAACAGCAAAGGAGGAGGGGAAGGCGTGAAGCTAACAAGGTGCCAACGTGGACCCAGCTGGACCTATCTGTGGACACCCCTTCAGCAGACCTCAGCGCAAAACAACTGAAGCACAAGCAGCCTCAAGTTGCTCAGACCAATCATCGAATGCCATCTCAGCAATCCGAAAATCACCAGCAAATCCTTGGATCAATCTGAGTTGTAGATCCAGTCGGATCCGGCCATTGATCAAGGTAAATTCTTTTCCTTATTTATCTTAATCTATAGAAAATTGATTTTCTTAGAAAAATCCTAGATAATGCTAGGAATGTCGGAATATAGCAAACCAATATACCATTTTGATCAGAAAAATATGCTCTATCCATATAAAATAGTATCAATACCTGAATCAGTTCCCTATTGCAAAAATAACTGTCTAAGGCCTAAACGACATCCTTAATCATAATTAATTATTAAAAATGGCTTTCTTGATGATATATGACTTCTAAAATGTTTGTAACCATTAGATGAAACCCTGATTTTAGAATAACTCGAAATCCTTTTCTAAGTTGATAAGTGATCAAAGGATTAGAGGAAACCATAATTTTAGCTTCCTCTTTCTACATGAATTTAAAGATATATTTCTTATGTCAAAATTAATATCATTAGATGACAATTAGTGTTTATTAATTGGTATGAATCTTTAAAACGAACCATGATGTTATGAATGGTTAACATGTTAAGGATTACCCTCCCATTTTCTTTAACTATCCTAGAAACCCTAATTTTGGGGAATCTTCTAATTAATCAATTAAATATTATCTTTAATCCAAATAATTTATAATGGATCAGACCTGATAATATTTGTAAACTCAATTAGGATATGGGAAATCCCTGATCTGAATTAAGATAACATAAAAGGAATAATAACTAAGAACATATCTTAATCCTGGTCACATGGACCAATAATAATATTGTACCCTTGCTTTCTTTGCTGGGTGACTAAATTCCTGACTGACTCTAAATCTTTGGACATTTGATTGAACAAGCAGGTACGTGGTCATATAAGTATATGACTAGATTTCTGGTTGCCTTGATATGTATACCTTGAATGCTCATATTTGAATATTATTGCTTGGTTGACTAGTATGAGATATATTTCGCCAAACCTAATGAAACATAAATGGTTATGATGGGTTGTAGCTACTAGAGCACATAGCCTGGTGTGGATGTATGTGCCTAACATGGATGTATGTTTTCCTTGGCCCATGTTAGATGTATGATGATATTATGTTGCCCACACTAGATGTAAGTTAAGTGCAATGTGTGTAGTACAACCACATCAAAATGATTGTAATAAAAAGGATGTTTACCTAATTTTTGCCTTAAGAAATGGTTTTGTTTCTCCTTTCTTCTTGTTCAAATATTTTCCTTTATGCAACCTTATTAAATGTAACTTTTACCACGTACCCGTCTTGTTGATGTTTTGTTTCTCGTATTTTCTAGGTGCAAGGAACAATTGACTACAAATGAAATGCATGCTCAAAGTACCTGAAGGCACAAATAATAAACTTAGAGGATGTAATAGATAGATCTTTACCTCTTATCTCATTTCTTTCTAGATGTTAGTTTATTTCTTTCCTTAGTGATCTTGAGGATGATTTAAATCCTATGTAAGAAGTTAACTTTCTTTAGAACCATATTTTCTCTCCATGTGTAATGACTTTATTATCCTTATGAGTGAATGTTTATGTGGCATTATCCGATGATGTGGACTAGATCTTGGCTTAATCTCTATTTTAGTTGACTACCTTAATCTCTTATATTTTCCCTTTTGACATCTATAGATATGAGTGCATGCATATCTAGGAATGTCACTATGGAAAGTATATAGAAATTGGGGGACATCACAGGATCTCACTTGGAATAGGAGTTTATCCATAAATGATGTTTAAGTTGATTACTAAAACTCCTTAGATATTTAATTAAACAACCAAATAACTAATTGGACTCGGAACCATCAAGTTTAAGTGTTGAACCAGTTGGTCAGAGTGTTATGTCAATTGGAAACTAAACTGGTTGAATTATGCTTGAATTAGGACACCAACTGATCAGATCACTGGGTGAACTCATTGGCTCAAGTTAGTGAGATGACCGATTCACCTGGTTAACCGATCGACTCGGTCAGATCAACTAAAACTTATGGTGGTTGTCTTAAAATATGAGAATAGTTGAGTCATTTCCCTTGTTCAATTTGATTGACATAAGGAATTAAAGTTGGACATTAATTGGAAGTGAATTGAGAATTCATTTGTGATTAGGAAACATGTGAAACGACCTATTCACTACCCAACTGACCCATACACCAGTGAAGCGATCAGATCACCTATCGTAGGTTGTGAGATTCCTAGAAATTGCAAACCTACCTAATCCCACACAAACTGGGAACCCAAACCCTAACCCCTCCTATAAACTAAGGGGTACTGGAGGCTTCCCAAGACACACAATTGAGAATCAATTGCTCTAAAAATTGTTTTCCTCTCTAGTTGTGCTAACCAAGAGAGCCCAAGCAAATCCTACTCGACTAGGGAGGGACACTGAGGGAAAACAATTGTTCTTGTGGGATAGCAAGTTGGCTACTAGAATGCCTATAGAAGGGGACAACTCCTTTTTGTCTATCCTACTAGAATGATAGGAGTTCTTAGTGGTATGTGTTGACTACTACAAAGACATGAGTCCTTTGGGTGCTGCTAGGAGGACATTGTCAACTTGTCATCTGTGGTGATCAACCAAGAGGACCATGTACATGTTATTCATGGTGTGACTTCAGACAATGATAAACAACAAGGATGAGGAGATGTCAATGAACTTTTTCCAAGACTAGGAATATCCTTGAAACCATCCTTTCCATTATAGTGTTATTGAGGTGATCCGTTGGAATAATGAGAATATTTCAAAAAAAAATTATTTCCACTACTTACTCTGATGACATATTTTCGAAAAAAACCTATATAGACACTAATGAAGATAGACATTGAGGAATTACTAGAATACAGAGACACTTATGAAGATAACTATATGTGTGTATATATATATATATATATATATATATATATATATATATATATATATATATGAGGATATTGAAACCATTAACTATGCTTCCCCGGAGAGAACTCATGCTAGAAAAGAAGCCACAAAACATGTACTCTAGTTGAAATAGCTCCCCAAGGAGCTCCATTATGAATTTTCTTAGACACTGAAGGAAGAAATATAGTCACTATAAACTCTTCCTCATGTAAGGAATGGAAAGGTCAAATTCTAAATGAACTAAAGTTGAGAAGGAAAGCAATTGGGTACATTGTGGATGAAATTGAGGGGCTAAACATTGTTGACTACATGCACATGATCCATTTGGAAGGAAATGGTAATCCTCTAGATCAAGGGTAATGAAGGTTGAAGAAAAAACTATGAGAGGTTGTAAAGAAAGAGTTTATCAAGTTGTGTGATGCATGAATTATATATGCCATAAATGATAGAAAATGGGTAGTTAATGTCCATCAATACCTAAAAATGGAGGAACACTGTGGTGAAGTGAGAAAATGGTGATGGAATCACAACTAGGATTGTAACTAGGTAGAGGATGTGCATCTATTACAAGAAGGTCAACTCAGCTACCATAAAATACCACTTCCCCCTTCCCTTTGTCAAACAAGTGCTCTAAGTGTCTATCCCACTACTTTTTCCATCTCATAGATATTTAAGATTCCATTACATACTTATCCATCCCGATCATAAAGAAAATGTGACATTTACCTCCTTTTCATTTAGTAATGCTTTTAGAATAATTTCAATCATATTATGCTTTTGCACCTGTGACTTTTTAAAAGGTGCAGGACTTCTATCTTTGTTGATTTTTTCAAAGATATTATGGAGGTCTACATGGATGACTTCTCCATTTAAATATCATCCCTTTTCAAATGTCTAATAAACTTATAACTGGTACTAAAGAGATGTCAAGAAATACACGTTGTTTTGGTAATAAAAAAATGAAGTTGGCCTCTAATCAGCAACTTAACATTTCGTCACTAGAGATTGATGACAGCAACACATACAACATCCTATGGGGAGACACTCTTGAACCTTGGAAGATCATTCCATATAGTAGAGAGATCAATAAGGAGCTGATGCAACATGATATATCTGGCTCTTTGGTGGATAGGGCTATTAACTCGATTCCTAGAGAACTGGGCAGGATGTGACACATGTAGACTAAACCTGATATTTGTTCTGATCCTAGAAATCTCCCAATGAAGAACAGGGGCATGGTGTCCATGGAGAAGAAGAAAACTCCATATGTGGTTTTGAGATGGGTTGATGTTTAAGATGGTGATGATGATGTTATTACACCTTGTTCTTTATTGTATAGGGTGAGTTTTGTTGTGTCCTTTTTTTATGTATGAGGTTGTATCTTGTTTCTGATATCGGGTCCAATGAGGGACCATACCTACATTGCATATAAGTAGGAGTTGTACTCCGATTCTGAGATAGAATTGCCCATACGAGGGGGATGGGATGAATATAATACCCCTGGCTTCTCCAAAAAAAAAATACACGTTGTTTTCATCTAGTAGAAATGTAATTTAAATGTATAGGAAGGAATTCCTCTAGGGCATAAAGTTACTAGATAGAAACATAGGATGATATGAATATTATTGAAGCCATATCCAAACTTCTATTACCTAAGTCCATGATGAGGGTAATGAGTTTTTAGGACATTAATGATACTACAAACACTTTAATGACTTCTCAAAAATCTCCAAGACGTTGTCTAGTTTATGTTATAGAACCATTTATACTCAAATCCAACCTCAAAATGACTAGAAATTCAATGGTTAAATGACCAAGCGTCCATTCCTAGGATAGTAATGTTAAAGCGGTGATGTAGAAGAATATAATCATAGAATACATGAAAAAATAACAAGACAAAGGAGAAAATATAATATCAACATTTAACAAATATTATTAAGAAACATTGCTTATTACATTATTTGAATTACTTATTGAAGATTAAAATTAAATAAGTCATCTCATGTCCATTAGCTAGGATCTTATAAAAAGTACGCCTCAAAACTACCCACCAAGCTTCAACTCTAAATCCATCTTTGAATCTAAAATATATGTGAAACAAGTAGGTTAACACACAAGGTGTTGAGCATACAATATAAAGATCATGTACATATGTATGGTTTGAATGATTGAAAATATTTGCCTAAGAAAACAAATAAGAATGAATAAGTAAAGTAGTCAGCAAATTGGGAACCCTTATCTTAGTCCATTTGACTCAAATTATACAACCAACATGTTATATAGTATGCCTTAGACCAGTTTCCCATTGGAAGGGTCCGTGATGGTGCTTCAGTCTCAATGTCATTAGCTAACCCTATTTATCTACACGGTCCTCTGTATCTTGACAAATCAAGTAGGATGCATGGCCTTGTGTCCTTACCTTGACAATACATGTAGGTTCACAAGGTTATATAATGGACTTCTATATTATGTGTTCAATTTATAAAATCTTTGAGACAAATCATCGAGTACAATACATGGAAAAATGTGCAAGTCAAAAGCATATGTACATATCAAGTTGCAAATACGAAATCCATTATCATATAATTGTTTAATCCCATTCCTAATTTAGAGATCAATAAACTTACTAAACCTTGATCATCTTTCCACTATCTACACCTGATTAAGAACAAGTTTACATGAATGATTGAGATTCTCATCATCAAACCCAACTAGCTTCATTTTAGGGATTAGGTAAAGTTAGGTTCAAATTTTCTTATTAGTGTATTTTATTATCTTTTACTGAATTAGGGACCATCATGAAGGTGTGTTTCTATTAGTATGCCCAGAGAACTAGTCATATGATGATTGGACGATGGTATGAGAAATATGATTTGATAAATAATAAAGGTAATTCCATCTATTATGTTTGTGTTACTCATCAGATGATAACACATAAATAATAGATGTCTAAAGAATGATGTTACTCAATGACATATGTCTTCAAGTTGACGACCTGAACGATGACATCATATGCATGATAAGAGTACATAAATTTCTTGTTATGTCCCTAGTCATATATTACTATAGAAGCAAAATAGATAACAGTAATACATAAGACTAGAGTGTGTGTTGGCTGATGACATATTCTCATTAGTAATGATATGTGATATCATGTCAAGCACACAAGTACATGTCAGTGTATCTAAAAAACCCAAACTGAAAGTGATACATGGAGACCATTGAATGGTAGTTAGAATCATCTATCATAGTGATAGTGGTGATTTTGGTTCTTATACCTAAAGTCATTGCATTCATCACATGTCGTTAATGTACTTTGATATCATCGAATGTGATCCCAAATTGGGGTTTCCATAATGGTGATGATTGGGTGACTATGACACATGGGGATTGAATGTGAGTGACGTAGATAGGATATGTCCCTCCTGTAGTAGATTGATATTCAAGGCCTCTTGATAAGCGAGAATGAGAAATGTGCGGTCGTACTCATGTGATTCAATATGTGATATGTGAATTCATGTACATCTCAAACAATTTTCTCTAGTTCAAGGAGCATGGTTTGAACGTTAAGAGGATGATGATTCCATGCCTCGAGTTCAATCCTAATATCAGATACAAAAGAACTATATGTTCACGGTAGAACTAACCACAAATTGTAGGTTAAAGTTGTTCTCCAACTTTCCGAATTACTTGGTTAGCAATGATGTCTGACTAGGAACCACTCTTTGTTTTTTATGTCATGATTGGTTATAGACATTCACTGCCAACATAATTCCAGACCTATAGGGCCACACACATAGGATACACTTGGATTAAAGGAGCATATTCATGAATGATGTTTAGATTGAATACTAAAGGTGTTTAAGTATTCAATTAAACAACATATCAATTGACTGGACTCAGATTCATCAAGTTAAAGTGTTTAACTGATTGATTGGAGTGTGAGGTATTAAAAATTGAATTGACTGATTTCTACACGACTCATGACACCAATCGATCGGCTCATTGGGTGAAAAGATCGATTCAGGTTAGTGATATGACCGGTTCACCTACTGAATCGATCGACTTGGTCAAGCCAACTGAAGCTTCTGGTGACTTTCCTGAATCATGAGAAAAGTTGATCATTTCACTTTGTTGAACTCGATTGGCACAAGGACTGATGTTGGACATTAATTGGGAATGAATTATGAGTTAAATTATGATTCGAAAACATTATGAAACAATCGACTCACTAGGTGAACCAGTCAACTCACTCTGCTAGCCAACTAGTTCACCAGTGAACCAATCGGTTCACTTGTTGCAGGTTGCAAAATTCATGAAAATTCTGAACTCTTCTACTCCCACAGAGACTGGGAACCCTAAACCTAGCCTCTACTATAAATAGAGGGGTATTGTGGGCTTCCCAACACATACAATCAAGAAGTAGTTGCTTTGTAAATTGGTTGTCCTCTCTGGTTGTAGTAACCAATAGAGATCCCAAGAAAGTCATCCCTGTTATAAGGAGTGACAACAAGGGAGAGAATAATAGAGAACAATTGTGTCGGTGGATAGTATGCTCCAGTAGTGTAATGTGGAGTATCAGTGGTCCGCATGGACTTCTCTGAAGGCGGGAGACTTATGCCGCTAGGGGTACTCCGTGAACTGTCATACGTGATGGCCAGACCGAGATGTCAATGGAGAGAACCATTCGAGTATTGTTGATTTGAAGGAGTGTGTTGCTTCTTGAAGAAGAAGAAGTACGATGCTACTATAAGGGTAATGTCACTGGACTTGCTCCTGGACCAGGTATAACCTTCCAACCTTTCCTTCCTAGATTCATTGATGTTGATGTGATTTTGCTTTTTAGGAAATGGGTTTCTAATTTTTTTGTTTCTACTCACTATATTTGTGCCCAATTTTCCTACAATGATAACTTGTGTGTGCCTTTCTCTCTCTAGAGTAGGCTTTGTTCCATCTCTTTCTTGGGGGTGTATTGGCAGTGCCATGGCTGGGGCGGGCCAGGGTGGGTCGCGCTCCTCTGCCCCACCTACTAGAAACCCCACCCCTTGCCCTCCTCCTCCCGCTATAGAAGTGTTGGTCCACCAACCTTCTTCCTCACAGGTGGGATGGGAAGACCTAAAGTTAGATGTTACTATGGGTAGGACCTGGGCGGCAACTCTCTCTAATCCAATTACAGTGCAAAGATGATTCAAACCACTGCTAATGCCAGAGGATCCAAAATGTCCACAGTTTAGAGAAGGGGATAGTAGGCCATGGCTGAAATTCTCAAAACCAATGGTGAAGGCAATGGACAAGTTTCATAAGTACTCGATCATTGTCTGAATCCTTGGCAAGGAGGCAACATTAGATCAACTCTATGGTTGGATGATCAGGGCTTGGAGACCTAAAGGTGAACTACAAATCTCCCCCTTGGCAAGAGGATTGTTTCTCGCACAGTTCGCATCGGAGGAGGATTTGGGGGTAGCCGTCAAACAAGGATTGTGGTTCTTTGATGAACACCTCATCCTTTCCCAAAGGTGGATGCCAGAAGTCGACCTGAGACAGGCTGCTCTCACCTTCACAGTGATCTGGATGACCCTCCCAGAATTCGAACAACACTGGACTCACAAAGCCATCTCTATCATCTTCTATGGGGTTGGTGAACCCAAGGTGATCGACTTTATGTCTAATGGAAAGAACGCAGGGGCAACACACATATGCGTGGAAATAAAAGTTGATAGACAACCACTAAAGGAAGTGATGATCGAAATGTCTGATGGCAAAGCACTGAAGATAAGGGTGTTGTATGATGTCTTTCCTGATAGGTGTGATAAATGCCTTGTGTTCGGACATAGCACAGATTGTTTCCTTGGAGAGAGGGTAACACTTGTTGAACCACCCTTTATTAGGGTACCTATACAGAGAAATAACCAGATGCCCAAAAGGAAAGGCAACAGAGGTAGAATTCAGGGCCCTCCGACCTCGAAGGTCACTCCCCACCAAGGTGTTGCTGCCACAGGCACTTCTGAATCAGGTGGCGTGAACGTGGAGACCTTGAGACAGGAACAAAGAACAGAGGCATTGAATGCATCTGATAAAGAGAAAGGCAAAGCAATAATAAATGATGCACAAGACATGATAGTGATCAAAGAGGGTGAATGCCTCAATGAATCCACATTTCGTGGAACTAAAACACTGGGAGATATAGTAAGTAATGCAGGAACAGTTCACACTACTGAAGCGGCAACACCAGTTGCTGCTGAAACACTCGTGATAACAATGGTGAATCAATTTGCTTCCCTGAAGCACGATGATGAAGGGGACAATATGGTTGACGAGGGGGGAACCCGCAACCACAATCTAAGGCACACAAGGAGTATTGCTAACAAAAGCAAGGGCCGACCCAAATCCAAGAATGGAGGAGAGTCAATAAACACCAGTTATTAAATGACAATTTTGGCATGGAATGTCCGAGGGGAATCTTTTCCTAAGACACAGAGGAAGCTAAGAAAATTCAGAACGAGATACAAGTGGATGTGGTGTGTTGCTTGGAGACAAGAATAAAAAGGGCTATTGTTGATCACATTAACTCCTTGTTCCCTATGCATTGGAGGAGTATATCCAACCTTAAACAGATTGACAGAGGTAGAATAGCAATTGGGTGGGACCCCCTAAGATGATAGCTAGATCTTATAAGCACTGCAAACCAAATAATAACTATAAGATGCTTCAACCGTGGAGAATTCTCATGCATCCTTTCAGCGGTTTATGGGGAAAACCTTGAATAGGATCGTGATAGACTATGGTCGATCTTGGAGACCACTGCTCAGGAGGAAATACCTTGGTTGGTTCTGGGTGATTTCAACAAAACTAGACAGACTAATGAGAAATATGGTGGCAATAGGGTACCAGACAGAATTCTTAAAAAGTTTAACAACACTATGGACATAGCCGGGCTGAATCAAGTCAACACAATTGGTGGCCTAACCACCTGGTCTAATAAACAAGGGCATAGAAGACGAATCTCGAGCTGCCTAGATAGAGGCTTCATCAACAATGCTTGGCTTTATGTGATCCCCAATGTGGCCATTAGATTGGTATCACATATCTTCAGTGACCTTGAGTGGATGAAGGTATATATTGATAACTCACCCCTTCCCCTTTCAGGTTCCTCACTGTGTGGAGTGACTGGGATGGCTTCAATGATCTAGTGAAAGATTGTTTGGCTATTCATATTGATGGTAACCCTCTATTTTGGGTCCTCAAAAAACTACAACACATGAAGAAAGAACTCAAGAAGTGGTCCAAAGAGAAAGTTAATATCCCCAATCTCCTCCTAGAAGCAAAGAGAAAGTATGATGAAGTCACATTGAACCTGCAGCTTAACCCTCTCGATGAAGACTACATTGTGGAAGAAATGAAATGTGGTGATAGAATCAGGAAATTGGAAAAAGCTGAAGAAGTCTGCCATGGGAAAAGAAGTAGATTGAAATGGATTGTCGATGGGGATCGTAACTCTAAAGTTTACCATGTGGAAATCAAGATAAAGGAGATGAGGGATTCTGTGTATGAACTAATTAATGAGAAGGGTGAAATAGTTGATAAATGATAGGATGTGGCTGCCACTACTACTCAGTATTTCACTAAATTGTATAATAACAATCATGTATTCCCGATTGATGATAGAAACTTACCTACTGAGAAGATCATAGATGATATTAAAGTTGACTTGTGTAAGGAAGCAACTGAAGAGGAAGTGATAAAGGCTTTGTTCTGCATACATTATTCCAAGGCCCCGGGGCCTGATGCCTTCAATAGCCACTTCTTCCAGAAGGTGTGGACTATAATCAAACATGATATCTGTGATGATGTAAATTGGTTTCTCAGAGGAGGTTCGATGGTGAAAGTAATGAACTGTGCTTTTATTAAGATGATTCCCAAAAACAACAATGTGAAAGAAATGAATGACTTCAGGCCTATAGCATACTATTCTGTTCTCTACAAAATAATATCCAAATTGCTTGCTAAAAGACTGAATGAAGTACTACCTCATGATATATCACCAAACCAAAATGCATTCATTAAAGGCAGAAACATGTCGGATTGCTCACTTTTGGCCTCAAAATTTCTCAATGAATTTAATGTAAATAAGACGACAACGAAAGCATGTATGAAGATTGATATCAGTAAGGCCTATGATCATGTTTATTGTGACTATCTTTGGAAGGTGATGGACTCTTTAGGATTTGAGTAGAAGTGGATACATATTATCAAACAATGTGTCAAAACGTGCTCCTTTTCTGTCCTCATCAATGGATGTCATGTTGAAATGTTTAGATCATCTAATGGTCTCTATCAAGATGATCCCCTATCTCCTCTCTTATTCACCTTAGTGATGGAGGGCCTGACAAAGATGATAAACACTGCTAAAGAAAATCGGCTTATTAAAGCTTACAAAGTCAGAGGAATCAAGGTGATGACACACATCACTTTTGTTGATGACGTGTTGCTTTTCTTAGTAGGTAATATGAAAAGGCTCGAGGAGGATCGGAACCAGAAAAACAAGGGGCAGCGGATCAGAAAAGCTAGGAGGACGGCATGGAAAAACATACCAATCGGCGAACGCTACAAAATGATGGGGGGATCACGATCCAAGAGATCGGATTGCACCTCAATTACGTAGGCATGAAGGGAAGGCAAGGTGACGATGACGACAACGCAACACACATAAATCCGGTTTGTACACAGTCGAACCGGATAGAGCCTCTGGATGGGGGGAAATCTAACCAGGAGATGAAGATTGTAGCGACGCCAACAGACCCTAACAAGGAGACATACCAACGGCGGAGCACAGCTGCGACCATACCGCCGCTTAACTATAGCGGAGCCGTCTCGGGCGTCCAGAGCGCGATGAGAAATGACACCTTCATTGACAAGCTTTTCATCGGGGAACTATTTGTCTGAGATGTCACGTTAGGAGAAGATGAAGGGAAGCCAGCCATATCCATCATTTTGGCAGCTGAAGACAGATTAACACAACCTTGGAGATACGTTGTGGTTGTCAGGCTTATGGGATCCAAGATCAAATACATGACGTTAAGAGATCGTGTGAAGCTCATGTGGAAAATAACAGGACGTTTCAACATGTACAAGATGGAGATGGGGCACTTCGTCATCCAATTATCTTGTAAAAGGGACTTTGAGGAAGCCCTAACAGGAGGGTCATGGAAGATATTCGGATTGAACCTACTGGTGTGGGAGTGGTACCCAACGTTCATACCAAGGGAGGAGTACCCAGAACTGTTTGTAGCATGGGTAAGGATTGTTAATCTTCCTCTACACCTGTATCTGATGACTATGTATGAATACATAGGTCTAGCATTAGGAAGGTTAATAAAAGTGGATGATCATACTGCTAGCCGGACAAGAAGTCGTTTCGCCAGACAAGCAATCGAGTTGGATACAACAAGGGACTTGGCAGAGCACATACTAATTAATGGGGAGGAGTATGAAGTTATATACGAAGGGCTCCCAGGGGTGTGCGCCCTCTGTAGAGAGGAGGGACACACATCTAAGAACTGCACCGCCATACAAGAAGTGAATGGAACAGAGACACCCCCAAACAGCAAGGGAAGCAGAAATATGACAGTCGGGTCCTAGAGAGCCGATGAACAATGGCAGATATAGAGAGGAAGGAAGGGGAGAAGAAGAGGCCCACTGCACATTGAGAAACAGACCTCACCATAGACTGCTAATCCATTTGAACACCTAGCAAAAGAAGACGGAAATGAGGACCCCCGAAGTCAGGAGATGCCCCAGAACAATACGAATACAAAAATGCATGTGCAAACTAAGAAGACAGAGAAAGTGTGGAGGAGGAAGAAGACAACTAAGCCAATGTCCGATGAGGGAGGGGAAAACAATCCACTGCAAGGCATTACAAATACGGTGTCTCAAATGGCCAAATAGAAGAAACAGCAAAGCAATAAACATAAGGTCGTCAGTATTGCTGTTGATGAGGTAATAGAGGTTAATGATGAAGAAACAGAGATGATTGAGGGAGAATCAAGGGTTTTTGAAGTGAACACCACCACAGAAACACAAAAAGAGAATGTCTCGCCGGTAGAGCTGCAACATATAAATGATGCACTAGTGTCCACGACAATGGTAGCATCAGGGAGAAAACACAAGGGAAGCGGGCCAAAAATGAAAAGAAAAGGAAAGTAGTGAATTGTCACCACATCTGAACCATGACGGAGGAATCCAAGAAGGCTGAATTGGGATACCCTAGACAAGAGCTCTGTGGAAATGCAGGAGCAACAGATAAACGTTGTTGTAGGGGAGGAGATCACTGAAACTCCGGGCAAGAAGAGTGAAATAGATGTGGCAGCTGATAGTGACCAAGTAAGCACTACCCAAGAAGGAATTGCGACTAAAGGAGAGATTACCCAAATCACTGAACCAATTACCCAATGCTAGACATCATGTATTGGAATATTCGAGGGATAGGTAAGAATGAGATAAGACTCAATCTCAAAGAATTAATGTCCTACTACAAACCAAAGATAGTAGAGATTGCTGAGCCATGGCAGAGTAGGATTAAAGCTACACAAATGATTTCTAAAATGGGGTTCAGGAGCTCATTCTAAGTTGAAGCGCAAGGATTTTCAGGGGGAATCTGGGTCTGTTGGAATGAAGAAGAAAGCACTATCAAGATCATCAACTACCACCGGCAGTTCAAAACATGTTGTATCAATAACACTACGCTGGTCACTTTCATTTATGCAAATCCACATATTGGTGTTCGCAGACTACTATGGAAGCATCTGGTAAACATGGGGAATAACTTCAAAAACCCATGGATCGTGTTAGGCGACTTTAATACAACCTGCAATCCGGAGGAACGGATTGGAAGTGTGCACTACAACTTTTCTGAGGCTCGTATTTTTCAGGAAACCCTTCTGGAGGCAGTGCTTTCTGACATGGGTTTTTTGGGGCCCAAGTTTACCTTCAGGCGTGGTAGGCTACAAGAAAGGCTAGACTGGGTGGTAGCCAATGATGCATTCATACAAACACACCAAGACTATTTGGTCACTCATTTACCCCGGCAACAATCGGATCACAACCCTCTTTTGGTCAAGCAGGTCAGAAGAAAACCCATGAGCTACAGATTCACTGCCCGTGCTGCTTGGGCACGTGACAAGGCCTTTTCGGCTTTGATCGCAGATAAATGGGAGTGGCAGCAGAGCTTCAACGAAGCCCTTAACAATGTTAAAGGCACCGTTATGAAGTGGGACAACAGCAGGAGGCAAGAGGTTGGCCGGCACAAACAAATACTCCTCCGAAACATTAGCAACCTGGAAAAGGAACTAGTTAGCAACTACAACCAGATAATGGACGAGATCTATAATGATATGAAGGCAAGACTGGAAACTATTCTTATAGAATAAGAATAGGAATGGAAGATGCGAAGTCACATAAATTGGATGAAAAACGGTGATAGAAACACTAAATTCTATAATGCTTATGTGAAACAAAGGAGAAGACACAATACCATTCTGCAACTCAAGGACACAGAGGGAAGGTGGGTGACATAAGCTGAACCGCTGAAGGAAATGGTGCGAAACCATTTTCATACCATCCTCACCGAACCACTAACTAGCCACCTGAACAGTGCCGAGTCTATTCCAGGGAAGTTCCGCAAGCTCAAGCAGGGGGAGAGGATACAGTTAGCTACTAAACTGAAAGAAGAAGAATGTCTACAAATAATTAAAAGGTTGAACCCATACAAGGGGGCAGGCCCAGATGGTATAAATGGACTTTTCATCAAAAGCCAGTGGGAAACTGTAAAGAGCTCGGTTATGCTGACTATTAAGAAAGTTGTTAGTGGAGAGAAGCTACCGGAGGAACTCTGTGAATCAACCATTGTCCTAATCCCTAAAATAAACAAGCCCACATCTTGCGACCAGTTACGTCCCATATCACTCAATAATTTCTACCTGAAGCTGGCTTCGAAGGTTGTAGTAGAAAGAATTAAGAAATACCTTCCAGATTGGGTTTCTGAAGTACAGAGTGCATTCGTTCCAGGAAGACGAATCACAGACATTATATCTCTGACACAGGAAGTCATCCACATGATGAAGAAGAAGCAGGAACCTGTGAACATGGCAATAAAAGTAGATTTATCTAAAGCCTATGACAAAATGTCCTGGGACTTTATTCGCAACACTTTGCAGAAGATTGAGCGGCCTAGTAATATAACAAACTATATCATGAACTCAATCACTACTGGCGAATGCTCAGTGCTGTGGAATGGGACTAAAATTGAATCCTTTAAGCCAAGCAGAGGGCTACAACAAGGAGATCCACTCTCCCCATATATTTTCGTGTTATGCATCGAGAGACTAAGTTAGATGATACATGATCTGGTCCAAAGAGGGGAATGGAAAACCATAAAAATGGGAAGGAGTGGGATTGAGCTATCTCATCTATGCTTTGCAGATGACTTAATTCTATTTGGAAAGGCTTCAAGCAAACAAATATGTATGATTAAACAATGCTTCAAATAGTTTGAGCATGCTTCGTGGCAGGCTATCTCCATAGCCAAAACACAAATTTTCTTCTCTGCCAGTGTACACTGCACCAATAGTAGCCGCATCAAACGTATTTGCAAATTTCAAGAAATGGAGGACTTGGGGCGCTACCTAGGAGTGTCGATTATACACTCTCGGATGAACAAGAAGACTTATGTATCCTAGATAAGATTGAGGCCAAGACTAATGGGTGGGCCGCCAGAACCTTGTCCCTTGCAGGGAAATATTGTCTAGCAAAATCAACATTGGAGGCCATACCTTCGTACATCATGCAGACGGATGCCTTGCCGCTGAGACTATGCGATCGAATAGATGGATGTATGCGCATGTTCATTTGGGGTGGTTTCCACAAGGCACATCCGATGGCCCTTGTCCTGTGGAACAAAGTCACTTACAACAAAGAAAATGGAGGGCTCGGTCTCAAAACCATGCAGGAATGTAACACTGCCCTCCTTGCAAAGAACGCATGGGAAATTGCCTACAATAGATCGTCCATTTAGAGTATATATATGAAGAAAAGGTTCAATAGTTATGTCGAAGGCAGAGGAACCAATGCATCGAGACTTTCCAGATCAACTCTCCAATGCAAAAAGTTCATTATGGACAATTTTGTTTTAATACCTCGCAATGGCCAGCAAATTAATTTCTAGAGGGACTGCTGGGTCGGACCAGGCATCAGATTGGGTGAGCATGCACTAAAGGAAGTGCCAACTGACCTTACTGATCTGATGGTAGTGAGCCTTGTTCAAGAAAATGGGCAGTGGGATGTAGATTTTCTCAGACATTGGCTCTCGAGGGAAATGACTGAAAGAATCTTAAAGCTCCAGCCTCCAACGGGATCTGATGAGGCGGACGTCAGAGCCTGGGCTGCGACAGAGACGGGTGTATATACCACAAATTCAGCATATGAAATTTTGAGAAAGGGGAAGGATATCACTGTCGAAGGCAAATGGGACAAGATTTGGCAGACCAGAGTGTCGGCTAAGGTACGTATGTTTAGGTGGCTGGTCATGCATGATGCTATATTGACGAACGTCAGAAGGATGCAATGCCAGCTCACAACCTCTTCAACCTGCAAGAGATGTAGGGTAACTTGTGAAACATCCACACATGCCTTGAGAGATTGTCCACTGTCGTCGGAGGTGTGGAAAGCAGTGTTGAATACCGACCAAATAAATGATTTCTTTCAGGTGGAGGAAGCTGGTTGGTTTCAAAACCAAGTTAAGAAAGGCGTAAAAGAGGTACAACACTTTCTATTAACTTGCTATAACCTGTGGAAGGCAAGAAACATGACGTTGTTTGAGGGTAACACGGTCCCCGCCAATGTAATGATTCAGTGGATCAAAAGAGACATTGCCTTGAATGAAAAAGCATGGGAAGGTGACCAACAATTGACTAACTTCACTGCAAGAACTACCCATATCTGGACACGGCCACCGGAAGGATACATTAAGTTGAATACAAACACTGCCTGGACTAAGAAAAAGGCCACAGTTGCAGTAATTATTCGGGACCATGATGGAAAATGGGTCAGGGGATATGCAAGGGAAGTGTTTGTGGAATCTGCAACACAGGATGTAGAAAAGAACTAATACTCCAAAATAGTGGTTGAAACGGACTGCAAGGTGTTGGTGAACATGTTGCATAGCAACCCGGAAAACAACCCCAGGTATGCGAGGGTTATTAACATAATACAAAAGTGCAGGATGGAACATCCAAAATGGGAGCTGAACTTTGAAACCAGAGAATGTAACATGGCGGATGACGCTCTAGCAAAGCTGCACTAGAGAAATAATTTAGGTCATGTGGAGTATGGAAGACCTCCAGAAGGTATTAGCTCAGAATTAGCTAGAGATAACTGTAATGGTAGTAGTACTACCAAATTTCTTTTTCAGCAGAATCTAGTCCCTTGTAATAGTTTTCCGTATTGGCTCGCAAGAGGAGGGCGAGATGAATAAAATAGCCTCCTGGCTTCCCCAAAAAAAGGGTTTACCTAAATGATTACATGCTTGATTAGATTGAACATCGTTTACACTTGATTAATGATAGTATCTCAATTGTCATGTTTCAAACCTAATAAGAAACTCTAATTATTATTTTATTTTTAACAATTAGAGTTTGAGAAATGTAAACCCTAATCGACAAAATTAGGGTTTTGATAGTACATGAATATGGAATTTGATCAGGATAGCAGTGTGGTAAATAATTTTTTGTATTTTCTACAAATTTATATTCAATTGAATTTTGGATATAATATGTACAACTCAATCATGCATATTGGAGAAAAATTTCAAAATATTTGGGTGTTCTTTGAATGTGGTTCTCAGTCGAAGTATATTTTGAATGAACTGATGATAGAGTGTTGTTCATTAGTGTATTGTTTGATTTTTATTTATTTATTCGTAACTCCAAATGATCTGATATTTAAATTGGAGAAATTACATTATATTTTAGATATAATTATAAATTTTCATAATTTTGTAGGATGTTTGAACTCTAAAATAAACAAATTACAGTAACTTTTTTATAACAAAAAAATATGTTGAAATAAGAAAAAGTATATTGAGGGGTTAATGTGTAAATTACCCAAGCACCTAAATTTCTCTATATGAGCTAGCTATCACCAAAGTAGCTCTCATATTTCATTATACATTCTAGATAAATGAAATCTCAGAGAGAGAGGGAGATTTAGGGTTTGAGAGAAGAGAGTGGTGGAATTGCTCATCTGTGATTTCTCTATCCAAGATATGATGAAATCAAGTAAGTTTAGCCTCATTGCATAGCCTTTCATGGTGAATATTCTCTCACATGTCAAGATTCCTTCCATCCTCATATTTGATTCAAAATGATATCAAATCTTGCCCTTTTCCCCTAGTTAAATTCATACCAAGGTTTCATATGCATGATTGATTGAAATGAGTTACGTGATAATTCGAGTTTCTAGTTGAATATCATTTTACATGCATACACATTTTGATTTGTGATGCAAAAATATCTAGCTAAGTTAATTGACATGAAATGAATAAGTTCTTATGGTAATTTAAGAAAATAGAAAATGCATTTCCCTAGATAGGGATGTCGTTGATGCATGCATGAATACCAGAAATGTTGAATGTAAATGTTTATATCATTAGACATGATATCGGTTTGAAATATGAGAATTCTTCTATGAGATGAGAAATGAGAAATCCTGAGAGAAGGGTAATCAGTATGTTAAGCATATAAAAAATGATAAACCCTAAGATAAGGGTAACCAATATGTTATGCATTCAACTAAGTATTATTAGTGAATTCAGTTCAATAGCTCAAGTAGTCAGTAAAACTACAATGATAATAGTAGATGCCATGAACATCGTAGAACCCTCTCTAGAGGTCTATACCGGGATGGGTGAAACAAGATATGGACTATCAGATATAAGAAGAAGTAGCCCAAATTTGTCTATATAACATCAACTGATTGGATATTGGTGGTACTTCAGTTGAGTAGCATAGTACCCAACAATAACCAGAGATCCTGGTGGTACTATTTTAGTAGTAGGGGTATCCAATAATAACTGGAGATCCAGTGGTACCCACCAGTTGAAGTATACAACCCTTATGGACCTACTTCTTCTGGAAGTTACTCCATTTTGCGTGTCAGCCCTAGTGGAACTGCATTATCTGGAGTTGAGGCTTTTTTATCCTAGAGGCATCCCTCCTGAGTACCCAGGATAAGGGGCCACAATTTACAGACGTTGTTTAGTCACCGTTAGGATAGACATTGTAACCTCGCTACAGATTGAGGTAGTTAGTAATAGTTTTAAGGTCCCGCGTTTACCTTAAGACTTGTATGGTAAGTCACGTAGTAGTGGCTTTTGATTGGATGGTACAATCCAAGTGACTTCAGGGGAAAAGTAAAATAAAAGTTAATTGAGTTCAGATAAAGAGTATAGTAGTCAGATCAGTCAGTTATCTTTAGTTGGCCAACATAGTAGTAGTAGTCAGTTCAGTAGTCAGGTCAAGTCAAGGTTAATGAAAGATTACAAAGAGAATTATGAGAAAAATGTTTAGATATTTGTATATTACTACTGATGCATTATAAGACAAATGAAAGGTTAACCAAGTGTGTGTAGTTATTCAATTATTCTTTGTATGTTTCTGGATTATTAGTTCTCTTTGTGGTTAATCAAGCATGTTCATATATTGAGGATTTCTAGAGTATTCTGCCATATTTATGTTTATGAATGATTAGTCTCTTTAAAGCTTAGTGCGGTTATAATTGATATCAGCTGCAAAATAGTATATCTGTAATTATATCAGTGCTTTAGACTATTTCTTTGAAGTACTCATTCACTGAGCAAGTAGGCGCAACCCTCTGCTTACCATTTTTAGGGATAACTCATGGACTGAAGATGTCATTGCATCAACATAGATCTGTCACAGGAAATAAGTATGAAATTAGTTACGTTTTGTCGGTCCCTGTCACTCTAGGTCCTTATATAGAGTTGAGAGAGAATTCTAAATGATGATTTGTATCTTTGTTTCCTTAATGATAGAGTATATATCTGGTTATCATGTTGTATATAATGGAAGTGTGAGGAACAAAATGAATGTTTGGATGTGTATCATTAATCTTGAGATCATATTTGAGTAATCAAGGTTTAATTCCCTTGTAAAGTTTATTTATGTGATCAAACACGAAAAAAAAGAGTTTTAGATAAAGGAAAAAAATGGGAATGAACATTGTAAGTATAATCCTCAAACTTATGCCCTAATCTCATGATTAGTGGTAATCGTGGGATGTGAGTGTAACAACTTGGTATCAGAGCTTAGGTTGAATTGTCAGGGACCATTAGGATAGAAAGTCAGAGTTATTAGTGTCATAGTTAGGAGGTGATGCGTCTATAGCTCTAAAGGTCTAAGTATTTAGATACCCTGGTCCGGTATCTAAATACTTAGTTTGACCAGTATCAAGCTACTATGACTATTCTTTTCTAGATGCCCTAGCCAGGTATGCATAGGAAGGATGGGCTAGAGATAAACCCTGGAAATATTAGGGTTAGAAGATTGGAAAGAAATGAATGAATTGAGCATAAGAATAGAATGTGATGTAACTCTTATTTTATATTGTTGCTTTGATTAGATATCAATGGAAATACTCTTATATATTTGAATTCAAATATTGAGTTCTTAGAAATATATGTGGTCCTTTAAGATTCTTGTACACTATGAAGTTAAATCAATTCTTGTTTACATTCTTTGTATCAACTAGACCAGAAGTTATCTTTAAATGAATTTACCCTGAGTGGATATTCTTTCTATATGTTTGAGGTATATAGAAGTCAGTTAATCCTGAGTAGCTCTTGGCTTCAGGACTGCAGGTTCGGTCTGGTCTGGCTGGTAGTATGCGTTACTGGGATTTGATGACTCCTATTAACAATATAATAAGAGTAGACTCTAGATAAATTAGACCCACATCATAGTGAGAATGTACATACACTAAGATGTTGAAATATAAGGTAAAGATTAGAATAGTTAAGAGAATCAATTGGAATTTATATCTGAGATCCAACTTTGGGGTCGTCATCCAGAATGGGAGATAAACTTAGAACCCAGAGAATGTAACAAGGCGGCTGACGCTCTAGCAAAGCTGCACCAGAGAAATAATTTAGGTCATGTGGAGTATGGAAGACCTCCAGAAGGTATTAGCTCAGAATTAGGTAGAGATAACTGTAATGGTAGTAGTACTACCAAATTTCTTTTTCATAAGAATCTAGTCCCTTGTAATAGTTTTCCGTATTGGCTCGCAAGAGGAGGGAGAGATGAATAATATAGCCTCCTGGCTTCCCAAAAAAAAATATGAAAAGGCTCAGGGAATACAAACATTTGTTGACAAAGTTTGGTAAACTCACAAGTCTATATGTAAGTTCCATTAAATTGCAAGCATTTCTATCTAAGTCATGTGATAACATAAGAGGAAGACTAAAGAAAGCTATAGGGATGCAAGTGGGCAAACTTCCAACCAAGTACTTGGGATTCCCTCTCATTGTAGGTAAAATTACTTCCAAAGACTTTAGTGGCTGCCTTGATAAGTAAAGAGCTCAAATTGAAGGCTCGAGTGGGTTGTGTATCTCTATGGCTGGGAGATTGGTGTTAATCCATTCTATCCTTCATGCTCTGGTATGTTTCTAGACCACAATGGGTGCTATACCCAGTCCCATACTGCTTGCTTTCAGATCGCTCACGGCAAGCTTTCTTTGGGTGGGTAAAAACCATTTTGTTTCCTGGGATGTTATAACAAAACCTTTAAAAGAAGGGGGTTTGTCAGTAGTGGATGCTATTGAACTTATGCAGAAGACCATTGGTAAATGAGTTGATCGGTTTATAAAATCATCTCTCAAATGTTGGATCACTTGGATGAAGGAACGATGCAGAACCAATCTGAATTGTGAGATGGGGAGCAGACCTTCTGAGATGTGGCGTACGGTGTGCCCTCATATGGAGGAGAACTAACACTTATATAGTGTTGATATGAATGGTGTTTGGACTATTGTGAATTTATCACCTTTAATCTACACAATTACAAGTAGTTCGTTAGGGACTAGTTGGACTAACTTCATTTGGGACCGTGCTCATTGCCCAAAATGAAGTGTGTCCTATTATAGAGCCATCCGTAATAGGCTCCCCTCCGTGGATAGAATGGCAGCATGGGGTCTCCCAATTGTAGAGATTTGTTACCTGTACAAGAACACAAATGGGATGATTAGCCATCTTTTCCTCAATTGCAGATGGTCTGCACAAATCTAGAGTATCATGTGTCTCAGAAATGGCTGGGGTCAAGTTGTCCCTAACAATCTCATTGACACTATTAACTGGGTTGAACAAAAATTCAAGAATGATAAAAGCATGAGAAGATATGCTATGCTTTGCTTCACTAGCATGAGCTACTTTATATGGAATGAAATGAATAGGAGGTTGCATTACAAGAAAGAGACTAACCATAATGCTTTTATAAATAACTTTTCCAAGGAAATCAAATGGCATGTAAAGAGTAGAAAGGAAATTTTGTATAGGCTTAATGAAAGCACACAAATATATTGGGGTTTTTGTATGTAATCCACTTTGAGCCCAACCTATGGGTGCCATGCTTTGTTTGTACAGTTCCTAACTATAAACCCCTTTTGGTCTAATATATTTACCTTATTCCAATTTTTTTCCTACAATGATATCAGAGACACATCATTTTATGATGTATATGGATTTAAATAAAATGATCAGATTTAATTTTCATTCTTTTATTGCATATGATGTGAATATTATAATGATTAATGTGCATATCAAATTAAATTCCATATACGACTCCACAAACTAATACACACACATATGTATATATATATATATATATATACATATATATATATATATACATATATACACACATACATACATATACATACACACACATATATATATACATATATATACCTATATATATATATATATATATCCAATTTACATGTGTCGCCCTAAAATTAATTTTGGTGGTGGATGTTTACCATGGTTATGGATAATTACCCTAGATATGTGTGTGCATGGTTGTTGTTATTTATTCCTATTATTACTCGGTGTTTGTACTGAGCCTCTCTCTACCTTCCATATGTAAATTAATTCTTTTTTTCCCATTTCCCCTTAGATGTAACTATTACATAATGGGGATACAAGGTCGGTTATATTTGTAAGAGAAATTGACTGTGTTATTTTTCTTATCGGTTCAAGGTTAGTAACCGTCATGGTTTACGCACCTAAAAAATACGGGCTGGGCTTTCTTTTTTCCATCAGTCTTTTCTTAAAGAAACACACGCTATATTTTTGTGAGAATTTCATTTGCCTCCAAAAAAACTTTTATCATCGCTTTCGTTCTTTAATAATAGACAGAATAAGATTGTGCACACACCATCTAACTCCTGGGAATGAATTGACCTTTATTATTGGTTCTTTCCTAAGTGACCGACAACAAAGATTTTCTCACCATGTGTGCCACGATTTTTTTCTCACCCACAATTGAACTTTATTGTTTGTTACAGTAACCATAACCTTCAAGAAAGGTTGTGTTAAGAATCGTTGGGTTGAGAGATTTTTTGTCAATCTTTGACTGGCAATTGATGAAGAATGTAATTGATTTGTTAGTGGTTTTAAGTTATCATCCAGTGGGAGATATCCTTTATCGTCAGTTTCACTTATAACTTACGGTATATGTCTTACATAACCCCATAGAAATCCCTTTCTCCCCACTTTCCTACATGTGTTTCATGTGTTATTGCTACTCCGACAATTTCTTGTTGCAATTTTGATGCACCAGATAATTGTCATTCCCACAGGCTATTTACTATTGATTTGTGTGCACCTAGTGTTCATTTTATTATCAATTTGTGTATTATTTATTATCATTAGCGTGTGATACCTATAGAATCAAATAAATGTATTTTTGATGTTCCTATTAATTTCACCATTATTTTTGGAACTTATCTTCAGTTTTAGTGAATTTTAGTGAAATCTACAAGAAACATCATAGCTCGATACTACTGTATGCACTGTTGGTGATACTAACACTTATTGTAGAAAGAGACATGTTCAATCGAGGCAACGCGGTAGTACCGACCAAAAGAAGTTAATACTACTGACAACCTTACTGGGAGGAATCAAAATTTCACGAGAAATCTTGGTACCACCACCATTAGCTCGATAGTACAGATGACTACACATGTGACCACAATTATCAAAGGCTTCAATATTACTGACACCTAATCGGTAGTACTGACACGGTGATATCAGGAAGATCTGAAAATGATGTTTAGTTTGATGGTTGGTAATTAATGACGCCCTAAGTCACTTATGACTTAGGGGGATTTCGGCAAACATGGGTATCTTATTCTATTCCATTGTACGACGGCTGAGAGAAAGGAGAGAAGAAAGTGGAGAAGAAAGCCACATTCTGGAAGATTCTAGCACCTCTGGTGGACAGATTTGCATCCCTAGGTTAGAGAATCAACACATTCATATGAGGGAGTCAACTGCACCATCTTCTTTAGTGGTTCTTTTAGTTTTCTAATATTGCCCACAATTTTCTTCTTCTCTCTTATGTATTTGACAATGGAAATCATGCAGGGCTAAGCCCTTTGTTCCTTCGAACCCATGAGTATCCCTGTTATACATTATAATTGACTTTTATGCATTAGTATACATGTTTCTCTTAATTTCTGGACATGATTTTATTAAAGTTTAATGAACTATACATGCTTGATCACCATAGGTAGTTAGTTAGACCATTAATTACTTTTAAAAAGGGATTGGGGGTTGAAAAATCATAGAATTACATGTTTTATATTGCACCTTGAGAAAGAAGGCATACAAATGTGAAGAGATTACCTAGAGTTTTTATTAAAGAACATAACTAATAACTCTATTGCTATGAGAGTGGAATTGGTATTAGATTATGTAGTGAATTACACCACGAGAGTGGGTAATGTTTACTATAGGTCTCTTTATCCAGGGTTAGGAGAGACAATTATTAATGATGTGATGGTAATTGCATGTTAATTGAGGGGAAATTATAATCTTAAGGAATTCACTCCATTTGAGAACAACAACTAGTACTCTTAGACTTATTTTTTTCATCTTAGTTAATTAAACTTTCACTCAAAATTTTCATTGGCTTGGATGATAACATTTGGGTCTCTTAGTGCCTATATTACATTAATACATATACTTGCGCTTAACGTGTAATTTGCACTTATCAAGATTTCTCCTCTCTTCCGCCATTACTGCTACTCACCATTGCTACTTCTCGCCACCTCCAAATCTCATCGTTGATATGCTCTGCTGCTCACCATTGATTGCCAAAGCTCACTGTTGATCGTCAAAGCTCACTATTAACTACTCTGCTACTCTATTCTGTTGATCGCCATCACTACTTTCCTCCTGTGCTTTCTTGTGGATTTCCATTGCCATCGGTTGTGCCCTTCATCCTCTTCCTCCTCCGCCGCTATTTCTCTCCTCCTCAGGTTTGTTCTTCTCCTCTTCCTACTCCGCCATTCATTCTTGTTCATATTGTAAATCATCATTTTTTATCCCTAAATCAGTAAACTACACTATAATTGATGCCTTCGACCACTTATATGCATCTTTGACCTATCAGGACTATAAGATGGTTTTCTTATGTGCTATCATGACTATAAGTGTTGCAACTCAATCATATGTGAGTTTTGGACCTAATTTATCATCATGAAATGATTGAAATTTGAAATAAATAACTCAACTTGTTTCGTGTACCCATTTGAACCAAGATCTTATACTAATATGCTATATTTTCCTTTTAAGATCTCATGTAGGTACTTTGTGAATTTAAAATGATAAAGTTAACCTAGTTTGTGTTGGGCTTTCTCTAGCAATCTTACATGGTTATGAACATGCATGACCTAGTTTAGAATTCATGTCATATGATGTAACATGTTAATATGTGACTAAACCCTAATTTATCAATTCTTAATCTATACAGTCTAGTTTATAAACCCTAGACTATGTCGTTGGCCTAGCAACTTGTCCATGATTTACTCATTAGGAGTAAATATTGGATAGTCCTTGGTTTGGGACTGTTCTTGAGCACTTCATCTCACTTAGGATGTATGTGTATAGTGTGTTTTCTATTTCAATAAATTTTGACAACATTTCCCCTTTGTTCTCTGGGTACATATTTAGGTGGGTAATTGCCCATCTATATTAGTGTACCTGAAGAACTGTGGGGAAATGCTGCCAAAATTATTGAAATCGAACACACATTATACACTTACTAGTGAGTTGAAGTGATCAAGAATGAGATATATAGGTGGTACACATTCATGAATCTCAATGCTACTAAATGATTTGGGATCAAATATTCAAAAATATATTTTTCTTGAAATTAACTCTAAATTTGTGAATAAACCCTAATTTTGCCTGGAAACCCGTCCGAGACTTACTCATTAAGAGTAATCCTTGGATAGACCCCAATTTGTGATTGTTCTTGAGCACTTCATATCACTTAGTAAGTAAGTGTATAATGTGTGTTCGATTTCAATAAATTTTGACAACATTTCCCCTTTGTTCTCTGGGTACACATGTAGGTGGGTATTTTCCCATCTACAATGGTGTACTTTGAGAACTGCTGGGAAATGCTGCCAAAATTTATTAAAATTGAACACACATTATACACTTACTAGTTATCTAAGGTGCTTAAGAATGGGATAGGTGGTACACATTCATGAATATGGATTCTACTAGATGATTAGGGCACAATTATCGAAACATGTTTCTTCCTAAAATTTACTTACTAGCTAGAACCTGATGAGCTACTCGCCTCCCATCTGATGATATAGAAATGTACCAATCATGGATGTCGATACCAAATTGCTGCACTCCAGAGTTTATAAATGGTCTTGATGAGTTTGTAATATTTGCAGAGGAACGTAGAAAACAAAATGGAGATATGTTCTATTGCATGTGCAGGAATTGTAGCAACAACCTGAAATTTGACACTATTGACACGATCAAAGATCATGTCAAGTGTAATGGGATTATACATGGCTATATAGAATGGTACTGGTAAGAAATGATTCCTAGTATGATATCGGAAGATGTGGGTAGTGGTAGTTGTATCTAAGAAGAAATGGTTGACGATGTTGATGAGAACATACCAATTCTAACAAACATGGTTGATGTGATGCTATACACTTGCGGGGTAAATGTAACATACCCACCTCCCTTATTTAGAAATTGTGTGCATGATGCTAAGAAATAATTATACTTGGGTTGTACTGAGTTTACAAAGTTGAGCGTTGTGTTGATATTGTATACTATGAAGGCTAATAATAGATGGAGTGACAAAATGTTCACTTCTCTATTGTCTTTGCTGAAAGATATTCTTCCTGAAGGCAATGAGCTTTCGATCTATCCATACGCAACAAAAAATATGTTGTGCCTAATGGGAATGGATTCTAAGAAGATACATGCATGCCAAAATGATTGTGTGTTGTTTCAAAAGGACTATATCGATATGAAAGAATGTCCACAATTTGGGGCATCTAGGTACAAAAGGAGGACATTGGTTAAGACTAAAACTGAGTCTCCTGCCAAGGTGATGTGGTATCTGCCTATAATACCCCGATTTCAATGCTTGTTTTCTAATGTCATAGATGAACAAAAATTTTCTTTCCATTCATAGTTACAGAAAAACAATGATGGAATGCAACGACATCATCTGATTTCTAGCAATAGAAGAAGTTTGATTTACCCTATCCTAAATTTGATGAAGAAACCAGGAATTTAAGACTTGGACTTTGTACTGACGTGATGAATCCATATGGAACATTAAGAAGCCAACATAGTACTTGGCTTGTCATGATTTTTGTATACAATATTCCTCTATGGTTATGTATGAAGAGTAAGTATGTCATGATGTCGTTGATAATATCGAGCCTCAACCAACATGGAAATGATATTGTTATTTACATTGAACCTCTGTTTGATGACCTAAAGAAATTATGGGGAGAAGGCATGATGACTGATGATGCTTTGTGCGGAGAGATGTTTAACTTACATGCTATGTTGTTTTGCACTAATAATGACTTTTAGGCTTATGGGAAATTGTCTATCTATAGCATAAAACGATCCAAGGCATGTTCTATATGTGAGGCAAATACAAATTCTATAAGACTAAAACATTGTGGTAAGATTGTATACCTTGGTTATCGAAGGTTTTTGCCAAAGGTGCATGCTTACCGAATGTTGTAAAAAATATTCAATGGCTCAACTGAGGAACGGAGTGCCCCTAAACCTATGTTAGGGGAGGATGTTTATGCAAGAGTAAAAAACACTTTCAATCATTTTGGTTAGAGACCTTGTACTTCCCCCATTGGTGGCAAATCTTTATTCAAAAAGAGTTTGATATTCTGGGATTTTCCTTATTTGAGTTCTTTGACAGTTCGACTTTTTATCAATGTCATGCATGGTGAGAAAATGTTTGTGATAGCATTTTTGGCACTCTGATGAATATACCCGGTAAGACTATATATGGCATTAAATCTAGATTGGACCTAGGTGAAATGGGTATGAGGAAATAATTAACAAAAGAAGTTACTAAAGGTCACCACACATATCTACCTTTAGCTTGTTACACCTTGTCTACAAAGGAGAAGATAACTTTTTGCAAGTGCTTGCGTAATGTTAAGGTACCACTAGGATACTTAGCCAATATCTATAGATTGGTATCAATGAAGGATATGAAGCCGATAGGTCTTAAATTTCATGATTGTCACACTCTAATTCAACATATATTGCATGTGACTATTCGATGTATCCTTCCTAAGCATGTAAGGTTTGCAATCTCTAGGCTCTACATCTTCTTGAACACTCTATTCATAAAAGTAATTGATGAGATTCTATATAAGTTGCAAAGAGAAGTGGTTGTTACCCTGTGTCAACGTCAACAATACTCCCCCCCTTCATTCTTTGATATCATGGTACATCTAGTTGTCCATTTCAAAGGGGAAGTAAAGATGTTGGGTCCAATTTTCTTGTATTGGATCTATCCATTTGAGTGGTACATGAGTGTTTTTAAAGATGGTGATTGGAACCATTGTCGCACTGAAGGGAGTATCATTGAGGGATATATTGCTAGGGAGGTTATGAACATTTGCAATGACTTTTTAAGTTGCAATGAAACTACTGCTAATGTCGTAAACCCTAATGTTTATTCTAGAAAAGGTATTTGAGGAGAATGATAGATAAATTTAAGTTGTGAGAAGTGGGAACAAGCACACTTGTATATTTTACTCAACATTGATGATGTGGTTATTTATATCGCCGAACACATCAACAACTCAAGAAAAGTTATCCCCAAGCTAGTTCAATGTGGCTTGCTAGAGAGCATAATCTGACATTTATTAGTTGGTTTGAAAAGAATGTATTGAATCAACTATCTCAAACACCAAATAATGATACAGAAAATATCAAATGGCTCACATATAAGCCAAAGATCAACGTTACATCTTACAAAGGATTTGACATAAAAGGATTTTCATACTGCACAAAACGTCATGATGATAATAATAGAGGAGTTGTAGATGAGGAACTCAGTTTCACAATAGTGAATTTGGAGTGGAAATGCGAGAAAGATGAACGCTTCATCATGGAATCACAGGAAAAACATGTATTCTATATCAATGATCCTGTAAAAGAAAATTGGTATGTCATTCTTTAGGGGAAAAGACAGTTCATTTTAGAACCTATTGATGAAGAAGAGTACAATGACAAGTAAGATGATTCTAGTCCATTTTTTGTTGTCTTACCAAGTGTTAATGTTGAATCTAACACTGATGATTATACATGTGAAGATCACATAGAAGGGATATTTTTTAAGGTATACTTCTCATATGTGATATGACTTTTTTTCCATTATGTAACATGTTTATTTGTTCATATGTGATTTGACTTTTTTTGGTGTTGACTTTTTATATTTGATAGGACTTTTTTTAGTATTTTGGTGCTTCTAAGAATGTGATCTTATCTCCCTTCAATGTTAAGTAAGTTTTTTTGCTATGTTGTTTATATGTCCCTATGAATACAATTTTATTGCGAGATTTAATTTTTTATTTTATTTGCCTTGTATTCACTCAGAGGTATGCACTGGCAATTGTTAGTGATTGTTCTGGAAACTTGGAGGGTGCATGTATTTGATCCTTCAGGTGAAAAACTATCACCAAATATGGGACACCCGATAAAATTGGTGATTCATGCGTAAGTATAGTTTCTCGATGCCCATTCTCTTTGTTAATGTTTGTAATGCTAGTGACAATTTAATAATGCAACATATATGTTAATTTACCATATAGGGCAGTGAAAGCATTCCATGACGGAGGATAGATAAGAAAAAGAAATTAGTAACTTGGACGAGTATGGTTGTATAATCTTATCATTCCAATTGTATAATATATGGCTAAATCTACTTGATTACATCTATTAATGTAATTGTAAATCTGTAGGCCCCTATATAAGATAATGGTTGGAAATGCATATATTACATGATGATGTATATGCAGGTGATTGTTAATCACTTAAAAAAATCAAATGTATAGAGAATGTAAGTTGGTAGTCTTTGATCGTATTTTAATGAAGTAATCTCATTACATACAGTCAAATCTAATTACAAGTCTCATTATCTTTGTAGGATTTTGAGAATATTCACCCTATACATTGGAGCAGTTGAATGACCTACGTGAATGGTGGGCATCCTGCTTCATCAAAAATATGGATTTGAACCAAAAAATTGAGGGTTGATTTATATTTTTGGTAGTTCAAACTTTGATGTCAGATTCTTTATCTTTATTTTGTGAGAGTCAATCGAATGTTGATATGTAACATTGTGACTTAAAATCCGAGATGGAATGATGTTGATATGTGTCGTGAATGTGAATTAAATGTTAAGTACATATGTGTGTGTTAATTTGAATGTGATATATGAGGAAAAGAATGATGTTTGTTCATGCATATATGTATGCATTTTGACGTGTGGATGAGATGGAAATAATTGAGATGTGAGTTCATCGATTTGTGTGCAATTCGAATGATACAATGTGGGTTGTATAATTTTATATTTTTCTTGTAGATATGTCAGCCTATTGTTCAGATGTGATTCTTGCAGGTAACATGTTGTTCTTCAGAACTTTCAATTCTAAAGAACATGGCTTTAGATATCCTAGCACGCTGTGCAGTAGGTTTGTAGGTCAGTTATATTAAAAATATATAAAATTATCTTTAGTTATTTAGGAATAATCGACTATATATATATATTCTACGTCGGTTATTTATAAAAAACCAATGATATACACCCAAAATTTCATTGTTCCCACCCCAATAAAATTGACATTAGGTAATTTGGCATCAGTTATTTGTCATCATACCACCGATGAGAAAGGTTAGAGAAGGCCACAATATCGTCGCATGTTGCGAGTTATATCGGTTCTTCCCCAACAAAGAACCGTCGACCTAAACCTTATTTCATCGGTCAAGCGTACCGACAAAAAATGTTTAAGTTTTACAGTCACCCACTTGGTTGTCGATTCATAACTGAAACAGACTTCCAAAAATAATTGACGCTATATCTCCTTTCTGTAATAGTGTGTAACTCAAGGTTTCCCTTTTACAATGTAATAAAAAATAAGATAGTTTTAATTTATGTTTCTACATGAGATTGTGATCTACACCAAGGTGAAACGACCGGCTCATAAGTAGACTTGATCAACTGGAGGACAATGGAGGCCAGATGACTAGTGATCCAACCAATCAGCTGGAGGTGTGCAGATGCTTCCTGGACCTGAGAACTAGATGACCACTTCAGGAGACCAATTGAGTGACCAAGAGGTAGGCTGATCGGTTTAAGAGTTGAACCGATCAACCTATATTGGTTCGAGCATATATGTTCATCAATATAGGTTTCATATGATGTGGACCTTAGATGGTAGTAATTATTTGTGGCTCCTAGGAATTACAGTAGAATGCCCATAATGATCGCTAGTGCATTATAATTGTTGCATTTTCTCATTTGTGGTTATATCATATATATTATATGTGCTATAAGTATGTGGTGATTGGATATGTATATGTATTTATATAGAAATCCCTCAAATATAATATTAAGTCGAAGATGATTTCCATAAGCAGCACACATGAAAAGCTTGATCCTCTAAGCATAAGTTATGAAAAAGTGTGGTGCACCGTCTTCTTGTAGAAGTGTGATGATAGGTATGTAGATCTGCAAAAGCAGGGTACATACTCTCTCATGTTGTGTTTTGGGTCAGGCTTAACTGGTGATTCTTAATGGGATTATGTGCCAGAGGCATGCAGATGATCATGGAAAAGGAGTTTTGCATATCATCTATGCAAGAGTTGCATAATATGCAATTGAAAAATGTTGTCTACCTAAATAGTCAAGTTGTGGGTGATCAGCCAAAGCTAAATCATGATTTGATGAAATATAAATATTGGCTCATTAGATGATCGTACACTACATTTTTTTGAATTGATATATGAGGGTTATCCTCTGAACAAAATAGTGTGAGTGATAATTAAATAAAGGCCTAATTAATACCATTAACTTATCTAAAAAAAATGTTTTGAAAAGTTGCAAAATTTCTTTTGTAGACAAACACAAACATGTTGTAATTGTGTCCGTAAGAAGGACAAAACTAAATGGGATTGACTTTGGTGTCTGGTTAAGGATTTTGAGATGTGTTCTCAATCATGACCAAAAGATCTATGTCCTTGAAAGACTAGAGCCAGAACAACGTACTCCAAATGCGCTTACGAATGAAATGGGTGCTTACTTAAAACATGTCAATGGTGCCATATACATTGAGTACCTTATTCTATGTTGTATGAACTATGAGTTTTCTGAAACAAGATGATAACATGGACATTCTCGAGATGGTAAAACATATTAAAGAATCATGTAAAGCATGAAAGTTATAATGTCTCAAAGTGTTATTTGAGTGCAAACTGATAGAGTGAGATCCAGTAGAGCCCCATGTGCTCAATATGATTGGGTGTGAGGAGTGACTAGATGTCTCTTACGTCAAGAGTTGACCATGGATATTATTCCACAAATTGTTGCATGGATCATATAGTTAGTTTATGAATTGCTTGTCATGTTAATTTATGCCTAAGCATGGAATAAGAAGGACAAATCTGTGATGGTGATCAGTGGAAATGAGTCCAATGACAAAAGAAAGACCAAGAAGTGTTCTGAGGCTAAACTGAAGTCCAAATCTTCTGCTCTGAATATATGGAGAGGGGTAAGTGTAAAAGCAATTTGTCCTTTTTACTTAAAGGATAAAGTAAAGAAAGTTCCAACACTGTCACATGTTTAGATATTGGTAAAGGAATTTCCCTCTTTATATAGAGGATCTTAGGAATAAGAAAAAGATAGAGATATGTACTTCGGGACTAGAGAAGAAATAAGTTATAATTGTATGGAGAAAGGGTTGTTACCTCTATAGTTGGAAGCTGTAATTCATGGGCACATAATAGAATTAGTGAATTGTTGTTATGTAACTTCCATTCATGAAAACATCATATGTCTTGTGTGGCAAGAACATTATGTTTAATTTTAAAATATTTGATCTTTTATGGCAATGACCTAAACACAAATATGTGTATGACACATATAGTGAATGACTTGATGACTCAAACATTGAATGACTATAGCATTGTCATCTAGAGCATATAAATGAGAAGTGCATTTCTAGAATCCATATGATGGTTATCTAGACTCTATTGGTTATTGAACCGATAGAGATATACATATCTTATTTTTTGAGCAATATGACAAAAGCATCTTCACTAGATGTAGTGGGAGAGTGACTATTTTATTAGGGCTCATACATATTGATGTATATCGACCTTTTAGAATAAATTATAAGGGTAGTTACCAATACCTCATTTTATTAACTGATGTGATTAGTAGATATGTTATTTGTATTTAATGAAATACAAGTATTAATCTATTGAATTGTTCAAGGTGATTGTCAATTAAGTATATAACTAACTTGGTGAAAGTATTAAGATACTTCAATGTGATCGAGGTTGAAATATTGTAAACCAAGAGTTTGAGGGCCTTCTACAGAGATCACGATAGTGTATCACAATGAACTCCACCTAAAACATAACAATGTGTCAGACTTACGGTATCACACCCTGTTAAGTCACGGTGCAATTATCAATATAATCTAGTCGATCTTCCAAATTTCTTTTGGGGATGTGCTTTACTCTAACATAATTTACCGTCTAATATGGTTCAAACGACACCATATGAGATATGGCTTGGGAAGTATCCCGATATGTCTTTTATAATGATTATGATCTCAAGCTTTTGAAAGAAAATAGTTTCTTGAGAAGCTTGTCCAAAAATCACATAAATGTCATTTTATTAAGATACTACTCATATCCCAATCTAAAAAAAAATTGTTTGTTGGTCAGGATGGTTGTATTGCTAAAAGGGAACTTACTTCCAAAGGAATCAATTAGAGTAAAAGTAAAACTCAAAATGTTCGGGACAAATAAGAAAGCATTGAACCTAAAGAGGTACAGTAGGAACAATGAGATCACAAGTTGTTGTGGAATCTCAAGTTCCTTATGTAATACAAAAACTTATAGTTCTAGTAGAACATGCCTTGAGTTTGAAAGGTTATTATATCTTATAACTCAAAAGAGTTGTAAGTTGATCATAGGTGATGAATCAACAACCTACCTAGAAAGCTATTGAAGCTCCAATGTCTGAGAAATAAGATGAGGCCATGAAATCCAAGATGGACTCCTTGTACACCAAAACATTATGAACTTGATAGATCCATATGAAGGAGTAAAATCCATATGGTGCATTTGGGTCTTTGGAAGGAGACCAACATGGAAGCATAGATTGGTTGCAAAGAGCTTCAAACAAGTTCAAGGTGTTGAATGTGATGAAGTCTTTCACAAGTTACCATTGTTAACTCCATAATGATTCGGATTTTTGTTGTAGTCGTTTGTCTAATGATATTTGGTATGTTAAAACCACATTTATTTACTAGAATAATAATAAGGATGTATTTTTGACACAAACAAAAGGTTTTATAAATTCAATAAAGCAAATAAACACTATAAGCTACAAAGGTTGATCCATGGATTGAATCAAGCATCTCAGAATTGGAATCTTTTATTTGATAAGATAGTCAAAGAGTTTGACATGACTCATAATGAAGATGAAATCTATGATTACAAGAATTTAGTGGGAGCATATTTCTGTTCCACATAATGATGCGGAATAACGTCCTTTTCCTACAAATGTTAAAACCCGGCTGGGAAGCACCTTCTCTATGATGGGATTAGGTGAAGCATCCTCTGTGATAGGAATTGATATCTATACAGATAGATCTCGAAAGCTTCTTAACCTAAATAAGAGAGCATACATTGTCAAGATGATGAAGGGTTCAACATGTAAGAGTGAATGATGGAAAACTTGTCCATGTTCCATGGAGTTTGTGTAACAACCCTGCCTCCCGGTAACCCCCACTTAAGGGAGACCAAGAGGTCAGATTCGTTATCCTAATTAATACGATCAAAGGTTCGACAAATAATCAGTAATAATTATAAAATTCTACCAAACTATACGGAAAGGTGGTATAAAATAAAACTTTGCATACCTTTTTCAAAAACTCGGGTATCTAACTTCTATCCACATCCAGACTCTATTCTAACTAATCCACCTCACACTTTATTTCTTATTTTCACAATATGCAACTTTACTATTTGTGCTTTTCAACTTTGTACCTAAAACATCGAAAAACAAAATGTCGGTCACCATATAGAAATATGTCGGTATGTGGGGACAACCAAAATTTCACAAATATGGCTAACAATCTAAATATCACAATCAAGTTAATTAACAAGCCAAATTACATTTTTAGTGTGTCATTCTCCACCGCTTTTGCCCTAACCCTGGAATACCCCCTCTAGGGATTCTCTTTTGCCATTGACTTAAGGCCACCTTCTCAATCCCGACCTTGGTGCCTAGGGTCACCTCTCATGGTGCCCATTATTCATGCAACATAGACCACCTTCTCATTCCCAAGCTTGGTGTCTGGGGGTCACCTTACATGGTGCCCATTGGTCTTCCCTCCTGGGCTTGACCTTTTTGCATCATCCATCAGGGTGGCATGTAGGTGTGAGAATACACATTTATTTTACAATTTTGATAATCATAGCGACTTTATAATTTGCAAGTATGAACATCCAAACTGACAGGTTGCATTCAATGTGATTAATCATCCAGAAAACCTTTGGGAAAACTAATGTTATTAACCATAATTGACCACATACCTGTCAGGCTGATTTGAGATAGAATTAATCCAATAAAGGCAAGAAATCCAATAGGAAAGCAAGCACACAAAGAGATCCTGAAATATGCATTCAATTTCCCATCATTTATCATGGCATTAAGATCTATTAAACTAGCTCGCTTCCTAGGGTTTCTAGTCTACTTTTAGGGTTTCCATTGCAATTAGCATTTTTCTTCATTTATACTATATTTTAAACCCTAATTTTATACAATTACTCACAAACCCTAATTATCTCATCTATCCTTCACGAAAGATATTAAGGTTACCTTTGAACAACAACTAACCTTAATTTCGGATTAAAGGCACAATTAACATCAATTAAGTCCATTATGCTTATTTTACATTAAAATAACCATTTTTATCCTTTTAATTCATGACAAGATCATTAGGCCTAATTACCATCTTTGGTTCCTTTCATATTAACAATTCATAGTTCATTATGATCTAATTCACATATGAACTCTATTTATCATTAATTCCACCATTATTCATTAGAAAACCCTAAATTCCATATTAAGGGTAGTTATCCACAATTAGGAACTTTTATACTCGAAATATCTTAGAACTAACATATCTCATCTTTATTCATGAATTTGAACAATTAAAGCCATTAAGAGTCACAATGACCAACATTAGGGTTGCAACACCCATTAAAGCTCATTCATGTACATGGAACTCTAAATTAAACGAATTATATGCAAAGACCATCCTTTTTGATCTAATATGTCCTTTTTATTAACAACAGGTTAATATTAACTTTAAACATCCATATAACCCTTCCCAAATCATTAATCAATAAAGATTAGGGTTTTTCATTAGATAAATCATTAAAGATAGCATCTTCACTTACTTTTTGAATTGTAAGTAGAATTAGGCTTAAATTACATTTTTATTGCATTCCTTGCATTTTTATGATCAATTTTGATATATAGTACTCTTTAATATGAGTTACCTATTATTAGCTACTAATTTCGCAAGATAAATTACCTTTGGCTAATTGTAGGCAGCCACCTGGCGGCTTGCTCCTCGCGAGCAACATGTTGGACCAGGTCAAATTATGCTTTCGCCCCTGCATTCCCACTTTAGGGCCACGTACGTCTAGGGGCAAGGAGGTCATTTCCTCCTTTTCCTTCTTCAACCTTCGCGCACTGTATTGATCTACAAACTAGGTCCCTGGCTCGGTCAACTGGAGGGTTGACCTCGAGATGCAACCCCTCTCGGCACTCAAAAAGGCCACCACGACCACCACCATGCCTCTGCAAACTCAACGATAGTGTTAGCTACGCCTGAGTTGGCCGGAGTTGATGGAGACCAGGAGGAGTCACCGACGGTGGTCCAAGGAAGGTTGGTCATGGAAGAGGGTCATTAGAGGAGAAATTGGCGACAAGGACGGGTCCTTTAAGCCTTACACTATCCCGCAAAGAGGCATGTAGCCTCGTAGAAGGGGAACATCCCCTTTTATAGCCCATGGCTGTGGAGGGCGACTGACCAACACACTGGAAAAAGGGGGTTTCTTGATTACCCTCCAAAGGTACTAGAACCTATGATGAAACAGAGCGATTTCCTCTCTCAGATTCATTGAAATGATTTCTAGATTCGCGCATTGATTGTACAAAAGGAAAATCAATTCAGAAATTCCCAAGAACTGCTCTTCTTTCCTGTTCCTACTTGAGGTAGGCTAGAATACATCACCGTTGGATCTTAGATCCAACGGATGTCATGCCATGAATGTGACTTTATAAATATATATATATATATATATATATATATATATATATATATATATATATATATATATATCCTTTACCCTTTCGACTCTAGGAGATTTTGCAAAAATCATAACTCTCAGACCGGTTATCCAATTGATACCAAATTTTATGGGAAAGTCCATAATGACATAATCTACTTGTTTGAAAATTTTGAGACCACAATTCGAAAGTAAACACCATTTTGCTTCATATGCAAGTCAAGTACCTATAAGGCACATATTCTGTATTACAACACCTATTTTCTCTTTCCTCTCTTCCTATATTCTTTATTTGAGTTCCTTTTACCATTAAAAACCTTATGGATACAAAAATCCATCAAGGATGAATCAATCTTACCTCTTTCCACTTATTTCCCACATTTTATCATTGTTTTCAATTTCTTTCTTAATAAAGAAAATATTTAATTGATCTCTTCTTTTCTTGTTGCACTATCTTTGCAACTTTGGACTCCTTGGAACCCAAGAGGCATGAAATCCATATGTGGATTATATTCTTTTTCCTTCTAGAGGTTTCTACATCTTTCTTTTCTCCATTTCTTATTAATAATGGAGTTTCTTTTGTCTTTTCCTTGTTATTAGGCCCAATAGCAAATAAAGCCCATAAAATAATCAACAAGGCTATTGTAAACGAAATCCATTTATTCAAAACAAATTATATATTTATTTGTTCAAATATATTTAATAGGAGAAATTACATTTCTCACTGAAAGAACCAAAAATTGGGGTTGTAACAGTTAGTCTCTTAGGAACCTAGTGTCCCAGTTCTAGTGAAGAATAGGAACACATGGATACATGCCATGTGCATTTGCAAATGGATCTATCTGGAATTTTTAGTTATGTACATATCTCATTATCTCGTATATATTGGACTTGACGAGAGGATATCCTATCATCTCATATGTATTGGACATTCTGAGAGGATATGTATACCTATCTAGCAATCACGTATGTATTGGACATGGTGAGACAGAATATGCCATATGCCAATGAGAGTCACTGGACTACCATAAATAACATCCTTCGGTGCTTGTGAAGAACTAAAAGGATTAGTTCCTTAGTTATGGTAATAATGAAGAGTTGGGTATAAAGGGTTACACCAATTCAAGCTTCCAAAATGATAAATAAAATTAATGATCACAATTTAGATTTATGTTTGACCTTAAAATAAAAGTGTAAGTTGTAAGAGTTCTGAGCTAATGATTGTTGTTTAAATCTACAAAAGAATTTGAGTATCTCGACGTGATGAGAACAACAAAGGATGTTGTATGGATCAAGAAGTTCATATTGGTGAACTGGTGTGAGGTTCCACCCATTGACGACATAGTATAAATAGTGATGACAACAATGGAGGTACTAGTTAGGTTGGGAATCTCAGATAGCACACTACAACATTTCCATCTCATATGAGATATCGTCTAGCATAGAGATGTGAAATTTGCAAAATACCAACTACAAGTAAATGTTTCTATAACCACTATAAAAGCATTTGCATAGCAGAAACACAATGTACATGTTATGATTGCTTGGAATAAGATTTGTGGGTGATTGTCTCTAAGTGCAAGTGGGAGTTTGTTGGTATGTATGACCGGAGAGCCAATCATATGATGATTTGAGTGTGGAATTGGATACATGATTTGATAAATAATAAAGGTAATTTTGTCTATTATGTTTGTCTTAGTCATGAGATGATGACACATACATAATAAATGTCTAAAGAATGATGTTACTCAAAGACATATGTCTTTAGGTTGAGGACCTGAACGATGTGATCATATGTATAATTAGAGTACATAAATTCTTGTTATCCCTATTTGGATATTAATGTTGAAGAAAAAAGACAACAGTAGTACATTAGACTATAGTGTGTGTTGATTGATGACAGCATCTCATTATTCATGATATGTGATATCAAGTCAAGCACACAAGTACATGTTAGGGAACAATGTATAGGACAGACCCACCATGAGAGTGGTACATGGAGACCATGCAATGGTAGACACAATCATGTAGTCATAGTGATAGTGGTGATTGTGGTTCTCAGACCCAAATTCACTACATTCATCACATGTCGCTCATGTTCTTTGACATCATCCAATGTCATCTGGAATAAGGGTTGCCATAACAGTGATGATTGGGTGCATTGTGATACATGATGATTTAATGTGAGTGATGTAGATGAGATTTGTCCCTCCTATAGGAGATTGATATCTAGGCCTCTTGATAAGCAAGATTGAGAAATGTACAACCATACTAATGTGATTCATTATGTGATATCTGAATTCATATGCATCTCAGAGAGTCTTCTCTAGTTTAAGGGACATGGATTGAATGTTGAGTGGATGATGATTCCATGCCTTGAGTTCAATATGGATATCAAAAACAAAGGAACTAAATGATCACAGTAACACTAATCATTGATTGTATGTTGTCGTTGTTCTCCAACTTTTGAATTACTTGGGTAGAAATGATGTGTGACTAGGCATCACTCTTTACTTGTGATGTCATAATTGGTTGTGGACATTCACTACAAATGTAACTTTGGACCTATAAGGTCACACACATAGGATACACTTGGATTAAAGGAGTACATTCATGAATGATGTTTAGATTGAATATTAAAGGTGTTTAGGTATTCAATAAAACAACATATCAAGTGACTGGACTCAGAGCGATCAAGTTTAAGTGTTCAATTGACTGATTGGAGTGTCAAGTTCATTGAAAATTAAATTGGCTGATTTATACAAGAGTTAGGACACCAACCGATGGGCTCACTGGGTGAAATGATTGGCTCAGGTTGGTGAGACGACCGAGTTACCTATTGAATGATCGGCTCAATCAAGCCAACATAAGTTTATGATGATTTTCCTGAATCTAAGAAAAGTCAATCATTTCACTTTGGTCAATTCAATTGGTACAAGGATTAATCTTGGAGATTCATTGGAAATGAATTGCTAATTGGTCAATTTGATTAATACAAGGATTAATTTTGGAGATTCATTAGAAATGAATTGTGAATTCCATTGTGATTGGTAAACACTATGAAATGATCGACCCATAGGGTGAATTGATAGGCTCACTGTGCCAGTCGACTGGTTCACTAGTGACTGATCGGTTCACCTGTCGTAGGATGTGAAATTCATGAAAATTCTGGACCGTTCAACTCCTACAGAGTTTGGAAACCCACACCCTATCCTCTACTATAAATAGAGTAGTATTGGGGGTTTCCCAACGCACACAATTGAGAATCAGTTGCTCTGACAATTGTTGTCCTCTCTCATTGTGGTAACTAATAGAGAGCATGACCAAGTCCTATCCGTTATAGGGAGGGACAAAAATGGAGAGAACAACTAAGAATAATTGTGGGAGAGCATGTTAGTGACTAGTAAGCTGACAGAAGGGAACAACTCCTTCCCTTTGGTACTGGTAGTGAAATGTGAAGTTACTGGTGGTCTGTGTGAACTTCTCCAGAGGAAAGAGACTTCTTATGCTAGGAGAACTCCATCAATCGCCGCCCATGATGGTCAGACCTGGAGGTCATTGGAGATGACTGCTCGAGTGATGTTGATGTTGAAGGAATGTGTTGCTGCCCGAAGAAGAAGAAGCATGATGCTACTGCATGGGTAATGTTGTTGGACTTGCTCTAGGACCATGTATAACCTTGTAACCTTTCCTTCTAAGATACATTGTTGTTGATGCGATCTTATTTTTTTGGGAACATGCATCTAATTTTTTTTTGTTGCCTATATTTATGCCTAATTTCCCTACAGTTTCAAGTTTCATGTCATTTCTTTTTTATCTATTTTAGGCAATTATTTGAAGGTTAAGTAATCTTCAATTTTAGTGTCAAAAGTCTCACAATATATAAACCAAGTTCATGATTCACCATGTCTAGAGATAAATGTATAAAAGATGTTTTAGATCTATAAAATTAGGTCATAATAATCACATTTGAGATTTGATGGATGTCCTCCAGATCTATTCATCAAGGTCTAAAATTGGTAACAACAATATAATGATACATGTAACCCAAAAACTTAACATACACTATTAATGTTCAACATGAGACTTAGGGGGACTTCCACTTCAAAGGTGTCAAGAACATTAGATCAACCCTTATTTGGGAGGGGAAAGACATAAGAATTGAGATTTGGGGACCTCATTTTGAATTAAGGCACATGCAAGACAAGTAGCTACAAAATTCATATTAGGTCCAAAAAGGGGGTTTTGAGTCACATGTAGCATTAGAACACAATAGAAGGAGGTCATGATCATTAGAATCTCCCCACATTGTAAGGCTACCGATTTAATAATATTAAGGGGTTGAATGCATAACATAGGTCAATCACCACACTTGAATCAAGGGTATAACCATGCATCATCATAAGGAGTCGCATAAATGTATGGAAGTCGTATGGTAAACATGGATAAAGCAGATTTAGGGGTTTATATTCAAGTCATGTAGAGATATAAGTTATTTATTTCCAAGATAGATAACCATTAGATTGAGATGCAAGATTATCAAAATAGGACACGGTACATCATTAGTATTCAAAATAATACACATTGTTGCATTTAGGTTAATAAAAGAGAAAGATAGGTTCTTAGGGACATCATTAGGCTCAAAAGAAGAACCAAGTTAGTGATTCAAGATTATAGGGTAAATTGGGAATCAAAGATCCTGACTTCATCATCTAAAAGCATTAACTTTATTCTAAAACATTGAGATTAGCATCTTTTAGGGAGATAGAGAAAGAAACATTGAAATCAGAATCTAAAAAGTAATTTAGTTTGCAGGTCTCACTGAGATGATGAAAATGATATCTTCGTTCTATATATTTGGAAAAAGGGTTTGTATGTCTTGAATTTTACAAAAAGTTATTAAAGAACTACATGAAATCGAGGGGCATTACCTCATATCATTTTGAGTTGAAATTGATCCCTTGTATAGAGATTGTGTGGCTTCCTTGAGCACCTCATCCACGCACCCATGTGGTAGAGGGGTAGTCCACTATCAGTGTCATACACTCCTAACATAGTGAAGGTGGTGTGGATAGTATCAGTGTGGCTTTATCAAACAGATCATATGTGTGTGTTGCCTATAGAGGATGCCAAGTGATAGTTGATATAACAACTCCTATGCACGTGCTGAGTGTGCAGGGTGCATGAATGCAGACCCTCTCCTAATCAAATTATTTTCATATCAAAAGTCTACAGACTAGCCTGAGTATTTGGTGAATGTAGGCCATTGCCACATGATGGTAGGACCTATTCTTGCCCTCCAATGTTATCAACTACATGATGCATCTTGTGCCACAACAATGGTGTGTGAGATGGCCCCAAGGAGGACCAATACTATTGTGACGAAGCATGCCCACAACACAATGACAATGTGGTTCCCATCTCTACCCAAGCCATGTGGTCATGACTGCAACCGTAGATGGAGGTGTAGTGTTCCAAGATAGAACCTTGGCACCATGGAACAAGGGAGGTGGCTAGGGTTAGGGACAAGAAATAGGAGATGAAGAAATTGGGTTTTGATTCACAAAAGTGATAGAAAAGAGAGGGTAATGAAAGTGGGAGTCAAGACATTGGGTTTTGCCTTAGATGATTCACCTAAAGCATTGATTGGTTACCAAAGGCAATAATGTAGTACAGATATAGTGTACATTCCAAAGAGGGAGATGAAGGGCTAGTTGTTATATGTATAGGACCATCATGTGATATAGCAATCTTGAAGTGTTATGCCAATCCATCCTAGCTGAGGAATGGGTCAAATTGGGGCCAATTAAGGTTTAATTTCAAAAAAGCAATGTTTAAATAGAATGATTCATATGGACGTATCTTGGGATATGATGGTCCAATTGAGTCGATTTTTGTGTTTTTGGATTCACAATTGAAGCCAGTAACTCATAAAACATATTTGAGCTAAAGAATATCTTGCTTATGAGGCTTAACTTCAGCTACAATATGGTGATTCTATAAAGCATAAAACTTAGGTCACAAGTCACACATTGTGAAATGGATCATTGAAGTGACCAAATTGGAGTAATACAATGCTACAACTATGCAATGGATGTCAAAATGAGTAAGTGGGAAACATTGTGAGGGAGAAAATACACCAGAGGAGAGAGAAAAGTCATTTCATCACATCCTTCCCTCTTTAAGAGAAATTTCTTCCTCAAAATTTGTCAAATATCATTGTCAAAGATCAAAGTCAACATCCATCATGTTTAGGTAACAAACCCTAGGTGTCAAGGTATTCATCATGAAAGGGCACACACATAGGGTTCTACTATCAAAGGTGTACCCATGTCAACTATATAATTGATATATATATATATATATATATATATATGTATATATATATGTATATATATGTCACTTATTTTTCCACCATATTATAACATCACCTTGACATTAAAATTTTCACATCATCAATATCAAATACATTAGGGTTTTGTTCAAGTGTTCATATGAGTTCAAGGTTTATGATCAAATCAATAATTTATCAAATCATCACGACTTTTAGTTAAGGTCAACATCACCATTATATATCTCCATCAAGTTAAAAGTACATACATGATTGAAGTTTTCTCCAACTATCACCAATTACATTCCATACTATTAGCATTGTATTCATGGGTATTCAAACTAAGATCTCAAGTCATCATCATATCAAGTTCATTCATCTAAATATACATCTATTATGCGAGGTATGATTTTATACTAGGTCTATCTTATGAGAGTGGATTAACACATGTCCATATATATTTCAACTCAAGTGGGATTATATTCATATATCATGCATTATATCATGGAACAATATTATCATCAATATTGTAATTTCATAATTATCTTGCTTAATTATATCTATAAAGATCCCTAAAATCTCAAGTCACTTAAGCTAAGACCCATATATGTCCAAGACATGCTAATCACAATTATATACACGTAACATAATTTCTACCCAACTTTCAAAAACAAGGGAAACCATTGGAATGCTTGACATGGAATCATTCCCAGAGTATGAGGATCATCATGTAGGACTATATCATACACATCATGTTAGGGTTTTGGGACATCCCCCTCACCTAGATAGAAATCATACATATATTTAAATACCACTTTCTCTAGGGTTAGATCTTATCATAGGAAATCTAGGGTTTAACATTATCTAGGGATCCATACACAAGGTGATTCAACTCATATACTTAGAGTAATCAATATAGAGACTCATTATATTGCATTTCATCATTCATATTTCAAACATTTCATATGTTTTAGAGGTTATGTACGTTGAATTTTTCCCATATCGGGTTGACCCATATCAAGAGTTCAACCTTATTGTATGTCCCCTTTGATAGGTCCTCCTCCTTTAAGGTATATAGGCCTATGTTGGTCCTAAACTATATCTCACAAAAAAATATCAACATATACAAGACTAGGCACATGAAAGCATGGCATCCCACTAGATATGTGCATCACATCAATCAAGATACATATATCATACATGGTGCTAGAATAGCTAGGGTTGCATGGTCAAACTCATCTCTTGTCATCAAAATATACTTGAATTCTTCAACATCCACTTGAATCATCTAGAAACAACTCATAATATCATCATCAACTTCAAGTTTAGATCATCTAGGCTACCAACTAGCCTATCATTTATCATGTCTCTTGATAACTCTAGAGACTACAACTAGCATCCAAACACTCTCATTTATATTGATGCTATGTCTTTTTCTCCTACATAACATGGATACTCACTGCCTTTCTGTTTGTGGTAATTTTTTCTATATGTACATATATAAATAGGTTTTCTTCAATGTTCAAACATGTCATAGAAAACAACATACTCCTTTAGAATAAAACCAAAACCAAAATAGAGTTACCATACCTATTGGGATTTCTCGTACCACAACACCTAGAGAACTAGCAAGAATATGGTGCACACTTGTGTAACTATTCTAATCACATTCTATGAACATATGTCTCAAGTTTTCAATAAGAATTCTCTTTTCTCACCATCCTGAACATAAAATTCATACCATAGGATGGAAGGAGAAGAAAAGAAAGGTTCTAGGTATTACACAAGTCTACACCTAGTTCTATACAAATCTAGGTTCTAAAGGTTCTAGGTATTACACAAGTCAACACCTAGTTCTATACAAATCTAGGTTCTAACATAGAGGCTAGTCAACATAGTCCACAAGGGGCAACACATTAAGTTCTTAGGGTTGATATGTAAGGTTGAGTTGATTTGTACTTCATTTGAGAAATGTTTTATGTAGTTATTGTTGATGATCTAATACCATATGTGACAGAACCATTTATTACTCAACTTCAACCTCTGAATGTCTATATAGTCAATGGTTGAAGGACCCAAGCATTTTTTCCTACGAAGGTAATATCAATGCGTAAATGAAAAGGCATAAAATATTAGCATAAAAGATCAACTAAAGATATAAAGGCACAAAAAGATTCTCAACAAGAAACAATTACATTAAGAAACATTGTTTATTACATAACTCTAATTAAATATTAAAGAGTACAATTAAACATTTCTGTTCATGCACACTAGCAAGGATCTTACAACAAGTACACTTGAACACTTCTCACCAATCATCAACTCCCATGATATCTCTGAACCTAAAACATACTAAAACAAGTGGATCAACACACAAGGTGTTGAGTATGGAGAAGAATATATATATATATATATCACAAAGAATAAATATGTTATGTACATAGAAAAATGAAAATTATCACTTTATTTAATTTACTCAAATTATACTAACAACATCATATATTACAAGATATTTGACAAACTTACCATTAGAAGTTTCTGTGAGTGTGCTTGAAGCTCAATTTGATTAGCTAATCCTATTTTTTGACATGGTCTACCTTAACATGACAAATCAAGTATAGTGCCCGATCATGTGTACTTACCATGGGAATTCATGTTGGTGGACAAGGCTTTTGTAATGGAAATATATTATATTTTTAATTTATAAAATTGACTGAATAAAGCAACAAGTTCAATACTACATGGCAATATGTGAAAGTAAACAAGCATACATACATTATCAAGTTGCAAAGAGGAAAACCATGTTCATATAATCCTTAAAACTCATTCTTAATTTAGATATTCATTGAATAAATTATATTTTCTAATATAGTCACAAGCTACACATGATTGAGAACAAGATTACATGCATGAATTAGATTCTCATCATTAATCCTAACTAGCTCCATTTTAGGGTTTAGGTCAAGTTAGTTTCAAGGTTTCTTAGTAGTGTATTTGATGATTTATTACTGATTTAGGGTCTATCATAAAGGTGTGTTTCAAGTTTTTCATTTAGACATTAAATCTATTTTATGTGACAATTTCAAGGTTTAAAGTCACTTAAATGCATTTTATTGTCAAAAGACTAGAAATATAGAAACCAAGATTTCTATTCATTATGTCATGAGATCCAAGCACAAAAAATGGTTTATATGAGTAAAACTAGGACATAAGAATATCACATTAAAGATTGAGTGGATGTCCCCAAGATCTATTTGTCAAGGTCCAAACATGGTAATACCATTTCACTCATACATTTCTTCAACTTATTTTTCATATACCATTAAGGTTCAACATGTTACTTAGGGATATATTGACATAAAAGGGGTCAAGAACATTAGAATCAACCTTGATTTGGGTGGGGAGAGACATAAGAATTGAAATTTGGGGATCTATGTAAAGATGGAAGTAGAAGAAAAACTAGAAGGCCACATAAGTTTGATCATGTCCAAATAGGGTTTTCTTGAGTCACCTATAACATCATAGAACAAAAGAGGAAGGTCCTAATTATTAGCATTTTCCAAATTCATAAGGTTACTGATTTTAAAAATCTAAAGGGGTTAGATGCATAAAAATGTCAATCACCATTTTTTAATCAAGGATATAATCATGCATCATCATAAGGACTTACATACATGCATAAAATTCATATGGGTAAACATAGAAACTAGAATTTATGGGTTTATATTAAATTCATGGAGAGATATAGTTTATTGATATCAAATACAAATAATCATTATATATCATTATCATGCAAGATTAGTCATAATTAGGCATGGTAGATCATTAGTATACACGATAAGTCACATTTATGCATTTAGGTTAACACAAGAGCAAGAAAGGTGCTTACGGTTGTCATTGGAATCAAAAGAAGAACCAAGCAACTAATTTGCGGATTATAGAGTAGATTGAGCATCATAGATCCCAACATTATCATCTAAATCATGAAATTTATTCTTAAATATTAGGGTTAACATATTTTAGGTAAACAAGGAAACTACCATTAAAATCATAGATTGAAAACCAATTTATTGTGTAGGATTCATCAAGGTGATAAAAATAGTATATTAGATCGATATATTTGGACAAAGAATTAGATATTTATAATTTTATAAAAATGCATCAAGAACTATAAGCAATCTAGGGTCTTTACCTGATATCAATTTGAGGGGAAGATGATACCTTGGATCATAATCATGAGGCTTCCATAAGAGCCTCATCCACACACCTGCATGGAAGAGGGGTGCATGCTGTTAGCATGTCCTTAACAATGTAATTGATGGTCGGTCTTACAAATCTTAAGCATGCATTGACAATTGGGGATGTACGGAGCCCAAACACTGAGTTACGTCCTCTCTGGTCAACCCCATTGTGAGAGACCATATGCAAGCCCTAGTCTATTTTGGATTTGGGACATTTCCCCCTACTCAGAGGACCTCCTCTTTCCCTCCAATGTCATTGCTGCATGAAGTAGATGACTCTATGGCAACAATCCTATAGGAGTCCCAGGACTACGATGAGAAAATGAACCCACAACATTGTGCCCAGGTTCCTCCTAGCTCCCACCATGCATTAAAATCATGATTGAGATATTCACTGGAGGTGTGGTTCTCCCGTTTAAAAGCATGAATCTATTGAGTAAGGTAGGAGACCAATATCAGGGACAAGAAGGAGGAGAGCAAGAAATGGGGTTGTTGTGTATTAAATCAATAGAAAAGAGAGGGAATTGAAAGAAGAAACCTAGACAAGGGTCTTTCTTGTGACGATTTGTCTTCAGTGATCCAAAAAAAAGTGTCTATTAGTTGTTGGAAAGAACTATTGTAGAAGTTCTACAATGTACTATCTAATGAAGAAGATGAAGGTAGAGCCATGAGGGAAATATAATGGTCATGAAGTGTTGTTCCCACCCTTCTTTTGTGGGTTGTGGGTCAAATGGGGTTCAATTAAGGTTTAGTATTAAATAAATAAAAGTTAATGGCAAGGCTCATATGGCCATATATTGGGCTATGATGGTTTGTCTAAGGCAATTTTTGCGCCAGTGGATTCATTAGAATATAGGAATGGATTGTTTGTTATGTCTAATTTTAGTTGTGATATGATGATTCATTAAAGAATAAAACACAAGTTAAAACTACAAATTAAAGTCACACATTGTAGATAGGAGTGATGAGAGAACTATTGGTTCATGAAAGCGAGAGTTCCAGATGGGGACGAGGGGGCATTATGTATGCTTCATCAAAAACCAGCAAGGAAGAGGAGGTTCTATCTTCCTTCATGTCGGTGTTGATGATATCGAACAAACTAAGATCAATGATCCTAGATAGGATAATAATAACAATTATCATTCACATGATGATCAAGAAAATTACAATCCAGATGACAATTTTTGTAACGACACCAATTCCTATATAGTTTCCATGATGACATTCCCTAGATATGTGTACATTAATATCTATTAGATGTCAAGAGGGAAAATATAAGGGATTGTGATTGTCATCTAGAATATACAGAAGTCGGATCATGTTCACATCATCACATAAATTTCCATAAGAAAACCACCATTTATTAAAGAGATAAACAATCATGATTACATTATTCCATGGAAAGAAAGTCTAGTTCTAGGAAATGATAGTACACATGACATAAGATATCCTATACATCATATACAAGAATGAAATGCAACTAGGTATAAGAATATAGAGTTGAACATCCATGTAGCTCATATCCTTAAAGGGAACTTATTACATGTATTATGGTACATTGATGTGCATTACTTACTCTTTTCACCTAGAAAATGAGTGAAATAGATGAATCAACAAAAATTGTGTACGTGGGTGAAATACTTGTATAGTAACTTGCATAATGAAATATTTAAAAAATAAAGTAAAAGAAAACATTATATAATGTGAGAATTAGGTAAACCATTCTTTTAGACATGTCTTCAAATGTATTTGTACTACTAAGTGCGTCAGAACCTTATCTTACATATATGTTGGGCCCTCCCCACCCCTTGGGCTATGGGGATGTGTTGACCTTAGTATTTAGTATAAGATGAAATACTTATCTCACTTCAATAGATACAATTATGTTTTGCCTAAGCATATACTACTAATATGCATCCAAGAACTTATATACAAATAATCATACAAAGTATTCCATATCTTATGCATCCATGAAAACTTGTCTTATACTTATAAAACCCACGTACTTGTTGTATCAGATATGGATTCCTAAGAGTCTAGAGAAATAGTAGTTAGGTCAAACTGAAAGGAAACTAAAGACCTAATGTCATTATGTGTTCACTACACATCGTGTTAGGGTTTGACTCACTTAGGGTAATAATCTAGTGCCTTTAGATTAGATCAGGGTATTTAGAGGGAGAATCCTTATTTTGGGGTTTTGAGAGTGGATCAGGTATATTGGATGATTGGTTGTCCCTTAATCACCATCATTGAAAGGGAGATATATGGGTCCTTCATTTGGTATTAGGGGGGTTTGAGTCTATTATTGACCAACAACTTAGGGTTTTGGGTCTAAGGACTCAGAGTTATACTTTTATGTCTCAGAGTTACAAGATTACTAACATTCATTCTCATATTCATTTTATATTAGTTAATTAATAGAAAGAACATTAATTAAATCCATATAGGGGTGTATCAATTCTAGGATTGGATTTAGATATAGTTGATAATTTATATAGGTTCTACTCATTTTTCTGTGAATGTGGGTATTTAATGGGGATTTATTGGATATTGGAGCTTTTTATTATAAAATTTATAACATCTACCAATTAAACAAATGCTAAAAGCTAAAAATAAAAATTAAAAAAATGAAAATTGGTTGTGCCTCATAGATCAGAGGAGGGATCTGGCTCTGCGAATCCTCTAACTAACTCATGAGCTTGTGTTTGGCCAAGAGGGTTGGGCAGGGATCAAAAAAACTCAAAAGCCCATGGGTGAAAGATAATTAGGTGTGAAAGACTAGGTTTCAAACAAAAGCAGGAAAAGAAGAAGAAAATGGGATTTCAGGTTTTAACTCCCCTCTGATTGAATTCAAGGATCAAAAAGCTCTGTGCGAGTTCCTATGATGCTACTTGAGCCATACTGATGTGGAAGGGTGTCCAAGATCCTCTAGCGGTAATGATCTGTAGCTTGATCACATGTTCAAGTTTACTGGACTCCCTTTGTCTTGCAAGCCAAGGTGAAGGTTGAGACCTCATTGCCAAAGTATTGTGATGGTGTGGGCACCTGGAAGTGGGTGGTGCTGACTCCTAGGATGAGTGGAGCTCCAGGACAACCTAATGAAGATGGTTTTGGTTAGGGGTTTTAGGGTTGTCTTCAATGTGATATAAGTCAGGGGGAAAACAAAGGAAGGTCATCAGTGATGTTTGAGGCCTTAAACAGGATTACGATGGTGTAGGTGAGGAGGACCTAAAGTGGGTGTCGTCGCCAATGAGAGGTGCAAGAACGTAGAAGTTGGTTTTCCCTAATCTGAGGATGAGGGGGTATGTGGCAAGGGATGTTGAGTTTAGTTTTGTGTGAGGGAGAGTAATATACATTTGGATTCATGATATGTTGTCTAGAATAGAAGCAAGGTGTCGATGTTAGGTGGGTGTATTGTTGGGAGTCGGGGCTGAGGATTGTGGGAGGTAGGAGATGAGGTCTCCACCATTGATATCCCCTGATCGGTGATTAGCCCGATCGAATGGCTGAGATCATGAGTCGAGTATGTGGATAATCTACTAAAGTTGTGTGACAAATCTATGTGTCATGTCCTGGTCATTTAAATTGAAAACTTAGGTTTAGGGCTAATAATGAAGCAAATATGTGTATAATTTCAAATGCTTATAACTCTCTATTGGTTGATCCAATTGAAGTCAAAATTTTAGGTAGAGCTTTGTATTACGATTAATTGTTTGTGCTACAAAAATGGGATTCAAATTTGAATGTTGATTATGTGATTTGACTAATTACTCTAATACACACGATTCACCTAAATTTGTACTTAGGGCTTATATTATTTTAAAAAAATTGTACACATACGGTCAAAATAGTAGAGGGAAATGATCGTGGGTAAACTTTACAAGAGAGAGAAAATAAATAATGTAAAAATTCACTTTATTACAACATTCATAATCATCCAAATTCAAAGACAACTCCTCACTTGATAGAAAACTAACAGATAGCACAACCGAAAATGGTGCATACAAAAAGCAACAAAGCATTGTTTCATGATTTTAGAAGCACAAGACTATGAGGATAGGGTGGTTGCAACTATTTCAATGTATCCAATATGGGATAGGAGTTCATGGAATTTTCGATGACGTGATTGTAGATAGAGATCACCTCATCGAGTTGAGCCAATGTTCAAGTCCATGAACATGAAGAACGATGGAACCACCACATCAGCGGTGACCCTCTATAAGAAGGTTCAGGTTGAAAAGACCACAGTGGACATGATTAAGTTTCCAACCCTAGAATGAGACCAAGTTCAGTTGGGATTGATCTAATCTATGGAGAACTCATAGGGCAGGGTTTATAGCATACTGAAGAAGCAATTCACTCTTTTTTAGATGCATGTATCCTACATACGAAAACCTCAAGACTTTCGACTTCTTCAATAAGAGGATCTAAACCTAGAGTTAAAAAATATTTTTGGGATGTTATACCACGATCTATACCTCATTTTTGAAATGATTCCTTTGTTATTAATGAACCACATTTCTATTTCAACCATGGTGGTTTGTTGTTCATAGTGCCTAAAGCCTACACATTTCTATTTAAACCATGGCAGTTTGTTGTTATCATTAGGTTGATTTGAAAGAGAATTGTCTATTTGACAATATTTGATCACTTGAAAATTATATGGAACCCAATTATAAAATGGAGGCTATATGAGTTGGGTATGGGTCACTTTGTAGTATAGTTTACATGTGAAAATGACTACATCAGTGCACTTGTAGGTGGACCTTGGGTAATATTTGGGTCTTCCCTTATGATTTGCAAATGGTAGACATATTACATCCCTTCTCCCCACCATAATCCTCAAATCATCACTTGGGTAAGGGTTCTAGATGTCCCTCTACATCTATATAACCTAGTGATGTTCAAAAAGCTTGGTGAAGAACTTGGGAAATTGATCGAGGTTATGACCATAATGCCAATTGTACCATGATAAAGTTTGCATGACTTGCCATAGAAATTAACACTTCAATTCCCAGACATATAGCAATTGTAATTAATGGACTAGATCACTAAGTGAAGTATGCGTCCATACTAAATGTTTGCACTTATTGTCAAAAATTGGACCATTTTCGTAAAGACTTCAAATCATAGATAAATTTTGAAGATTTGAACTTGTGTATACATGATAATCATGATGCAAGTGTGAAGTGGGTGGAGATGGAAGATGTATATCACACGTTTATGGGAAAAAACTTCATATATGTCATTCTACAAGGAATAATTCCAAGAAACAAGCTCATATAGATGTTTCAAGACCATCTAATTACAATAGACTTTTGCAACCCTAACTCATGATGATGATGAATATGTACTAACTATCAAGGTTGAACACTTTTAATTATTCACCATTGCAAGTGTACGTACTGGTTTTCAGATTAACCAAAAAATTAGGGTTTACTTAGATGATTGCATGATTAACTAGATTAATCATTGTTTAAATTGTGATATTTTAATGATAATTCATTTAATGTAATGAGAAAATCTAAGTATGATTTTATTTCAAAAAATTAGGGTTTGAGAATTGAAAACCTAATCAGCTAAAATTAGGGTTTTGGTAGCATATAAATACATACTTTGATAAGTATAATGGTGCATGAAATTATTTTTAGTATTTTACATACAACTCTGATTTAGTTGAAATTTTGATATGGTTTAGGTAACTAAATTTTAAGTATTCTTGAAAAATCATAATTTTTTAATGTTTTATGTCCTGCTTGTCAACTGAGTTTAACCAGGACAAACTTAGTCGACCATGCTTTCAGGCTGAAATATAACAGTGTAGTATTTTAATTTATATTTTAATTGGTACTTCAAGTTGATCTAAAATTTTAATTTCAGCTTGAAAACTTGGATACGCATATCTTTTTAAAGTTTCATAATTTTTGGATGTCATTTCGGTTTTATGGAGTGTGGTGTCGGCCGAGTCTCTTTTTAGTAACAACTAGATCGACCATGTTGTAGACTGAAGTATTGCAGTGTAGTACTTGATTTTTATTTATTTATTGGCAACTCATAATAATCATCAATTTTTACTAGATCTATGAGATTCTGTCTCACACAACATGATAAATTATCATAATTTTTAAGGAGGTTTCACCATTTACATAAATGATTTTCAATAACATGGTTTATTTTAGAAAAGTCAGCTATAATTAAAAAATTGTAAAGTTAGGTCAATTTGCAATTGACCTAAGCACCTTAATTGAACTATGTAACTAACCTAGCACCAAAGGAGCTCTCATATTTTGTCAATTCTAGAGAAACGAAATCCTAGAGAGGGGGGAGTTATGGTTTGAGAGGAGAAAGGGGTGGAATTGCTGATCTAGGGTTTCACCAACTGAGAAATGATGAAATCAAGTAACTTTAGATCCTTTGTGTAGTCTTCCATGGTGAATTTTCTGCCACATGTCAAGATATTGTCCCTACTCAGATTTGATGTGAAATGACATCTAACATTCCTCTTTTCTCACTCTTTCTCTCCTATTCTACAATATTCCTAGGGTTTCCGAGTTGAGAGGAGGAAGAAATGCATTCAGTTGCTAGAGTTTCATTGAATTACTAAAAGATCAGAGTTTGGCCTACATTTTTAAGGTTCTTTTACCTTAAGTTTGTGTTTGTATCCCTCTTAATCTTTTTATTCTTGTTGAAAATCTAATTTTATCTAGATAAAATAATAAAAAACCTTGCTTGCATTTGTTTGTGATAGGTATTGATTTGGAAAGATATTAGGAAATCAAATTCTACTCATTCTAAATATTTCTTAATGAATTGAACTTGCTTAGTTCCTTATATATTGATTGGCTTTCTATGGAAAAATCTATGGATAAAGGACTATGCTATTTCACATGAATATTGCCTAAAAATCAGCCCAATGCTAGATATGCTTGGGAATTGAATTTACAAGTATAAAATCATGTTTGACTCAGACTAGAATGAATTATACAACTAAATTGTTGAATCTTACCGAAATTGAATATGATATATACATATGTATGAGTATGAGGTGGCTGTGTTCCCTATTTAGGGTTTTTATTGAGGAATTGAATCAAATGAGTAATTTAATAAATGTATAATTAGGATTGATGAATGAAACATATGAAAATGGAAACAAGGATTTCTATGTGTGTGAATATCCTAATGAACCCCTAAGCACCAAGATGAGATTGCTGAGTAATATGATTCTTGTGATGTGTTGAATTATGTATGACTACTTGAAAACCCTATAAGTTTAGTATTATGATGATTATGAGTGATAAACCAAGAACTTGTATATAATGTTGTAAATGTGATGAAATGTGGAATTGTAGGTATTATTACTTGAAATGAACATGATGAGTTTTATGAATATGATATAATTCTAATGTATCTATTTTATTGTGACTTATGAATTATCGAGTAAATCCTCACATAAATATGGATCCTTTTATCAAGCTCCATAACAATGAATTGGGAAAAATGATTAGAGATTTTGATGTAACAATATGTAAGCTAACCCATTCTTTTAAGCTAAAGTGAGTATCACAAGAGACATAGTGATCTTTTTTAATTATAAGAATGTCTTTGGAAGTCAATGACATGGCACATCCAATTGATTTTAAGATAGGAGATGGATAAGAATAACTTAATGGTGATGACAAGTTAAAAATGAAATTAATAATATATGTACAATGAAGAGTATAGCTTATATATTTTGATAACTTGTGTGTTTGCCTAAATTTACAAAAACATATTAAAAATAATATTATGAAGGATTTCAATGAGAGAGAGACTTTATAAATCAAGTCAATTTAGAATGATTTGTTCCTAGAGTAATGATGATGAAATGAAAGAAGTTAAACTAACAAATATGAAATGAAGGGAAAATTATAAAAGTTAGTAGGAGGATCTAAGAACCTAACCCTATCCCAATAATGATGATGTATGGGATGCTAATGAACAATGATCTCAAATAAGACATTATATGCTAATGAAGAATGATCTCAAATCAGATATTAAGGAGTGCATATGAATATACTTAAATTTAATTACAAGATGACTCTCATGGATATGAATTGGTTTACTACAATGTTCTCTTGGATTGTGAATGCATGTTAGGATACTTGTTATATGAGGATGGCCTTTTCTGATAGATTTCAAATGAGACCACTTATGCTTTGAATAGTAGCCCTAATTGAAGAGTGGTAAATGGTAAGAGGAAAGTATAAAATGTGTTATGCATGTTTATACTTGAGATTCATTCATATCTATAGAAATTGAGTAGAATAAGTTTTTGTTGCATGTTAAGCCTATTCTAAGCATGATGAATGACATGAGATGTCTATATGCTTACATTGTTTTTATTTCTAATATCTTAAATAATACTTGATGAGAATTCTGACATGAAATTTGGATAAGAGATACTTTAAGGTAGAATTTACGTTATTTGATTACTTTTGAGAAACCTCAATTAGGGTAAATGTTAGAGATTGAGATTATGTCTCGGATAGAAACCCCACTGATGATGATAAAATCTTGATGGGGGTAAATGTTGGAAAATGAGATTATGTCTTAGGCCGAAAGCCAACTGATTAATACTTATATGAGACGATTTGGAAATGTAAATCATTATATGTTTTGCAAATTATAGATTGTTGTGCTTCTTGTTTTTCTAATTGCCTTTCATCATAAGCCTAATCTATTTTATGTTATTCTAGTTACATGAGAATACACACATATATGATAGATGATGTTTTGAATTCTTTTAAGATGAGAAAAAGAGATTATTAACAAGTGAAATGATGACACCTCTAGTTAGGTTCCCTGAACATCGTGAGCTTCCCCTAGGGTCCACATTGGGGAAACAAAATGGATTTCCTTGTAGTAACTGATGAATTATGAGAATGATATCCAGAGTGTGGATCATGACCTTAAAGGTTAGACCATATGGATTTACGATTGAGTCATCTAGAGTGGCTTTGGCCCTAAATCCTTGTTATGAGAGTCTATGTCCATGAGGAATAGACTTCGTTGAAATGAAATATGTGAAATATGAAATATGAGAAATGTTGTGATATGTGATATATTATTTTGTTGGTTCCTATCTCGAATACCCGAGATGAGGATGTGAGCCTCTTTAGGCAAATTTGAGCTGTCTAGGGTGTGTTGTTGATATCTTATGGTGGTCGAATAAACCCTAACATAGTGATAGTGAGTTGTTGGTATGAGAATCAGACATGGAAGCTTCTACTTGGTGAGGTACAAGCCAAGTAGTTTTGGGGCAAATGAATAAAAGATGACAAGTAATGTAAAATATGATTTGAATGTTTTTTACATTCCTTGTATGGCTAGTTGATGATTTTCCATTGTTGATTATGTTTCTTATCATGGAAAGTAAGCATGCTATTATAGAGATTATCTATTTCATACTCTGATTTGTTTTTTTTACAAGTAGTAAATGTTGGGATTTCTATCCACTCTAAGTATGATTTGGATTTCTTTCTATTTGATAGTACTATTTGGTTGACATGTCTTATGTGTACTTCATCTTCAGGACTATAGGATATGTTCCTGGTCCAGCTGGTGGAGTGTCACAAAGATGATGTTATAGATATATATTGATTTTGAATGTTTAGATATTGACTTGTTACTCTTACAAAATTTATTTTCATTCTAAATTGAGTAACATCTACTGATATGTTGAGATACATGCTCTATTAAAGGATTGTCATTATGAATTAAGTAGCATCTACTTATGTGTTCCTATGCGTGATCTAAAAGATGTTTTAAAGTTATATTTTATCTAAGCGATTACCTTATCTGTTTTATTAGATTATCATTATAAACTGTATGTTATTAGATGCTAGAACTATCTGCTAGATGTTGCAATATTTGAATGTTTCTTTTAAGTTCATTATACTTAATCAGATTCCAATGCATGTACTCAGCTTGAGTGGGAGGTATCGGCTCACTAGGGCTCTATATGAGTCTCATGAGGTTGTTTCAAATATTTTTAGATATAATGTTATCCAGTAAAGAGGTGGTGAAAAGGAAGATATAAATAGACAAGTTTAGATAGATTTAATTTTCCATGTACACTTTCTTTCTCAGGATGGGTAGTATATTGAGTTTGTGCTTTCATGTACATGCATTGATATAAATTGAACTATATGTGAGCAATACGATTTGAGTCTAGTTTTGATACTATTAAATTTGATTTGTGATATTGTAACATACCTGACCTGGTTTATGAAGTAACCCTAGGTGTTTTGCATAATGAGAGGAATTATATGTATGCTTTTTTCTTTGAAAAGTAATTAGGTCTCAAGAGGAATTTATATTACAATTTTAGTCCTTTTTGAATATTGTTGAAATCAATATTTTTCTTGTTTTGGACTAAAGTGAAAATTACCCAAGTTGAGGGGTCTATTTGCAAATTGTGCATGATAATATGTTCCTAATGTGTTAAATCATCATGGGAATGAATATGATGCAGAGGTATGGCTTGTGATAGCCTGAATTCTAAGAAAGAGCTGATAAAGCAATGTTTGTGCATGAAAACCTAGTTTTGGTGTAATGTGCAATTTACCCAAAACCTAGGGTGCAATATATAAATAACCACTTCAACAAGGTCCCTAATGTTTCTTGGAATCATGTGGAGCAAAGAAAATGAGAGGTGCACCTCATTTGAATTAATTTGAAGGAGAGAGAATCTTGATATTAAAATAATCAACATTTAAGAATAATGGATATATTAATGCAAAAATAAATAAAATAATTGAAGGACCTTCAACCAAAATTAAAATGGTGGAATTAAAATGCATGAGTGGACGTCCTTGAGCTTTGCAAGGACCGAAAATATCTTAAGGTGGTGAAATTCCACTCACCTTATTATAAGGAAAAGAATTTCCACTCAAAAATATATATTAGTATTATAATGGATTAAGGTGCTTATTTTCTTTTGCCTTAAGAAGGGAGTTCGGTGGGTTTTAGTTGCCTTTGCACACAAGAAAACTAAGGAGGAAGAGGTGGTACCATTTTTGTAATTAATTGATTTTTTTAATAAAACACTTTCTCTTTCATCAATTTTCTTATAAATAAAAGAGCCTTTTCCAACCCACCTAAGGGTCTTTTTCGATTCCTTTCTTCCCCTTGCTTGAAAACTCGACCAAGAGAGCTAAGAACAGTAGGGAGCATGTCCCCAACCTATTGGTAAGCCTTTGATCTTCGTTCTTCTTGATTTCATGGTGAAAATCATAAAACAATGCATAATTCCTTCATTTCTTCATTCCATCTTCAACCCTAGCTGATCCTTTCACTCCAAAAGATTGAGAAACGACCTAGGGAGGTTGCTAGAGCTTCAACCACCATTGGATCCGTAAATCTTGGAGCTTGGGATCAGATTTGAAGGTGGGTTATATAACTTTAACCCGTAATCTTGTCATTGAATTCAATTTCTACTTGCAATTGATTTAATTGTCATTATTGCATTACCCTTGCTTAATTGATGGAGTTGCCATGGAAAATGGTAGTAGTTCCATGAGTTTAAAGGTTGAAGATGATAACCTGTTCATGAACACACACCTTAATCAAAGAACAAAAGCAAACGGTCTTGGACTTTTGGTCCAAACGGTTTTGCAAACCGTTTGGTAAAGTTGGATTCCAAACTGCATGGAATGGTTGACCATTTGATATAGTTGACCGTTTGGACTCCAAACCGCATGGCATGGTTGACCATTTCGTATGGTTGACCGTTTGGGGTTTGAACTTAATCATAGGTTGGATGATGATCCAATGGACTCAATTGATTGATCCAATGTGTGCACGATCCTTCAAGTGGAAACCCTAATTGAATTGATTGGAGAAATCCTTGATTGGTCCTTATGATTTCAAGATTTTTTGGGGCAAACGGTTTTGAGACTGTTTGAGCCCAAACGGTCTTGAGACCGTTTGGGACCAAACAATTTCAAAACTATTTGGTGGATTGAAGGTTGATCCTTGGCCCATGGATGATGATCTAATGGTTTAGATTGATGAACCCATCAATTGAATTACTAATAGTCGATTCAATGATGTAATTGGAGATCAATGGAATTGATGGTTAACCTTATAAGGCCTTGAGGTTTTGGGACTGATTTGGCCCAAACGGTCTTGAGATCGTTTGAGACCAAACGGTCTTGAAACCGTTTGGGATCAAATGGTTTCAAAACCATTTGGTGGCAAACAGTTTCAAAACCATTTGGTGTTGAAACTTCAAAACCACATGGAGGTTGTTAATGGTTCAATCATTTGGATATTGAACGAAATGATGGTTCCAATTATCCAATAATGGTTACTAAATCAAGGTACAAAGGTTGAAATCCTAATAGTACCTAGGGATTTGTGTCAATTAAGGAAGAAACCCTAATTTCTTATAAGAGCAATGACTTGGTCCACTATGTCACTCATAGTTGTATGAACTTGATGGGAGGGTTGATATGACCTAATCATGTTGAGAGGATAATAGCATGGGTTTGGTACATGAGTTTAATTCATGTGGTGATTTGGGGTATGATCCTTAAGTAAAGAGATCATAAAACCCAAATCATGAACCCAAAACCCTAATTGACAAGGTTGATGAACCTTAACCCTAATCTAGGGCATTTTATAACTGAAACCCTAATCCAAGGTATGGATGTAGTCCTAATTTAGGGTATTGATGTGTATAAACCTAATTAAGAGTAATGTAATCCAAAACCCTAATTGGGATGAATAGTAAACCCTAATTATAAGTGATGGATTATGAAACCCTAATTGGGATGAATAGTAAACCCTAATTATGGGTGATGGATTATGAAACCCTAATTGGGATGAATAGTAAACCCTAATTATGGGTGATGGATTATGAAACCCTAATTGGGATGAATAGTAAACCCTAATTATGGGTGATGGATTATGAAACCCTAATTGGGATAAATAGTAAACCCTATTTATGGGTGATGGATTATGAAACCCTAATTGGGATGAATAGTAAACCCTAATTATGGGTGATGGATTATGAAACCCTAATTGGGATGAATAGTAAACCCTAATTGTGGAACAATGAATGTACGATATGCATCTAGGGAGCACCAAGATGTATCATAACTTAAAAGATATGTATTGGTGGCCTGGCTTGAAGAAGGATTTTGCTGAGTTTGTTATGCGGTGTTTGGTGTGTCAGCAGGTTAAAGCTGAACATCAAAAGCCCGCATGAACAATGCAACCCCTGCCTATAACACAATGGAAGTGGGATCATGTAACTATGGCCTTTGTGGTTGGTTTGCCTAAAAAAGCCAAAAGTCATGATTCCATTTGGGTGATAGTTGATAGGTTGACAAAGACAACACATTTCTTACCTGTCAAAACAACCTATACAGCAGAGAAGCTTGCACAAATCTACATAGATGAGATAGTGCGGCTGAATGGGGTCCCAATAACAATAGTTTCTGATAGAGGTCCTCAGTTTACGAGTCGTTTTTGCGAATGACTTCATAAAGATTTGGGCACTCAGCTGAGGTTTAGTACAACCATTCATCCTCAGACAGATGGGCAGTCTGAGAGGACAATACAAACCTTGGAGGACTTGCTTAGGGCATGTGTCCTTCAATTTGTGGGGAGTTGGGATCTACATCTAAGCTTGATAGAGTTTGCTTATAATAACAGCTATCAACACAGTATTGAGATGGCACCATATGAGGCTTTGTATGGTAGACATTGTATATCTCCCTTATGTTGGTATGAAACTGGTGAATATCAACTTTTGGGACCTGAGTTGGTTCAACAAACAACTGAGAATATAAATATCATACAACAACAGTTGAAAATATCCCAGGATAGACAGAAATCCTATGCTGACAAGCATCATAGACCCTTAGAATTCCAAGTCGGAGATAGAGTGTACCTCAAGGTTTAACCTTGGAAGGGTATCCTGAGATTTGGAAAGAAAGGGAAGTTAGCTCTGAGATTTATGGGGCCTTATCCAATCATTGAGAGGATGGGAAAGGTAGCCTATAAGCTGGAGTTACCACCTGAGTTACATAGATTGCACCCAGTGTTTCATATTTCTATGTTGAGGAAGTGTCATCCTGACACTGAGTTAGTTCTACAACCTGTGGAGGTAGAATTAAATGATGACATATCTTATGTTGAAGGACTTATGTTGATTCTTGACAGAATAATCAAGAAGTTGAAAAAGAAAGACATTAGTCTTGTAAAAGTCCTCTGGAATCACCGCGGCATTGAAGAAGCTACGTGGGCACTAGAGGATGAGATGAGGAGGAAATATCCTACTCTTTTCTCTTAATGTTTTGTTGATGATTTCGGGGACAAAATCATTGTAAGGGGTGGATAAACTTATAACATCCCTGACCTGGGTTATGAAGTAACCCTAGGTGTTTTGCATAATGAGAGGAATTATATGTATTCTTTTGTCTTTGAAAAGTAATCAGGGCTCAAGAGGAATTTGTATTACAATTTTAGTCCTTTTTTAATATTGTTGAAATCAATATTTTGCCTATTTTGGACTAAAGTGCAAATTACCCAAGTTGAGGGGTCTATTTGCAAATTGTGCATGATAATATGTTCCTCATGTGTTAAAGCATCATGTGAATGAATATGATGCAGAGGTATGTCTTGTGATAGCCTGGATTCCAAGAAAGAGCTGATAAAGCAATGTTTGTGCATGAAAACCTAGTTTTGGTGTAATGTGCAATTTACCCAAAACCTAGGGTGCAATATGTATATAAACACTTCAATAAGGTCCCTAATGTTTCTTGGAATCATGTGGAGCAAATAAAATGAGAGGGTCTCCTCATTTGAATTAAGTTGAAGGAGAGAGAATCTTGATATTAAAATAATCAAGATTTAAGCATAATGGATATATTAATGCAAAAATAAATCAAATTATTGAAGGACCTTCAACCAAAATTAAAATGGTGGAATTCATATGCATGAGTGGACGTCCTTGAGATTTGCAAGGACCGAAAATATCTTAAGGAGGTGAAATTCCACTCACCTTATTATAAGGAAAAGAATTTCCACTAAAAAATATATATTAGTATTATAATGGATTAAGGTGCTTATTTTCTTTTCCCATAATCCATGGATAATGGAAGGGAGTTCGGTGGGTTTGAGTTGCCTTTGCATGCAAGAAAACCAATGAGGAAGAGGTGGTACCATTTTTGGAATTAATTGAATTTTTTAATAAAACACTTTCTCTTTCATCAATTTTCTTATAAAAGAGCCTTTTCCAACCCACCTAAGGGTCTTTTTCGATTCCTTTCATCCCCTTACTTGCAAACTCGACCAAGAGAGGTAATAACAGCATGGAGCATGTCTACAACCTGTTGGTAAGCCTTTGACCTTCGTTCTTCTTGATTTCATGGTAAAAATCATAAAACAATGCATAATTCCTTCATTTCTTCACTCCATCTTCAACCCTAGCCGATCCTTTCACTCCAAAAGCTTGAGAAACGACCTAGGGTGGTTTCTAGAGCTTCAACCACCATTGGAGCCGTAAATCTTGGAGCTTGGGATCAGTTTTTAAGGAGGGTTATATAACTTTAACCCTTAATCTTGTCATTGAATTCAATTTCTACTTGCAATTGATTTAATTGTCATTATTGCAATAGCCTTGCTTAATTGATGGAGTTGCCATGGAAAATGGGAGTAGTTCTATGAGTTTAAAGGTTGAAGATGATAACTTGTTCATGAACACACACCTTAATCAAAGAACAAAAGCAAACGGTCTTGGACTTTTGGTCCAAACGGTTTTGCAAACCGTTTGGTAAAGTTGGATTCCAAACCGCATGGAATGGTTGACCATTTGATATAGTTGACCGTTTGGACTCCAAACCACATGGCATGGTTGACCATTTGGTATGGTTGACCGTTTGGGGTCTGAAATTAATCATAGGTTGGATGATGATCCAATGGACTCAATTGATTGATCCAATGTGTGCACGATCCTTCAAGTGGAAACCCTAATTGAATTGATTGGAGAAATCCTTGATTGGTCCTTATGATTTCAAGACTTTTTGGGGCAAACGGTCTTGAGACTGTTTGAGCCCAAACGGTCTTGAGACCGTTTGGGACAAAACGGTTTCAAAACCATTTGGTGGATTGAAGGTTGATCCTTGGCCCATGGATGATGTTCTAATGGTTTAGATTGATGAACCCTTCAATTGAATTACTAATAGTCGATTCAATGATGTAATTGGAGATCAATGGAATTTATGGTTAACCTTATGAGCCCTTGCAGTTTTGGGACTGATTTGGCCCAAATGGTCTTGAGACCGTTTGAGACCAAACGGTCTTGAAATCGTTTGGGATCAAACGGTTTCAAAACCGTTTGGTGTTGAAACTTCAAAACCGCATGGAGGTTGTTAGTGGTTCAATCATTTGGATATTGATGGAAATGATGGTTCCAATTATCCAATGATGCTTAGGTAATAAAGGTACAAAGGTTGAAACCCTAATAGTACCTAGGCATTTGTGTCAATTAAGGAAGAAACCCTAATTGCCTATAAGAGTAACGACTTGGTACACTATGTCACTCATAGTTGTATGAATTTTATGGGAGGGTTGATATGACCTAATCAAGTTGAGAGGATAATAGCATGGGTTTGGTACATGAGTTTAATTCATGTGGTGATTTGGGGTATGATCCTTAAGTAAAGAGATCATAAAACCCTAATCATGAACCTAAAACCCTAATTGACAAGGTTGATGAACCTTAACCCTAATCTAGGGCATTTTATAATCTGAAACCCTAATCCAAGGTATGGATGTAGTCCTAATTTAGGGTGATGATGTGTATAAACCTAATTAAGAGTAATGTAATCCAAAACCCTAATTGGTATGAATAGTAAACCCTAATTATGGGTGATGGATTATGAAACCCTAATTGGGATGAATAGTAAACCCTAATTATGGGTGATGGATTATGAAACCCTAATTGGGATGAATAGTAAACCCTAATTATGGGTGATGGATTATGAAACCCTAATTGGGATGAATAGTAAACCCTAATTATGGGTGATGGATTATGAAACCCTAATTGGGATGAATAGTAAACCCTAATTATGGGTGATGGATTATGAAACACTAATTGGGATAAATAGTAAACCCTAATTATGGGTGATGGATTATGAAACCCTAATTGGGATGAATAGTAAACCCTAATTGTGGAACAATGAATGTAAATCCTTTTATAGGGTGATTTTGATGTGATAATGGGATGATTATCCTTAAATGACATGAAATGGGAAACCCTAACCCTGGTGAGGGAATAGTGGTGTTACCCATGAATAGTGAATTCATATTTGTTGAACATGGTTCTGATATGTAATTGATATCACTGTATCATCTGTGCTAACAATGTAGGTATCTTGAAATGATGATCATGACCAGGTATGAGTTATGATGTTTAATTCACTATTGTGATTTTATCTTGATTGCCATAATATACCTTGCTGCCTGGTAAGAGGTATCAAGAGAGTTAATGGGAATCAAGTACCATATGTGATGCTTGTAATAGCAAGTATCATCTTTGCCTTAGTCAATTGACCTGCAGGTGATGGTTATCTGGCAGAGTGGTAACAATGCTTAATGATGAATCAAGGGTTTAATTGCCTAGGGCCATATGATTATGGTGATGAAATTGTGTAGGGATGAGAATTCCCAGTTTTGAAATAAGGGACTGAGTCCCCAATGCCTTTTAAGATTGTTAAGCAATTGATGAAAATAGTACATGTTTCTTTATAGCATTGTCATAATAAGTTTTGTTTGAGAACTTGCCTGATGCTAAAATAATTTGAAAATGTACTTGATTAACCAAGTGAAATCTATTCATGTAGTGCTCTGACCATAGATACATCATCGTCAGCAATTGGTGATGGTGAAATAGGTTTTCTATGGAATTCACATATTTTGAATATGTGGGGGTAAATGGGTGAAAATATCCTTATGTCCGTGTGAAGAGATTGAGGGAAGGTAAACATCAAACCTCTCAGTCCTTCATGTGTCGGGATAGATGTAACATACATATCTTGATGGTTGGGATAGATGTATTATTAATCTCCCAATGTTAATTTATGTCGGGTCGATGGAGATAAACATTAATGCCCTTGATTAGCGATGAGAGTACAATTGACGCTATAACTCTATAGAGAAGTTCTAGTATACCCTGGAAAGCTATTTGAGCAGTCGACACAGTCCTTCTTGTAGTCCTGTACTGACCAGGATGTGGGAGGTCATGGGAATCCGGCTCTTCCATTGACCTATTTATGGTACCAATTTCGATTCTAGAAATGGTTGGTTGGAGTATGAGCGGTATACTTCATCTCCTCAGAGATTAAATCTGTTTGTAAAATATAAACAGCCGTGTAGTGTATTTTCATAAGATTGAAATACGAGAATTACTGGTTGATATTATACTTCTTAGCATGTCCTTGATTTAGGAATGTACTATGTTCCTTTCATTCATATCAAATATGAGACATGCTGCTTAATCAAGTTATAGTTGTATTATTGCATAAGAATGTTGCTCTAGTCTGTATAAATGTTGATTCACCTATTATTGATTTATATTATCCCACTGTTTAGTTTATTTCTATTAAAATGCAATGATAATGTTTTGGCAGAGAGTTATATCTCCCACTGGGGCAATTTTTATAATTGTCTCACCCCCATGGGATTCAATGTTTTTAGGTAGACGCAGATGACAAGGTAAAAACTCTTCTGTAAGAGAAGAGTAGCATCAACAGTCACTAGGACAGCAGTGATCCAATAGGTGGAGACATTGGCTGTCTAGTTTTGTGTAGATAGTCCTATAGTCATCTCTGTACTCTCGGGTCCTAGGAGTTAATGTTTTAATACTTCGATCTACGATTTTGTGCATGTATGCTTTGAGGTGCAATGATAATGTATATATGAACCAGGATGTAATGTTTTACTTTAGTTCTGAATGAAAGAGTTTTCCAGTGAATGGATCTCTTGATAAATGGTTTTAATTTTTAGTGAATTTCAGTAATTCCGTTGTTAATAATACGCTTCCGTATTAGTTAATCTAGTTTTATGAGTTTTATGCCACAGATATCTTAATGTGATATATGTGCACTTTCCTACTAGCTCAGTTGGTCAAGCATGCTTCTTGTGAAGTGCAAGTTGTGGGATCGAATCTCAGCAAATACTGTTGGGACACTACAAGAAGGAATTAAAGGTCCTCGGAGTATGTTGTCAGTTGTTCTCTCTCCTGATACCTTGGAAAGGGGTGAAACTCACCACTATCCAAAAAACCTTAATGTGATGTCTGTGATGTGAAATTAGTTTGTGAAAATTGTGATGAAAGAAAAAAGAAAAATTTACCTTTGTTTTTCATATACTTTGTTAATCATGTTTGTGTGCAATTAGTTGTTTTGTTTCATAATCTGGGTTTAAGTTTAGGGATTCACTCTAATGGTTTTCGTTTATGCTAAACAAAAGAGAGGGCCTGACAGCAATACAGTCACAATTTGGTCTCTAACATGCCAAATAAGGTTTCGACTAGAAAAAGAAATTAAGGGGCTTCATCTTCAATCATTGCTGAGACTATGGAGACATCTACATGAAATATCAACATATCATTCAGACTCCCACAAGGACCTTTTCTATGCATGTTATTAGTAGTTCAACTCCAAATCACTCAGTTCTTTAGGGGATTAAGTGATTTTTAATACCAGTGAAGAATTTTGTTGTGATACTTCAATTTGGGTTGAAACATCACAACATCAAGCAAATCTAGATTCTTCCCTACCCATATCCAATACAAAAACTATAGGTATGTATGCCCAAAGAGGCAATCTTATGATGATTATATGACATAACATATAAATTATTTGATTAATAATAAAGGAAAGCTTCCAATTTATTTTGTACTATTCAATTATGAGATAATAAATAACATAATACATGCCTAGATATTATTATTACTTGATGAGGTGTGTCTTCAAGTGTTAGACTTGGAAGAAATGAGATCATAAAGATGTTTATAGTACATATACATATTCTTATTATGTCCATGATCAATTTTCATTGTGGAAGGTTGATAGACACCAATGACACATAAGATTGGAGTGTGAGTTGATTGATGACTGAATCTAATTGGTCATGATATGGCAATATCAAACCAATCACACAAATACATGTTAGAGAACAATTTATAGGACAGATTCACTGTGAGACTGACATAGGGAATCCATCATCATGGAAGTTATAGTCATCTCTCTTAGTGATGGTGGTGTTTGTGGTTCTTAGACCTGAAATCATTACACTCATCACAAGTCATTGGGTACATTTTGACATCATCAAATGCAGTCTTGAAACATGGGTTGTTATAACGGTGATGATTGGGTGACTTTGACACAAGGGGATTGATTGTGAGTCATAGATAAGGGATTTGTCCCTCCTACAGGAGTATGATATCCAAGGCCTCTTGATTAGAAAGACTTAGAAAAGTTTGGCCATACGCATGTAAGTCAATATATGATGTTGAGCTTACATATATATCATGCAGTCTACTCTTGTTCAAGGAACAAGATTGAATAATAATGTGGATTACGGCACCATGCCTCTAGTTCAATCTAGATATCAATGACAAAGGAACAATAAAAACACTATAATACCATACACAAATTGTAGGTTGAAGTTGCTCCCCAACATTCCATTCACTTGGGTAGCATTGATGTGTGTCTAGGAACCGCTCATTGTTTGTGATGTCATAAGCTTGTTATGGACATTCACTGTCGACGTGATATTGGACCTATACAGTCACACATAGGAACTCATCTAGAAGAGGAGTTTGATCTTGAATGGTGATTGGATTGATTACTAAAGTGTTAGGTATATCAATTAACACAAGAGATCAACTGACTAGACTGTCGAACGATCAGTTCAAGTGTTGAAACTTCCGTTTGGAGTGTCCGGTTGATTGTATTGTACATTGATTGGAATTATACCTAACCTGAGTTGTGACGCCCATATCACCTGTGTGACATGGCCGTCTGGGATGGTGTGAGATGCCCATCTCATTTACACTAGAAGCCCATTTTACGAGTGCAATTCAATTGCACAAAGGATTGGTGCTGACGTCAAGTTGAGTACTAATTGGAATTAAATTGTCGACATATGTGTAGAACTAGAAGGTGTGAAATGACCATTTCTCTTAGAAAAATAACCATCTTGTGTGAGAGACGACTGTTTTGCTGAGCAAGATGACCGTTTCTAAGCACATAGGTTGTGAAACTTCTAGAATTGTTGTGAAAATCCAAGATCTTCTAGTCCTTTCCACTCCTGCTTTAGTCTGACATTAGTCGGGACTAGGAACCCTGACCCTAACCCCTCATATATATATAGGGATATTGGGGGCTTCCTAGAGCACAACTACTACACAAATAATTGCCAATCAGTTGCACTGACAATTGTTGTCCTCTATGGTTGTGGTAACCATGAGAACCCAGACAAGTCCTACCCAACTAAGGAGGGATAGCCATGGGAGAGAAACAACTAAAGATTATTATTATGGGAGAACATGTTGGTGACTAGTAAACCAAAGGGAGGGACAACTCCTTCCTGTCCGTTCTTGTAGGCTGATAGGAGTTCTAGTTGGTCTGTGTGGACTACTCTAGAGGTAGGAGTCATTTGGCTGCTGCTAGGAGGGGAACATCAACTCGTTCTCTGTGGTGATATCTGAGGAGATGCTATAATACTTGTCCGAGTCTGGTGTCCATGGATGAGCATTCAAACAAGTCTGAGTGCATCCAGATGCTGCACAAACACCATCTAAGACAGAGTGCACATTTACATCGATGAGAATTGTCACTGGACTTGCTCTACGACTAGGTATATCTCCGTGCAACTCTCCTTCCCATTGCATAGTTATTGATGCGATCTCCTGGTTAATCGGAAATATGTCAATAAAAATTTTGGTTCTGTTGCCTATCTGATGCTATATTTCCCATCAGTGGTATCAGAGCCACATCAATTAATTATATTTTGTGATAATCGATATGATCGTATTTTCCTTTTACCATGTTTATTAATTGCCTGGTGATGTGAATATTTAAATTGGTTGATGTGTGCGTGTGTCTAATCACCACATAATAACCCAAAATAATATATATACATACATATATATACATATATACATATATATATATATGCAATTTACATGAGTCACCATAAAATCAGTTTTGATGGTGTATGTGAAGCATGGTTATGGCCAAAACCTCAGATCTTGGTGTGCATGGTTGTGGTTATTTATTCTTGTTGTTAATCAGTTTGTGTATCGAGCCTCTCTTTCCATTCCAAATGTAAATTAATGATCTTCTTTTTATTTCCCCTCTAATGTAACTTGAGTTTTTCCCCATATACAATGTAATAAGAAATAGGGTAGTTTTAATTTATGTTTTTGCATGAGAGGATGCTCTGTATGAAGGCAAAATGACCGGCTCATGAGACGACTCGATCAATTGGAGGACCGAGGAGGCCAGACAATGGGAGGATGAACTGATCAACTTGTGACCCACTTGATTGACTGGAGGTGTCCAAACACTGCTTGGACCTGAGAACCAGACGACTGCTTCAGAAGAACCCAACCGAGCGACCAGGCGGCGAGTTAATCGGTTCAAGAGTTGAACCTATCAACCTATATTGGTTCGATCCCATATCTTCTGTTGGTATGTTTTCCCTGAGAGCCAATCGTGGGATGATTGGCAGGATACATTAAGATTGATTTGATAAACATCAAAGGAAAGCTTCCAATTCTTTGTTGTTCAGTCATGAGATAATGATAGAACATATTGAATTTCTAGAGAATGACAATACTCAATGACGTATGCTTTCAAGTTGAGAACCTGAACGATGAGATCATACAGATGCTAAGAGTTTGTACATTCTTATTATGTCCCTAGTCAGATGTCATTGTGGGAGGTAGATAGACAACAATGATACATAAGACTAGATATGGAGATACACAAGACTAGATATGGAGTTTGTACATTCTTATTATGTCCCTAGTGTTGGTTGATGACATAATCTCATTAGTCATGATATGGAGATAACAAACCAAACACATAGGTACTTGTTAGAGAACATGTGTACCAGACAAACCCACCATGAGTTTGACACATGGAACCATGACATGGTAGTCATAGTCAGTTTTCACAGTGATGGTGGTGAGTGTGATTCTTTGACCTGAAATCACTACACTCAACACATGTCGTTGGGTACACTTTGACATCATCAAATGCAGTCCTGAAACATTGGTTGTTATAAAGGTGATGATTGGGTGACTTTGACACATGGGGCTTTTGAGGGGTGAGTGATAGATATGGGATTTGTCCCTCCTGAGGGAGTTTGATATCCATGGCCACTTGATGATTAGGATTGAGATAGGCGTGTGCACGCATGTGTGAATCAGTATGTGATATTGATGTCATATATATCTCCTCCAATCTACTATGAGATTAAGAAAGTGAATGAACGTTGAAAGGATGAATGTTCCATGCCTTGAGTTCATTCAGGATATCAGTGACAAAGAAATTATACATTCACTGTAACACCATTCACAGATTGTAGGATTGAAAGTTGTTCTCCAACTTTCCTTTTCACTTGGGTAGCACTGATGTGCGACTAGGCACCACTCTTTGCTTGTGAAGTCATAAGTGTTACGGACTTTCTTTACCAATGTGAAATGGACCTACAGGATCACACACATAGGATTTACCCTGGAAGAGGAGTTTGTCCACAAATGATGTTTAGATTGATTATTAAAGGATTTTAGTAGTTCAATTCAACACTCAATCAATTGATAGCTGAATATCATAGTTATCAAGGTGTTGGACCGATTGATTAGAGTATCAGATTGATTGAAACTACAATTGACTGATTTTGCATAGTCTGCTGCCCCAGCCGATCGGCTCATGAGATGAACTGATTAGCTCAGGTTGGTGAACTGATCGGCTCAACTAGTGAACCGATCGGCTCATGTGCCATGAAATGATCAGCCCAATTGTTGAACCGATCGGTTCACAGACCAACCGAGATCGTTTGGAAAGTTAGATGACTATTTTGCAAATACAATTTATTTCACTTGTACAAATTCGATTTGGACAAGGATTCATATTTGATTAATCAGAGACAAATTTGAAAGTCAGTTTGAGTTGGACCAGGACCACGAACCCATCGGTAGGGAAGTGAACGATCGGCTTCGGTGCTCCAACCGATCATTTTAGGTGTCAAACGATCGGCTCAGCTACCCAACCGACCATTTCATGCTTGAAACAATCGGTTCAGGTGGCGCAGTTGGTTGTTTTTTGGAAAATCTCAAACCCTTCTACTCCTGCATTAATCCCGCATTACCTAGGATAGAGAACCATGTCCCATGTCCCTCCTATATATAGGGGTAGTGGGGGCTTCTCAGGAACACAACTCAGTGCACCAGTTGCTCTACAAAGTTGTCGTTCTCTCTGGTTTTGGTAACCAAGAGAGAGCCCGAGCAAGTGCTACCCGATAAGGGAGGCACAGCAAGGGAAAGACAACTGTAGAAAGTGACTGGTGGTAGGAGAGTGTGTCAGTGACTAGTACGCCGACAGGAGGGTGCGACTCCTTCAGATTCCTTATGGAATAAGGAGATCAGAATTCCAGGTGGTCCGTGTGGACTACTTCAGAGGTGGGAGACATCTTCCTCTCAGAGGACAGTTGTCAATCCCGATAGTCCCGGTGTGACCAGGAGCTGCATAGATACCGTTCAAGACCGGAGCTGAAGATTGCACAAGCCGTGAGGTAATGTCACCGAGCAAGCCTCAGGACAAGGTATGCCTCTACAAACCATCCTTCCTATTCTATAGACGTTGACGTGTTTCCATTGTTCTGGGTTTGGGGAGAAGAAATTTTTTATTTCCATTGCCTTCTCTGTCTACCCTAAAACCCAACAGTGGTATCAGAGCCATGTCAACTGCTCTATACTTTAGGGTTATCGATTTGATCAATTTTGGTTTTTCACCTTTATTTATTTCATATGATGAGAATAAAATTGGCTTTATGCATGTCCAATCCTAAATCAACAAATCCAAATATACATATATGATATGTAATATGAATGCACTCGATATGTGTCACCCTTAAACAAGTTTTTTGGTTGATGTATAGTGTGGTTATGGTCAATAAACCCTATGTGTGTGCTTGGTTGTATGAGGTTGCTTGCATCTCAGTTTTTGCACCGATTCCCTATCTCCTATTCCTGATGTAACTTGAGATAACTCGAGATTTCTTTCCTACCTTTGCTCCCCCCGAATGAAACTCAGAGTTTCCCAAATTAAATGTAAAATAAGATAGATCTTTTATTTCTTGTTATGTCAAAGAATGACAGACAACCTAACGATGACTGAGATGATCAGTTCAAGGCGTGAACCGATCGGTTGGCGATCTAGATGACCGGTTCGAGGAGCGAGATGAGAAGTTGGCGACCTGAGGAGATGCACGACGACCAGGCAAACCGATCGGTTGGTGGCACCCAGACGACCGGCCAGGGTGACCAGGTCATTCATGTGATGAGTTGATCAACTCGGATGGCTATAGCATAGAGTTCATCTTGTACAGGTTGCATGTGATGTAGACCTAGATGACTTTGATTCCTCTTAGCTTGAGGAATCACATTAGGATGGCCATAATCATCGCTTTTATCGTTTCACATGTTTTCTGTGGGATATAGCATGTATATGATATGTACTATATATTGTGGTGATTGGATATGTATATGTACCTATAAAAACCAAATCCCTCATTAAATATTAAAGTTTTAGATGCATTCAATATGTGACACATATGAAAAGATTGATCGGCCAAGTGTGGCCACGCCCTAGCGTGGTGCACCGTCTATCTCGTGGAAGCGTGAAGGAGGAATATGTGGGTCTACCCTAGCAGGGTGCATATTCATCGTGTTGGCTTTGGGTTAGAATTAAAAAGGTGACCTAGATAGGATCTAGCACCTTGAGGCATGGAGATGATCATGGCAAGGAGTTGCATATGACATCTTTCAAGAGTTGCATATGATGAAACTGGCAAAAGTTGCCTACCTGGAAGATTTAAGTTGTGGGTGACAGCCCTAGCTGGTCCATGACTTAGAGGATTTCAGGATCTTGACCCACTAGAAGATTGTATGCTATAATCTTCTGAATTGATGGTGAGGGCTATCGATTTGAACAAAAATAGTGGGAGGGATAATCAATTAAAGTCCTAATTATATCGTGAACCTTTCAAATCAATCAAATAAGTCAAAATTGAGTTTTTTACTAAATTGCATATGTTTCCTTTTGTAGTACAAATGACAACAAACAACAATTTGGTGTGATCGGTCCTTGAAAAGGACAAGATGAATGGGACTAACTTCCATGACTAGTTTAGGACATTAAGAATTTTTCTCACTCAAGAGAAAAAGCTCTATGTCTTGGATACTCCAGTTCCAGAGGAACCTGCTCCTACCGCACCAAAAGAAGAAAGGGATGCTTATAAGAAGCATTATGATGATGCCATTGATGTAAAGTGCTTGATGTTGTGCTCCATGAACCATGAGTTGCAGAGACAACATGACAACATGGGTGTCACTAAGATGATTCAGCATCTCAAGAACATGTATGAAGATCAAGCACGACAAGAGAGATATGATGTCTCCAGGGTGCTATTCAAGTGCGTCATGATAGAAGGAGATCCAGTTGGTCCTCACACGCTCAAGATGATTGGGTATGTGGAGAACCTGACGAGACTTGGATTTCCCCTGAGCCAAGAGTTGGCTACTGACGTGATATTGCAATCATTGCCAGAATCCTACAGTCAGTTTGTGATGAACTACAACAAGAACAACTTTGACAAGTCGTTGACAGAGTTGTTGGGCATGTTGAGGACAGCAGAGACACAGATGAAGAAGGACAAGCCTATGTCTGTGATGATGATCAGCGACAAGAAAGGCAAGTCCAAACGCAAGGGAAAAGGCAAGGCTAAGAAAGGTTCTGATGCTAGCCAGCAGCGCAAGGCGTCTTCATCTCTCAAGGCCAAAGGAGGCGTGACCAAGAGAGGTAATTGCCACCATTGTCAAAAGCCAGGACATTGGAAAAGGAATTATCAACTCTATCTGGAAGAACTAAAGAAGAAGGAGGAGACAGACGTCTCTACCTGAAGGTGTCATGAAATAAACTTGTAACATTTTTGAGGTATATGATACCAAGATATAAAATGTAAAGCACTCATTAAATGGGGCAAGTGTTGCAGCCATAGATAAGAGTACTTTAGTTTATTTTCACCCTTGAAGGCATGTAATAGAGTTATGAACTGCTATTTCATATTTTCCAATGGATAGAAACACATTATTTTTGCATATTGTGTAAAAATGATAGCAATTAATAAAGTTGATGTTTCAATCTTTGAGGAAATGCCTTGTTTATCTTGTGGTACTTGGTATGCATAAGATAAAATGACACCTAAAAGTTATTGATAACTCAAACAATCAAATTAGCATATATCATGGGAAATTCATTTCTAGTTTCAATATGATGCATAAATCTAGACTCTTTTGGTTAAAGAACCAGTAAGAGACATGAATCTCTTAGACATGATTAATAAATCTTCACTAGTAGTAGTGAGAGAATGAATATCCCATTAGGTATAATACATGTGATGTATTTACATACCTATTAGAGTTAATGCTAATACTTCAAACGGTGTTTAGAGAAATACCAATATGAATATCATGAAGTGTTCAAGAATAACATAGATGAAGTACAAATTTGGTAAAGTGTTAATTCTTGATGTGATCAATGAATGAAATACTTGAACCAAATGTTTGAGATCCTTATGAGTGATTACGATAGTGAACTCATGATTAAGGCATGCTGATGTCTCAATCAAAATGAGTCATACTCTAAGGATTTTGTCACAGAACTGTTCTTACCCCAATCCCAATCCCACTGCCTAGACAGTAGAAAAAGGATTGAAGCGCCCATCCTTGAGTGGCCCAATAGGATCAATCACACTGGCATATACAATAAGAAATAAATAACTCAAAAAATGGATATTTAAAGAACAACTAACCCAATATGGAGATATATCTGATTTATCTTTGTCATCAGAGTGTATGAGTGCAGAAGTGATCTTATTCAGTATTCCGTTTGTATTGCCTAAAATCAAGAAAATCAAGACACAATCATGCAATTGCATGATACGCTATCAAAATCAAGTAAAATGGTTTATAATAGAAGTGTATACTTGGTAGGACTTATATTCAAAAGAATAACAACCAATTTGCAAAACCAACATTTATTCAACAAGTTTTTCAAGCAATTCGACTTTTATTACGAGTTCCCATTATGATGTAATTCGAGAAGCATGCTTATATATTTTGTGTGACTCTATTACCCCAATGCGATGGGAAAGGTCACTAGGATCCTTCTCACCATAGGAACATAGGAAGCCAATGTACAAGTCCCACCTCCAACTAAGGGGGTTGTTGTACTCAATATCAACATTATCAATATCATCATCATTATCAATATACGGGCAGTCATAATGGGAATGCAATTCATGTTTTCATGTTTTTCAAAATATAGTATAGAAAAATAGAAGACTAATCATAGGGAAGAGAAGCTCATCCAAGTAAATAGCCAAGTATATAGTCAAAAGATACATAAAAGTATCTTCATACAATCCAAGAGGAGTCATATAATAGCGTACCTTTCACCGAGGATTTTGAGTATAAATCAACAAGTAATGGGTAGACCCATCGAGTCAGATCCTAATTCACAAGATCAGATCAAGGGTCAAGATCGTGATGTTCAGAATATCATTTCAATATTCAAGATTAGGGTTACACTTTCCTATGTCAACCTTTGGGTGAGGTCATCCACTTATAATTCAATATGTTCAATATGATTTCAAGTATCAAGTATTTTCAAGTGTGAAAGACTTTCCTAGGTTTCTAGGATCATATGTGTTAACCCTAATCTATGATCATTATCCAAGTCATCATCAATTTCTAGATTATCAAAATTGTACTTAATATAGTTGGAAATCAAGATTAGATTGATGGGTCAAAACTATATCAAGTGTTTTGCAAGATTAGGATCAAGATTACTTCATTATAATGATTATAACCAAGATTGAATTTAGTAAAAAGATCTAGATCACTAATGCTTCATTTTAAAGAGTAGATGATTCAAATATATCAGATCTAGGTTACAAGATAATCATTAGATTCCAAATCTAAGGTTTTCAAAGATTAATCATGATTATGAGTCATTTGACAATTTAAATATGCAAAGGATCAAAGATCTAGATATATCAGTTCAAAATATCTTAAGTAATGCTTCCAAACCATTTTTAATGGATTCATTTAATTTTCCTGATCAAGATAGACTATTTATTCATCATTTTTGGAGTTCGGATGCATTTTCTAAGATTTAAACAAGATCTGAGTATTTTACTGATTTTTTGAATAGAGAGGAGCAAAATACCTTAAATCAAAAATAGTGAACCGTTTGATGTGTAAATGACAGTTGAGATTTGTCCATGTGGGCAAGGCAACTCCATTGCTTGGTGGTCCGTTTCAGAGGCTGAATGGCCGGTTCGATCACTGTTTTAGTTGGGTTCTTTGAATCCATATTGAAACGCACTAATCCTTTGGACCAGTGGTTCGGGAATCTTCCTCTTACGCTCTATCTTCCCCACGAGCCCGGACAGCAGGCAGAGGAGCTCTCCGGAGAGGGGGTGTTTGGGCACAGGGGAGGCCGATGGAGGCCAAGAGAAGGCCGTCTGTGATCGCTGTGACTTCGTGAGTTGGGTGACGGTGGTGGATTAAGGCAATATGGCAAGGAAGGGGAACAACCATAGTCGGTTGTGCGGTGGCATCGCAGCAGCAGTAGGAGGTAGAGAAAGAGGTGGTTGGGGTGCTCGAGTCCAAGAAAGACCACAAAAAGTGGTGGTTTCTCTTGGTGGAGTGATGAAAGATCTAGAGGGGGTATTTTTATAGAGTTTCGGGCTAGGTTTAGGGTTAGAGGACTCCTGAGTGGCAGCCATGGCCGCCAGAGTGAGAACAGGAGGCGATGAGCTCATTTTGGCGGTGAAATGGTGTACAAAAGGGGGTCAAACTAGGGTTCAGTGAGTTCAAATTTGCGAGATCTTGATTTTTTCTCGCTTCATTTCCCAAGAACTAGTCAAGAGCGGGAGATCTCGCTGTTGGGCCCTCATTCATTGCTCCCCGCTGATTGTCGAGGTAGAAGATGATCAAAGGGCCATTGGATCCGGCCATGATCTGTGGGAAGGAGATCCAAGGGCTGAGACTCGCCCCTGATCCCTTGCCATGGATCCCTGACTTGGACAACTCAAAAAGGGAGCAAAATAAGGCAAAATAAAAGGGTATTCAACATATTAACTTCAAGAAATCATAGTAAATCGTAGGAATGTCCAATTTCAGTGAAATTTGGACCATTGCTTCAAAAAAATGTGGACAATATTTAGAAAAAGTTTTAGAATCAAATGATAAAGTTTGATGGATCAATTTGATTCTTTGAACAATGTGATGAATTAATAAAATTTGAGGTGTTACAAAGCGTATAAAATTCACACTGGTCACCATATTTTGGATTTGAGTCTCAATAATGATTAAGAGTCCAAGAAAAATATATTGGGTTCCAAAATGAACATAAAGAGGGAAAAAATTGGAACTACTTTGTATTAATGCAAAATTTCACTTTGTCACATCCTTCCCTCCTTAAAAAGGAATTTTGTCCCCAAAATTCAAAAATATCCTCAAACATTGGTATTATTCAACCTAAGTCATTTCCACAAATACTGGGGTATCCTCAAGTATAAAATCAAAATCATGTCCTCAAATTTCAAGTAATCCAATAATCATAATTGGGATTCCATGTTCCATATCATAATCAACTTGGTACTAACACCATTTCATCATCAAGCAATTGAATATCAAGATCAGAGCATAAATTGTCCAAACTCATCGTATGAGTCTCAAATATGCAAAGCATCCTATTGATCAAAAATTTGGAGAGATCATATTTTTGGTCAAACAAATAGAGTTCAAGTGTACATGGTGACTTTCAATCCCAATATCTCAGGGTCTTAGACTCTACATTGGCCTAGGTGGGGTTATACATCCATGTTTTGAGATTTCATATTTCAACATTTCAAGACAACATCATACTTTCAATATCATTATTTTGAGCTCAAAATCAATGGGAAGGTCCCACCCTAGTCCTAATGAGAGCTAAACCCTAAGTCATAAATCGAGAGGTCAAAATTGTCATCAATTCAAAATTTTCATGATTTGGGATTTTGAAGTCATTAGTCATATATATCAATGTCCAAATAGTGTGATTATAGGATTTGTATCATTATTGTGATTTGATAATCATGAGTCACAAGTTCATTAATCCATATCAAGAGTCGAGATTTTAGGCATCAAAAGTTATAGGTCTAGTATTTTGTAGCTAGGGTTTAGATTCCTATTTATACCTTGGGGGATATCACTCATCTATATTCAATTTCTAGCAACAATATTCAAACAATATTTGATCAACATGTCAAGATTTCATTATCATAGTTTCCAAGGTTGATGAATGATCTAGACCTAGGTCTATCTAGGAAATCAACCACAAGCTATAGTCAACATTGTCATATATCAAGGTTATTATCAAGTCAATATTCAAGATCGAGTATCAAACATGGGTTTAACCTATTAGGCTTAGGTCAACCAATACAAATCGGGTGAAAGGGTATACCTTTCCAGACTCTAAATAATCAACAAGGTGAAAATTTAGAGGTAGTCAAAATAGGGATGTGACCTAGGTTAGGGAGTCATGAGTCAACTACCATCCAAATCTAGAAAATTACCAACATTAGTAATTATCAATTGAGATTATTCAAATAGGGAGAGTATCCATGATTAAATCATATTTCATAAGGTCATGAGATCAAAATTCAAGATCAAAATAGGGGGAAAACAAAAATGTCAAGATTTACAAAATCAAGTTCATATTTGCATTTCTTTCCTTTCATGATCAAGATAGTGATATAATTTAGAAATTGAGTATTTAGAGCATAATAGTGCAAAATCTAGGTCCATAATCATCATATCAAAATCGAGATTGCAAAAGGCATCAATAGTCAATAGGGAAACTACTTTTATGCATCATAGTCTTGCATCATGATTTTGAGAGTCATTAGGATTAATAATTTGATGGCATAATCATGATGTGTATCAAATTGGGAAAAAGAGTTTGCTTAACTATGTTTGAGGTTTAATAAACACTAGGGCAACATGGATATTAATCAAATTAAGACCTCATCAGCAATGAGGTATAAGGTTTAAGTCACCCTTATTTCACCAAATCATAATTTTTACAGTTTACCTCAAACATAGGGATCATGTAGTCTAATTTTGATTAAATCGGGTTTTTCATGAAGGGTGAAGCATGAGTATTTCATTTCAAAGTTTTCATTGATCAAAATTGAGTTTTCACATTAAGGTCAGATCATTGTATCAACTTTCAAAATTTAGTGATATTCATTTTTCCCATGCATAAGCTACCCATAATCGATACATCATGTGATAAAAGGTAATGAGAAGACTACATAATTTTCATCTACATGGGTTTCTTGGGTAGTCCTTAAAGAAGAGATGAGATGCTAGAAGACTCTCTAGGGATTCATAAGAGAACCTTTAGGTCCAGTTTTGGATCAATTAAGGCCAGTTAGAGCGGGGGATCTCAGCCACCGTGAAGACGGATAGGAGAAATTATGTCAGGACCCCGAGCCTAGACACGTCAATTTTCACCATTATGGACTTTAGGGTTTCTTGGGTGTAAGAGACTTTAGAAATTATTTACTTAAAGTATATGGGAGTGTGAAAGCTCTGATACCAAATATCACGGAACTGTTCTTACCCCAATCCCAATCCCACTGCCTAGACAGTAGGAAAGGGATTGAAGCGCATGTCCCTGAGTGGCCCAATAGGATCAATCACACTGGCATATACAATAAGAAATAAATAACTCAAAAACTGGATATTTAAAGAACAACTAACCCAATATGGAGATATAGTCGATTTATCTTTGTCATCAGAGTGTATGAGTGCAGAAGTGATCTTATTTAGTATTCCATTTGTATTGCCTAAAATCAAGAAAATCAAGATGCAATCATGCAATTGCACGGTACGCTATCAAAATCAAGTAAAATTGTTTATAATAGAACAGTATACTTGGTAGGACTAATATTCAAAAGAATAACAACCAATTTGCAAAACCAACATTTATTCAACAAGTTTTTCAAGCAATTCGACTTTTATTACGAGTTCCCATTATGCTGTAATTAGAGAAGCATGCTTATATATTTTGTGTGACTCTATTACCCCAACGCAATGGGAAAGGTCACTAGGCTCCTTCTCACCATAGGAACATAGGAAGCCAATGTACAAGTCCCACCTCCAACTAAGGGGGTTGATGTACTCAATATAAACATTATCAACATTATGAATATCATCATCATTACCAATATACATGCAGTCATAATGGGCATGCAATTTATGTTTTCATGTTTTTCAAAATATAGTATAGAAAAACAGAAGACTAATCATAGGGAATAGTAGCTCATCCAAGTAAATATCCAAGTATACAGTCAAAAGATACATAAAAGTATCTTCATACAATCAAGGAGGAGTTATATAATAGCATACCTTTCATCGGGGATTTTGAGTATAAATCAAAAAGTAATGGGTAGACCCTTCGATTCAGATCCTAATTCACAAGATTGTATCAAGGGTCAAGATCATGATGTTCAGAATATCATGTCAATATTTGAGAAGAGGGTTACACTTTCCTATGTCAACCTTAGGGTGAGGTCATCCACTTATAATTCAATATGTTCAATATGAATTCAAGTATCAAGTATTATAAGTGTGAATGACTTCCCTAGGTTTCTAGGATCATATGTGTTAACCCTAATCTATGATCATTATCCAAGTCATCATCAATTTCTAGATTATCATCATTGTACTTAATATAGTTGGAAATCAAAATTAGATTGATGGGTAAAACTATATCAAGTGTTTTGCAAGATTAGGATCAAGATTACTTCATTATAATGATTATTACCAAGATTGAATCTAGTAAAAATATCTAGATCACTAATGATTCATTTTCAAGAGTAGATGATTCAAATATATCATATCTAGGTTACAAGATAATCATTAGAGTCCAAATCTAAGGTTTCCAAATATTAATCATGATTATGAGTCATTTGATAATTTAAATATGCAAAGGATCAATGATCTAGAGATATCAAGGCAAAATGTCTTAAATAATTCTTCAAAACCTTTTTTAATGGATTCATTGAATTTTCCTGATCAAGATAGACTATTTGTTCATCATTTTTGGAGTTTGGATGCATTTTCTAAGATTTAAACAAATCTAAGGTTTCCAAAGATTAATCATGATTATGAGTCATTTGACAATTTAAATATGCAAAGGATCAATGATCTAGAGATATTAGTGCAAAATGTCTTAAATAATGCTTCAAAACCATTTTTAATGGATTCATTGAATTTTCCTGATCAAGATAGACTATTTATTCATCATTTTTGGAGTTCGGATGCGTTTTATAAGATTTAAACAAATGTAAGGCAACTCCCTTGCTTGGTGGTCCAGTTCAGAGGCTAAATGGCTGGTTTGATCACTATTTTAGATAGGTTCTTTGAATCCATATTGAACCACACTGATCCTTTGGACCAGTGGTTCGGGAATCTTCCTCTTACGCTCTATCTTCCCCACGAGCCCATACAGCAGGCAGAGGAGCTCGCCGGAGAGGGGGTGTTTGGGAACAGGGGAGGCCGATGGAGGCCACGAGAAGGCCGTCTGTGATCACTGCGACTTCGTGAGTTGGGTGGCGGCGGTGGATTGAGGAAATATGGCAAGGAAGGGGAAAAACCACAATGGGTTGTGTGGTGGTGTCGCACCAGCAGTAGGAGGTAGAGAAAGAGGTGGTTGGGGGTGCTCGAGTCCAAGAAAGACCACAAAAAGTGGTAGTTTCGCTTGGTGGAGTGACGACAGATCTAGAGGGGGTACTTTTATAGAGTTTCGGGCTAGGTTTAGGGTTAGAGGACTATTGGGTGCCAGCCATGGCTTCTAGATTGAGAACAGGAGGTGAGGAGCTCGTTTTGGCAGCACAATGGCGTACAAAAGGGGGTCAAACTAGGGTTCGGTGAATTCGAATTTGTGAGATCTTGATTTTGGCTCGCTTCATTTCCCAAGAACTAGTCAAGAGAGGGAGATCTCGCTTTTGGGCCGTCATTCACTGCTCCCCGCTGATTGCGGAGGTAGAAGATGATCAAATGGCCACTGGATCCGGCCATGATCCGTGGGAAGGAGATCTAAGGGCTGAGATTCGCCCCTGATCCCTTGCCACGGAACCCTGACTTGGACAAGTCAAAAAGGGAGCAAAATAAGGCAAAATAAAAGGGTATTCAACATATTAACTTCAAGAAATCATAGTAAATCATAGGAATGTCCAATTTGAGTGAAATTTGGACCATTGCTTCAAATAAATGTAGAGAATATTTAGAAAAAGTTTGAGAATCAAATGATAAAGTTTGATGGATCAATTTGATTTTTTGAACAATGTGATGAATTAATCAAATTTGAGGTGTTACAAAGCATATAAAATTCACAATGGTCACCATATTTTGGATTTGAGTCTCAATAATGATTAAGAGTCCAAGAAAATATATTGGGTTCCAAAGTGAACATAAAGAGGGAAAAATTGGAATTACTTTGTATTAATGCAAAATTTCACTTTGTCACAGAGTTAGAGGATGATAATCAAATAACTAATTTCTTCTTAAATAAAGAATACCCCACACTAATAAAGGATATTAAGAATTACAAGCAGTTATGAGTTCTTATATCCTTGACAGATACACCTCAATTATCTATGTGATGAGTTGGTCATATGTTGAGTCAACTATCTAGATGAATATGAGGAACCAGATTTTGAGTTATGGTTTATGACCATTACATCCTAAATGACTTCCATGTGAACCATAAGGTATGACCTTGATGGTAGCACCCACTGGGATGAAATCCATAAGTGTGAATGAGTCTTAAGTGTTAAGACACATGGATAACATTTTGAGAAGGATGATGCTTATTAATTGCAACTTAATGACTAAAAGATTTGGCATACACATACTAAAACTACATTCCTATGAAGAATAAAACAAGGATGTGTACGTGACACAACCTATAAGGTTTATGAATCAATTAATGCAAATGAAGTCTATAAGTTACAATGGACTAATCAATGTGATTGATTGAGTAGAAGCAACTCAGAATTGTGATCTTTACTTTAATGATATAGTCAAAGGGTTTGACTGATATCACAAAGATAAAGAAGGGATATGTGATTTAGTGGGAGCGTATTCACATTCCACATATTGATGTGAAATGGAAATGTTATTGAATGGAAATCCAAAGTGGAAATTATCTTTAAGGAAGATAGAGAAATTTCCTATGTGATAGGAATAGAGATCTATAGTGATAGTTCTTGAAAACCTCTTGACTTGAAAAGAGAGAGCATACATTAGCAATCTATATTGAAGGGTTCAGTGTGCATAGATTCAGTGGGAGAAAACCTATCCATGTTACATGGAGTTGGCATGTTTATCATAAGAAAGTATCAACCATGTGTCTATGATAACTGCCAATTAACATATTAAGGTTATGATCATATTAAGGAGGTTATTCCACCATCATTCCATCATATAAGAATGTTAAACAAGAATACTCATCTTTATCTATTTACATTAGAGTTAGGTTCAACGAGATAAATTATATTAATGTTACTAATCAAAACTTAAACCAAACCCTAACTCACGACATCCCCATTGGATCATGGATGCATAAGGTGAAGCATCACCATCACATTCCATAGTATTCTCAGGTATGAAACCACACATAAATCAAGGTGTAACCATCAGGTTATAGCATACTAGGGTTTCAACAACAATAAGAGAGTACTCCATGATTGTATTAGTCATTCAAGGACTATTCATACCCAATTACCATTATTGAGTTATATTAAAGCTAGGTATAACAAGCTATACATCATTAGGGTTACCCATTAATTCATTATGGTGATTATAAATCATAATCATACGAGGGAAAGAATTAAACTACAAGTTTAAGGCATTGAACCATCAAATTCTCATCATTTGATGTATAACATTACACTACACACTTCACCCAAAACAATGAGAATATTGAGGCATCGACTTATAACCATTAAATGTTGAAACGGTAAAGCCATTCATTGTTTACATAAGTAAAAATCTTAAACAAACCACCTATGAAGTCATTGAGTTGTGCTCTAGAAAGAGTCACCATATAACCCTAGACATCCCTTGATTAACAACATAAAAAGTTCCATTGAGAGTAGGGTAAAACCCAGAAATGATTGCTTATTTAAAACAAGTTGTCATCTTAAGTTGATCTCATAATGGAAACCATTTAAATCACTTTATTGAGACCAACATATTACATTTAGGCATCATTCCAATTTATTGGATGAAGAAACATTAGATCTTAACCATTAGGTCAAGGCCAAGTGTCCAATTCTTATGAAGAATGGGAAGACTAAGAATAGATATAGATCTATCATGTATGTAATCATCCCATTATCTTGCATGTATGGACATAGCAAAATAAAATGCATTCATCATCTTGTATGTAGGACATGACAATATGATGTGCTCATCTTGATAACTCGTATGTGGGACATGACGAGTGGATATCTGTCTAATTCCAATAAGGGTTAGTGGAATACCAATAGAACTTGATAAGTACTTGAGAAGTACTAGTTCTATGGAAATAAGGAAGGGTTCACTGTAAAGAATTACACTGATGTGAACTTCCAAAAAGGACAAAAAATTAATCACAACGTATATATGAGATATATAAAAGTGAATGTTTGTTGATGGAAACGTTCCAATAAAGTTGTTTTAAAAGAAAAAGCTGAGTATTTGTGTGTTAAAGAATAGAAGTGGATACTATATGGATCGAGGAGTTCATATAGATGAACTTATAGTTATTCTGATCATTGATGACAAGTTAGGAGTACTTGGTCATGCAATGTGGCTAAAGGTTAGCAAAGGAATACTAGATCACATATTACGACAACTCCATCTCATACGTGTGACGTACAATGAAGAGATGAGAGACATGTAGTTAATATCGACTTTGTCAAGTTGTTGCCATAACTCACTATATTAGCACTAGAGCACAGTAACATGTGGGACATGTTTGAAGATCACTATGAATATGATTCAAGGGTGATTGGCTCACAGTGCAAGTGGGAGTTTGTTGGTATGTATGCCCTAAGAGCCAATCATGTGATGATTGGTGGGATACATTAAGATTGATTTGATAAACATCAAAGGCAAGCTTCCAATTCTTTTTGGTTCAGTCATACGAGATAATGATAGAACAGATTGAATGTCTAGAGAATGACAATACTCAATGACGTATGCTTTCAGGTTGAGGACCTAAACGATAAGATCATATGGATGTTAAGAGTTTGTACATTCTTATTATGTCCCTAGTCATATGTCATTGTGGAAGGTAGATAGACAACAATGACATACAAGACTAGATTGTGGTGTTGGTTGATGACAGAATCTCATTAGTCATGATATGGAGATATCAAACCAAACACATAGGTACTTGTTAGAAAAAAAGTATACCGGACAGACCCACCGTGAGTTTGACACATGGAACCATGACATGGTAGTCACAGTTAGTTGTCACAGTGATGGTGGTGAGTGTGATTCTTTGACCTGAAATCACTACACTCAACACATGTCATTGGGTACACTTTGACATCATCAAACACAGTCATGAAACATGGGTTGTTATAAAGGTGATGATTGGGTGACTTTGACACATGGGGCTTTTGAGGGGTGAGTGATAGATATGGGATTTGTCCCTCCTGAGGGAGTTTTATATACATGGCCACTTGATGAGTAGGATTGATATAGGCATGCACACACATGTGTGAATCAGTTTGTGATGTTGATGTCATACATATCTCCTCCAACCTATTCTGAGATCAAGAAAGTGAATGAACGTTGAAAGGATGACTGTTCCATGCCTTGAATTCATCCAGGACATTAGTGACAAAGGAATTATACATTCACTGTAACACCATTCACGGATTGTAGGATTGAAAGTTGTTCTCCAACTTTCCTTTTCACTTGGGTAGCACTGATGTGCGACTAGGCACTTCTCTTTACTTGTGAAGTCATAAGTGTTATGGACTTTCACTGCCAACGTGAAATGGACCTACAGGGTCACACACATAGGATTTAACCTGGAAGAGGAGTTTGTCCATAAACAATGTTTAGATTGATTACTAAAGGAGTTTAATAGTTAAATCAAGCACTTAATCAATTGATAGCTCAATATCATAGTGTTCAAGGTGTTGGACCGATTGATTAGAGTATCAGATTGATTGAAATTGCAATTGACTAATTTTGCATAGTCTACTACCCCAACCGACCGACTCATGAGATGAACCGATCAGCTTAGGTTGGTGAACCGATCGACTCAACTGGTGAACCGATCGGATCATGTGCCATGAAACGATCGGCTAAATTGTTGAACCGATCAGTTCTTGGACCAACTGAGATCGTTTGGAAAGTCAAATGACTATTTTGCAAATACAATTTGTTTTACTTGTACAAATTTGATTTGGACAAGGATTAATATTTTATTAATCGGAGACAAATTTGAAAGTCAATTTGAGTTGGACCAGAACCACGAACCAATCAGTTGGGATGTGAATCGATCGGCTCATGTGCTCCAACCGATCGTTTCAGGTGTGAAACGACTGGCTCAACTACACAACCGACCATTTCATGCTTGAAACGATCGGTTCAGGTGGCACAGTTGATTGTTTTGTAGAAAATCTCGAACACTTCTACTCCTGTATTAATCCTGCATTTCCCGGGATAGAGAACCCTGTCCCATGACCCTCCTATATATAGGGGTAGTGGGGGCTTCTCAGGAACAAAACTCAGTGCACCAATTGCTTTGCAATGTTGTCGTTCTCTCTGGTTTTGGTAACTGAGAGAGAGCCCGAGCATGTGCTACCTGATAAGGGAGGCACAATAAGGGAAAGACAACTGCAGAAAGTGACTGGTGGAAGGAGAGTGTGTCGTTGACTAGTACACTGGTAGGAGGGTGTGACTCCTTCTGATTCCTTGTGGGACAAGGAGATCGGAGTTCCAGGTGGTCTGTGTGGACTACTTCATAGGCGGGTGACTTCTTCCACTCAGAAGAGAGTTGTCAATCCTGACAGTCCTTGTGCGACCAGGAGCTGCGCAGACACCGTCCAAGATCGGAGGTGAAGACCGCACAAGCCGAGAGGTAACATTGCCGAGAAAGCCTCGAGACAAGGTATGCCTCTACAAAGTGTGACAAAGTGGATTTTTTCATCTTTTGACTCTAAAATCTAGTTCTATATTTCTTGTATTCAATAACCCCACTTTGTCATCAAATAGGTTTCAAATACTCTTTTGGAAAAAAAAGTTGGATAATAGTGAGATTTGAGGACTTTAGTGACACTTAATTGAGGAAATTTGATGGCAATGTATACTTTGAACACTTAAATTTCTACTAATATTAGTCTTGCTATTCTCTTGTCTCAATTCGGCATCTATATTTATAATTTGGATCCCAAAATATTTGTGAATATTTGTGACCATATTATAAGTCTTGTGGTCAAATTTCAGTTCATTCTGAGCTTCCTAACTCCCTAGAGAAATTCTTGAAATTCCATGTTTAAACCACTTTTTCCCCTTTCTTTTCCTTCATTTTCACCTTGTTGCGCCAATTTCCGCCCTAAATGGGCCGCACAGAGGGTCTGACCCAGAGTGCGGTGCTGAGTCGCACACCCTCAGATCCCGATCTGATGGCTGCGGGGTCATCCCCTACCTTAGGTCGGCCTACTACAGTGCCGCGGGGTAGAGGAGCCCGAGCCGGCCGGTTCTCCACCATTTCAAGGTCGTTTCGCACGATTCTTTCGCCATTCTCTCCCAAATTTGAAATACCATTATTTCCCACTCATTTTTCACCTGCAATCACAAAGTTTCTCGAACTTTCTAATCCCTTTGGGGTGGCTGCCACCATGGCCGGAAGTGGGTGGAATACACCCTAACCCTAGACCCTCACACCTATATAAAACCCTCTTTGGCTCCCATTCTTCCCCACGAACGCATCCATACCTTCAGATTTCACTTTCGCACACTTTATCTTGTTCCCCATCTTGGCCAAAGTTGTGCAGCCACGGAAATCACTGTAGCAGCTCCATTTTCGCAAGCTTTCTCTCACTTCGGGTATGATTCCCTCTCCTTCTCTCTCTAGAAACTTACTTTGACCATAACTTTTGATTCTATGCTCAGAAATATGTAAAATTATAGTCCATTTTGATCACAAGAATGAGTCGGATGCAATGAAAAGGCTTGACACACCTAATTCCTGATCTTTCTCCGAATTATATTTATGTGGTATCTTTGATGGTGGTATGCAAATCAAGTGTGTATCTTTTTCTAAATCTTGACTTGATATCATGAAATTTGTGGAACTAGTATTGATCTATCAATCAAATCACAACATTTAAATTTTGCATCTATTACTTTTATGAAAGATCTAGATATAACTTTGTTGACTTGCTTATGATTTATGTACCCTAAATAATGACAAGTCTTGATGACGGATTTTAACCCTAGTATTGTAGACATGAACATTCTAAATCTTATTTTGTTTTACTTTTGACAATGTTTAATTGATCTAACATCAAGATATGATTCTAGACTTATGGACCTATCATGTTATGTAACATTTGATTCCTTGCAATCTAGATCTAGTCAAAATGATATTTAGACTCACTCTTATAGCTATGTTATATTTTTGCTCATGAAATCTAAATATTACAATCCAATCTTGATCTTGTGATTATTGAATCTAATAAAGATCAAACCTTGTGATGTCATCATTCTAAGATCATGAAATACTATTCATAGAAATCTCTATATCAATATTGATCTAGAAGTTAACTAGTGACCTTGACTTTGGGTAAGGTCCTATTATGAACTAAGTATGGTTGGTGCTAATCCCAAGAACATGAAATCTTGATCATAATAAGATACCACATCCAAGGATAATAATGAGGCTTAATGAACTGTAATGTTGGTCCTTGTGACTCCCTATTATAGTTTGGATTACTAATGCATGAATACCCATTAATGTGTCAGGGCTTGACATTGACTCTACTCTAACTCTCAAGATCTTACTCAAAAAATTTGGTGAAAGGTACGCTATTATATAACTCCTCCTTGATTGTATTGAAGATACTTTTATGTATCTATTGACTGTATGCTTGGCTATTTACTTGGATGAGTTACTGTTCCCTATGATTAGTCTTCTATTTTTCTATACTATATTTTGAAAAAACATGAAAACATAAATTACATGCCCATTATGACTGCTCGTATATTGATGATAATGATGATATTGATAATGTTGATAATGTTGATATTGAGTACAACAACCCCCTCATTTGGAGGTGGGACTTGTACATTGGCTTCCTATGTTACTATGGTGAGAAGGAGCCTAGTGACCTTCCCCATCGCGTTGGGGTAATAGAGTCACACAAAATATATAAGCATGCTTCTCGAATTATAACATAATGGGAACTCATAATAAAATTCGAATTTCTTGAAAAAATTGTCGAATAAACTTTGGTTTTGCAAATTACTTATTATTCTCTTGAATATAAGTCCTGCCAAGTATACTATTTTGTTATAAATTGTTTTACTTGATTTTTATAGTGTACCGTGCAATTGCATGATTGTGTCTCGATTTTCTTGATTTTAGGCAATAAAAATGGAAAATATTGAATACGATCACTTCTGCACTCTACACACTCTGATGACAAAGATAAATCGGATATATCTTCATATTGGGTTTGTTTGTTCTTTATTTTTCCAGTTTTTGAGTTATTTATTTCTTATTGTATATGCCAGTGTGATGGATCTTATTGGGCCACTCAGGGACGGGTGTTTCAATCTTTTTTTTACTATTTAGGTAGTAGAATTGGGATTGGGGTAAGAACAGTTCTGTGACAGTTGGTATCAGAGCTTTCACACTCCCATATACTTTAAGTAAATAATTTCTCAAGTCTCTTACACCCAAGAAACCATAAAGTCCATAACGGGGAAAATTGAGGTGTGTAGGCTCGGGGTCCTTGCATAATTTCTCCTATATATCCGTCTTCATGGTGGCTGAGATCCCCTGCTCTACCTGGCCTCAGTTGATCCAGAACTGGACCTATCGGTTCTCTTGTGAAACCTTAGAGAGTCTGCGAGCATCTCATCTCTTCTTTAAGGACTATCCTAAGCCACCCATGTAGATGAAGATTAGGTAGTCTTCTCATCCCCTCATGTGGTCCTTTCTTGTGACCTTTTGCCACACGATGTCTCGATTATGGGTAGCTTATGCATGGGAAAAGTGAATATCGTTAAATCTTGAAAGTTGATACCATGATCTGACCTAAATTTGAAAACTCAATTTTGATCAATTAATTTTGAAACCAAATACTCATGTATGATCCCTAATATCATGAACACTCAAATTAGCTAAAACTTGACTATATGCTTCCTACGTTGAGGTAAATCTTGATATGGTGAAATAAGGATGACTTATACCTTATACCTTATTGTTGATAAGGTCCCTTTTTTATTAAGCCTGTGTTGCCCTATTATTGACTAAACCTCAACCATATTTAGGCAAACTTTTTCCCTATTTGATATACATCATGATTATGCCATCAAATTTTATATCTTATGACTCACAAAATCATGATTTAAGACTATGATGCAAAAAGTAGTTTCCTATTGACTATTAATGCCTTTTGCAAAATCGATTTTGACATGATGAGCATGGACCTAAATCATGCACTAAATTCTCAATTATACCACTAAATTGATCATGAATGGAAAGGAATGCAAATATAACCTTGACTTTATAAAAACTTGAAATTATTGCACTATTATCTTGAATTTTGATTTTATGACCTTGTAAAACATGCTTTGATCATTGATACTCTCCCTATTTGGATAAGCTCAATGGATAATGACCAATGTTAATAATGTGCTAAATTAGGGTAGTAGTTGACTCATGACTCCCTAACCTAGGTCACATCCCTATTATGACTACCTCTAAGTTTTCATCCTATTCATTATTTAGAGTTTGAAAAGGTATTCCCTTTCACCCTATTTGGATTGGTTGACCTAATCCTAATGGGTTAAACCCATGGTTGATACTCGATCTAGAATATCTATTTGATAATGACCTTGGTATATGACAATGTTGATTATAGCTTGTGGTTTATTTCCTAGATAGACCTAGGTCTAGATCATTCATCAACCTTAGAAACCGTGATAATGAAATTATGATATGTGGCTCGAATATTTCTTGAATGATGTTGCTCGAAATTGGATATAGATGAATGATATCCCCTAAGGTCTAAATAGGAATCTAAACCCTAGCTTCAAAATTCTGGACCTATGACAATTGATGTCCAAAAATCTCGACTCGTGATACTGTTATATAATATTGCGACTCACGATTATCAAATCTCAATAATGACACAAATCCTATGATTACACTATTTGGATATTGAGATATATGACTAATGACTTCAAAATCCCAAATCCTAAAATTTTTGAAATGATGACTATTTTGAATCTCTCGATTTATGAATTAGGGTTTAGCTCTCATTAGGACTAGAGTGGGACCTTTCCATTGATTTTGAGCTCGAAATGATGATATTGAAAGCATGATGTTGTCTTGAAATGTTAAAATGTGAAATCTCAAATCATGGACGCATAACCCCACCTAGACCAATGGGGAAGCTAGGACCTTGAGATATTGGGATTGAGAGTCACCTTGTATACTTGATTCAAGGTATCTATTTGCTTGACCTAAAATATGATCTCTCCAAATTTGTGATCAATAGGATACTCCCCATATTTGTGACTCATATGATGACTTTGAACAATATATGCATTGACCTTGATACTCAATTGCTCGATGATGAAACGATGTTGGTACCAAGTTAGTTATGATACGAAACATGGAATCCGAATTATGATTATTGGACTACTTGAACTTTGAGGACATGATTTTGATTATATAGTTGAGATTGTTCTTGTAATTGAGGATGTGATCTGGATCTTCTTATAATCGAGAATATGATCTGGATTTGGATAATTCTAATTTTGAGGATGTTTTTGAATTTTGGGGACAAAATTCCTTTTTAAGGAGGGAAGGATGTGACAAAGTGGATTTTTTCGTCTTTTGACTCTAAAATCTAGTTCTATATTTGTTGTATTAAATAACCCCACTTTGTCATCAAATAGGTGTCAAATACTCTTTTGGAAAAAAAAGTTGGATAATAGTGAGATTTGAGGACTTTAGTGACACTTAATTGAGGAATTTTGATGGCAATGTATACTTTGAACACTTAAATTTCTACTAATCTTAGTCTTGCTATTCTTTTGTCTCAATCCGGCATCTATATTTATTTTTTGGATCCCAAAAATTTGTGAATATTCATGACCATATTATAATTCTTGTGGCCAAATTTCAGTTCATTCTGAGCTTCCTAACTCCCAAGAGAAATTCTTGAAGTTCCATGTTTAAACCACTCTTTCCCCTTTCTTTTCCTTCATTTTCACCTTGTTGGGCCAATTTTCGCCCTAAATGGGCCACACAGAGGGTCTGAACCAGAGTGGGGTGCTGAGCCGCGCACCCTCAGATCCCGATACGACAGCTGTGGGGTCATCCCCTACCTCGGGTCGACCTGCTACAGTGCCGCCGGGTAGAGGAGCCTGAGCCGGTCGGTTCTCCACCATTTCAAGGTTGTTTCGCACGATTCCTTCGCCATTATCTCCCAAATTTGAAATACCATTGTTTCCCACTCATTTTTCACCTGCAATCACAAAGTTTCTCAAACTTTCTAATCCCTTTGGGGCGGCTGCCGCCATGGCCGAAAGTGGGTGGAATACACCCTAACCCTAGACCCTCACACCTATATAAAACCCTTTTTGGCTCCCATTCTTCCCCACAAACGCATCCATACCTTTAGATTTCACTTTCGTGCACTTTATCTTGTTCCCCATCTTAGCCAAAGTTGTGCAGCCACGGAAATCACTGTAGAAGCTCCATTTTCGTGAACTTTCTCTCGCTTCGAGTATGATTCCCTCTCCTTCTCTCTCTAGAAACTTACTTTGACTATAACTTTTGATTCTATGCTCAGAAATATGTAAAATTATAGTCCATTTTGATCACAAAAATGATTCGGGCGTAATGAAAATGCTTGAAACACCTGATTCCTGATCTTTCTCCGAATTATATTTATGTGGTATCTTTGATGGTGGTATGCAAATCAAGTGTGTATCTTTTTCTGAATCTTGACTTGATATCATGAAATTTGTGGAACTAGTATTGATCTATCAATCAAATCACAACATTTAACTTTTGCATCTATTACTTTTATGAAAGATCTAGATATAACTTTGTTGACTTGTTTATGATTTATGTACCCTAAATAATGACAAGTCTTAGGGAAAGAGGTTTTCTCCCTCTCTCTAGGGATCGCTCTCCCTTCTCACTAGGATCCCCCCGGCGGCTGTCGCTGGGGGAGGGAGCGTCTCCCTTGATGCCTCCTCCCCCTGGCTCTTCAGTTCTCGACTTGGTTCATTCTGTGAGGAGGCAGCTCTGCAGTGTCCTCTGTCCCCTGACCCTCAAACCAGGGCAAGGTGTGAACAGTAGCTTGAGCGCATCGCTGGAGAAAAGTGTGTCGGTGAGGTTGAACCATAGGTGTCTACTTCATCTTGCTGGGTTGAAGGTTAGTCGGGAGCATCGTCTTGGTCATTGGTCATGGGGCTTTCATGGTTCAGCGCTCAACCTAGTTGACTCTCTCTCGCTCAAGTGTGGCGGATGGAGAAGGCCTTACACACCCAGATCTGAGACCTAAGCGACGGCTCCGACAATAGGTGTTTGAAGGGGTGGCTCACATCTTTCTCACTTGCACCTTCTCTCCATCGACTGGGGTGGTGACGACCTCTAGGTTTCGACCTCAATGTGGTTCCGCTGGTGCCTCATCACGAGATTGATTGACGTCAATATCCGGCTCGTGTGGCTCGCATCGGTGTCCGCGAGGTTCTGCTTCTGGTTTCTTCTTCGTGTGATCCGACCTTCAACTGATATGGGCGGCATTCCCTGGTGCTCTGGTCTTCAGGCGGCGGTCCTCTACTCTCCCTTAGTCGGACACCCACAAGGTGCTCTCCGGGTTGCTTCCGTGCAAACAGGGGCAACGGTCTGCCTCTCAGGCGGCTGGTCTGCTGGTGGTTGCTCGGATCCTCTGCAGTACAGCTGTTGTTGGCGAGTATGAGGGGTTGTGCTCCTTGGAGCTACAACAAGGGGTTGTTGGGGTTAGTTCTTTCCTGACTCACCCCTCTTTTCTGGGTGTTGGAACAGCACTATGGTGTTGACGAGCAGCTACCTTGGAAGAAATTGGTTGTTTATGTTCTTTTGAATAGGTGGCCAAGCAGTGGACCGTTCAACCTGAGTCATCTTCTGGTTCACTTGGATCAACGTGGCTGGTTGAAGTCCTATCTAGTAACACACATTTTTGGGTGATTCGATTGTAAGTGCTCCTGATAGGATGAAGATTGGTTGTTGTATTTAGGTGGCCTGCTGGTTCTTCTCTGTATGAAGGTGTCACATGTTAGGTGCTTGTTGATTCGACCCCGTACAAATAGGGGCTTCAATCCTTGTGTGGGTGTCTCATGCTCTCTTACAGGTTTACCAGGGATCTCATGAGGAGCTTGTTGCTCGTGTGACATGGAGGATGGCTTCCAGGCAGCAACCTGTCAGGTCATCAGGGGATTAGCCTATTTTTATGGGTCAACACGATGTTCCTTAGTTCCTTGTTTGGCACACTTTCAGAAGTTGAGGTTTATCACAAGTGCTTGGATGATCAGTTGTAGGTCTTGGTTATGGTTCCACATCTTCAGGAGTTGAAAACTTGGTGTTTTGAGATCTTGCTAACTGGATGCTTTTGTGCTGGGTTCTGGATAGCATTTGGGTTTGGACCTGCTAGTTATGCTGTCATTTTATTGATTATTTTCTTCCTAAGGCATCATAATTTCAGGAGGATGTGGATATTTCTATTGATATCTTGGTTAGTTAGGTGTTCTCTGGACTGCCGTCTGGCTGGCAGGTCCATCCCCTCCCTTTCCTTGTCCAGATAGATGGCTCTATAGGCACTCTATTTTTTGCTTTTGATCTCTGGGTGTATTACATCCTGGTTGTAATGAGCTTTTAGCTCATGTTGATGTAATGGGGTACTTCGTGCCCAAAGTTTTTGGTATTAATAGTAACATGCTTTTTGGACCGACCAAAAAAAAATAATGACAAGTCTTGAAGATGAATTTTAACCCTAGTATTGTAGACATGAACATTCTAAATCTTATTTTGTTTTACTTTTGACAATGTTTAATTGATCTAACATCAAGATATGATTATAGACTTATGGACCTATCATGTTATGTAACATTTGATTCCTTGCAATCTAGATCTAGTCAAAATGATATTTAGATTCACTCTTATAGCTATGTTATAATTTTTCTCATGAAATCTAAATATTACAATCCAATCTTGATCTTGTGATTATTGAATCTAATAAAGATCAAATCTTGTGATGTCATCATTCTAAGATCATCAAATACTATTCATAGAAATCTCTATATCAATATTGATCTAGAAGTTAACTAGTGACCTTGACTTTGGGTAAGGTCCTATTATGAACTAAGTATGGTTCTTGCTAATCCCAAGAACATGAAATCTTGATCATAATGAGATACCACATCCAAGGACAATAACGAGGCTTAATGAACTATAATGTTGGTCCTTGTGACTCCCTATTATAATTTGGAATACTAATGCATGAATACCCATTAATGTGTCAGGGCTTGACTTTGACTCTACTCTAACTCTTAAGATCTTACTCAAAAAATTTGGTGAAAGGTACACTATTGTATAACTCCTCCTTGATTGTATTGAAGATACTTTTATGCATCTCATGATAGTATGCTTGGCTATTTACTTGGATAAGCTATTGTTCCCTATGATTAGTCTTCTATTTTTCCATACTATATTTTGAAAAACATGAAAACATAAATTACATGCCCATTATGACTGCTCGTATATTGATAATGATGATGATATTGATAATGTTGATAATGTTGATATTGAGTACAACAACCCCCTCATTTGGAGGTGGGACTTGTACATTGGCTTCCTATGTTCCTACGGTGAGAAGGAGCCTAGTGACCTTCCCCATCGCATTGGGGTAATAGAGTCACACAAAATATATAAGCATGCTTCTCGAATTACAACATAATGGGAACTCGTAATAAAATTTGAATTGCTTGAAAAATTTGTCGAATAAACTTTGGTTTTGCAAATTACTTATTATTCTCTTGAATATAAGTCCTACCAAGTATACTATTTTGTTATAAACTGTTTTACTTGATTTTTATAACGTACCGTGCAATTGCATGATTGTGTCTCGATTTTCTTGATTTTAGGCAATACAAATGGAAAATATTGAATAAGATCACTTCTGCACTCTACACACTCTAATGACAAAGATAAATCAGATACATCTTCATATTGGGTTAGTTTGTTCTTTTTTTCTAGTTTTTGAGTTATTTATTTCTTATTGTATATGCCAATGTGAGGGATCTTATTGGGCCACCCAGGGACATGCGATTGAATCTTTTTTCTACTGTCTAAGCAGTAGGATTGGGATTGGGGTAAGAACGGTTCCGTGACACAAACCATCCTTCCTATTGTATAGACGTTGACGTGTTTCCTTTGTTCTGGGTTTGGGGAGAAGAAATTTTTTTTTCCGCTGCCTTCTCTATCTCCCCTAAAACCCAACATCTTCACCAACAAAAAGTTGCATACGATGTGGACCATAGGTGGTTATAATTCCTTGTGGCTTGAAGGAATTACATTAGTGTGGCCATAATCATCGCTTGTGTATTTTATTTATTGCATGTTCTCATTTGTGGTTATAGCATGTATGTGATACGTAGTATATATGTCGTAATTGGATGAAGTATATGTATTTATACAAACAAACTCCCTCAACTTAGTTATTAAGTCTTAGAAGCTTTTCATAAGCAACACAGATGAAAAGCTTGATCGACTAAGCATGGGAACGCCATAGCATGGTGTGTTTTCTATCTCGTAGAAGTGTAATGGAACATATATTACTCTGCCCTAGCAGGGTGCATATTTATCATGTTGTCTTTTGGGTTATTCTTAACTAGGTGTCCTTAATTGGATTAAGCACCTAGAGGCACGCAAATGGTCATGGCAAGGAGTTACGCATATCATCTATCAAGAGTTGCATACAATGCAATTGGCAAAAGTTGCCTACCAAATAGAATCAAGTTATGGGTGACAACCCTATCTGGGTCATGACTTTGATAATATTTGGATCTTGGCACACTAAAATGTTATACGGTGCAATATTTCAAATCGGTCTTGAGGGCTATCAATTTGAAAAAAATAGTGGGAGCGATAGTTAATGAAAGACCTAATTGATATCATCAAATTTATCACATCAAAAATCAAATGTCAAACACAAACAATTTCAAATTGTGATCAGTCCTCAAGAAGGACAAAATGGGATAAAAGTTCCACAATTGGTTAAGGACATTAAGAAATGTTCTCATTAATGAGATAAAGCTCTATGTCCTTGATAGACCAATGTCAGAGGAACCCACTCCAAATGTTCCTAAGGATAAATGGATTCTTATTGGAAGCATGCCAATACCTAATGCACTGTTGCATGAACTATGAGTTGCATGAACAACATGATAACATGGGCATTCTTGATATGGTAACACATCTTAAGAATCATGTAAACCATAGAAGTTATAAAGTCTCTAAAGTGCTAATTGACTACAAACTAACAAAGGGAGGTCCAGTAGAACCCAATTTTCTCAATGTGATTGTATATATGGAATGACTGGGATTTCTCTTAGGTCAATAATTGACCATGAATATGATTATACCAGCATTGCATGAATCAAATAGTCAGTTTATCAAATGCTTCATGTTGATACCAAAGCAAAAAGAAGAAGAAGGACAAATCCGTGATGATGATCAATGGAAGTGAGTCCTAAGGGAAAGGAAAGGCTAAGAAGTGTTTTGAGGCTGAGCTTAAGTCCAAGTCTTCTACAGTCAAGTTATGGAGAAGGGTAAGTGTAATAGGAATCTGTCCTTTTCACTTAAAGGATAAAGAAAACAAAGTGCCACCATTGTCACTAGTATGGATATTGGAAAGGAACTATCCTCTTCATAGAGGACCTCAGGAAGATGATAGAGATAGAGATCTCTACTTTAGGACTTGAGAAGAAATAATCTAGAATTGTGCAGAGTAAGGGTTTATGCCTTTTCAATTGGGAATTGTCATTGATTGGCACATAATAGAATTAATGAATTGCTATTATGTACATGTCATTGATGAAAACATCATATGTCTTGTATGAAAAGAACATTATATTTCATTTAAAAGATATGACCTTTTATGTGTGTGACACATATACTGAATGACTTGATGACTCAAATAGATGAATACATATATGACGTGGGATTTTATCGCACTAACAAACTCACTCGAGGTTGAAATCCTTGAGCATTTACCAAAACCAAAGTGCAATAATACCACCGGCAAGCGGACAAGTCTTATCGCAATATAGTTAAGGATCGAACCCAAAGGACAATGTTTTTAAGAATATTTTTCAATCTTGTTTAGTTTGAGTTAAGGCTAATATTTAAAATGATTGGTTGATGTGAGGTTACTTAAACTAATTGCAAGAAAATAAAATCTGAATTAAGGTTGTGTTTAGATCAATGATATGGAATCGCTAGGATGGTATCGAGTTTCACCACCGCTACACACGCAAACACATTCAATCGCAAACAATCTAAGAAATATAAAACGATCCAAATGGAGCTGCTAAAGAACGCCCCATATGGGCGTTTGGTTTGCGTAAGCATCACCTTAGGCATTAGATGTCTCGTCACAAACCATATCACTCACTTATGACTCTGAAGATATAGAGATTTGACGAAGGTTGAGGGCCCCCTATATAGGCGTTAGGCACACAGAAGCATCACTGAAGGCTAGATGGCTCGTCCCCTCACGGATCATACACTTACGACCTCGAAGAAATCCCATTCTATTTCTAGTTTGGGAGTCAACCACATTAATCGATAAGCAAGCAGGTGATAGATCTTCAAACTAACATCGACGATAAATAAAGACGATACAAAATCCAACTAAGGCTATGGTCCTCCCTGAGGGATGTTTAGACCACAAAAGCGTCACCGTAGGCTATATGTCTCGTCTCCTAATGGATCATACACTTATGACCTCAAGGAAGTTCTCATCAAAGAGTCAAACTTTATAAACCACCATTTCATCCCACATATAGAAGACTTCACAATATAGGAAAGATAAAGATGAAATCAAGTAGATAATCAACTACAAGCATACCAATTAACAACGAAATGGAAAGTTATATACATAGCCTTGGAGAGTTTAACAAAAGAACATGATTTGCATGGGTAGCGGGGCTAATCCCCGCACCCCAGCGAAAAGATACTACAAGCTCATGATGCGAGAAACAAGAAGAGTAAGAAAGAGAGAGGAATCTGCCATGAACTCGGTGCAGAAGGTAGTCATAGCTCGGTGAAGAAGATACAACCTTCTACGTCATGTCGAAGCAGATCTGGATGTAAACGGGAGATGTCAAGATAGACCAGATAGTCTCCCTCACTCTGTCTTCCTTCCCTTCTCATCCTCCTTGGTTGCAACACAGGAAGTTGGTGGAATGAAACTGGCGCAGACTGGACTGGATTTGGATTGGACCTGTGTACAGGCAGCCTGTCAGTGTCCCGGAACCGATGCCCCAAATGAGGACCCTAGTGGTCCTATTATAGGCACAGGGTTGGTCTTCATGTTTATGGTGTGTTTCTAGTCCAACTGGTTTGGCTGATATTTTTTCTCAAATGGTCTTGTAGAGTTTGACCAAACGGTCTTGAGCAGCAAACGGTTTGGAAACCGAATAAGAACAAACGGTCTAGAGCAGCAAACGGTTTGGAAACCAAATGAGACCAAATGGTCTCACAGACCGTTTTCTTTCCTGCAAACGATCTTGTGCAAATAGGGCAAATGGTCTTGGTGTTCATTCGGTCCCTATGCACAACAGCAAATTGGTTTGAGCAAACGGTCAACCCTCATCAAACGGTCTTCTCATGCTGGCAGGCAAATGGTCTATAAATCGTTTAAAAAATCAAACAGTCTTCATCTCATCCAAACTCGATCGGTCTGTAATATCTTCCTTAAACGGTCTATATGTACCATCCATTCAGTCTTGTGCTCCATTCGATCTTCACGTAGCTGGAAAGAGGCCAAACGGTCTTGGCAGCTTGTTCGATTTGCAGCTGAGATCTCCATTCAGTTTGCGGTTATGCTTCCACGCAATCAGTTTGTAGCTGAGTGCCAAAAAAGGGGTTGTTGCTGGGTGGAGGCAGAGATGCTATGGAGCAGGTTCCTGGCGGTTGTAATGGGAAGAAGAAGAAGGGAGGGCGGATTTGTAGGTTACTGGAGGTAGAAGACGACGTGCCACGGCCATGGTGAGGCACCACGATCGTGGTGATGCCACTGTCCCATGGCCATGTTGCCTTGCACGGGCATGGTTGGTGAGTAAATTGGCTCTGATGGCATGACACCACGGTCGTGGCATGACACCACGGTTGTGGTGAGGTAGCTGTCACATGGTCGTGCTGCCTCGCACGGGCGTGGTGGGTGAAAGAGGGTCGATGCTGGTGGTGTGCCACGGTCATGGTGTGTCAAACATGGTCGTGGTGGTTGGAGGCTTGACACTGTTTGGTGATGCGCCACAGTCGTGGTGAGGAGAACACGGTCGTGGAGATTGTTTTGCTTCATGATCTTGATCTGTTGTTGCACAGGCTCGAGTTAGACTCCAAATAGTTTCTGCTGGTCTATCGGTTTTGAGACTGTTTGGACTCAAACAGTTTTGAGAATGAATGGGCTCAAACGATCATGAGACCGAATGGGCTCAAACGGTATTGAGACCGAATGGGCTGGAATTGCTTGGTTAGATTTCTTGATCAGAGCCAAAGGTGAGCGAAGGTTACCACAACTACTTGTTCAGCTTTATCCAAACCTACATTAAATCAACCATATTTAGTTAAAACCTTGATAATCGAATCAATTAAGTATTTTTGCACATTATGATTCATATTGATATTTAATGAGTGAAATAGTATATATAGAGTTGAATTTGTCCCAAAGTGATAATTGAATTCCATGATGAATATGAATTCATCAAAAATACCCCGAACGTAAACGTTGCTCGTCCTCGAGTAACACAAAATCTAAAACAGTCACCAAATGAATACTTTCAATTTGTGTGATTGCTTCATCTTCACATCACGAATATTTTCTTTCTGCTTAATATCACTCAGTATCTCAACCTCCTAAGACCACTAACACATCTTACCATATCTTCATTCCTGAGTTTGTTTTCCAATATCACTTCCTCCTCACTTATTCCAACAACAAGCATGTCAAAGAGTTTTGTAAGAGTCCAGAGACACCCGTAGAATAACAAGTGTACATTTGATCTGACACATGTGTTTTTCAGGATAGGGTAGGCATTCATTGTTCCATAAGGTAGAAAAGGGAGTGAAAGGTGGTATTAAAGGAAGAAGTAAATCTCTCCTCTATTCGACTCAAGATTGCATTTCTTTTTATGTGGGCTTTGGCATCTTTTTGTTTGCAAATCTCTCCTCTATTTGACTCGAGATTGCATTTTTGGTGGTACGCCCCTGTTTATTTGTTGGGGGTATGGAAAAAGCAGATATAGAGGGAAGTGGTGTGCCACCCCAAACTTAGGGTTTGGCACTATTTTGGCTATTTTTGCTTCTTTTTTATGGATGGAGGGGTACGAAGATGATAGAAGATGTAACATCCTTGACCTGGGTTATGTGTTAACCTTAGATGTTTTGCCTAATAGGGTTGAGTAGATGCTTAATATTATCTTGAGAAAAGTAATTAGGGCTCATGAGAAACTTATGTTTCAATTTTGGTCATGTTGAACAATGTTGAAGCAATGTTTGCTTATTTTGGACTAAAGTGCAAATTACCCAAGTTGAGGGGTGAAATTGCAAATGTTTCATGATAAGATGTTCCTTTGATGTTGATACATCATAAGAATGAATATGATGTAGTGGTATGGTTTTCACAAGCTTGGGCACCAAGATTAAGCTTGTAAAGCAATCCTTGTGCATTAATTCCTAGTTTTGGTGTAATGTGCAAATTACCCAAAACCTAGGGTTCAATATGCAAATTACCACTTCAAAAAGGTCCCTAATGTTTCCTGTAATCTTGTAGAGAAAATAAAATGAGAGGGGCGCCTCATTTGAATTAATTAGGAGGAGAGAGAATCTTGATATTAAAATAATCAAGATTTAATCCTAAGTGAAACCCTAATTCAATTTAAGGCAAAAATGAATGTATTAATTAAAGGGCCTTCAAATAAAATTAAAATGGTTGGATTCAGATGTGTGTTGATGATCTTAAAGCCTTGCAAAGGCACGAGCATATCCTACAGAGGTGAAATTCCACTCACCATTATAATAAGAAAAAGAATTTCCACTCAAATATGGATATTCTTATTATAAGGGTTAAGGTGCTTAATTTCTTTTCCCTTAATTCATGGATAATGGAAGGGAACTCGGTGGGGATAGAGATTCCCTTGCATGCAAGAAATCAAGGGGGAAGTGGTGGCAACAATTTTGGAAATAAAGACTTTTATAAAGAATTTTCTCTCTCATCTATTTTATTATAAAAGTACCTTTTCCAAGCCAAAACAAAGGCTTTTTCAGATTCTTTTCTTTCCCCTTGCTTGGAAAACGACCAAGGAGCTATGGAGGATCAGTAGGACGACCCCCAACCTGTTTGTAAGGTTCTTGACCTCCTTTCACCTTGAATCCATGGTGAAAATTGAAAATCAATGCATAAATTCTTCATATCTCGATCCCCTCTTCATTTCTAACGAATTCTTTTCACTCAAAGCTTGAGGACGACACTTGGAATAGTGAAAGGAGTTGCATCCACCATTGTTTCCGTGAGCTTGGAGCTTTAGATCTCAAGTGGAGGGGGTTTTTATAACTTGAACCCTTAATTTTATTATTGCAATCAATTCCTTATCAATTGGTGATCATTTCTACATTTCTGAAATTAAGTTTGGTTGATTGATGCAATCTCCATGTAAATCATAGTATATTTCGTGATTTTGGAGCATGATGATGATGACATCATCATAAGCACACACCTCCCCAAATATCTAGGGCAAACGGTTTCAATGTTGAGTCCAAACAGTTTCACCAAACCGTTTGGAATGGTTGACCGTTTGAGATGGTTGAACGTTTGAAGATATATGTTGTGGTGCTTGGTTTTTGATCCAATGGTTTCAATTGGTTTGATCTTGAAGGTTTCAATTTTGAATGATTACTTAATTGCAAACCCTAATCGACTAAGTGTTGAATTTCCAATTAATTGAGATGTTGTTTTGGGTTGATTGACCCAAACGGTTTCAAACCCGTTTGGGGATCACCCAAATGGTTTCATGACCGTTTGGGGGTCACCCAAGACCGTTTGGAGGTCTATAGTTAAGTATGGCTAAGTGTTTGAAGGTCCAAAGGTACCAAATTGAATTACAACTAAGTGTTGATTTGATAATCAATACAATGGTCCAAACCCTAATTGGATGTCATGGTTTTTGATGATTGAATGGGCAAATGGTCTCAAGACCGTTTGGATATCAACCAAATAGTCTCAATACCATTTGGTGGTCATCCAAGACCGTTTGAGGTCAGGTCATATCATATGATGATGATAGTTCATTGATTTCAATTGATTTGATTCTACAATGTCAACCATTGATGGATCCTCGATTTCAAACCCTAACTGATGGTTTCTTGATTATCAATCCTAGTTAAATTGGGTTCAAAACCCTAAATTGAAGGTCTAATGGAATGGTGATTCAGTGGTCCAATTGATGAATGCTTTAGGGGTTCAATTTATAATTGGTCCATGGTTTGAAATATTGAGTCGATTGAGTGTTGAAGTGCCTTTTTGGTCCATGCGGTTTTGAGAAGGTTTGGACCAAACGGTCTCAAGACCGTTTGGGTCCAAACGGTCTCAATACCATTTGATTCCAAATGTTCTCAAGACCATTTGGGAACAAACGATCTCAAACTGTTTGGAGACCCAAAGTGCAAACGGTTTCAATACATACTTTATCCAATTGGTTTCAAGTATAACTTGTTCAATTGGTTTTCAACCAATTGATGTATGAGAACCAAGATCATTGAGGTTCTAAGTAATTAACTTTCTGAAGATCAACATGGTTAATCCATTTGAATATCTCATGTATTGAAGGTCCAATATGGTGAACCTATTTAGATACTTAATGCATTTGAAGATTTCAATGGTTAACCCAATTGATCACTTTGTGGGATTGAAAGTTTAATTGGTCAATTCTTTTGAATTCCTTATATAATTGATGGTTTAAATGATTAAACCATTTGGACATCTAATATGATCAAAGGTAAATTAGCTATGTGATTATTAAAGATGTAGACCCATGATGATTGTGAAGGTGAACCCTAGCTATGTGTACACAAGTGAAGAGTTGACCTAGATTAATCTTGGAGTAGATAACATCCTAAAGAGGATGAGAGAGAGAATGAGAGAGTTGAATGCTTATATAATTAAGCCCTAATTCTCTCATTATGAGTAAACTATGTGATAAGGGTATATCCTTAATTATGAGATCATGAACCCCTAATTAGAGCAATGCTATGTGTGAAACCCTAATTAGAGAAATGCTATGAGTGAAACCCTAATTAGAGTAATGATATGTGTGAAACCCTAATTAGAGAAATTCTATGTGTGAAACCCTACTTAGAGCAATGCTATGTGTGAAACCCTAATTAGAGCAATGCTATGTGTGAAACCCTAATTAGAGCAATGCTATGTGTGAAACCCTAATTAGAGCAATGCTATGTGTGAAACCCTAATTAGAGCAATGCTATGTGTGAAACCCTAATTAGAGAAATTCTATGTGTGAAACCCTAATTAGAGCAATTCTATGTGTGAAACTCTAATTAGAACAAAGCTATGTGTGAAACCCTAATCTAGGGCATAGCTGAGTGTTATCATAAATCCAGGGTGATCGTGTAATCCTAACTTAGTGTAACAATGAAGGAAACCCTAATTTAATGGGAATTGTACATCCTAACCCTAATTTGGGAATAAGGTAAGAGAAACCTTACTTGGATGTGAATAGAAAACCTTAATCCCTAAAATGGGGTAAGGTGCATGAAACCCTAATATAGGGTAGTGCCACTAATCCTATGTGAAGACCTAACAATGGGTGATGTGTTGTGAAATCTGAATTTCATATAATACTAGGTGAATCCTTGATATGGAAGGATGATTATATGAAACTCTATTGAAGAGTATTACTATGTGAAATCCATAAATGTATGGAATATTCTATGTGAATCCTCAAATTATAAATATGGAGAATAATATTCCTAATAATGGAACAGTGATTAATGTTATGACAAATGTAACACCTAGAGAGGTTGATAATGAATATCCTTATATTAATAGTTCCTAACTCAAGGATGAGTCCATAGTATTGGCAATGGTTGTATATTATAAGTGAGTGACTAATGACCAATACTTTACATGATAAATGTGATGAACTAGTACATAAAGTATTAAGATGGGGAAAACCCTAATACAAGCTAAGTGTATGAACTCAAGTAAGATAAAGGTGTTGAGGGAAGTGATAGATCAAGATATGATATATATCACATCCAACACCCCAATACTGGTATACCTTGATGTGTTATAAGTCCAGGATAATTGGATGAATGACACATGAGATGTGTCATGACAATGGTTACATTGAGATGTAATGTACTCTGTTGAATGTAGGCTAACATGCCTTACAAAAAGTTTAATCCAAACCTATAAACTATGATGTAATCATATTCTGGAAAAGATGAGAAAGAAACTCATACTTTGTTTTCATAATACATTCAATGATGAATGATGAGAATAAATAGGTATGATTGAATACTTATGTTATCCATATTGATTCATTGCTATGTGAACCCTAATATAGGGTAATGCTATGTGAAACCTAATACAGGGTACTGCTATGTGAAACCCTAATACAAAGTGATGCTATGTGAAGTTCTAACATAGAGTAATCCTATGTGAAGATCAAATACAGACTAATGGGTTATGAATGTAATAAGATAACCCTTGTATTGCATAATACTGATATGTAATGGTATCATGATTACTAATCATGCAGATATGTTGAGATGATCAGCATAGCCAGGTATGAGCTATGATGTTATGTATACTGAAAATGTTCTATAGGCCTTATAAGCCTTCATATGCTTTGTTCCTTAGTGACAGGTAACCTACAATTAATAAGTCTTGTGTGTCACATGTTGTGCTAATTATCTTAGATTGTTTGTGAACTTTGTGTACTATGTGAAATGATTTGTGTAGCAATAATTATAATGTCCATGGGTTAGATGATATGAAGGTATGAAGTTACCTAATAAGTGGTAAAAAGTTTTCTATGATGAGATAAGGGTTCAAATACCCAGATTCTATAATCACGATAATAAACTTTTTAAGAACTGGAAATGTACTTGATGATTTGAGGACTAAGATCCCAACACTTTGTGAAAAGAGTATGGCTACAAGCCATGACTCCCCAATGACAATACCAGACATTAGATATATTATCTAAGCCTGAAGAGAGTTGATGTTGTGGTAATGATTCTATAGTGAATAAATATTATACATGTTCTTCATAATCCTTAAAGGATAAGTGACATGTTGATTCTATCAAGTTATAGCTGCAATGCTTCTGATAAGAATAATGTTCTAATTTGTTAGACATTAAAATATTTGTTGTCAAATAAATATGACTCCTCTATTCATATCTATCTTCTTAAGCTACAATAATAATGTTTCTGGCGGAGAGTTATATCTCTCATTGGGGCAATTTACAATTGTCTCACCCCCGTGGGAATCACATTTTTAGGTGGATGCGGACGAGGAGGCAGGAATCCTTCAGTAGGTGAAGAACAGCAACAACAGCAATAGGGACAGCAGTGAAGTCTCAGGTGGAGACACTGGTCGTTATGCCTTGTATAGATGTACATAGAGTCCTATGTGTCGTCTCTGTACTCTCAGGTCCTCGGAGTAGTAGTTAGTTCTTTTGAGATTTTGGCTCAGTGACTCGAGATTTTCATACTGCCTATGTTTAGTTTAACAGGGCAGCTGATACTTGTAATTCATAGAAAGAGATGATACAAGTTATGTACTTTTAAAAAACAAAATGTAAATGTGTTACTTTTCTTCTATGTGAGAAAGTTTTTACTTGATGGATCTTTTGATAAAAATATTTTAATTTTTAGTGATTTTTGGTAATCCGCTAATTAGTGAACGCTTCCGCATTAGTTACTTATGTATTTTATGAGTTGTATGCCACAATTAAGTGGTATCAGAGCTCTAGGTTCGCTGAGTCTATAGAGACATAGGACTAAGGTTGTAGAGTATGTTCTAAGTGTCTTCCAGCTTATCTGATAATATATTCTGCTCACATAGAAGAAGAAGAACTTGAAGATGTCTGGGCCACATGAAGAACATGTTGTTGAGGGCAACACTGCTGCACCAGGAGGAGGTGCAGGAGACCATGATAGAGAGGATCCCATACCTGAATAGCCCTAGTTCAATCAAGCTGACATGGGGAACCCAACCCTCCAAGCCATGTTTGGGAAGTTTATGGCTGCCATGACTCACATGATAGATAGGATGCAAATACCTGCACCTAGGGCATCATCTCACCATGAGGGCTATGGAGCCGGTAAGACTTTTGAGAGACTCCGCTGGGTTGGAGCCATAGATTATACTGGTACATCTGATCCAAGGGATGCTGATTTATGGCTGACAGAATTGGAAAAGGCTTTCAGGATCCTTGATATCCCTGAAGCTGAAAAGGTAAGACATGTTGTGTACCTCCTAAAAGGGAGTGTTGGTCATTAGTGGATGATAGAAGAAGATAAGAGACCAGGTGAAGAAATTGGATGGGAGGTTTTCCGACGAGAATTCATCAGTAGATACTTCCCTAAGACGTATCTAGATGATAAGATCTCTCAATTTGAGAGGATCAAGTAAGGACAGATGAACGTTAGCAAATATGAAGCTAAGTTCATGGAGTTGTTGTGGTTTTGTCCGCAAATGGCAGTTAGTGATGAGGAAAGAATTCAGCATTTTGATAAGGGGTTGAACGCTGAACTAACCACTCATGTGTCTTCTTTAGAGAACAAGGAGAGGTTTGCTACCTTTTTGGTGTCGGTAAGGAGGATAGAGAGGTCTGAAATCGAGAAACGACAAACTAGTGGCAAGAAGGTGTACACACAGACTCAAAAACAAAGGTCCGAAAGTTTTAAGAAGCCGAGATTTTTTGCATCGGCAACATCATCAAGATTCCATACCCAGACACAATGGATGTCAAGAAGGGATAGGGATCGAAGTAATGTTCCAAATAGAGCCTCGAACATAGCATCAACATCGGTAACTAGACCTCACAGACCCTATTTTGCACCTAGGATCTGTTATCAATGTAGACAACCGGGACATCTAGTAAATGATTGTCCAGGCGGGAATTCAATGATGACTCAACCTCAGGGGGAGAGTCAACAAGGACCACAAAGGAGGCAGTTTTCTAGTAACAATAGAGGACCTGGACATACGTCCCAGACAGGTCATATGAAATAGTTTTGTTTTGATACTTCATATCATGATTCTATGTGTTAAAGATATGAAAGTAGTTATTTTTGAACTTCCTTTGACTAGTCCTATAAGGACACAAGGAAGATGAGAATCTACATCTTATTCAGTATTTCTTAAAATGCTTTATATCCTCTCTTATCTTTGTGATACAAGATGAGATATAGAAGTGATGCCTGGAGAAAATCTAGGAAATGGAAAATCTTGTGTGTATAATGATATGAAAAGTGAGGAATATGATAGAAAATAAAGTGCATACTACTTAATCTCAATACATATATACCCTGGCCAGGTATATGATTATTGAAGATAAGGCAAGTATGAAACTCTTAGATTGTTATCTTTTTGATTACTCTGATCAAGTAGTCATTCTGAAACAATCTAGAGAGTATAATGCAACTAAAAATAAGAGCTATGTGAACATTCTCAACTAAAAGGAAAAGCTATGTGAACATTCCCAACTAAAAGGAAAAGCTATGTGAACATTCCCAACTAAAAAGAAGAGCTATGTGAACATTCTCAACTAAAAGGAAAAGCTATGTGAACATTCCCAACTAAAAAGAAGAGATATGTGAACATTCTCAACTAAAAAGAAGAGCTATGTGAACATTCTCAACTAAAAGGAAAAGCTATGTGAACATTCCCAACTAAAAGGAAAAGCTATGTGAACATTCCCAACTAAAAGGAAAAGCTATGTGAACATTCTTAACTAAAAAGAAGAGTTATGTGAACATTCCCAAATAAAAAGAAGAGCTATGTGAACATTCTCAACTAAAAAGAAGAGCTATGTGAACATTCTCAACTAAAAAGAAGAGCTATGTGAACATTCTCAACTAAAAGGAAAATCTATGTGAACATTCCCAACTAAAAGGAAAAGCTATGTGAACATTCCCAACTAAAAGGAAAAGCTATGTGAACATTCCCAACTAATAGGAAAAGCTATGTGAACATTTGAAACTAAAAAGAAGAGCTATGTGAACATTCCCAACTAAAAAGAAGAGCTATGTGAACATTCTCAACTAAAAAGAAGAGCTATGTGAACATTCTCAACTAAAAGGAAAAGCTATGTGAACATTCCCAACTAAAAAGAAGAGCTATGTGAACATTCTCAACTAAAAAGAATAGCTATGTGAACATTCTCAACTAAAAGGAAAAGCTATGTGAACATTCCCAATAAAAAGGAAAAGCTAAGTGAACATTCCAAAGTACATAGAGTTTGCTAAGTGAACTTTATGAATAAAGGATTACTGAATGAATTATCTCCGTTAGATATATATATGTTTTTCCTTTTGATAAATATTCTTGGGTGGTGATAGAAGTATGCTCTTTTATGCTTTTTCCTTTCAATAATATGGACATCATATGTTAGGAGTTTATGCTTTGCATAAACATAAACATTGATAAGGTTGAACTAATGAAAGGAACCTTGTGTGGATTATAGATCCATGATACCTCCATGATATTAAGATATTATGTGGAGACTTGAGAGTATGACAAATGAATAAATCTGTTCCTCCTTTTTCCTAGGATTTTGGGGATGAAATCCTTGTAAGGGGTGGATAATTTCTAACATCCCTGACCTGGGTTATGTGTTAACCCTATATGTTTTGCCTAATAAGGTTGAGTATATGTTTAATATTATCTTGGGAAAAGTAATTAGGGATCATGAGAAACTTATGTTTCAATTTTGGTCATGTTTGAACAATGTTGAAGCAATGTTTGCTTATTTTGGACTAAAGTGCAAATTGCCCAAGTTGAGGGGTTAAATTGAAAATGTTGCATGATAAGATTTTACTCTGATGTTGAGACATCATAAGAATGAATATGATGTAGTGGTATGGTTTTCACAAGCTTGGGCACCAAGATTAAGCTTGTATAGCAATCCTTGTGCATTATAACCTAGTTTTGGTGTAATGTGCAAATTACTCAAAACCTAGGGTTCAATATGCAAATTACCACTTCAAAAAGGTCCCTAATGTTTCCTGGCATCTTTTAGAGAAAATAAAATGAGAGGGACGCCTCATTTGAATTAAGTTGGAGGAGAGAGAATCTTGATATTAAAATAATCAAGATTTAATCCTAAGTGAAACCCTAATTCAATTTAAGGCAAAAATGAATGTATTAATTAAAGGGCCTTCAACCAAAATTAAAATGGTTGGATTCATATATGTGTGGATGATCTTAAAGCCTTGCAAAGGCACGAGCATATCCTAAGGAGGTGAAATTCCACTCACCATTATAATAAGAAAAAGAATTTCCACTCAAATATGGATATTCTTATTATAAGGGTTAAGGTGCTTAATTTATTTTCCCTTAATTCATGGATAATGGAAGGGAACTCGGTGGGGATAGAGATTAACTTGCATGCAAGAAACCAAGGGGGAAGTGGTGGCAACAAGTTTGGAATTAAAACACTTTTATAAAGAATTTTCTCTCTCATCTATTTTCTTATAAAAGTACCTTTTCCAAGCCAAAACAAAGGCTTTTTCGGATTCTTTTCTTTCCCCTTGCTTGGAAAACGACCAAGGAGCTGTGGAGCATCAGTAGGACGACCCCCAACCTATTGGTAAGGTTCTTGACCTTCTTTCACCTTGAATCCATGGTGAAAATCGAAAATCAATGCATAAATTCTTCATATCTCGATCCCCTCTTCATTTCTAACAAATTCTTTTCACTCAAAGCTTGAGGATGACCCTTTTAATAGTGAATTGAGTTGCATCCACCATTGTTTCCGTGATCTTGGAGCTTTTGAGCTCAATTCGAGGCGGGTTTTATAACTTGAACCCTTAATTTTATTATTGCAGTCAATTCCTTATCAATTGGTGATCATTTCTACATTTCCGAAATTAAGTTTGGTTGATTGATGCAATCTCCATGGAAATCATAGTAGATTTCGTGAGTTTGGAGCTTGATGATGATGACATCATCATAAGCACACACCTCCCCAAATATCTAGGGCAAACAATTTCAATGTTGAGTCCAAACGGTTTCACCAAACCGTTTGGTGGTTTGGTTTCCAAACCATTTGGAATGGTTGACCGTTTGAGATGGTTGACCATTTGAAGATATATGCTGTGGTGCTTGGATTTTGATCCGAAATTGGTTTTATCTTGAAGGTTTCAATTGTGAATGATTACTTAATTGCAAACCCTAATCGACTAAGTGTTGAATTTCCAATTAATTGAGATGTTGTTTTGGGTTGATTGACCCAAACAGTTTCAAAACTATTCGGGGATCACCCAAACAGTCTCAAAGACAGTTTGGGGGTCACCCAAGACCGTTTGGAGGTCTAGGGTTAAGTATGGCTAAGCGTTTGAAGGTCCAAAGGTACCAAATTGAATTGCAACTAAGTGTTGATTTGATAATCAATCCAATGGTCCAAAACCCTAATTGGATGTCATGGTTTTTGATGATGGAATGGGAAAACGGTCTCAAGACCGTTTGCAGATCAACCAAAAAGTCTCAAGACCGTTTGGTGGTCTTCAAAGACCGTTTTAGGTCAGGTCATATCATATGATGATGATAGTTCATTGATTTCAATTGATTTGATTCCACAATGTCAACCATTGATGGATCCTCGATTTCAAACCCTAAGTGATGGTTTCTTGATTATCAAACCTAGTTAAATTGGGTTCAAAACCCTAAATTGAAGGTCTAATTCAATGGTGATTCAGTGGTCCAATTGATGAATGCTTTAGTGGTTCAATTTATAATTGGTCCACGGTTTGAAACATTGAGTCGATTGAGTGTTGAAGTGCCTTTTTGGTCCATGCGGTTTTGAGAAGGTTTGGGACAAAATGATCTCAAGACCGTTTGGGACCAAATGATCTCAAGACCATTTGGGACCAAACGATCTCAAACTGTTTGGAGACCCAAAGTGCAAACTGTTTCAATACATACTTTGTCCAATTGGTTTCAAGTATAACTTGTTCAATTGGTTTTCAACCAATTGATGTATGAGAAGCAAGATCATTGAGGGTCTAAGTAATTAACTTTGTGAAGATCGACATGGTTAATCCATTTGAATATATCATGTATTGAAGGTCCAATATGGTGAACCTATTTAGATACTTAATGCATTTGAAGATTTCAATGGTTAACCCAATTGATCACTTTGTGGGATTGAAAGTTTAATTGGTCAATTCTTTTGAATTCCTTATATAATTGATGGTTTAATCGATTAAACCATTTGGAAATCTAATATGATCAAAGGTCAATTAGATATTAGATTATTAAAGATGTAGCCCATGATGATTGTGAAGGTTAACCCTAGCTATGTGTAATATAGTGAAGAGTTGACCTAGATTAATCTTGAAGTAGCTAACATCCTAAAGAGGATGAGAGAGAGAATGAGAGAGATGAATGCTTATATAAATAAGCCCTAATTCTCTCATTATGAGTAAACTATGTGATAAGGGTAGATCCATAATAATGAGATCATGAAACCCTAATTAGAGCAATGCTATGTGTGAAACCCTAATTAGAGCAATGCTATGTGTGAAACCCTAATTAGAGCAATGCTATGTGTGAAACCCTAATTAGAGCAATGCTATGTGTGAAACCCTAATTAGAGCAATGCTATGTGTGAAACTCTAATTACAAAAAAGCTATGTGTGAAACCCTAATCTAGGGAAAAGCTGAGTGTAATCATAAATCCAGGGTGATGATGTAATCCTAACTTAGTGTAACAATGAAGGAAACCCTAATTTAGTGGGAATTGTACATACTAACCCTAATTTGGGAATAAGGTAAGAGAAACCTTACTTGGATGTGAATAGAAAACCTTAATCCCTAAAATGGGGTAAGGTGCATGAAACCCTAATATAGGGTAGTGCCACTAATCCTATGTGAAGACCTAACACTGGGTGATGTGTTGTGAAATCTTAATTTCATATAATACTAGGTGAATCCTTGATATAGAAGGATGATTATATGAAACTCTATTGAAGAGTATTACTATGTGAAATCCATAAATGTATGGAATATTCTATGTGAATCATCAAATTATAAATATGGAGAATACTATTCCTAATAATGGAATAGTGATTAATGTTATGAAAAATGTAACACCTAGAGAGGTTGATAATGAATATCCTTATATTAATAGTTCTTAACTCAAGGAAGAGTCCATAGTATTGGCAATAGTTGTATATTCTAAGTGAGTGACTAATGACCAATACTTTACATGATAAATGTGATGAACTAGTGCATAAAGTATTAGGATGGGGAAAACCCTAATAAAAGCTAAGTGTATGAACTCAAGTAAGATAAAGGTGTTGAGGGAAGTGATACATCAAGATATGATAGATATCACATCCAACACCCCAATACTGGTATACCTTGATGTGTTATAAGTCCAAGATAATTGGATGAATGACACATGAGATGTTTCATGACAATGGTTACATTGAGATGTAATGTACTCTGTTGAATGTAGGCTAACATTCCTTACAAAAAGGTTAATCCAAACCTATAAACTATGATGTAATCATATTCTAGAAAAGATGAGAGAGAAACTCATACTTTGTGTTGATAATACATTCAATGATGAATGATGAGAATAAATAGGTATGATTGAATACTTATGTTATCCATATTGATTCATTGTTATGTGAACCCTAATATAGGGTAATGCTATGTGAAACCTAATTACAGGGTACTGCTATGTGAAACCCTAATACAAAGTGATGATATGTGAAGTTCTAACACAATGTTATCCTATGTGAAGCTCAAATACAGACAAACGGGTTAGGAATGTAATAAGATAACCCTTGTATTGCATAGTACTGATATGTAATGGTATCATGATTACTAATCATGCATATATGTTGAGATGACGAGCATATCCAGGTATGAGCTATGATGTTCTGTAAACTGAAAATGTTCTATAGGCCTTATAAGCCTTCATATGTTTTGTTGCTTAGTGAGAGGTAACCTACAATTAATAAGTCCTATGTGTCACATGATGTGCTAATTAGCTTAGATTTTTTATGAACTTTGTGTACTATGTGCAATGCTTTGTGTAGAAAGAAATATAATGTCCCTGGGTCAGATGATATGAAGGTATGAAGTTACCTAATAAGTGGTAACAAGTGTTATATGATGAGATAAGGGTTCAAATACCCAGATTCTATAATCATGATAATAAACTTATTAAGAAGTGGAAATGTACTTGATGAGTTGAGGCACTAAGATCCCAACACTTTGTGAAAAGAGTATGGCTACAAGCCATGACTCCCCAATGACAATACCAGGCATTAGATATATGATCTAAGCCTGAAGAGAGTTAATTTTGTGGTAATGATTCTATAGTGAATAAATATTATACATGTTCTTCATATTCCTTAAAGGATAAGTGACATGTTGATTCTATCAAGTTATAGCTGCAATGCTTCTGATAAGAATAATGTTCTAATTTGTTAGACATTAAAATAATTGTTGTCAAATAAATATGACTCCTCTATTCATATCTATCTTCTTAAGCTACAATAATAATGTTTCTGGCGGAGAGTTATATCTCTCGTTGGGGCAATTTACAATTCTCTCACCCCTGTGGGAATCACATTTTTAGGTGGACGCGGACGAGGAGGCAGGAATCCTTTAGTAGGTGAAGAACAGCAACAGCAGCAGCAGGGACAGTAGTGAGGTCTCAGGTGGAGACACTAGCTGTTATGCCTTGTATAGATGTACATAGAGTCCTATGTGTCATCTCTGTACTCTTAGGTCCTCGAAGTAGTAGTTAGTGATTTCGAGATTTTGGCTCAGTACCTCATGATTTTCATACTTCCTGTGTTTAGTTTAATAGGGAAGTTGATACTTGTAATTCACAGAAAGAGATGATACAAGATATGTACTTTTGAAAAATAGAATGTAAATGTGTTACTTTTGTTATATGTGAGAAAGTTTTTACTTGATGGATCTTTTGATAAAAAGATTTTAATTTTTAGTGATTTTTGGTAATCCGCTGCTTAGTGAACGCTTCCACATTAGTTAATTATGTTTTTTATGAGTTGTATGCCACAGAAGAAGTGTAGAAGAGAGTTCAGATTAGAATGCAACTTGATTTACAATTCAGTGAACTGGGTTGTTCTCTCTATCAAACTCCGCTCAAATAATGACGTGATGAGGATCCGGTGGGGGGTTTCATGCTATTGTTCCAGAAATCAGTTAGGAAGCATGACGTGTTTGATCCCTATCAGTTTGACAGACACTTATCATTTTTGCAAAAGTATCACGATGTTAGGAATCATAAGCTTCACAAGATGATTTCAATCAACATGCTTTGTTTCAAAAAGTGGTCCTTTTGAGGGTTTACTTCGAATAAGGAGGATATAATGATTTAAAATGCATAGTAGGTTAGAGAGTGACTTTTTAATGAAATAGGAAGTGTCAAAAATTCATCAAGTATCTGTTCAATTTCTTTGAAAAATATTAAAGAATTTTGAAAATTTTGAAAATTTTTATCAAGAATGAGACAGTAAAAACTTAAGTATGAAAAGGATGGGTGTAGGTGGAAAGTGAGGTATGTACCACCCACCCTCCACCCCGAACATAGAGATTTGCTCGTCCTGAGAAAACCCTAAATCCAAGATGAAGGGGAAAATTCATGCCAGATTGACCACCATATGTGGTTGCGTTCCTATCAGCGCGTGACTTCTTATCTGAAAATCTCAAAGGTGATGAGCAATTAGATCTGAAAATAGCATCTTGCGATGCAAATTTTATTTAATGAAAAATAAACTAGACGGTAAAATCATAATTGAAGAAACATTCTAATTTGAAAAGAAAAGTAAGACAGATTTATTGATCGGGTTGCCTCTCGGCAAGCGCCTTTGTTTTATGTCGATGGCTCGACTGAATCCTTCAGATTTACAGTGGATTCTTTGTATTGGTGAGTTCCAACATTGCTTCAGTGCCTATGTCAGTTGAGGTAAAATATCTCTTTAAGCGGTGACCATTTTTTATAAATTCACCTAACTTTTCATTCCACAATGAGAAGGCACCATGTGGGAAGATGCTCTTGATGATGTATGGTCCAGACCAGCGTGAGCGGAGTTTTCCTGGGAATAACTTCAATCTTGAATTGAATAGCAGAACTTGGTCTCCCACCTGTATGTCTTTTCTTTTTAGATGTCCATCGTGCCAAAGTTTTTTGTGTTCTTTGTAGATTCGTGCATTCTCATAAGTTGTCATCCTGAGTTCATCGAGCTCTTGGAGTTGTAGAATTCTGGCTTGGCCTGCTTCTTTCATATCAAAGTTTAGTTGTTTAATTTCCCACCATGCCTTGTGTTCCAATTCAACTGGCAGGTGGCAAGCCTTTCCATATAGTAATCGAAAAGGTGTAGTCCCAAGGGGAGTTTTATAAGCAGTTCGATAGGCCCATAATGTGTCGTTGATTTTCTCTGACCAATCTTTCCGATTGCGGCCAACTGTCTTTTCTAAGATACTCTTGAGTTGACGATTAGAAACCTCCACCAATCCACTTGTCTGTGGATGGTAGAGTGAGGCTACCTTGTGAGTAACACCATACTTCTTTAGAAAGGCTTCGAAGCTTCTTTCAAGAAAATGGGAGCCTCCGTCAGATATCACCGTGCGTGGGGTGCCAAAATAGGGAAAGATAATATCCTTGAATAATTTGATGACTGGTTTGGAATTACTAGTGACGGTTGGTATGGCTTCAACCCATTTTGAGATGTAGTCCACCACCACTAGGATGTATGAAAATCCATGACAAGATGGGAATGGACCCATGTAGTCCACCCCCCATACATCAAATATTTCCACTTCTTGCCATAGATTCAGCGGAATCTCATCTCTCTTTGTTATATTGCATGACCTTTGACATTTGTCACATGATAGGAAAAATTCAAAGGAATCCTTGAATATGGTTGGCCAGAAGAATCCACATTGTAAAACCTTCAAGGCAGTCTTTTTACAACTCATATGTCCTCCCACTGGTCCCGAGTGACATTGTTCCAAAATGAGTTGAGCTTCTTCTTCGGCGATGCATCATCTATACAGACCATCAACACATACTTTGAAGAGGTATGGATTATCCCATCGATATTGCTTCACATCATGCATGAACTTCTTCAGTGCATTCCCAGTGCATTGAGGATGGATAATCCCAGCAGCAAGGTAGTTCACCAAATCCAAGTACCATGGTATAGCTTCTGAGACCTTCATTAGTTGATCATCCGACAGGGAATCATTGATCGGAATCTTCTCAGTATCCAAAGTGTGTATGCGAATGAGGTGGTCTACTACAACATTCTCTATACCTTTTTATCTCTTATCTCTAAATCAAATTCTTGTAATAGGAGGATCCATCTAATAAACCTAGGTTTTGCATCTTTCTTTGCCAAAAGGTAACAAATGGCAGTGTGGTCTGTGTAGACAATGACCTTTGAACCAATTAGGTAGGATTTGAACTTGTCAAAGGCATACACGACTGCTAGAAGTTCTTTATCTATGGTTGCATAATTCCTCTGGGCTTCATCGAGAGTTTTTGATGCATAATAGATCACATAGTGTTTCTTCTCTATACATTGCCCTAAAACAGCGCCCACAACATAGTCATTGGCATCACACATAATTTCAAAAGGGTGGTCCCAGTTGGGAGCTCTAATGATGGGTGTTGTTGTGAGAGCATGCTTTAGTGTGTTGAAGCTTTTTACACATTATTCATCAAAATTGAATTCAACATCTTTCACTAAAAAATTTGTCATTGGCTGGGTTATCTTGGAAAAGTCCTTTATGAATCTTTTATAAAATCCTGCATGACCTAGGAAAGCACGGATTTCTTTTACATTTGTTGGGATAGCCAGTTTAGAAATCACTTCAATCTTGACTTTATCTACTTCAATTCCTCTATTGCTGACCCTATGGCCGAGGACAATGCCTTCCTTTACCATAAAATGGCACTTTTCCCAATTCAGCACAAGATGTGCTTCTTCACAATGTTTGAGGACCAGAGAGAGGTGCTTTAAACATGAATCGAATGAGTCTCCATATATACAATAATCATCCATGAAAACCTCCATAATTGTTTCAGTAAGACCAGCGAATATGGCATCCATGCAACGGTGAAAAGTTGTGGGTGCATTACAGAGACCAAACGGCATTCTTTTAAATGCGTATGTTCCGAATGGGCAGGTAAAAGTAGTTTTCTCTTGGTCATCTGGATGTATTGGTATTTGATAGAATCCAGAGTAACCGTCAAGATAACATAAATATTCTTGGTGAGCTAACCTTTCTAGGACTTGATCAAGGAAAGGCATTGGAAAATGATCTTTTCGAGTTTTTTATCAAATTGTCTGCAAGCTGTATAGTCATGCCAGTAGGAAGCAATTCTGCAAACCCTAGTCTTTTGCATAGGCTAAGTGGCATAATTGAGATGCTTGCGCCAAGATCTGCCAATCCTTTCTTGCATGATGAGTCGCAAATGTGACATGAAATTCCAAAGGATCCCGGGTCTTTTTGTTTCTTGGGCATCTTGCTCAATATGATATCAGATGTAGTTGTAGCCAGTTTTACTATCTCATACTCTTCAATTATATACTTCCTGGTGAGGAGTGACTTTAAGTACTTTGTCCATGCCGATATCTCAGCCATAGCATCCAAAAAGGGTATATCAACATGAAGTTTCTTCATAGCTTCTTTAAATTTATTGAATCGAGTATCAAGCTTGGTTTATCTTAGATGATCTGGGAAAGGTATATGAGTCTTGTATACAGGAATATCAGGTTCTGGTGTTTCAATTTCTTCATCAGTAGGTTCCTCAGGATTTCCCTTATCTGTCTTATCAACTTGAGATTATAGTGTCGTTGAGTCTTGGGCAATTACAGGTTCATCCTCGTCTGTAATAACCACAGGTATCTTTTCAGGGGGATTTGAATAGTATTTCCCTGGCCTAGTGGTGACTACCTTCAACTATTCAGGATGCTTAGAATTGTTCTCAGGTTGGCCAGCAAAGGTTCCAACAGGTGCTTTATGCTAGCTGCAAGTTGAGCTAATTGAGATTCAATAGCCTTTTGATGAGCTTGTTGGTTAGCTATCATAGTATGTTGAGTTTGCAACATCTTTTCAATGGTTGATAGCTTGTCATCAGAAGAGACAGGTCCTACTTGTTGTCATTGTTGTTGATTAAGATTCTGATACTGAGAGTTGTTTTGGTAATTATTGTAGTTCCTATTCTAAAAGTTCCCCTTGAAATTTCCATGATTCCCAAAATTATGTTGTTGATTATATTGGAATCCTGGTGGGCCTCTTGGTTGATTGTTTGAACCAAATTGGTGCAAGTTTACTGCTCTAGAGGGGTTTCCGTATTGAAAACTAGGATGGTTCCTATTCTAAATCGGATTGTAATAACTTTGACCAGGAATGGTGTTGATAGCATTAAGATTTTCCATCTGACCATTATCTCTTTGTCCACACATGTTGCTTAGAACAACATCATAGAGAATATTGCATGATAAGGTGGAATGATCAGTGCTCTTACATGCTTCACAGAATAGGGAAGCGGACTTGACCTATTCCAGTTGTCGAGTGGGTGAACGTCCTCTTCCAATAGCAGCAAGAGATGATTCAATATGGTCTTGCTTGGCAACTAAGAGCTTCAAGGTTTCAGAGATAGACTTGTACTCGGGAGTAGCTTTTTCCATAGATACTTTCAAAACTCCTTTACCTACAGATCTACCCCAATTGGCTTGATTTTTTGCTCCCAGGGTAACGACTCTCCATGTGCTGTCATAACTTTGACGCATGAAGTTTCCTCCAGATGAGGAATCTTGGAATCTCTTAATATCATCATCCACACCCCTATAGAAAATCTTAATAAGTTGGTTCTTGGGAATTCCATGGTGTGGACACTTGCGTAGAAGCTCTTTGTATCTATCCCAGGCTTCAGCAAGGGTTTCTCCTAGAACTTGAGTGAAATTCATTTTTCGTCCTCTGATTTCATAGGTAAGAGATGGAGGGTAGAATTTTTCTAGAAACACATTTTGGAGTTGTTCCCCGGTGGTGATGGGAATTTCACTTTGCAACGAATTGTACCAACTTATGGCGCTGTCAGCAAGGGAGTACTTGAAGAGACGGAGTTGAATGGCATCATTTGTGACTCCATATTGTTTTGTCATGACACATAGATCAATAAACCTCAGAAGATGTTCTTGGTTGTCTTCTCCTTGCTTGCCATAGAAAGGGTTATTCTAAAGTAGGGTGATCCAATGCACTCTTATCTCCAAATTAGTAGTGTTGATAGGAGGAGGTTGTACTGGATGATGAACATTCACAACTTTAGGGATTGAGAACTCTCTAAGATCCTTTTATAGTTCAGCCACTTGCACTGCTAGGATTTCCTATTGAACTGCAGCCCTGGCTTCCTGCATGAGCCTCTCACTCTGTGCATTTATGTCTTGAGCCACCCTTTGGGCTACTTCCTCTTCCTAAGCCATCCTTGCTTGATTTTCTCGGATCTGGCGATGAAAAGTTCTGTCTCTCTCCGGATCAAAGCTCGTTGTTAGTCCGGTGCTGTCTGAATGGTGCATGCACTACGCCTTGGATTGTACCGAAATTAGAAAGATTTTGAAAGTGAGAACCACAGAGTAAAGTTAAATTTCAAGTAGATGATCGATTGTGTCAAAAGAAAAAGCAAAATCCTTTTTTAGTCTTAAAAGAACTAGCTTTGACTAACTGATTCCGTTGTCCCCGGCAACGACGCCAAAATTTGACGTGGGATTTTATCGCACTAACAAACTAACTCAAGGTTGAAATCCTTGAGCATTTACCAAAACAAAAGTGTAATAATACCACCTACAAGCGGATAAATCTTATCAAAGTATAGTTAAGGATCGAACCCAAAGGACAACGTTTTTAAGAATCTTTGTCAATCTTGTTTAGTTCGAGTTAAGGCTAATATTTAAAATGATTGGTTGATGTGAGATTACTTAAACTAATTGCAAGAAAGTAAAAGCTAAATTAAGGTTGGGTTTAGATCAATGATATGGAATCACTGGGATGGTATCAGGTTTCACCACCGCTACGCATGCAAACACATTCAATCACAAACAATCCAGGCAAGATAAAATGATCCAAATGGAGTTACTACAGAACCCCCCATACGGGCGTTAGGTTCACGTAAGCATCACCTTAGGCATTAGATGTCTCGTCACCAACCAGATCACTCACTTATAGCTCCGAAGATACAGAAATTTGACGATGGTTGAGGGCCCCCTATACAGGAGTTAGGCACACAGAAGCGTCACTGAAGGCTAGATGGCTCGTCCCCTCACGGATCATACACTTACGACCTCAAAGAAATCCCATTCTATTTCTAGTTTGGGAGTCAACCGCATTAATCGATAAGCAAGTAGGTGATAGATCTTCAAACTAACATCGACGATAAACAAAGATGAAGCAAAATCCAACTAAGGTTGTGGTCCTCCCTGAGGGATGTTTAGACAACAAAAGCATCACCGTAGGCTAGATGTCTCGTCCCCTAATAGATCATACAATTACGACCTCAAGGAATCTTATCGGAAGTTCTCATCAAAGAGTCAAACTTTGTAAACCACCATTCCGTCCCACATATAGAACACTTCGCAATATAGGAAAGAACAAGATGAAAGAAAGTAGATAATCAACTACAAGCATACCAATTAATAATGAAATGGAAAGTTATATACATTGCCATGGAGAGTTTAACAAAAGAACATGATTTGCATGGGAAGCGGGGCTAATCCCCGCACCCTGGTGAAAAGGGACTACTCGCTCATGATGTGAGAAACAAGAAGAGTAAGAAAGAGAGAGGAATCCACCATGAACTCAGTGCAGAAGGTAGTCACAACTCGGTGAAGAAGATACGGCCTTCTACGTCATGTCAGAGCAGATCTAGACACAAACGGGAGATGTCAAGACAGACCGGACAGTCTCCCTCGCTCCGTCTTCGTTCCCTCCTCAGCCTCCTTGGTTGCAACACAGGAAGTTGGTGGAATGAAACTGGCGTGGATTGGACTGGATTTGGATAGGACCTGTGTATAGGCAGCCTGTCAGCGTCCCAGAACTGATGCCCCAAATGAGGACCCTAGTGGTCCTATTTATAGGGACGGGGCTGGTCTTCACGTTTATGGTGTTTTTCCAGTCCAATCGGTTTGGCTAATATTTTTGCTCAAACGGTCTTGTAGAGTTTGACCAAACGATCTTGAGCAGCAAACGGTTTGGAAACTGAATAAGACCAAGTGGTCTGGAGCAACAAATGGTTTGGAAACTGAATGAGACCAAATGGTCTCATAGACCGTTTGCTTTCCTCCAAACGATCTTGTACAAATAGGGCAAACGGTCTTGGTGTTCATTTAGTCCCTATGCACAGCAGTGAATCGGTTTGAGCAAAGGGTCAGCCCTCATGAAATGGTCTTCTCATGCTGGTAGTCAAACGGTCTGTAAACCGTTCGAAAAATCAAATGGTCTTCAGCTCATCCAAACTCGATCGGTCAGTAATATCTTCCTCAAACGGTATCTAGGTACCAACCATTCGGTCTTGTGCTCCATTCAATCTTCACATAGCTTGCAAGAGGCCAAACGGTCTTGGCAGCTTGTTGGATTTGCAACTGAGATCTCCATTCAAGTTGTGGTTGTGCTTCCATGCAATCAGATTGTAGCTGAGTGCCATGACAGGGGTTGTTGTTGGGCGGAGGCAGAGATGCTATGGAGCAGGTTCCTAGCGGTTGTAATGGGAAGAAGAAGAAGGGAGGGCAGATTTGCATGTTACTGGAGGTAGAAGATGATGCACCACGGCCATGGCAAGGCACCACAGTCATGGTGATGTCGCTGTCCCACGGTCGTGTCGCCTTGCACAGGTGTGGTCGGTGAGTAAATTGGCTCTGATGGCATTGTGCCACGGTCATGGCGTGACACCACGGTCGTGGTGAGGTAGCTGTCACACGGTCGTGCTGCCTCACACGGGTGTGGCGGGTGAAAGAGGGTCGATGCAGGTTTTTACGCCACGGTCGTGGTGTGTCAAACACAGTCGTGGCGATGGGAGGCTTGACACTATTTGGCGATGCACCACAGTCGTGGTGAGGAGAACACGGTCATGGCGATTGTTTTGCTTCATGATCTTGATCTGTTGTTGCACAGGCTCAAGTTAAACTCCAAATGGTTTCTGCTAGTCTATCGGTTTTGAGACCGTTTGGACTCAAACGGTCTTGAGACCGAATGGGCTCAAACGGTCTTGAGACCGAATGGGCTCAAACGGTCTAGCGACCGAATGGGCTCAAGCGGTCTTAAGACTGAACGGGCTCAAACGGTCTTGAGACCAAATGGGCTGGAATTGCTTGGTTATATTTCTTGATCAGAGCTAAAGGTGAGTGAAGGCTGACCCCAACTACTTGTTCAGCTTTATCAAAACCTACATTAAATCAACCATATTTAGTTAAAACCTTGATAATCAAATCAATTAAGTAGTTTTGCACATTATGATTCATATTGATATTTAATGAGTGAAATAGTATATATAGAGTTGAATTTGTCCCAAAGTGATAATTGAATTCCATGATGAATATGCATTCATCAATATATCACTGTCATCTAGAGCGCATAAATAGAAAATGCATTTCTAGAATCCATATGATGGTTATCTGGACTCTTATGGTTATTGATCCAATAGAGACATCCATGTCTTATTTGTTGTGCAATTTGAAAAAAGCATCTTCATTAGATGTAGTGGGATATCTATTACTCCATTAGGACTAGTACATAAATGAATGCTAAATATTACAAGTACCTCATCATATGTACTAATGCGATCAATAGATATTGAAATTTGTATGTAATGAAATACAAGTTTGAATCTCTTGAAGTGTTCAAGGAGATCATAAATGAAGTATGTAACTAACTTGGTAAAAGTATTAAGATACCTCGATATGATCGATGTTTAAATACATAAACCAAGAGTTTGAGGACCTTCTAGGAGATCATGATAGTGTATCATAATGTACTCCACCTGAAACATATTGATGTGTCAGAAAGAAGGTATCACACCCTTTTAAGTCATGGTGAGATTATCAATAAAATCTAGTTGATCTTACAATTTCTTTTGGGAACATGGTTAAACAATTAAAATAATGTACAGTCTAAAATGATTCAAAAGACTTCATATGAAATATAGCACGAGAAGTGTCCCAATATGTCTTTTTTAGGGATTAGGATTGAAGGCTTATATAAGAAAAAAGTTTCTTAAACGGCTTTTTCCCCAAATCATATGAATGTTATCTTGTTGAATACTACTTATATTCCAACACAACAACAAAATGTTTGTTTCTAGGATGGATGAATTGCTAAATGAAAATTAGTTCCAAGGGAATCAGTGGGAGTAAAAGTAGAAATCAAAATGTTCGAGGCAAATGAGAAAATATTGAGCCTAAAGAGGTACAATAGGAACAAGGAGAATCATAAGTTGTTGTGGAATCTCAAGTTCCTTATGTAAACACAGAATTCATGGTCCTAGTAGAACACGCCTTAATTTTGATAGATCATGATATCTTATAACTCAAAAGGCATGCGAGTTGATCATAGAGATGAGTCAACAACCTACCTAGAAACTATTGAGGGACTAGAATCTGAGAAATGACTTGACGCCATAAGTTTAATGATGGAATCCATGTAAACCAACAAGGTATGACCTTGGTAGATCCACATGAAGGAGTAAAACCCATTGGGTGAATTTGGGTCTTTATAAGAAGACCAACATGGAAGGGTAGATTGGTTGCAAATAATTTCAAACTAGTTCAAGTTGTTGAACATGATGAAGTCCTTTTACCAGTTACCAAGGGTAAATCCATCTGGATCATGCTTGTTGTGGCAACCTAGTATGACTGTGAGATTTTTCATATGGATTATTAAAATTGCATTCCTTAATTGGAATAGTTAAGAGGATGTGTATGTGACACAACCTACTGGTTTTATAAGTCCATTAATGCAAATAAAGTCGATAAGCTACAAAGGTCAATCTTTGGATTGAAGAAAGCATCTCAGAGTTGGAATCTTCTATTTGATAAGATAGTCAAAGGTTTGATTTGAGTCAGAATCAAGATGGATTATGTGATTACAAAAGATTCAGTGGGAGTGTATTTATATTCCATATAATGATGAAGAATAATTTCCTTATCCTACAAATGTTAAAACCTATCAAGGAAAGTACCTTCTATATGAAGGGTTTAGCCAAAACATCCTATGTGATAGGGATAGAGGTCTATAGAGATAGATCTAGAAATATTCTTGACCTAAGTAAGAGCACATTGTTGGAAAAATGTTGAAAGGTTCAGCAAGCAAGAATTAATCAGAGAAAATGTGTCCATGATCCATGGAGTTAGTCTCTTAGGAGCCAAGTGTCCCAATTCTTATGAAGAATAGGAACACATGGGTAGATGCTATATGCATTTTGTAATTGGATCTATCTTGAATGCAGTGATATGTAATTATACCATTATCTTTTTTTTTGAAGTAGGTAAATATTAGTTATACCATTATCTCATATGTATTGGACATGATGAGAAGATATCCAGTAATCTCATGTGTATTAGACATGAAGGATATCCAGTCATGTCATATGTATTTGACATGATTGGAAGACACATATATACCTACCTAGAAATCTCATACGTATTGGACATGATGAGAGGGTATATGTCAGATGTCGGTGAAAGTCACTAGACCTCCATACAGAACATCTTTAAGTTCTTATGAAGCACTAATATGATCGGTTCTTTGGTTATGGTAGTAAGGAAGAGTTGGATGTAAAGAGTTACATTGATGCAAGATTCCACACTGAAAAAATGATCACAATAGTGTTTGACATTGAATGAGAACTATAAGATAGAAAGGTTTCTGAGCTAATGAGAGTTGTTCAAATCTACAAAAGAAGCTGAGTATCTCTGTATTATGAGAACAATAGAGGACATTGTATGGATCAAGAAGTTCGTATGGGTGAAGTTGTTTGAGGTTCTAGACCATTGATGACAAAAATGGATCTACTAGTTAGGCTGGTAATCTCGGATAGCTTAGTACTACACTTCAATCTCATATGAGTAGTTATACAATGAAGAGATGACAAAAAATTACAACAAACTAACTTAACGCAAACATTGCTAAACCCGCTATAAAAGCACTTGCACACCAGAAGTGTGATTGTCATGTGAGGTCACTCGGGATGAGATCTGTGGGTGATTGGCTCTAAGTGCAAGTGGGAGTCTGTTGGTATGTATGCCCAGAGAGTCAATCATATGATGATTGCAATGACATAACATATAAATGATTGGATTAATAACATATGCAAGCTTCCAATTTATTTTGTATATTCAGTTATGAGATAATGATTAACATAATAAATGTCTAGAGAACACTATTACTTGATTATGTATGTCTTCAAGTATTAGACTTGGAAGAAATGAGATCATATAGATATTAAGAGTATATATACATATTATCATTATGTCCACGATCGATTGTCATTGTGGAAGGTTGATAGACAACAATGACACATAAGATTAGAGTGTGAGTTGATTGATGACTAAATCTCATTGGTCATGATATGAGAATATCAGACCAAGCACATAGATACATGTTAGAGAATAGTGTATCAGACAGACCCACCGTGAGATTAACACATGGAAGCCATCATCATGGAAGTCATAGTCAGAGCTCACAGTGATGGTGGTGGTTGTGGTTCTTAGATATGAAATCGCTACACTCATCACGTGTCGTTGGGTACACTTTGACATCATCAAACGTAGTCATGAAACATGGGTTGTTATAACAGTGATGATTGGGTGACTTTGACACATGGGGATTGATTGTGAGTCATAGATATGGGATTTGTCCCTCCTATAGGAGTATGATATCCAAGGCCTATTGATTAGCGATACTAAGAAATGTATGGCCATATGCATGTGAGTCAATATATGATAATGAGATTACATATATCTCATGCAGTTTGCTATGGTTCAAGGAATAAGATTGAATAATAATGAGGATGGCTACTCCATGATTCTAGTTCAATCTAGATATCAATTACAAAGGAATGATACAAACATTGTATCACCATACACATATTGTAGGTTGGAGTTTCTCCCCAGCTTTCCATTCACTTAGGTAGCACTGATGTCCGACTAGGCACCGCTTAGTGTATGTGATATCATAAGCTAGTTATGGATATTCACTGCCAACCTCACATGGGACCTATAGGGTCACACACATAGGAACTCATCAATAAGAGGAGTTTGATCTTGAATGATGATTAGATTGATTACTAAAGTAGTTAGGTATTTCATTACATGCAAAAGATTAGCTGACTAGATTGTCAAACGATCAGTTCAAGACTTGAGACTGTTGTTTGGAATGTTAGGTTGATTGTATTGTATATTGGTTGGTATTCTACCTGACCTGGGCTATGAGACTCCTATTTCACCTATGTGAGATGGTCGTCTGGTATGGTTTGAGATGCCCATCTAATTTACACCAAACACCCATTTTGGGGATGCAATTCGATTGGAAAAAGGATTGATGTTGACGTCAAGTTGAATACTAATTGGAATTGAATTGTTGTCATATGTGCTAAAAAGGAAGGTGTGAAACAACCATTTTACTTAGCAAAATGATCGTCTCATGTGCATGACGACCGTCTCACTGAGCGGGATGACCTTTCGACACACACATGTTTTGAAACTTCCAGAATGTTGTGAAAACCTAACCCTAACCCCTCCTATATATAGAAGGGTATTGGGGGACTGGGAACCCTGACCCTAACCCCCCTTATATATAGAAGGGCGTTGGGGGCTTCCCAGACCACAACTACTACACAAACAATTGAGAATCAATTTCTCTAACAATTATTGTCCTCTCTAGTTATAGTAACCACGAGAGCCCAGGTAAGTCCTACCCGATTAGGGAGGGATAGCCACAGGAGAGAAACAATTGAGAATCGTTATTGTGGGAGAGCATGTTGGTGACTAGTACACCAAAGGGAGGGACAACTCCTTCGTGACTATTCCTGCATGATGACATGAGTTCTAATTGGTCTGTGTGGACTACTCTAGAGGCAGGAGTCCTTTGGCTACTGCTAGGAGGGCAACGTCAACTGATAGCCTATAGTGAAATTTGAGGAGCTACTACAACAGTTGTCTGAGTCTGTTGTCCATGGAGGAGGAGTCTGACGAGTCCGAGTGCATCCAGGAGTTGTGAAGACACTATCTAAGACAGAGTACGCATCTACATTGATGAGGATTGTCACTGGACATTTTCCAGGACCAGGTATATCTTTGTGAAACCATCCATTCCATTACATAGTTATCTATGCAATCTGTTGGTTAATGGGAAATATGTCAGTAATTTTTTTTGTTTCCGCTTCCTACCTAATGTCATGTTTCCCGTCACAAAATACACAATCATCTATCATGAAGATGAGAAGGGGAGCAAGGGACATTAAAGGAAAATTCAAGTCTTCTCCTTCCTACACCCGCTCTCAAGCCAATAAGGTTTAAGATAGCCTGTTGGAAAATGAATCACTTGAGGATATAGTAGGTTAAGAACAAAGAAGATATGATTTGAAGTTATTATATGAGTTTTTATTGGTTTAGGTCCATATCCATTAAATGTAATGGGTTATTTTTTGCACCCCTTTTATGTTTTATGTTTTCCTTTATGTAAGGTACATTGTCTACTCTATTTTTGAATAGGTGTAATGTCCCAGGCTTTCAGGCCTCATATAAAATGATCTTAAAATGAATGATTAGACTACCCATATCACCAAGGTGCACCTCCTTTTTAGGGAGCCCATCACTAAAGTATTCCATAGTTAAGTGTTCTCAGCATAGAGTAGTACTAGGATGGGTGACCAGTCGGGAAGTTGACCCTAGCTTGGATGTGAGTGGGGACAAAGCATGAAGTTAAGGCTAGTTGTGGTCTGTGGGACCATTCATCATTCCTGAAACTCAACTAGATCCTAGGGTAGTGGGCCCGAGTGTTACAAATGATATCAGATCTAAAACCCCTTCAGTTGGTGGGGCCTAGATGGGCATGGCATGCCAGTCATTGGGTTGTGCGGTCCATGCATGTTGGAAAGTGTTGTCCAAGGTGATGTAGCCACCCTTGTGCTGGTATTCCGTGATTGGGAGCTGGGTGTCCATGGCCCATTTTGGGTCTACACTGAAATGGGAAAATATTATGAGGTCGTATAGTTTAGCTTGGATGAGGACATCAGGAGTCTAAGTGACCAGGCTGTGTAGTTGAACCTTTGAGTAGTACTAGGATGGGTGACCAGTTGGAAAGTTGACCCCGACTTGCACGTGAGTGAGGATAAAGTGTGCAGTTAAGGCTAGTGGTGGTCTGTGGGGCCAGTCGTCATTCCTGAAATTCTACTAGATCCTAGGGTATTCGGCCCAGGTGTTACAGTAGGTCCCTAATAAAAGCTACTAGTTTTTCCAAAAAAAAGTCACACATTGTGAAATTGATCATTGATCTGACCAAATTGTAGTATTATTACACTCCATATATTAAATTGATATGAAAGTTAGTAAGAGGGCCACTTGATGAGGGATAAAGAATATACTAGAGGAGAGAGAAAATTAAAATTGTCATAGTTTACATGTAAAGGATTCCAACTTTGATCTTGATGATAACCATTTGAAAGCCTTTAATATTCTGAAGAATGCTCTCAATACAACCCCTACAGTCAAAGATCCATATTGGGGCCTACCGTTGAGGTTGATGTGTGATTCAATTTATTACATATTTGGAGTTTTCATGGGATAAAATAATGACAAGAAACATCATGTCATATGTTACTTTATGAAAAATCAGATGAATTTCAAGTAAAAAATACAACAATCTAAAATATGATGTTGTCTAATGTCTGTGTCTTTGACAAATTTCCATCATACATGATAGGTTCCAAAGTGATATTGTACACCATTATGGAGATATTAGTAACTCATGACTAAGAAATAAATTAAGTCGAGGTTATTGAGATGGGTGCTCCTTTCTTAGGGTTTGACCATGAGATTATTGATAAAAAAAGTATAAGAAAGCCATCTAGTTCATCATCTATAAAAAATTGAATAGGAAGAAGAAAATTCCTTATAGATCAATGATAGTTACTGTGATGACTCTTTTAGTTAACCAAAGATATTGATCCAGCAGTATGATGGATTATAGATATCTACAATTATTTGGTTTTTAGGACTGCCTCCTAGTATTAGCTATAATTAAAATAAAAAGTTCTTTTTAGATTTTAAGAATTTTTAATGGGATGACCCATTTTTGTTCACGAAGTGTATTGATAACCTCTGTAGAAGATGCCTTCCTGAAGAAAAAGTTTCTTATGTCCTCCATGAATGCCACACTTCACCTTATGGTGGGCATCTAGGAGACGATAGAATGATAGCTAAGGTGATACAATTGGGTTTTATTGGAAGACTCTATTTAAAGATTCAGAAGCCTTTGTGAAATATTGTAATAAATGTCAAAGAATTGGCAAAATACCTAGGCACAATGTGATGCTCATGTCTTACTGGATCAAATTTTAAATCTTATATGTATGTAGAATTGATTGTATGGGACCCTTCCATTCTTGCAGAAACCAATGTGTTTTTATTGTGGTCGATTATGTGTCTAAATGGGTGATTCCATGGAAACCCATGTCTGTGATTCTTAATCAATGGTGAAACTTTTCAAAAAGGTTATCTTTCCAAGGTAAAGTGTTCCAACAACTATCATAAGTTAAGGGGATCCCACTTTATGGAAAGATAATTAGAAGCTCACATAAGAAAGTATGGCATGAAGAAAGGTGTTGCATCTTATCATCCCCATACATATGGTCAAGTTAAAGTCTCAAATAGACAAATTAAGAAAATTATCGAAAAAATAGTCAAGATGTCAAGGAAGGTTTGGTCTACCAGTTCAATGATGTCCTATGGGCATATAGGATAACCTACAAGAAACCTACAGATACCACTCCCTATTAGATGATATAAGGAGAATCCTGTCACTATCTTACACTTGAGTTGGAGCATAAAAGATTATAGGAAATCAAATTCCTTGACATGGATCAAAACATGGCATGCAAGAAAGATTGAATCACTTGTAAGACCATTACCATTTAATGTATATACTCCTTGAAATGTTTATCTCCTTGCTATTGTTCAAGAATGAATCACTTGCATGATTTATGACTCGTTATGACCACAAAAAGTAGTATTGACACATGTGAGAAGTTAAGGGGTGGTGTAAATGCATGAAAGTGTTGGATCACTAGAGGTAATGATTATATGTTTGATTATTTGCTTGTCATCATGAGATCGAGTGACATTCTTATACTCTATGTCTAGTCTAATTTCAAAAGAGGAGGGAATGGACAAAAATAATGATTACTCATAAACCAAGATAAGGGTATATGATGGGTATCTGTGTTTGCATATTGGTGAGTGCACTGGGTTGGCAAAATCCAATCCAAGTTCCATATAAAACACTGATATCTATCAGAGAGTTCTATGACATGTCTTCTTTTGCTAAATTGGTTTTTGTTTACTTTGTTCTCTTGGGTCTTATTGTATAAACCATTCAATTAGGAAAATCAAACAACTCTTGGTTTGAATTAGCAAAAAAAACATATTAGGTCTTCAACATATTGTCACCCTTGTCACGTTTTTTACCCCTCTTACTACTCAAAACCCATCTATTGTCACTGTGGTTGTGTATTCGATCTGGTTATAAATTCAAAGTTTGATTCCTCTTGATAAGTTTCCATGTTTGGACCCATTAATTGAATGTAATCAAATACAAACAATAGATATATGTTTAATCATTAAAAACCAATAATTATCACAACTCCTCTTGAAACATATGAAAAAAACCAAAATCCACACATGAAAAAATCATAATAAAATTATTGATAAATAGTTTTCAATATACATATATTTATAGATGTATATATATAATAAGTTCATATGGTAAAATGAAATATCAAAGTAACCAATACAAATTCCTTCACACATAATGAAATACATGCACTAGTAATATAGAAAATTAGCTATTACATCAACAGAGTAAACATCACATTAAATTCATGAAATGTATAGAGCAACACAAGCACTCATTAATGATGCATAATTTGATACTATTTCTAAATATCTTCGTTCATCATCAAATCTTATTTAAATAATATAAAATTTTAAAACCACAATCATTATTCTCTTCCAATACATCATTGGCAATTGTACACAAGACCATCAATATTTTCATATGGGAAATTATAGTAATATTACTTTTACTATTCTATATTGAATGCCACAAAAAATTCATTAACTAGATAGATGAAATATTCATTAAAAATATTTTAACATTACTCATAACTATAGAATGCCACATAAAATCGATTAACTTAATAGTTGAAATCATTGATAAAAAGTTGATCTTGTGTCTTTTATCTTTCTTCCCTATTAATTAGCAATTTGAATTAATGTAAAAGTATAAATTATTTAAAGAAAATCATACTTTGAAGAATATAGAATTATAATTACAAGATACTTAATTAGAACCATGTTAGATGTTTCAATTTAAAATTTCCACTTGGAGATACTTGTATATTTATAGAGACTGGCACTAGAAACAAACAATATTTTCACATTCATGTGAAAATTGAATATATAAAGAACTTGTATATGGGTAAGGAATCTCATTCAAATATTGAAAAATATCAAAAATTCTCAACTCACATCCAAGGAGTGTTCGAATTAATTCTTTTTGTAGTGACATGATATACTAAAATGTATTCTTCAAGTAATTATTTAGTTCAAGTGTTGCTTTGGTTGGTTCCTAAGTTGCTATATCACTACTAGCAATAGAACCACCTCTAGTTCTAATTCATGATATGATCCAAATTTCTATAGTTGTAATCTTACTTGTTTATAAAAGTTCATGCTATTAATACTAAAATGTATTTCAAAATCATAAGAAATGTGTCTAACAATTTTTTTTGATAAGATAACACAATAGTTTCACACTTCAAATACTAAATTGCTTAATCAATGTTTCTTCCATATAGATATAAGCAAAAATGGGTCATAATATTCACACTACATTCCTTGTCTATTTCTTACAGACACATTAATTCTTGTGGGTCAGTACCATGACCAATGGTATTTATGTAGAAGAACATTCCATAATAGATGGTATCTCTTGAGTCATGTTTTGGATTTCTTATTCACCCATGATGCAATTATATTTTAAGGAATTGGAGCATGTTATGCCTAATTAGTCATGACATAATTATGTTTAATTCTATTTTTAAATATATAACCATAAGTTAGGAACATGAAAAGATACAAATATGGTTTTTAGGGACACCTAAGGATACACACAAATGCATACTAAAATGTCAACATCTCAAATATAGGGATTTCAGTGATCACTTATGCATTCCTTTTTATACAAGGGTATTGATATGCTTGGAAAATTTAGTATCTCCATGTATTGTATGCTTTCTCCTAGACCACAATACAATATGCAAGGATCTCATCGCATGTTTGCATTTTGCATATGATGAAAAATATATCAAAGCTACATGTAACCTTTTCAATTTCAATATAAATTGTAAGTTGAATATTCAGAGTTAACTCAGTAGGAGTAATAGAATCTCAGCATGAGGACAACTATCCTTGCATGGTAATTCTTAATTAGGATAAATGGATGTTGAAGGATATATTTAGTTGCATTTGAATTATGTATTTCTAATAAAAAATTTGTATTAGTGTATATCAATATAATAATATGCAATTAGTACCCCTTGAATCTCATCTTTCACATATGAGATTTACCCTGGAGGATGCAAGAACTTCTTTGGTGTTGTTATTTTTCTCCAGCATGTATATTGTGTGGAATGATTCTATTTTGTCCTCAAATCAATCATAACTCATCACTTTCAACTTGTAGGATAAATGTTACTTCAAGTCTCTATTTGTTTTGTTTCATCAATGCAAAAAATCTATAAAATTTATTAAATGTAAAAATAAGTCCAAGAATATCAAACTATGTGATTATTTTTTAACATTTTGTCACCAAATCATGTTCCTTTGAGATGGGATTTTTCCCAATTTGAGGATTTTATAGGCGCTTATCTACTCGTAATAGTAGGGTATCATGGTGATATGTAAAATAATTGTTCTTTTCTAGACTCTATTATTATCCTCTTCAAGTCTCTCTCAGTGAAAATTTTATATTGTTCGATGTAACAACTTGAACCAACATGTTAGTTATGCACTTTCTTAGAGTGTCTTTTATGTTGAGCCTTGCTACACTCCTAGATTATTAATAAGGTCAATAATCTAGAAAAGTGAGAAAAATTATGATGCTAGTGCCAATATCCTTGCATGTTTTGTTTCGTGACCCTGTCTACAATTTGGACTCATGAATGAGAGATTATTGAGGGGGGTGAAAATAAATCCACATTATATATTGTTAAAATGAAATAAGTATATTATATTATCTAGAGTTTTATAGAGAAATATAAACACATTTGAAGGAGGGGAAATAGGGAGATATTATACATAAAACATTATTTATGGTGGTTCAAATATGAGAAAACTTACTTGTACCCCTAATTTTGTTTTCAACCACTAAGAAATAACCTTTACTATAGAAAAAAAGAAAATACTCAATATAGATAATATGTTCTACTTAAAGTTTTCTTTTGTCTCTTTTCTCATGAAGTGTGGACACCACCAATTACATCTTTGTTGTTAAAGATAAAGAGAGGAAACAACCATCTCCTCTACTACATGTAGAGAGTGCAAAAGGATGACTTTGTTAAATGCACCAGAAGACTCCACTTTCTTACCTTGAATTTAATCATGTTGCACAGATGTACCAAAAAGGAATGTAGATAGGAAGAAGGAATACACTGCTAAACCACAATTGGATATATCTAGAAGATTTTGAACCGCACCATACCTATAATTTTTGCATTATGTGTATCCACCATGATGGTATCAAGGTCATATATGTTTCATTTTTTAGTTAGGGATTGGAGGTTGGAATATGTTGACTCCCTTGATCTTCAATGTCACATCATTTATTCACCAATTGCATTACTATAGTAGCTTTTATTGATGATTTGTCTCTTGTATATTTACATAGATAATAAAAAATAAAGAGGGGATAATAATTGACCGGTCTAAATCGCACGTCCAAATGGAGTGGATTCAGAGTAGTCGGACTTTTAAAGAGATAACCCGACTCGCAGGCCCCCGCAATGATAAATGGGGTCTGATGTAGCGATCAGGGTCAAAACACAGGGACAAGGTTGGTTGTGTTAAGCTCGCGGAATCTAACACTCGTATACTTCATACGAAGAGGGTATATAAAAGGGTGTTCCCTAAGGAACAATGGCACACCAACTATAGCAGCTAAAGAAAGACAAAAAATAACAAGAACAAAAAAAAGAAATAGAATGAAACAAGTATATGGAAGGAAACCCAAGCTGGGGTTCACCTACTAAAGCAACTCACCAACATGCAACATTGTCTCTCTCTTTCACATACTCTTACCAAGATTACAAGCAACCATCAAAAGTGTCCATTCCACTCTCTCTCAAGATGAGGAAAGATCTTAATCTAAGGGTAGCCTCTCTCTCGAGATGACCACATGTAAACTTCACAACATAACATATGGTTTTAAAGCCTTAGCATTCCTACACTCTCGTGCATTCATATTACTCCATGGTACATGATAAAAGCGATATTACTCTCTCGAGATATCAACAATCGAACATCACAAGATGGTAGCTAATCATACAAGTGAAGCATTAAAACATGTGCATGGAGATAATCTTGATAAGAATATATATATTCAACCGAAAGAGACAATATACATGTTGTGAGGGCCTTAGTGGCTACTCCAAACCTGAGTTAAGGTGTTTAGTTGCTCATGCTTGCGGATAGCATAACAGAGTTACATAAAGATAGATCCATGAGATGCCCACAAAGAGAGGAGGGGAGTATAGTAGGATGGAATGATAGATCTAGAAAGGAAGAGATGTGATATGACATAGTACTTCTTCATATCCGGATCTATCATGTGGATGGCATGGACGGTCTTCTTCTCTTGAAGAAGGGGTCTTCAATATTCTCTCTCCTCAGCTTCCACCTTTCGAGATCCAAGACTGATGGATGGGATGGTCTGGGATGAATCTAGAATGCAACAGCACTTCGTGGTCCTCGGGATCTGATTTTGTGACAACCTAATTTTCCTCTCTCCTATCCTGTGCCCTTTCTCTCTCACCAAGTAGCATCTTACTCAATCAAATGTCCAATTCATATTTTGATGGTCATGGGACTCAAATGTAATCACATCAATGTTCACTTTTAACTAAATGTGGCATTTCATTGTGTTTTGAACTATGACGATGACTTATTATGTATCCATCTTGCATATGAGATTGAGCCTTATTAGTATGACCACTATGTCTTCTACAATATTCCATGTAGGAGAAGGGATGAATCACCTTTCTAGCAATATAAAAGCAACATCGATTGGACCTTTGGAGTCCAAGTTGTGATACCTTGAAATTGGCAATTTATGCCCTTTCTTAGTTATTTTTATGCCTTTTTCTCTATTGGGCCAGCCTACATAGGCCCAAATCAAATTGTAGCCCAAGTGCTTGTTCTTTCCTCCCATTCCTCTTCAGTAAACTACCAAGGAGGCTGGGAAAAAGCTTCCCCGCCTCCACCCAGATTGGGTAACGGAAGGGGGGGCACGGCCTCAAACCCTAGACTTCATTGTTGCTTATAAACCCCCCTCCCATCTAACCCTAGTCTCCCCTTCCTTACCTCTCCTTGATTTGCTTTCCCTTCACGTCACTGCACTTTTCTTCTCCCCGTCCTATACAGACTATGGTGCCATGCCAAGATGTCCCTCGAGCCATCCCTTCTTGCTACCATCGGAGGTGCAAAGGTCGACGGAGAGGAGAACGAAGATCATAGACGTTGTGCCTCAAACCCCAATCGCTGGGGATAGCCGCACTGCTGGTTGTCCTAGCCTCTCCATCCACCTAAGGGAAGGGGTGACTTCCCCTGTTGATGCTCTATTCTCACGGAGGAGAAATAGGGATCACGATAAGTGGAATCATGAGAGGCCAATACAGTAGTGAGAAAATGTTCGGGACCGCAAGGTCGTCATCGTTTGGCAGGTGTGAGCGACTCACGGATGTTGCCTACCGGGCTTGGTCTTATGACCATATCAAGGAGCGTTGCATGGCTTAGGAGCACCCCAGTGGCCCAACACACAAATGCCATCAAACGATCGCTGGATTAATCTTGGACATCTGAGATCATGCGCCAAATGATATGGTAACCCCCCTTCTCCAAAGTTTTTTAATGCTTACTTTGTAAAATGCATTACACTTAGCTCCCACACCCAAAGTATATAATATTATATACCAAATCGATCCTCTCAAAAAGATCTACAACTTGGACATAATTTCTAGACCTGAATATGATCATGGTTCTCCTGTTTTTCTAAAAATGCAATCTTTTGATCTTCTTAACATATTTCATATGATGTTATGATGAATTTTGGAAATTTGATGCATATATACCCACCTAAGCATCAAATTAGTACCTCTAATTTCTTTGTAAACCTAACAAAGGTCCTAATTCCCCTATTGCTCATGAATGACTCCTTTTTGTACATATGTGACCATATTGGACTATAATGATGTGCATTGCTCTTTTGAGGCTAACATTGCTACCTAATGTCTCCAAATGCTTGCATAATCATGAGATCGGTATTTTATGCCATTGGAACCCTTGGGAAACCTTATAATATTCCGTGTACCCTTGATGGCATAAGCATGGTAATTTGATAATTGCATTGAATATCGGTACCCCATGTTGGTGGTTTGATGCTCAGACCCTAGTGGACATCACCCTACTTTAAATGTATTTACTATGTTCTTTTCTTGTTGATCATGACCATCCTTGATGCTTGGTTCCCTTTAATTGATAATCTTTGACCTTGATTACTCTATTGTGAGTCCTTCGACCCTAGAATGCATGTAAATGCCTTAAACCTTGATATGATCATAGAAAGTGCACGAATCATCATAATGATATGAAACTTGAACCACACCATCATGATGACCTCTAGATTAGTACAAGATCATATAATGAGCCAATGAGTAACTTAGAACCCATATTGGCCAAAACCCTAAAATGCATCTACATAGGGTTAATGATGAGAATCTAATGCATATATGTAATCTTGTTGTTAATCAGGTTTGGCATATGGCTAGATGATGAAGGATATGTTAGGTTATGAAATCTTTGAATCAGGTATGGGCCTTATCTAGTTATATGACTACCGCTTTCTTTCTTGAAAAGACATATATTATATGCTCGTTTGTCTATTTTCTCAAATATTGCCATGTAGTATTGCTATGTCTTACTCGATGTTTGCCTCGTTGATTTTATAACTTGATCACATATATATAGAACTCCATTATAATATTGTTGATAAAGGGTTAACTCTTGGTTACATCCTTGAGGTCCCTCTCGTATAAAAGGGTTAGCTAAGCTTGAGCACCCTTACAGACCCTTCCGACAGGAAGATGGTCAAAGGCCTTAAACATGCTTGATATTGTTGGTATAATGGAGTGAAATGACATAAAATATGGTTTCACATTTGTTAAATAATTAACATGTTTATTCTTGTTCGTTTAGTCTTGAAATCTTTTCAAAATTATGCAAATCTTATACATATATGTATCTTTCTACCCCATACTCAACACCTCGTGTGTTGACCCATTTCTCATATTTTGTTTTTAGGTTCAGATATGGCTAGAAGGTTGATGGGCTTGGTGAGATAAGCTAGGTGTAGTTATTGTAAGATCCAGATATAGTATACATGAGCAGACTTGTACAAAGTGACTCTTGAATATGTAATTCAAATCATGTAATATAATAATGTTTCTTAATATATCTTGTTGATTATTGAGATTATGTTGGTTCTTATCTCTTGTTATTTGTTCATGTGTGCTAAGCTTTACGCTTCCGCATTTCTCCTTTAGTATATGTTTGGTTCATGGGACTGGGATTCCGGTTCTATGACAGATTTATCATCTGATCTCTGGAAAAAATTGGTGGGAGTGGTATTTATAGGCACATTCCACTGACTTAAACTTGGACCGCGGTCGCGGCCTTGGTTAAGTGAGGGTGATACTGTAGTCACGGTCTGTGCTTTATTCATCTTACACCATGGTTGAGCTTGGTCACGGCCTAGTGATAACTATGGTCGAGTTCTGCTTGTGGGTTGCATCTGGGCGGTCAAGGTCGAGGTCTTCCCGCTCGGTTGTAGTTTGTAAGAGCTCATCAGTGATCACTATTTCCATGCTGGCCGCGGTCCTTATTGAACATGACTTGTAACCACACCGCGACCACTGGTCTATCCTTTAGGCACACATTCTGATCATGACCATCCATGAGGTCGTGGTTGAGCGATAACCGCGGTCTATAAACTAGCCGTGATCCCTCCTTGTCGTTTGATGATCACGATCTCTAGGGAACTCTAGAACCACAATCGCAGTTGATGTATAAGTGGACCGAGGTTGTGGTCTTGATCCACGATCTGGATTGTGAATATACCTAAAACCATGTAAGTGAGGCTTTAGTCAAAAAGATAGAAAATTTATGTAAAAAGCTAACAAAAGATATACTAAAAGTGGTGTACAATATATACAAAAAGTGTGAAAAATAGAGTGTTGTCAACTCCCCTAAATTTAGAATCAAGCTTGTCCTCAGGCTAAGTGTAGGTTTGAGAACTCAGAGAGAGAATGAACAATCTTAGAAGACAAAATTATAACATGACTGAAATAAGTCATTCTTGCATCAAGACTGTTGTTGCATGTTTTCAAACCCTTAGGTCTCATTCTTCCCCCTCAACTGGAGTTGCATGACTTCATTTTCCTGCCATTACCTTCAATTGTAAAAGGCTCCTCCTCCTCAACTTATCACCCCTTCCCTTAGGTAATGACCGTACTAATGCAATATCTTTTTCGATGTGTAGCTTTCACACCAATTCTTTATTTTTCAGTTGGCCCTATGCTTATGTATTCGGGTAGGCTTAAGGCTTTAGATGTTTTCCTCTTCCTCCTGAACTCCTCACCCACAACTGTCATAAGAACAGTGTTGCCCTTTTTGGGCTTCTAACTTTAAGTCAGGTGGTTTTGTGAGTTTTCATTCAGGATTGGAGGTGTGTAAGCTTGGCTTTAAGATTCCACTTATGTGCATGACATATCGGCATTCATGAGTGCAGCAATATACCGATCGTGTGGAAACTTTTGGCATCTTTTTGGGCACAAATCTCATATATATATATATATATATATATATATATATATATATATATATTCTTTATTTCTTTTTGGCTTTTTTTACCTCTCCTTTTGACCTTGGGTTTGAGGGATTTTTACTTGGTCTTCTGGGAGGCCTAGTCTCATTTAGATATTCTTTGAAGAGGGCAGTTGTTTACCTTTCTACGGAGATAAGGATTTTCTGGTCAAAAGTGTCAGGTGAGGGTGGTTGGTTAGGAGTATGACTAGGTGAAGTTCTCTAGTCTCTGAGGGTTTTGTGAGTTAAGGTTGCCACATTTACAATGTTTTATTGAAAGAATGAGGTACAGTGGTATTGCTATGACTATTGTTTTACTCATATATACATGTATATGTTGCTCATATATTTCTCTCTAAGAGGACAGAAACACTACAATTAGAAAATTTACCAAGAGAGGAGGCGAGCTTTTAAATTTAAGAGGTAGTTTAAGCAAAAATTCAAAAATTTTTAGGAATTTTTAGAGGTAAAAATTAAAATGATGGTAAATGTACCTATGTAGCCCGTTTATGACTCCTCCCCCAATCTTATCCTACACCACGTCTCGAGGTGTCAAAATTTGAGTGATATGTATAAACGGGCGTTCTTTATTTGTTTTTGTTGGTTCTAATGGAGGCCCACTTGGAATCGAGAAGCTTGCTTGCGTAAACTCCTCGTAGCATGTGGTATTGTTCATATTGCATGTTCTCCACCTTGAAGTCAGTTGTGGCTAAGGTCACCATCCAGGCTAGGAAGAAGAAGTCACAGTCATTTGATAGGGGCACCTACTGGGGGCTCATGTGGCAGTATTGCGTCTTCTTGAAGTCCTTGCCTGTTGTAGGGTTGTACCCTCTATAATGATGTCTTATCATGTCGAAAATTGCCTCACCGCATGCGTTTGCCTTTTCTTCCATTGGGGTCTTTGCTGTAATCATATTTTTCTTCTTGTTAAGTGCATAGGTTGTGTCTGAGTTGTTGCAGAGGACTGCAATCCTTTTGATGATATTGATAGCCAGCAAGGTCCAATGATTGTTATGAAGAATTGATAGGAAGATGTATTCTGGTGGGGATGTCGCCAGGCATTGTTGTAGATGCTCCTTTTCTCCTGATCTTTTGTCTTTAAGGATGTCATGTACCAGCAAGAAGCATGCAATGTGGGCATTTCGTATGTCATCACCTAGAAGCATTTGGTAGGCTGACATTGTGCTTATTGAATGGTATCCTCCTATTTTTAGCATTTCACGGAGGTCATCTTTTAGCACACAAATGCCATCTCTTTTGAAGATGACATCTCCCAGTGAATCATCTTCTTTTAAGGAACTAATGATTATTGTCAGTTCTTCTTAGGACAGACTGAGGCAGCTCCATCTGTCAAAGTTCTTAAACGAAGGTGTAATTTCTCTTGTCAGTCCATCTAGCCCTACATCGAACATGTCTTCTTTTTTGACCTCTCCCTCCTCATGTTGTTCCTTGGTAGGCTACTCTTCAGGTGCTTCTGTTAATAGAGGTTGCTTTGGTTCTTCATCTAACGTGTGTTTTGTAGCTTCTCCAAAGCTTTCATGCCAACCTTCTTTCCATGACGCAGCCCTGGCTAGATCAGTTGGATCAACCCACATGGTCTTTAGCTACTCCCTCCAAGTGACCTTTTCAGGTAGGGGGATTTCCATGTGAAGCTTATGGGTTACAACTTCTATCGGCATCATCGGATCGTTGAAGAACTGGCGATCATAGATGACCTCCATAGCGTACATATCCCGCAGTCCATGGAGGTCTTTGTTGTCTAAAACCTCCAGGGGGATGCCCTTGTTGATGGCCTTCATCATGCATAGTACTATGAAGGCGCAATCCCCCCAAACTAGCCTCTTCATGGGGGACTTTCTTATTAATGGAAAAGAGCTTCCAGGACCTTGAAACTTGTTGTCTGCATCCTTGATTGCTCGTTATAGGTGCAGTGGTATCCTTAAGGCATCTCTGGCATCCTTCCTCTTGTAAACTAGCGAGGTGTTGTACATTTAATCTGTGCAGCAATTGAGCACTGTCGTCTTCTACTTGTACAGATCGATAACTATTATTTCCCAATGTTTTATATTTCTTATGGGCAGCACCACAGACCTTGTTTCCTTCCGTCGGATTGTTGCCTTCACCTCAGCTACATCTACCGCCTTGTAGTCTTCTTTGTAGAGGAGGCTGGCTAAATGTGTTGTCCTATTGAAGATTGTTTGTGGCTTGTCTGGGTGCAAGAATTCTTCTAGGAGGGTGGCGCAGAGTACCTTGAATAGTCTTTTATGTACTCGCACCTTCTTCATGAATATTCCCCAGAAGTGGTCTCTGGATAGACGTCTACCCTTATTATTGTATAGTATGTCTGACTCGGGTAGATCATCGCTGAGGACATCTGCCAAGACATGGACATCTCTACATGAGATCGAGATAGCACAGTCATGTCCATATCTTTCATCTTGCAAGGTAGAGGGGGAGCTACTCCAAGTGTTTTTACCTTAGCTTGCGCACTCCACTCCCTAGCAGGTTCTTCTGTTAAGAAGGTTGTCAGTCTGCCATCCTCATCATCATATGTTGCTTCCTGTGCTAGAGGTGTCGAAGCTTCATCTATTGTCGACATGGAATTGGCCACTTGTTTAGCTACTTTCTGCAACGTTTGTGTAGTGGCTACAGGTTCAGCTACTTCTGAGGAGGCTTCTACAGCTATGTTGTCTTTGACATTACTCTCCTCAGAAGTTTTCCCTAACTTGGCTTCTGCCATCATTTTCAGGGTCGTCTCCATCTTCCCATCATAGAGATAGTCTCTATGATTGCGATGTGGTTGGAATAGGAGGAACTCATTGCTCTCCTCGAGTCTGGCCCCCAGTTCAGCTAACATTCTGTCGAGCCCTACTTCTCCTGCTGCGCTGAGTTTGGTGACCACCTCTTCACGATGAGAAGCGGCAATCTACTCTTCTAGCATCATTATATGTGTAGGCAGTGAGAGTTGATTCTCTTCTATATTCCCACCTCTTCAGTAGATTCGTATTGGCCTTCTTCTGGGTTGCAATTGAGGTCGAGCCCCCTTGACGATGTTGCATTTTTCTTCATTTGATTTTCATTGTGGGAGCTCGACCAATGTAGTGGCTAGTTTCTTTTTGGCTCAGCTGCAGGTGCCGCCTTTGTGTTGGAACTCCCTACTTTTGGTGTGCCTACTCCCATGTATGTTCCTCCCATGTTGTCATCATCGTTGTCATCGTGGCTGGAGGGGCCGGCTGAGTAGTGTGACGGGCTTGCTGAGCGCTTGATCTTCTTTTTCTTTCGTCGGTTCTCGAGTTCTTTGTGCTCCTTCTCAAGCTTTTGGTGGTCTTCTTCTAGTCATTGATGCTCTTCTTCAAGGTTGTCCATAGCCGCTTCATAGCCCTGATGCATGTGCTCATTGTCAGCTCGGATGGCATGCCTCTCCTTCTACATGTCTTCCATTTTGTCTTTCATTTTCTTTAGCATTTCCATCATCATCCATTGGTTGTTTACAACATCTTGGAGGAAGTCAGGGAGTGCTTTTGTCCTTTCATCAAGGACTTGTACCTACGTCGTTAATGCAGATAGAGAAGAATAAATGGTGGTATTTATTATATTGGTTTGATGCATGTGTTCCTACATTGCATCAAACCTTGTACCTAAGGCACCTCCAAAGGAAGGTGTGTGTTGGTGTTGTTGGTACAACTGATGCTCCATGCATGTTGTTGACAAGCTTGGCACCTTAGGTTGTGGAGGAGGTGGTGGACCTTGATCTTTCTCCTTTGGCTCATCTAGTGGGTCCACCTCTTTTCCACTGAGTCATGTATCTGATATGGTCTGAGAGCCTTGTCCTTTTGGCTTTGCCTCCGGTTCATTATCAGTTTGTGGGTGGACTACTGCGACCTTGTCTTTCTCCACCTATGGCTCCACAATAGTCGCCTCATTGTGTGGCTCGAGAGGTGTGGGTTCTGGAATTTCCACTGGTGCTTCAGTAGTTCGAACCATGGGGCCGGTTGCACTGTAGCTGTTGGCATTTTTGTTGCCGGTGTAGTTGCTTATGCTGTCTTTTTTTCTCTACTGCCAACTTCTTCTGTGGATCTAGTTGTACTCATTGGGTATGTATTCATGCTGGCCTGTACTGCCCCAGAGTACATCTTTTCGATGTCATCGTGTGTTGGTCATAGCTTGTGGGCGTCATAGAATGCCATTTCTGGAAAGGGGAGTAGTCTTTTTGACCCACTTTCTTTGAAGTACAACTTCTCCCCCTTCAGTGCCAGGATACCAGTGTTGATAAGGGACTTTATGTCTATTCTTTGTTGTCCCTCCATTTCTTTATATTTCTTGACTTCTCCTTTATCCATGAAGTATTCGGCGATCTTTGTTATCTGGCCACCCATGTAGTACGTAGAATTCCTCTTTGCATCCCCAGCTACTGCTGCTAATAAGCGGTCAATTAGTATCTTCCCGATATTAACCGACTTCCTATTTATCATTGACCAGATCAGGAATATATCTCCCTTACTAACTATTCCTATTTCTGACCTCATGTGAATCATGTGGGCGGTGATTTTTTGCATTGTGCAGATAAAACATGATGTAATTAGTGAGGCCTTGGAGTTCTTTGAATTGTGCTTGTCCTCCCCAGTTATCTCTTCCCACATTTCATTGCTTTCATAGGTGATGACTTCTTTCTCACTTGGGGCAGAGGAGAAGGCCTGGGCTTCTTCCTCTATCTCAGTGAATATTTTGTTCAGCCTTGCCTCTGTGACTATGTGAGTCTCGCCCCATAGCCTTACTTGCAGCTGATAATATCCACCTCCTCTCTTTCATGTTTACTACTGGTAGCGACCTTCTTAAGTGAAGATAGGAAGTCTATGGTCAACTTCTTATAGGATTTCACCTCTAGTGTACATAAGGCGTGTAAGTTTGCACCTTCCAGGAATTTTATCGTCCGTAAATACCCATCTTCTTAAAATCTTCTACATCAAGGTATCGTGTTGGGCAGAATTCCTTGTATTGGTGCATCGAGTCATAGGTAGAATGGTGCACGACGTTCTTGGGCACAAATGATGGTTCTCTAGATTGCACGGATGCCTCCCCTACTACCTCCTTGTCCTTGCTTTCCTCCTCCTTATTGGGTTTTTCGGCAACCACTGGCTTTGCCTTCTTGCTACCCTTGGTTTCTTTTGGTGCAGCTTTTCTTTTCTTGCCTTGTACCCGACTCTTTGACTCTCTTGGTTGGTACTCAGAGGTCTCAGTATGCTCTGTATGTTCTGTTTCTTGTGGGGAGTCCTCCTGTGGCATCTCCCCCAATATCCTCTGATATTTTTCCAACCTCAGTTGTATATCCACACATTTGGCCACTGGTAGAGAAGAATTCCTCTTCAGTATTTCTGTTAGGTCCTTTATTATCTTCTCTACCTCCTTCAGGGAAGTAGCCTTCTCATACAGGGGATCCTTGGTTGCTGGAGAAGACATTCTGCAAATTTTTCAATGAATTAGTATCTAGTTGATTTTAACAAAAATTACGATTATTACAATTATTTGGGGAAGGTATTTCTTGCACAGGGTAGGTGTTCAGTAAATTATTAAATTTTATGTTCAAGAGTGTGCATAGAGACTGCGGTCATGGTTTTATTGGTAACTCATATGACACCGCGGCCACACTCTCTGAAAGAGATCGTGGTCGCAGTGTAATGACAAGGGATCGCGGTCATGATTTCCTAAGTAAGGACCACAGTCGCGGTTTACTGATTAGGGACCATGGTCACAGTCTTCTTTCTTGTTATGGTCAGGTCACGGTTCAAGGGACCGCAACCTTGAGTAGCATTCTTCTACACTGTGACCCACGGCAGAATTGGTAGTTTGGAGTGAACACCACAGCCAGTGTTAGGGTTTGTAGAGTTGATGACCGCAAGCCGCGATCTTACTTCTTCTAATTATTCTGATTCCTTTCTCTGTCTGATGATCTGTTCTTCATTTTTTCCAGTAGCAGTTGTCCCACTATTAATGTTTTTAGGGTTTTTAATTGTTATTTGCAAACACCGCCATAAGGCGGTTAGGGTAATGGGGAAACTTGGGAAACCATCGACAGGGTGACTTACGGCCATTGAGAGATAAAATGGGAATAATTGGTTTAGGCGAGGGGTTAAATCGGAGGCGACAAGGTGATTCGGCGACAAGAAGCGCAAAAATGGTTTTTCAGTTACCTTAATGATGGTTGCAATTGCGGAATCGAATGCGGTTGGGTGCAGCAATCGGCTCCGCTACGACAAGAGGTCGTCAGTCGCGGTCTGAGCTTGACGGAAACTGTGAGTGAAAAGAGTCTAAGATGTGAGGGCTTAAGGATATATATATATAGGTGCAACCGCGACCAAATAATCTAAGGGGATAGACTATGATCGCGGTAATTACAAGGAAGGACCGCGGTTGCGGTGTACTCGAGAAGCACAACTGTGGTCGCGGTTCTCTTTTATTGCAAAGATGACCTCGGGTCGCGGTCGAGGTACCCCGTGGGCTATTCTGTGGGTCATGATCTTCTTTATGCAAGTGTTATATAGCAACCGCACTCCAGACCACAATCAGATCAAAACAAAGGTTATTTTCTTAGGTCAAGCATGAAATACTCAAAAGAAGATAGATACGTACATCACTTAAAAGAGAAGAAAACTAAACAAAGAAAAAAAGTAAGAGAAAACAAAGCTTAAGAAAAAGGGTAAAAACTTGGATTTCCTCCCAAAAAGTGCTTGATTTAAAGTCTCTTAGCTAGACTGCATAAATCTTGACTCCTTGGGCCCTGAAGTTGGATGTGGCAACTCTTGATTCCTTTCCTCATTTGGCTGAGATAGTTCCTCCAAATTGATCTCAGATCTTCTCATAAAGACTTCATCTTTGTAAAATCTTTTTACCCTGTGGCCATTAACCTTGAAGATTCCAATCTTCTCTCCTTGAATTTCCATCTTTCCTGATGGATAAATCTTTACCATAGAGAATGGGCCTTACCATCTTGTTCTAAGCTTCCCAGCGAAGAGCCTAATGCTAGAATTGAAGAGAAGTACTTTGTCTCCTTCATGAACATCCTTGTTCTTTAGGTGGGCGTCATGCCACACCTTAGTCCTTTGTTTGTAGATCCTCACATTCTAGTAGTCATGCAATCTTAGCTCCTCAAGCTCCAATAGCTGCAGAAATCTTTTCTGACCTGCCTTTTCCAGGTCCTTATTCAGAAACTTGATCGCCTAAAGGGTCTTATGTTCGAGCTCCAAAGGTAAATGGCAGGACTTTCCATAGATTAATATGTATGGCGTTGTGCCTATAAGTGTCTTAAAAATTGTCCTATAGGCCCAGAGAGCATCGTCAAGCTTCATGCACCAGTCCTTTCAAGTGTGGTTAATAGTTTTTTATAGAATCTGCTTAATCTGCCTATTAGATATCTCTACTTGTCCAGAGGTTTGAGGGTGATAGGGTGTAGAAACTTTGTGCTTTACCTTGTACTTCTTTAGTAGCGCCTCAAACTTCTTCCCTCCAAAATGTGATCCCCCATCACTTATCACAGTGCGAGGCACTCTGAAGTGTGGAAAAATGGTTTTCTCAAATAGCTTAATCACAAATTTAGAGTCGTAGGTTTGGGTAGCTACAACCTCTACCCATTTCGACACGTAGTCAACAACCACTAAAATGTATTGATAACCTTTTGATGAGGGGAAAGCACCCATTTAGTATATCCCCCAAACATCAAAGATTTGTACTTCTACCGAGTCGGCCATAGGCATCTCGCTCCTCTTATTGATATTTCCGGTTAGTTGGTATTCCTTGCAAGCTTTTATAAAAGATGTTGCATCTTTGAACATGGAGGGCCAGTAAAACCCTGACTAAAGCACTTTTGCAGCTGTTCTTTCCCCACTATTATGCCATCCATATGGTGAAGAGTGGAATTCTCTCAAGATCAGTGGGACTTCCTCCTCTGGTATACATCTTCTATACTAACTATCAGAAATCTCTTAAATAGTAGTGGGTCGTCCCAATAATAGTTTTTGACATCAGAGAAGAGCTTCTTTTTCTGATTATAGGTTATATCCGGCAGTAGCTAGCCACAAGCCAGATAGTTACAAATATCTGCAAACCACGGAAGACTTGGTTCATCGGATTGAACCATTAACTGAGCTTCATCAGCATAGTTACCATTTACGGGAAACTGATTTTCCTTGTCACAAACTATTCTGGATAGGTGATCTGCGACCACATTTTCTTTTCCTTTCTTATCAATTATCTCATGGTCAAACTCTTGTAGTAGTAGGGCCCACCTCAGTAGTCTTGGCTTTGTGTCCTTTTGCATCAGATAGCATATGGCCCCATGGTCAGTATAGACCTTTACCTTGGTCCCTATAAGATATGATTTGAATTTGTCAAATGTGAAAACGATTGCCAACATCCCTTTTTTCATGGTGGAGTAATTGACTTGGGCTTCGTCTAACGTGCGGCTGGCATAACATATGACGTGGTTCTTTCAATCTTTCTTCTGTCCTAGGATTGTACCTATGGCATAGTCTCTTGCGTCACACATTATTTGAAATGGTATGTCCGAGTCTGGAGCATGTAGAATTGGTGCAGAGGTCAAGGCCTCTTTTAGGGTCTCGAAAGATTTTAAACACTTATCATCGAACTCGAACAACATATCTTTAATAAGCTAATTTTAAAGTGGCTTTGATATTTTTGAGAAGTCTTTGATGAATCTTCTGTAATATCCAACATGACCCAGGAAACTCCCCACTCCTGTCACGGACATTGGTGGCGGGAGTTTTGAGATGGCCTTGATCTTGCTAGGATCCACCTCAATACCTTTCTTGGAGATCTTGTGTCCTAGGACAATGCCACTTTGAACCATAAAGTGGCATTTTTCCTAGTTTAGAACGAGATGCTTCTCCTCGCTTTGTTTCAAAACTCAAGATAAATTTCTCAGGCAGGCGTCGAAGTCAGTTCCATAGACTGAAAAGTCATCCATAAATACTTCTATTATGTCTTCTAGAAAGTCTGAGAACATGGAAATCATGCAATGTTGGAACGTTGTTGGAGCATTGCATAGGCCGAAAGGCATCCGTCTAAAGGCGTATGTTCCATAGATGCATGTGAACATCATCTTTTCTTGATCATCGGGGTGGATTGGGACTTGATAAAATCCTAAATAGCCATCTAAAAAGCAGAAGTAATCATGGTGGGAAAGTCTTTCTAGGACTTGATCAATAAATGGTAAGGGGAACTGGTCTTTCTTTGTTTCCGAATTCATCTTTCTATAGTCAATGCACATTTGCCAGCCTGTGACCATTCTCGTGGTGACTTCATCACCATTATCTCCCTTCACCACAGTCATTCCACCTTTCTTGGGTTCTACATGAATGGGGCTTACCCAGTTTCTATCGCTTATTGGGTAGATGATTCCCGCATCACGTAGTTTTAATATCTCCTTCTTGACAACTTCCTTCAGCATTTAGTTAAATTTCCTTTGGGATTGTACCAAAGGTCTCACCGATTCTTCTAGGTTAATTCTGTTCATGCACAGGGCTGGGTTTAGTCCCTTGATGTCCTCTACGGAATATCCAATTGCTCCTCTGTGCTCCTTCAATTCTTCCAGCAGTCTTTCCTGTTGTTCTTTGGTGAGGTTAGCATTGATGATGACTAGGTTCCTCCCTTCATCATCTAGGAACTCATACTTCAGTCCTTCTGGTAATGGCTTTAGTTCTGGCTTTGGCTTCAGAGTTTCTAACTCTTTAGTTGATGGTTCCAAAGAAGCATCATTATTTCCATTACCTCTTCTTCATCACTAAGACTATCTTCACCTTGTTTAAGGTAGTCTAGAATTTCGACCACTTCAGGGTCTTCTATCAAAGGATTCGGGTTATTCAGGGCTCTCATGAGTGGGTCCACAATGACTTTCTCTTCTTGAATTTCTTCATAATACTGGTTGTAGCTATCCATGAAGTAGACTGACTCGAAAAGTGTTGACCCTTTCATAGCATCCTTTACCTTAAAGTCAATGTGGTCACTCCTAACCCGAAGAGTTATCACGCCTTCTGCAACGTCTATCAGGGCTCTTCCAATGGCTAGAAAAGTTATTTTAAAGATTATAGGACACTTAGGGTCCTCCATAGTATCTATTACAACAATATCATAGGGTATGAAGAATCGTCCCACACGGATTGGAACATCTTTCACTATACCCACTGGTCTCTTGAAAGTATCATCGACTAGATCAATTCTCATACTTGTCTTGACCATGTCAGTCAATCCATGTCTCTGTGCAAGGCTTAGGGGCATCAGACTTATGCTAGCTCCCAAGTCTACCAGTCCCTTTCTTTCGACATTGTCTCCAACACAAAAGGGGATGTTAAAGGCCCCTGGGTCTTTCTTCTTTGTAGGTAGTTCAGTTTGAACAAACGCACTGGATGTTTTCACTAGGTTTATTGTTTTGACTTGACTTCCTATCCTTCTCCTTGTGATAAGGTCCTTGAAAAACTTAGCATAAGTTGGCATCTCCTCTAGAGCATCCAGAAACGGGACGTCTATATGGAGTTTCTTCACGGCTTCCATGAACTTTTCATACCTCTTCTCCAGGTGGGCCTTGATAAGCTTGTTTGGAAATGGGATTCTCAGTGCATATGGGCTTTTGTTCATAAAGATTTCTTCTACATGATCAGGTTTCCTATCTCCACCACTTTCCTCACGGCCTTCTTCAGTAGGCCCCTCCCTGTCAACAAACTTCTCGAAAGAAACTTCCTTATCCTGTTGTGATTCTTCAACTTTTTCTTCTTCTTTGTCGTTTCCTGTTCCAGAATTGATCAAAGTTCTCCCTGATCAGAGGATTGCCATTTTTGCAGTCTCAGTGTTTGATGGGATCTTTCCTGAGGGATTCTTTACTATCTCAGTCAACTGTGTGAGTTGTTGGTCTATCTGGCATTGATGCATTCACATATCTTCCATTTGGACTTGCATTGTAGTCAGGATGCCTGAGTTGGCTAGGGCACTTTGTTCTAGCTGATCATTCACGGTACCCTGCCTCTTGGCAAAATCAAACAGTTGAGTCACAAATTTAGGTTGGTTGTTATCTTTTGCCTGACCATGTCCTTGACCTTGGTCTTGACTCAGCCCTTGATTTGGACCTACTCCTTGACGAGTTTGGTTCCTGCCTTGTGTTGAGTAGTTATTCTTGTTTGTATGGTAATTGGTTGTTCTAGTATACTGCTATTGTCCACCCCTCTTCTCAAATCCTGGAGGTGGCTTTTGCAAATTTCCCAACCGGTGTGAATTCTCAGCCGCATCCTTTTTGTCATAGCTAAAACTAGGGTGATCTGGCCTCTTGATGTTTACATAGGAAGCATTCTGCGTCGACTCCTATTTTCTTTCACTGTCTTCACTTTCTTTAGGTCCAGTGTAAATGCAGTTATCAACTCTGTGTCCTCCTTCACCACAGGTGACACACTTCATCACCTTCTATGTGTGTTTCTTTCCGTTCTATTTAACATCAGTCACTATCTTCTGGATATGAGCGGTTATAGTTTCTAAGGCTTTGGCCTCCATGGATGGTCCTTCAGAACCAATCTTCTTTGACGTGTCTCTATCATTCCTTTTGTAGTCAACTCCTACTTGGAGCGCAACCATGTTCTCTATAATCTTCATAGTTCTATTTGGCTTTTCCCCCAAGAAGTCACTGCCTGTGGTAGCATTCAGAGAAGTCCTCTCTGTGTGCGTCAACCCATTATAGAAGGTGGTTACAAGGAACCCCTTATGATTGTTGTAGTGTGGAAATTCTCTTAGGTATTCTTGATAATATTCCCATGCCTCGTGCAGGTTCTCCCCTGGATTTTGTGCAAAAGAGGTGATCTTCTGCATGTTATGGATGGTCCTCTCAGTAGGATAAAACTTGGTGACAAAGGCATCTGCAAGGGGTCTCCACCCTTACTTTAAGTTGGCAGTGTTAAGCACACGAAATCTAACACTCGTATACTCCAGTCAAAGAGGGTATATAAAAGGGAGTTCCCTAAGGAACAGCGGCACACCAACGGTAGCAGCTCAAGAAACACCAAAAATAACAAGAACAAAAGAAATATAATGAAACAAGTATATGGAAGGAAACCCAGGTTGGGTTTCACCAACTAAAGCATCTCATCAACATGTAACATTGTCTCTCTCTCTCACATACTCTTACCAAGATTACAAGCAACCATCAAAAGTGTCCATTCCACTCTCTCTCAAGATGAGGAAAGATCTTAGTCTAAGGGTAGCCTCTTTCTCGAGATGACCACACGTAAACTTTGCAACATAACATATAGTTTTAAAGCCTTAGCATTCCAACACTTTCGTGCATTCATACTACTCCATGACACATGATAAAAGTGATATTACTCTCTCGAGATATCAACAATCAAATATCACAAGATGGTAGCTAATCATACAAGTGAAGCATTAAAATAGGTGCATGGAGATAATCTTGATAAGAATATGTATATTCAACCGAAAGAGACAATATACATGTTGCGAGAGCCTTAGTGGCTACTCCAAACCCGAGTTAAGGTGTTTAGTTGCTCATGCTTGCGGATAGCATAACGGAGTTACAAAAAGATAGATCCATGAGATGCCCACAAAGAGAGGAGGGAAGTATAGTAGGATGGAATGATAGATCTAGAAAGGAAGAGACGTGATATGACATAGTACTTCTTCATATCCGGATCTATCATGTGTATGGTGTGGACGGTCTTCTTCTCTTGAAGAAGGGGTCTTCAATCTTCTCTCTCCTCAGATTCCACCTTTGGAGATCCAAGACTGATGGATGGGATGGTCTGGGATGAATCTGGAATGCAGCAGCACTTCGTGGTCCTTGGGATCTGATCTATCATATGATCGCTTGAAAAAATAGGTGGGTGTGCTATTTATAGGCAGATTCCACCGACTTAAGCATGGACCACGGTCGTGGTCTTGGTTAAGTGAGGGTGAGACCACGGTTGTGGTTTGTGCTTTATTCATCTTTCACCGCGGTTGAGCTTGGTCATAGCCTGGTGATAACTGTGGTCAAGGTCTACTTGTGGGTTGCATCCGGGCGGTCGAGGTCGAGGTCTTCCCGCTCGGTCTCAGTTTGCAAGAGATCATCAGTGACTGCGGTTTCCAAGCTGACCAAGGTCCTTCTTGATCATGGATTGTAACCACACCATGACCACTAGTCTATCCTTGAGGTGCATGTTCTGATCGCGACCATCCATGAGGTCGCGGTTGAGTGATGATTGTGGTCTATAAACTATTTGTGATCCCTCCTTATCGTCTAATGATCACGATCACTAGGGAACTCTAGAACCGCGATCGCGATTGAGGTATAAGTGGACCGCGATCGCGATTGAGGTATAAGTGGACCGCGATCGCGGTCTTGATCTGTGATCTGGATTGTGAATATACCTGAAACCATGTAAGTGAGGCTTTAGTCAAAAAGATAGAAAAATTATGTGAAAAGCTAACAAAAGATATACTAAAAGTGGTGTAAAATATATATAGAAAGTACGTAAAATAGAGTGTTATGAATAATGATACATCACATAACATCAAATATTGATAATAAACTTGTATTAGTACAAAAACGAAAACATTATATAAACAACAATAAATGACATTAGTTCCCAATAAGCCTTTTCTCTATAGGATTTTTTTGTTGCTACAAAAAAAATCCATTAATATGAAGGGTCACTTTAATCTATTTTGCAATGATCATACAATAACTAATATTTTACAAGAGCAACATGTGAAATATTATCTTCTCTCCTAAAGTCCACTCTAAGGGATTTGGTGTAACAAATAAAATCTCCCTAACCTTATTATTTATAAATGAACCTTAAGAAAATACACTTGCATAATGAAGATAAAGAAAATATTACTAAAGTAATAGTACTTGGACTATAAAATAGAATAGAGTAAAAAGTTACTTTGAACAACATTACTTTAAAGTTTTCTACAGGAAAAGCTTGTAGTAGCGATAAGTATTAGCCATACACAATATACTTATTGAATAGATATTAATAAAAGGTATGAAAGTAAAAAAGCTATAATAGAGAGGTAATTTGAAATGCCATCCATTAACATGTAATGAATATTTGTTAAATCAAATCATGTCCATGGTAGGCGTTAACACATAAATAAAATAAACAAGATGTCATCAGACTGGGTAAGGTCACCCTTTCATTATTAGGAAAAATATGAGGAGCACACTATTTCTTGATATCAGTTCATATTGCACATGTATTGTCTAGTTGAAAGTGGTTTGCAATTCAAGCTCAAATATCAAGTAAAATTTTAAATTAGGACAAGAAGTACTTAACCGGGAGAATGTTTTAGGCCTCAAGATTGTTGTGTATTTTCCATAATTATCTTACTATATTCTCATTAGAGTAAGGATCACAATAATATCATAATATTCCACCTGTGAAGTCCATTCAAGATATTTGGTATATGACTTAGGTTTTTTTGGAAAATAGAAATTGAGAATGGTTGAAAAGAAAATAGTTGAAATGAGAATAGTGAATACAACCATAATTCATTATTCAAGTGAAAAGTAGCACTACAAAGTCAATTTTTTTTAAGTAAGTCCAGAGGCAATCTTATTCATCCTCAATTTTTTTTAGGTAAGTCAAGAGGCAATTATATTCATCCCACCCTCCTCTTGTGAGAAAATTCAAATTGAGCTTACAATCACTAATCATATCTGCATAACTAAACAAGGTAGTACTACTACCCTTACATAGGTCCCTAACTAGTAGATCATAGATCTTAGAAGGGGGAAGAGGATATTGAATGTATCTCTCCTACTTCTTTGAGTGGGTTTTTGCTAGGTTGTCGGCCACATGGTTGCTTTTTCTGCATGTGTGGGCAATGGACCATCCCAGTCTGGACAACAAATTAATCCTCATAGACAGCTTGGCGTATTTAGGAAAGTCCTGCTAGGTGGAGTTGGCCATCTGGACCACCGTGGTCGAATCTGTTTCAATTTGAAATGCTAGTCTTTAGCCTATTACGAATATTTGGTCAATTAGACGTTATATCTATGGTTGGCATAAAACTAAGGCATTATTATGATAAATAGGATTTGGAATTGTGAATTTTATTTGTTTCTATTTTAAATAAATATAAGGGAAATATATAGACTTGTGTTGAAATGTTCAGGAAAATGGGAGAAATCCTAGGGTGACCTACCCAAGGGAGGATAGACAAGAAAACTATGCCTGTTAGAATCAGTAAGGAAATCCATTGTGACTAGGGAAGGTGTGAGGGGGGATCTATCACTTGATGTGATGTTATGTTGCATATATATTGTTCACTTAAAAGTAGTCTCTAGTTCAGGCTGAAATATCAAGTAATTATTTAAAGGACAAAAATATACTTAAACAGGCAAACATTTTGGGCCTTAAAATGGTTGTCGATTTTCCATCATTAGTCTAGTATATTCTACATAGAAAAAGGATCACAATCGTCTAATAATCTTCCGCATGGGAGGTCCAATCACGATAGATGGAATATAAACAAGGTGTGTTTTGAAGATAGAAATGTAGAATAGTTTAAAAGAATACAACCATGATTAATTCAAGGTTGGAATTCTTCATGCAAGACGCTTCACATCATGTCCTTAGTCCAAACTATTAAGTCAAGGTCTAAATTTACTAAACCCTTATTTTGATGATGACTAACCATTACACTCATTAGTGTCTAATGGTTCTACTTCAGTGATTTCAAATGAGGTACAAACACATTCCAAATGCCTAAACTTGTGCATCCTGATCCGCGCATAAAGGAGGATCAGAACTTTTTAATTTATAACATGAAACCTTCAAGGACCCCCACAACTTTATTGTAGTGTCAAAGTAGATATATGGGGTCGAACACATGGATGTGGGTACATTTAGGATGCTTAAGATCTCTCTCTTATGTCAGTTAAGACAATCCAATAGTTGATAAAAGTTTGGAGCTAGAACTAGTCTAGCAAAGTGTCACAAAATAAAACAACCCAAAGAAAAGAAAAGAAAACAAAGTCTGTCAGGTTCTACTAATCAAAAAGAAGGAATTCATGTCTATGTAGCCACAAGTTGGGTAGTCTATGCACCCCTTCTCGGGAGTAGAAAACCCTCAAACAACCCAGCACACAACCTACATCCAAATATAGTATGTACTATGGTGTCTATTCATGTGGGGTCATCCCACTTTCTTTTATGCAACATGACTAAAACCCATGAATGATACAAAACTTCTCTCGAGGATGACAAATCAGCACCCTAGAATATTCTAGATACCCTCTCAGGTGTAGAATATTCTGAGATGCTACGAAGAGATGTCATCTGAGCAGAATCTAGTAGTTTGCCCAACTGTTCCAGGTTCAGCCCGGCTGTGCCCAGGTCTATGGTTCGACACAAATCACCTTTAACCGTTCTCTTTTTAGATTCTGATCCAAACTATCATCTCTTATCTATTTCAACAACAAATCTCTCGATAAAGGTAGAATTAGAATTTCAAGCAAGAAAGACATCAACCAAACTAGCAATCATAACTAGAAAGAGAAGATAGAATAGAAAATGAACTAGATCTGGAATAAAACTACTTGTTGAAGGTAAAAGTACATAAACATGACCAAAACAAGCCACATAGCTAAGAAGGAGCGCAACTAGTCATGGACAAGCAAAGTTGGCACCAAACAAAGATGGAAGAACATCGTTTGTACAGAAACTAAAGAGAACAATAGAAGAAAGTAGAAGAAGAAGAGATTTAACCTTTAGAAGAGAGGTGGCTCTCGCTTCTTAACCTCTGTATGGACTGAATCTCATCTTTGGATTATCCTCCTTGGTATTCTAACTCCTTGGACTCCTTTCTCTTTGATTTCACCCCAAATAGTGTCTTGGTGGATGTATGGAGGTGGAAGATGGATGGGAGTGGTAGGAAATGGTGAATGGTGGGGGAAAATAATAGTACATGGAAGCAAACCAAAGGGATAGATGTTGGATGAGCAGTTCATCATTTTCATATGTTAGAACTCTCCCACGGCTCTGGGAACAAAAAATATGTAGAACTCCTCTCTAGGTAACGAGGGATGGGTATTTATAGGTGAAGGTAGAGTGTATGTAATAAGTAGAGATGACATCTGTCTTGGTCGCTGTACTTTGTCTCTGTACGGCCATGCTGAGCGTAGCGGTCACGACAAGTGTCATTGTCAAGGTAGATGTTGCAAGCTAGTCATGTGCAGTTGACCCTGGTCCTCGGCTCGACTGTGTTGAGAATAGCAGTTGAGACATGTGTAGTGGTCAAGGAAGATGTCACATGTGAAATAGGTGTAGTAGTTGAGACATGTGTCGCGGTCGAGACAAGAGTTGTGGTTGAGAAATATGTCATGTGTGAGATAGGTACAACTGAACCTTGTCCTCGGTGTGGTCGTACTGAGTGTAGTGGTCACAACATGAGTTGTGGTCGAGATAGATGTCTCGAATGAGACAGATGCAACTGACCCTTTTCCTCAGCACGTCCGTTCTAGGCTCTATGCGACCGTGTCGAGTGTAGCAGCCATGACAGGAGTCACGGTCATGACAAATGTCATGGGTGAGATAGGTGCATCTGACCATTATCCTCAGCTCGGTCGTGTTGGGCTTGACGCAGCCGTGCTGAGCGTAGAGGTAGCAGTCACGATGGGCGTACCAATCACGACGGGTGTAGCGGTCATGATGGGTGTACCAGTCGCCACAGTTTGAAGTTCATAAAGGTCGTTACAGTTGGAAGACTAGCTTCTACAAAAATCACATGATGAACTCGGTCTGACTGTTCCTCGGTACGATCATGCCGACGTGGAGAAATCTTAGAGAGTCAATGTCTTTTCACGTAAGGTGCATGCATGTCCCAAAATTGGCTAGTTGATCGAATTTAACTTCAAAAGATATATAAATTATGTAAAGATAAGTATCTAGACTTATTTTGGGCATATTAAGGCTATAATTACATAATGGCATGAATAAATTCTTAGCATTAATGCTTGAATTTTGGTGTTATATCCTAACTTGGAAAAATAAAGTCATACATGAATAAACATAAAGATTGAAGAATAGATAGTTTTATTCATATATCTTTGATGTAAATCATTTGTAATGATCATATGACTTGTAATTAAGCTTAGAGAAAATAAACATCACTTAAATCGAATGTTTAAATACTTTTATAGCATTTCTCAAATTACGTTACAGGATGCCTTTCGGACAAGATTGTCCTATAGACAACTTGAGCAACAAGCTCTGTGGAGCTTGATAAATCCCAATGTCAGTAGAGTATGTCCTGATGACTACTTGAATGACACCCTGCACTTACAAAAAAATCTTAGTCATGGGCCTCGAGTTTCATCAAGGATAAACACGACCGACAACTCAAAAAAAAATTTTGTTGCATAGTGTCGTCTATCGAGTTTACCAAAAGACAAATCAGCCAACAAAAATTTATTGAGAAGTACAGAAAAGTGTTTCTAGCCATTAGAGTGTTGCAAAAATTGAAAATATATCCGCTAGAACACCAAAAATGGCTAGAATTCAATCATAAGTGTCTCTACTAGTTAGCAGGCAACCTCAACTATAAATAGGACTCCTTTGGCTTCATCTCATGATTTGTCAAGTACTATGAAGGTCCCTATATTATATTTTAGTGCCTGTAAGAGCCTCCATCCACTCTCAAGCTTAATCACTTGCTACATCCATTAGAGTGAGTAGAAGATTTGTAAGAGACCTAGTCCTACATGTATATCTTGTGAGGTTCTAATTTCCTCCACATGCCAACCTCTCTATCTACCATGAAGATGAATATTATCTCTCTTGGCTAAGAGAGGTGAAGAAGAATAAGGGAAGGAGTCCTTTGGTTAAATCTTCTCCTTGGTGAAGGTGAAGTCAAAGGAAAAAGATCCAAGTCAAGAGTGGGTAAATCCTTGAAGGCAGTAGATTTGTTACAAGAGTGGCTAAGTTCTAAGAGATGTCTGAAGACTCATAGCACAAGTAGATAAGTCATCGACAAGGTAGAAGAATCTTAGCCATGGATAGGTAAGTCCTTTATAAGGTTATGGTCTCCCTTGTTCCCATAGTGAATCCTAGGTATCCTTGTCCCTAAAAAGGAAGGAATTATATTGTAATTCTTATAATGGAATATAAGGAGTGAGACATGGTTGAAAATCCTAGAATATGACTTCTCTAGGTGGTGGATGGACATATACTAGTTTGGAGTTTGTAACCACTATACATATCTTGTGTTACTTGTACTTGTTCAATCTCTCTATTAGTTGATATGTATTTTAGTTTCACTCAAATGTCATGTATGCAACATTATCTTTGAATATAATATGCAGTTATAATGAATTTGTTTAAGCATTTTTCAACTTTATTCACCTCCCATCCTCTAGAGCTCATATTTGATCCAACAATTGGTATTAGAGTGGGTCTTCTCCAAGTGATACTTCCATAAGCAGGAGAAGATGGGAGATTATCAAGATGGGAGATACTACACCAATATTTCAATCTATGATGGAAGCAACTTCTTCTATTGGAAGAGAATGTCAAGATCATGTCTTGCTCTATGGAGGATGGTGTACTTCCATACAAGCTATCAAAGAGAAAGATACAAGAATGTGATGATTCTACTTTGAAGAAAGCATCCTTGAATGCAAGATTCGTGAACATTCTCTATGACCCTCTATCCCCCTCCAAGTTCAACTAGATTTCTTCTTGTGAGATGGCCTATGTGTCATGGAGCCATTTGTTACCCTAAGTCCACATTCCTAATGGGTACATAACCAAAGGCGATTGGACCTGGGCACGCATCCCTAGAAAGGATCACATAACATATGCATGAATAAAACCACAAATAAGAAGAACATAATATAAAAAGATATCAAACATGGAGACAAGAGGCATGTAACCATTTCTATATTTAAGTATACCCATTAGTGTTTCATTTGTGCTCTTAGAGTCTGTAGTATAGTAAATACTCATTTGGAAACTAGAAAATTTGATAAACAAAACATATTGATGCGAAAGCATTAAGTACGGTATGAATGGAGAGTAAGCAGTTTAAGACTATATAAAAGTTTCTTGGCTAGAAACATCATATAATCAAGAAGTAGAAACAAGGTGTGAAACATTTAATGATATTCTTTTATATAAAGTGTGTTTTATGTACATTTCCATTATACTTAACAACATATTATGACCATTGACCAACTTCCCATTGGAAGGGTCCATAAGGGTGCTTAAGATTTACTACCCTTCTATCAACATGAGGGACCTCAAGACCGAAGTTAATGAACTAACCGTATTTCATTCATGCCTCGTGCCATTGCCCTAAAAACTCAGGCAGGTACACTAGATTTGTATAATGGACAAGTTAAATTATGTTCAAGGTTTATTCAATATATTTCAAGAAAAATGAATGTACTAATCATAGGGAACAAGTAGCTCAATCAAGTCATTAACTAGCCAAGCATTCATATGAGCATACATACAAACAAGACAATACCATAGTAGGGTTAAGGGAGTAAGTGTATCTTGTGAGTAGAGCATAAGATTAACAACTTGATTAGAAAACCATAGTTAGCAACTTAACTAGATATTATCAAGTGGGTCATCATAGAGATCCTGACATTACACATGAGTATAGTTGGATTTATATTAGCAAGATTAGGTTCATTATTCATAATAATGGGATTGTATGTGTCATCTAAATCTAGGTATCAAAACATTCTATCATTGATTTCTAGGTTACAACTAGTCATGCACATTCATTATCAAGTTACATCATACATCATGGATTCCTGTAGAGCATAGGGTTACACATCATAACTAATATTAAGGGTCAAGATTAGAGTCTCAAGATCCTAAATAAAACAATCATACATTTTTAGCAAGATTAGTCGACACTAGCATCAACATAGGCATAACAAGTCATTATCATGCAAGATTGTCATCATTAGAGTATAGATGAAGCCTACTTGAGTTATGTGACATAAAAAACACTAAGATACTAACTTGGTATCATCATATAGCATGGGTGATCATTAGGGAACAATTTTCATAAGCTTAGAAGCTAGTTATCAACATACATGCTAGATCATGATTAATGTTAATATTAAGGCATGTAGTCACATTAGGGAACCTCAATGGTTCATACATAATTTAGGAGTATAAGGCATGATAATTTACTGATTTTAGGGCCAAACAAACATCGTTAAGCAACTTGAAATCAATAAAAGGATAATGTTCGTCATTCATCGAAAGAATGCACATAATGCCATATGAAGTGACACCAAGGGTAACAAAATCATCTTTAGGGTTAAATAAGGATCATGTTTGTATTTCAAAGTAAAAACTACTATTGTGGAGCATTCATAGGGGTTTTAACCATACTTGAACAAAATATAATATCAACGAAGTGGTCATTTGCATATAGGTCCATTTAAGGGTATTCAAGAAATATTAAGTCATATTAGGGCCTAAAAAAAGGATAAAGTTCAAATCTCTATGCAGGACGATGTACAAGGTACTGATATTAGGTTATCATAGGGTTTTGAGGCACAAATAAGCAAGCTTAAACATTATATGGAATCAAACATTTACAAAGAGATAAAAAAATAATCATCTGTAGCATATTTAGAATAACTAAGGATAAAATCAAGTCTTTACACTAGTATCATTGGATATATCAGGTTCTCTAGATGCAAATCCATATATTATATGACCAAACTGGCCCAAAGAATGAGGAGATATGCCCTTTTTAAGTACAAGCATGAAACTAAGAAGAGAGGAAAGAAAATAACCTTGCAAAGTAGCGATCCGGGCTGATCTTGACCCTTAGTTTCGCATTTATTAGCTCACAACACTCCAAAGATGCGTGTGAAGGGTAGGGGAGGCTGATAGCCGCCACACGTGGCACCAAGCCACTGGTCAGCGATGTGCTTGACCCAGTCAATGTCACCCACAACCGGTCTGAAGGGGGGAGGGACCTGCGAGCTTATGCATCATCAGATTAGGGTCACATTGACCCCTCCTTCATCCAAGGGTCCCTTCTTGTCTCCTCTGATTCTGCCCACCCATGCGCACAAGAGCAGCGGCTCCGCGGTGGCCAGGTTTTCCGAAGAAATGAGATTCGAGGAAGGAGGGGGGAGCATGCCCAGAAAAGGCATCGACTAGATTTGTGCCACTCTAAGGAACTCAAGGACACTCTTACCTCAAAACTATGTGGTCTTGAGACAAGGAGACACCTCGTCAGGGTGTAGCAGCCGAAGGAAGGGGAATGCAAAGAGGGCAGAGCCCAAGTGCATGAAAACTTGCCGAATGAGGAGGGGGACATAAGAGGTTGGGTAGGAGAACACTTAGAGGGGTATAAAGTGGCACAAAAAGGTGCAAGGGTGGTCTGTCCACCTACATCGGCCACCTGCATCAGCCACCTACTCATGTTCTTTGAGAGTAGGTGAGGATAAGGGTTGTTGGCTGTTGGATGGGATCCTCGATCTGAGGCCAAGCCATTGGGGGTCGAAAGAGGATGTTGAGAAGCTCCCTACATTTGATTGGGTGAGGAGGCAAGGCTAGATCACCCCAGAAAAGGGAAACGACCTTGTGGACTGTGTTCCAAAAAGGCCCAATAAGGGTCATAAATCAACCAAAACTCAAATAAAACACATGAAATTGATCCAAATTTTGTTAGACCAATACATGGGCTAAGAATATCCGATTGAGGTGATTTTTGTGCTGCTGGATTTGTATTTGACTCCTCTACATCATGACATGAATTTGATATCAAGAATAGTTCATTTAAGTAGTTCAAATTGTATTGCAAGTTGATAATACAAAAAAAACATGACACTTAGTTCAAAACTCACATAGAAGGCATATAAAAGTACAAATGAATATAGGGTGACTAAAAATCATCAAATTGGGGTTGAGCAAAGTCATTGAGTATAGTAAGGAATTTCATGAGTCAAGATGTACATAGTTCAAATGAGAGAAAATCCAAGTTGTCACACTATGAGACTTGGAAAAAGCTATGTGTCACAATGATGGGGAACACAAATAAAGAAAAGTAGAGTATACATGCTCAATGGTCTCTTTGAGAACTTCAAGATGGGAGAGAAGGAAGGGGTTCCTAAAATGTATGTTAGGCTCAACACCATTATAAATTTTCTTTCTACCTTAGGTCATCCTATGGATCGAGGGAAGTTAAAACTCAAAGATCCTCCAGTCTCTTCCTCAAAGGTGGGAAGAAAAGGTGACTACAATTAAAGAAACAAAGTCTCTTGAAGAAGTTTCTTTTGAAGAACTCATAGCATAATCTACATGCCTCTAAAGTGACACTTGACAAGCAAGATGAATAAGAAAGAGAAGAAGACAAAGAACTCAAGAGGAAGAAGGAATCTTAAATCAAAGCTCAAGTTGAAGTTATTGTTAGTCAAGCATATCCATTCTATCAAGTAGAAGAAGATGTTGTGTACTCCAAAGATAGACTTCACATAGGCAAGTCTTCTTCCTCCACCCAGTGCTTCAAATGTGGAAATAAGGGTCACTTCAAGTAAGGTTGTCCACAGGGAAAAAAGACCCATCATCACAGGAGAAAGGATGAGAAGTACAAGTTGAAGAAGAAATGGAACAAAAGCTACAATGACTCCAACTCAAGCTAAAGTGAAGAATCTAGAGGAGAATCTAGCTCAAGCTCTAGCGATGGTGGAGAATGCCATTTTTCTCTTGTAGAAAATTCAAATGAAGATTAAAATGAGATAAATCTAAACTCTTTAGATAAAGAATCTTTAATTGTCATTAAATTTTGCTACTAGTGCATCTCTTAAGTCTACTAAGCATAAAAAGAAAAATCTTTTTAAGATAGTTGATAACTTGCATGAAGAAAATGATAATCTTAAACTTGTTTATATTTGCTTAAAATTTTATGTTTAAAATCTCCAAAAGTATTATCTATAACTTGAATTAAATTCAATAGAGTTAATATATAAAACAATGTTTATATGAAACAAGTAGATGCTCTTAAAGTTGAAAATGCTCACTTACTTGATAAGATTAGATTTCTAGAAGTTCAACCTCTTATGCCTAGTTCTAATGAAGAGTATGTTAAAATTGTGAATTCTCTCATGCTTGATATGGATGTTACTAAAATTGAAAAAGAGGACCAAGAAGTTGTTATACAGGGAACAAATTTTTCAAAAAGTGTCTATCTTTCTAAGATTACTTTTGTTAAAAAAGAAAATGCTTCCTTGCTTGCTAAAATCAATGTCCTTGAATCTTATTCTAGTTCTACTGGTAGTGTGAATAATGTGGTTTCTCTTCATTGAAAAATATTCTTATATGATGAAAGCTCTTATCTTAGAAAGTGATCTTTTGCATGCTAGAGATGATATGAATAAATTATCTTCCATTATTACTTATTTTATGCATGATAATCATAGTTTGAGATCATATATGCAAAGATTCTGAGATGACAAAAATAATCTTAATCGAATACTAGATCATACTACCAAAAAAATGGGTAGAGATGGTATTGGACTTGTTGGGTATCCAAACAAACAAAAAAGACAAAGGACCTTCAGTTTTCAATGAAGAATCTCTAGTTCCAAGGCTATGAACTCAATTCATTATTACAATGAAATCGGTCATTACTTTACATATTTTCTTTTGGGAAAGCAATGAATAGCAATAGCACTTGGGTTGCTAAGATAATTCCTTTGGCCCCAAAAATATGATTGGAGACCACCTTTCATCTTTCTTCTTATAGGTTACTTACAAATGGGTTGACATGAGTTGTTGATTTGCAAATTGCTTTCTCAATCCACATGAAAGAATAAAGATGATATGTGTATGGGTTTGTAACAAATGGAAATGGTACGAATAGAGGTAACGATATTCTTGCTCATGTCCAATCATAGCTTGTTCTTGCAATGTTTGTATGCACTTCACATATGGTCTTTGAGTCAGATTTGGTATATTGTGGATGTCATCACTTTCTTTCTTGAAAACTTCCCATGATGCTTTCACAGTGCATTACTAACTTTCATATACATGTTTTGATATGGTTTATATTTTTATCATACCTCTTCCTGTGTTTTTTTAAATTATATGCACTTTTTTACAGTAGTTGGTTGTTAGCCAAGTTTTTCCTAAAAAAACTTGATTGATGAGCACCAAAGGGTCTACTAACAATTATAGTTGGTCAAGAAGTTCAACCTGGAAAATCGATCGACAACACTGTGCACAAAATATAAAGATGGATTTTTGGATGAGAATTTCCTTGTGAACTAGAGTTTCTCATCCAATAGCCTTATTCAATGGCACTCTTTTTGGTACTTCTATGATACACATATTGTCATTCTTTAAATTGTCCATCTTCCTTACAACTATATCTCTCTATTTGCTCTAAATTGGTATCTCTATGTCTTTCAATTACTTATATTGAGTCGTTATGCATGTTTTGATTATAATCTATTCAGATCTTTTGGTTGTCTTAAACTACTTTTGTTGTGCTCTAACTTGCTACAACTATAAAGTTGTACATCTTTTTTTGATACAACCTTACGTTTCTTAGTAGTAATAATCTTTTGGTAATAATGCATATTTGATCATGAGTAATATCCTTTCATGCTTCTGAAATTGCATATCCCTTTGTTTGAATATTTCTCTACATCTATTCTTACCATGTCCTATAACTTGTGCATATTTTGTTATGATCAAGATCCTACTACTAGCTCTAAATTGTGATATCATTTACCAGTAGTCCATCTACATGTAGTTCTAGTTTTGATTCATCAATTTCTATCTTTTCACATCAATTGGAAACTAAATGTATTCTATGCTTGTATCTTGTTTCATACGCACTAAAGCTTGTACCTTTACTTGAATATCTACTATGTTGAGTTACTTCCTTGCATAACCTTACCTTTATTGTTTTCCAAAACTTCATCCAAGTTTGTTCTAATGAATGTCTTGATTTTCTTTATATACATTGCTTCGACAAGCCCTTGGTTTTTTCTTTTCTACTCTCCCTTTCTAACAAGTTGTGTTTTATCTCTTCAACCCCATCACCTTTTGAAATGACAAAGAAGGAGAAGATATGTCTTATGTAAAGGTGAAAGCATATATATGTTGAACATATATGAGTAGAAGACATAATTTATACAAATTTTATAAAAGCTAAACATATAGGAGAAATAATACCAATTGAGGGGGAGTATGTGAACTCCATTAGAATCAATTAAGGGGGAGAATACAACCTCATTTATATTAAACCCCTAGGTTTCTCAAAAGGTATGATTTTATTTAAATGCGTTCTATACATTTATGGAATAATTAGTCATCTTCAAGAAGGGGGAGAATGTTGACTAAAGTTTTAAACTAGCTAAACCCTTGTTATGATGATGACTAACCAATCCAAACAGTTGTGTCTAGTGCTTCTAGTTGAGTGATTTGATATTAGGTATAGACACACTCCAACTGACTAAACTTGCACATCCTAACTTGGACAAATCAAGTCATACATACATAATGATCAAGATTGAAGAATATATAGTTTTCTCCACATATCTTTGATGTAAATCATTTATAATGATTGTATGATGTGTAATTTAGCTCAAAAAATATCAATAGAACTTAAATAGATCATTTAAACACTTTATAGCATTTATCAAATTTCATTATACGTTTCCTTGTTGGCCGAGTTTGTCTTGGAGCGACAAGCTGTGTGGATATTGATAAATTCTAGTTTTAGCCGAGTTTGTCCTGGAGACAACTCAAACGACACCCTACACTTACAAAACAATTTTAGCCGTTGTCGAGTTTCATCAAGGATAAACTCGACCGATAACTCAAAGTTTTTTTGTCTCTTTGTGTCTTCGGTCAAGTTTCCCAAAATATAACTCAGTCTACAACACTGTACGGAAAAGTGAAGAAAAGTGTTTCTAGCCATTGGAGAAGACAAAAGACTCATCACAAAAGTGGGTAAGTCCTTGGTAAGTTAGAAGACTCTTGGTCATGGATAGGTAAGTCCTTTTTAAGGATATTGTCTCCCTCGTCCTCAAAGGGAATGGTAGGTATCCTTATCCTTGAAAATGAAGGTCTTATGTAATAACACTTATAGTGGAATATAAGGACTGAGACATGGTTGAAAATCCTAGAGAATTACCTCTCTAGGTAATGAATGTACATCTCCTAGTTTGGAGTTTGGAGCCATTATACAAAGCTTTTTTTACTTGTGCTTGTTCAATCTCTCTCTCCCTTTATATGTACATTTAGTTGCACTCCAAGTTCATAAATGTAACATTATTGTAAAATAAAACTTGAAGGAATAATGAATTTTGTTTAAGTGTTATTTAGCTCTATTGAACCCCCTCTAAATCCCATCTTTGATCCAACACAGACGACCGATACCAAATGTGTGTGGAGAGTAGATATGGTTTTGATATAGATCAAGAAGAAACACATTGGGCAACCAAAGAAATCAGTTGAATATAGTTTCTAGGAATCAGTAATAAATGTATCAAGCATGTACGTGTGATATCATTAGATAAAACAATGTATAAACAAAGTATTACAAAAAGCTCAATTTTGATTACAAATGGCACCTACATCTTGAGTAGATTATCATCTATCCATGAACCCTAAAGAGGAAAAAGGTGGATGAATGGATGTATTAAATAGGAAGAAAAACACAAAACATATTTGAAAAAATGGAACAATTTTTAATTGCACTATGAAGCTCATTTTATCTTTATCGTGAGTTGATGGAAAAATAATGGAGTGTCAATGGGCATGGTATAACACTTTATTGTAGGTGGATAATTGTGTGTAATGTGTTCCTATAATATCTGGTTTTATTATAGACCCATACCATGTATTCTAATAACATTTTAGTCCTAATTAATTTGTAAAATATTTTTATTTGGTTGAAGAGTCGTGGTCATTTGTAATTTCTAGAGACTTAACACTATCCATTATATAGTTTGATTGAACATTCTAACATGATTTTTTATGAGCATGTCAATGTTGCATATGCTTAAATAAAACTATGGATGGGTATATATTGGTAGTTTGATTATTTGACACTCGATCCCACTGCCCAAGGCTCTCATAGAATTTCAAGAATGACAAATGGCCCCACAGACCACCATAATCCTGAACTGTACACTTTGTCCTCACTCATGCACAAGTCAAGATAAACTTCCTGATGGTCACCCATCATAGTACTTATCTGGGCTAAGCACACTCAACCACATAGTTCTTTATATATATATATATGATACCCTAAAAAGGAGGTGGACATTTGGTGATAGTCTAATCATTCCTTTGAAGATCATTTTATCTGAGGCCTTAAATCTTGCACTGTTACAATCTCCCCCACTTAGAATCTTGATATGCTCATCAAGGTTCAACGACATGGTATGGTAATCTCTCCCATTTTAGTGTAGACCCAGAATGACACATGTACACCCGACTCCCATCCACAACAATCGGTGCATGGGTGGTTCCATCAATTAGGATTTCCCTTTACAAAAAGCTCAGACCGCACGACTTAAGATTGGTGTGTCATGCCCATGTGAGCCACACCTACTAGAGGGGATCTACTTTTGATACCATTGCATAATTTCTTCCCCGTTTCAGTACAGACCCCGAATGGCCCATGGACACCCAACTCCCATCCATGGCTACTAGCCAAGGGAGGCTCCATCTCGCCTCAACGGATAGCACATTCTAACTTGCTTGGATTGCACGACTTAAGAGTGGCATGCCACATGCCCATGTGGGCCCCACCTACTAAAGTGGAATGACTCTGATACCATTGGTAACGTCCATCCCACTACCCTAGGCTCTATTAGAGTTTCATGAATGACGAATGGCCCCACAAACCACCACCATCCTAAACTACACACTTTTTTTCTCACTCACATTTAAGTTAGGATAAACTTCTTGGTTGGTCACTCATCCTAGTACTACTCAAGGATGAACATGCTTAACCACATAGTTCATTAGTGATGAGCTCCCTGAAAAAGAGGTGCACCTTGGTGATATGGGTAATCCATCATTCTTTTTAAGATCATGTTATCTGAGGCGTCAAATCCTGTGACATTACAATCTTCCCTACTTAGACTTTGAACGTCTTCATCAAGGCTCAACTATAAGGCATCATAATATTTCCCCATTTCAGTTTAGACCCAATATGGCCATGTACACCCAGCTCCCAATCATGGATACTTGTGCAAGGGTGGCTCCATCTCTACGGATAGCCCTTTCCAACATGTTTGGACCGCAAACTCAAAGGCTTGCATGCTATAACCCATGTAGGCCCCGTCTACTGCAGGGGTTTTGGTTCTGATACCATTTGTAACACTAGGGCCCACTTCCAAAGACTCTTATAGAGTTTCAAAAATGACAACTGGCCCCACAGACCACCACCAACTTAACTGTGTGCTTTATGCTCACTCACACATAAGCCATGGTAAACTTTCAGACTGGTCATCCATCCTAGTACTAATATGGGCTAATTACGCTTAGCCACAAAGTTTTTTAGTGATGGGTACGCCGAAAAGGAGTATCTTGGTGATATGGGTAGTCCAATCGTTCCTTTTAGGATCATTTTCTTTGAGGCCTCAAAACCTGGGACATTACAGGTTATCACTAAAATTACAAGCCCAACCATATATATATCAATCTGTTAAATGTTAAAATAGAACCAATTAATTAACTAGTTTATAATAAAACCAAATGGAATTGTTATTTTGTAGATTGGTTTGATTTAATTAGGTTTCAAACTATTCTATTTGAAATTTGAAGTTTTATGTTAAACTTTTAATGCAAAATCTGACCATTTTTCACAATCCCTATCAATGCATCTAGCATGATGACCAAACTTCATACCAAAACATCACTTTTAGAAATGGGTTATATAAAGACACAAACATCAATAGTTGTAGAAATTATTTTTCTAAGTTCAGATAAGTATGTTCTTCACCACATAGTATAAAATTATTTAAAACTTAGTTTCATTTCTAAAGCATTATTTCCAAATTCAAATACAAATATATAAGAAAGTATTGTAAGATTTGTTTATATATCTTTTATTGATACACATATATTTTAAGAATATACATACATATGTATTGGTTTGATTATGCTTGATTAAACTACACCCTTAAACTGAATTGTACCATCGCTTAATGATTTGAAAATTTTAAAATAAAATCGTTAAGCCCTTAAAAACATAACCGAGTTGGTCAGTTTGGTTCGATTTGGTTGAGTTCAATGGTCTCAGTCCAATCTCTTTCCCAACTCTAAACAAAACCACCACTGGTTGGTAGTAATGACTAGATTATAAATTCTAATTTCCATCTAACCTATCTCCATTGAACTTATCACTCAACTAAGATGGTGCTTAACGTCACAATACATTGACTAAGAGATTTCACATCCAAACCATTTTCATTGAACAACCTTGATAAAACAATACATTGATCGTCCCCTTTCTCCTTCTACCGACAATGTCGTTGATCATAAACAAATAAATCACTTTGAAAATGGGCTTTAGAAGTGGCATTATCACTTTTATCTCCAGCAGTGTAACAGTGACTCTATCTTGACTGAGGCACAAAATGAGTACTAGACTGCTCATCATTTCACAATCACGTCTATATCTAATGAAGTTTTTGAGCTAGTGGAGTTTGTCATTATTGAATTTTCACTGGAGCGCTAATTAAAGAAGTTGGTCGGCTGATAGCAGGATATGAAGAATGTAAATTCTTCTCTTATTTCATAGTCGTTTTTTTAATTCAGAGACAACCAATGATAACCTTATGATGGATGGAACTCCGCTCCCACTTGCACACACATTCAGCGAAATATTGAGAGACCACCAATAATTAATTGTCCGACCATAATGACCGAATCCGACAGCGTGCTTTGGTTCAGGTCATGTGACATTCCTGATGCTTCATTGCTCGGCAGGATCGTTATTAAATACTACTTACGGGTATCGTTAATGACTATGAAAATGGACGCCTAACCGTTCATGTGCGAACGAACTGTCTCAGTCGCGGGGATTACAGTTGGCGAATGGCGATTCATTATGTACAGAAGCTTTCAATGTAGCAGACATAACAACTGATTTCTTTCTCAAGTTCGTAGTCAGGAACATAAGTCTGACATGTATTTTACTGCTGCCGGTATTAAACATTATTTTCATTTTAACTATATTTTATAAAATACAGTTTAAAATGACAATCATAAATTATACTTTTCTTTCTCTCTTTTCCCTTGTCAATGGCATGTTAATAATCTTCATTGTATGTGTTAATTCATCGCAATCAGATCATTACTTTGTTTATATATCTACAAGTTTTAAAAAAAAATTGGCAACTCATTTATCCCGTCACCTGAGTGTGATCCTAGGATCTCTTGGTCATACATTAATATTTTTACCAACTGGGTCCCACATGTTTGGCTTATAGATCTACAAGTTGCTTTGTTGTTTAAGATTAATGTACCAAACATTTAAGTTATATGTTTTTTTAATCCTCAAGGTGTCCCTTGATTACAGTTGGATTCCATAATGGCATTAAGAATCTTATAGCCTGAGTTGTTGGGAAAGACGACGACAGAAAAAATAAAAGAAATAAAAATTTAACTACCATATTCCCCATTAAACAGTTGATCGTGTCAATAATTATGGAATGAGAATGATGGTTTGTGAAATTATATCTTGTCTTGCATCAGGTCCAACGACAATACCCTCAAAGTAACGTGTGTCTTTCTTCAAGTTTCACCCAGACAACAACAACAACAACTTCCTAGTTTATCACCTTGGACAACAGTTGACTTTATCCTCCTAGCAGTAAGCAACAATCTCCTCACCTCTGTGGTAGTCCACACGGACAACCAGGAACTCATGTCATTCTAGTCAGTGTGCTTGCACAAATTTACACTCCCAACTATTTCTCCCTTGCCATCCCTCCCTTTCACGAGTAGGACTTTTTGGATTCTTTCGGTTATCACAACCAAAGAAGAAAATAATTGTCAGAGAGTATTGATATATCTATGAAGCCCTCAATACCCATCTATTTATAAGAGGGTCAGGATCAGTGTTCCCAGTCTGAGTGGGAGTCAAAGTAGACGGAATTTTACAAATTTTCACAGCCTATGAGTGGAAAAATGGTCGGCACAAAGGTGAACCAATCGGTTACCATGTGATCCAATCAGTTGAACCCTTGAACCGGTCGTTTCACTATGTTTCTCAATCTCAATTGTATAGGTCATTAATATCCGATTAATGGAAAATATAATGTCAACACTTTTTATATCCTCAATTTAGGTAAAACTGAATTATATAAATAAATTGATTTATAATTTCTCCAATGATATTATTCATAGAATAATAAGATTTTTCACCTTTGTAGCGTAAGTGCTTGTGGCCCAAGTAAAATTAATAAAAAAATTGAACATAAATTAATAATAATGACTTTTGAAAAATTGTACATCTGAATATGGAACAAATATGTCAAGTTTCCAAATGAAACTAAAGTACATGTTGATTTAGATAATTAAAAGGATGATTATCCAACCATTATTGGCAACACAATGTTTGAGAAAACAATTGGTATCATTTTGATCTAACATTTAGTTACACAAAAAAAATAAAGGAAAGGAAGAGCATTCTAGAAATTGGATATTATATGAGGTAATGGTATTATTTTAATGAGATGTCTAAAGGACCAAGTTTGTAGATAAAAGACATCCCAAGAAATCCCAATTTATAAATATGATTTGGAAAGGGCATAGGTGAGTTTCCATGGATAATAAATTAGAAGAATATATCAAAGAGAGAAATACATGAATATTCTAGAAAAGTGTCATGTTTTGATGTGTTTTCCTTTGTGGCTTTTAGGTTTTCAAAATCCAAGAGATAATAATGGAGAGAAGTGATTATGTCCTTGTATTAAGAAAAGGACCCTAAACAGTGAACACAACATTTTCGAAGGTTGTTGGTTATTTATGTATTATAGTACTTTCCATCCAAGAGAATCATGTGTACCATTACCACATAAACAACGTATATGTATGAAGGGAAAGTATCCTTCCTCATGTTGCCACCCTCCATTTCTCTCTTTATTTCCTCTCCGTAGAACCCACTATGGTTTCCCTAGGATGTAGATATGTAGAAGACACAAGAAGCCCTGGACACCATAGTCCATGGTGAAATCCTCCACGGAGATTCCTATTCTTCGAGCCCCCATGTTCCTTCAACAAAGAACCTTCATGGGCAGACATGCAAGCAGTAGAAGGCGGTACCCTAATCCCTAGAGGGGCACCGACACAGTTCCCTAACCCCAAAGGAACTCGAGGATGTGGAACCACCTTCAACTCCTCATACTGGTATCAAAATCCACCTACATTGGTGCTTCTCAGACTATTGTGTCATGATCTATGGCCATGGGGATGTATGCAGGTTACCCTAGGAGGCCCAAAGGCACTAGGTGGATTCAAAGGAGAAGAATGGAGCCCTAGGAGCATTGCGCATGGAAACCACGCCTTGGAGGAAGGAGCAAACTTTTTGGTTGGCTGCTGAGGAGATTGGTTCACAAGAAGAGAAAGAACGGAAGAAGGAGCTACCTGGAAAGGGGAAGGCGAAGAGATCAGGTCATGAATGTGGCACCACCACTACGACTAAGGAGGATCGAATTGACCTACAAGTAGTGGGAGAGAGAGACGACTCTCCAATTAGTAACCTACGTGCGGCATGACCTGCGCAGGCTGGTCACGTGTTTGCAGAGGAAGAAAAAAGAGTAGAGGCGGGCAACCAGATCCACGTTGGAATATGTGAGCCAGAAAGAAATTCTTTGGAAAGAAAAGAGGTATTAAGTGCTGATGTGGCGACATTCTCTTGGTACGTTACTACTTAATCTTTCTTTAATTAAAGAAAATAATCACTAACTTGAAATTAGACAAGTTATATATGAAAATTGATCACGAGAACAAGGGAAATATAAATAAAATATAATCAAAACCTAATTGCCATTGAAATTCTAAAAGTTGTGCAACATGTGTTAAATTGACGATCAAAGCAAATAAACCCTAGAATTGTATCTTAATCATGCTAAATACAGTTCATGAGATATGATTTGACAATGTTGTATATAATGGTGATTTAACATAACTATGACCATAATGATGAAAATTAAAAGTTTTAATGTGAATGGTCGCACATATGAAGGATTAAATATAAAGACCCTAACTTCATATGTTTGGTAATGAACTTAATCTGATCTAATGCTCATGATACTATAACATGGTAGATTGGACAATCATAGTTACACTTAATATCAATTAGGGTTCTTGAGTCATCAAATCAATTAATATGGGAATTGAAGTGTCAAACATGACCCTAGAAATAACTCGATACCAAGGAAACCTAAACCCTAGTTTAGGATTGAGTAGGATTTGATGTGATTAACATGATGGTGACACTTTAGGATATGCATACATGTAGATATAATATGATAGCCTTGATTCATCTTTTCTTATTGGATTGCTTGAACGTAATTGAAGTGTATTGTTCATGATAATCTGCATGACTCAACATCGAGGTATGTGGTGATACCTATGATTAATCAATTTAGTTTGTCTATGCTTTCTGAGATTTTCTCGAAGATTGAACAATTAACTTGATGGTTGTTTATTTAGTTATGTTCAATTATAATGACAATATGATTATCACATTGAATAAAGATTATGTCATGAAAATGTCAGTATATATTCACAAGTATTTGTTGGAATATATGTTGTTATTAACTTGCACATTTTGGATGCACCCCATGTACCAATATGGCAACATACAAATCACGTATTTGTTTTACATTGTTTTAGGTATAAACTGATATACATGTTGAACGACTTGAAGATAAAGATGGAAATTAAATGCAGGTAGTAAAGTTTTAAAAGGAGGATTAGCTAGTCATTTCTTTTCAAATATACAGTTCGGAGGATAAAAGGTTCATGTAAGCATCTTGTATATAATCTTTTGAAATGAATGAAATTATCTTCTTTATATTTTCTAATTAAAATTTGGATCTTGCATAATTTTAATAGCTAATGGCTCTCATCGTTTTGTCCGTCCTTCATCGGGAGTTGCTAAAAAGTGAGGTCATTACATTTGGTATTAGAGAACTACATTTTTTTTCAAATAATATTTAATAGTTTATAATTTCAATTAATTTGTAGAAATATGAGGAAATATTATGGCATTTTATAAAGACGATGGTGTCTAGAAGGGATCACGACCAAGAGGCTAGCAAGATTTTCCTATGCACTGCTAGTTGGCTTATAAGGACTCTCGGGCTTGTGCATCCTGTCGAGTTTCATCAAGGATAAACTCGATCGAAAAAGTTTTTTTTTTCTCTTTGTGTCTTCAGTTGAGTTTCCCGAAATATAACTCAGTCTACAAACCTGTACGGAAAAGTGAAGAAAAGTGTTTCTAGCCATTAGAGAAGACAAAAGACTCATCACAAAAGTGGGTAAGTCCTTGGTAAGTTAGAAGACTCTTGGTCATGGATAGGTAAGTCATTTGTAAGGATATTTTCTCCCTCGTCCTCAAAGGGAATGCTAGGTATCCTTATCCTTGAAAAGGAAGGTATTATGTTGTAACACTTATAGTGAAATATAAGGACTGAGACATGGTTAAAAATCCTAGACGATGACTAGTGTGTCCCTGCAAGTGGTGCTTTTACACCCCACGAGGTCAGAGCGCATGGGATGTGGGAGATCTTATGCTTTCAAAATTTGTAAGACCTACACTAACTACCTACATCTACTAAGACACTCCGCCTGCAAGCGCACGAGGTCGTGTCATAGTATAGGTGAGGCAGCAAGTATAGGGTCGATCCACAGAGATGGAGGGGGCACTAGAGTTAGACGGTGCGAGCTACATTCCTTTTGTGGAGATTAGGGTTTTAGGGTTTTTGAAAGGTTTGATTGTTGATTAAGCTAATTGTGCAAGTAAGAAATGAAAGATGGAAACTAAGTTATGGAAGAGAAAGCAAATTAGTAAACTAATTTAACGAACTAACTAAGCAAGAGAAAGAGCCTAAGTTAACACTAAAGAGAAAAACTAAGCAATTAACTAGATTAAGAAAAAGCGACTAAACTAGACTAGCATGAACAAGAAAACTAAGCAATTAGGGTTTTAAGCAGTTGATTAGGGTAGGTGGTCTGTTTGGGGGATGTAACTTTAACATTAGTTGGGGGAGATCATTAAACATGCAAGGTTCTCATTTCATATCTAGATTACCAAACCAAACAATAAGGACAATGCCATTAGAATGTACCCTATACTACTAGTAGAAGGCTAGGGTTAGGTGTAATTCTAATGGGTTTAACCAAATCTAGGTTTCTAGAGTAAGTGATAGTGGGCAATTTAGGGTTGAGGGTAGAGATGGGAGTAGACATGAGGGTATTTGACCTCATGCCACTAGCCACTCTAGCCTTTAGAAGGCCCTAGGCAATTGCATCACTCTCACTTACACTAGCCACTTAAATCTCACACTCACTTGTAGGAGGGAGGATGTGTATGTAGGAACAAAGGGGGCTATCTAGGGATCCACTAATTGGACCTAGGAGCCAATCCTAAGATTTCCACATACACTCCAATCCCTCCTAGAAGCTAAGTGTCATCAAACATCTCAAAGCAAGCAATCCATGTCACAGGCACAAACCACATGCAATAAAATAGGAAATGAGATAGAAGCAAGAAGCAATCATCATAGATATGAATTAAGTTCATTACAAGCAACTTTCCCCCAGCATGGTATCAAAGTCACATTGTAACCCCAAACAGCCCACCACAAGGGGCTTAGCTAGACATGATCAATAAAACAAGAAAAGAAAGGGGTAGAAGAAGTAGTGACTCCATAAAAGCTTGATGTAGAAGCCTCCTTATTCACCTCCAAGCTTGTTGTAGATGTCCTCCCTCCTCCAAGGGTGCAGAGGTGCATGAAATGGTGGGGGATTATGGATGAAAACCTAGGGAACTAGGTTTCCATGGTGGAATGAGGGTGGAAATGGTGGATGGTGAGCCAAAATGCAAAGGGTTTGCACTCAAAGATCAAGGAAGGGGAATGGAGCTTGGAGCAGCTGTAGGGGCATCTAACCTAGTGCTATGGCTACCACCCAGGTATATATAGGTGGTGGTGGAAGCACTAGGGTAAGTAGGGGCAGTTTAGGAAAAGTAGTGAAAAAGTTGTGTAGGGTCAGTGATCACCACGGTCGTGGTGGGTGTGCCACGGCCATGGTGAGGGTAGTGGGGAACGGCCTTGGGGGGTGAATACGGTCGTGGTATGTTAAGGGTGGTAGAAATGCTACATGGGGAAGTGGCCACGGCCATGGCGGAGTGCCACGGTCGTGGTGGGTAACATGCACCATGACCGTGTTGTGGAACACGGCCGTTTTGGAGGAGGTGGAGGTGACCGTGGGAGGAGCCATGGCCGTCTTGATCATCTTCGACCACAGTCGTGGTGACTTGGAGGAAATCCCTGTTGGAAGCTCACTTCTTGATCAATAAACACATGACCGTGGGAGGAGGCCACAGCTGTTTTCTCTTCTCAAGGCCACGACCGTGCTATTGGCCACGGTCGTGGTGTCTTCACTGGCCATGGTCGTGGCTGGGAGGCCACGGTCGTTGGCGATCTATACAAATCCCTGTTGAAACTATTGGATCTTGTCAATAAACACACGACTGTGGCATTGTGGCCACGACCATGGTGAGGCTTGCATGACTTGATTTCACTTCTGACTTTGTCATTTTCGGATGTCTTTGCTTGGGGACGATTCTTGACCATTGGAGGTAGGTCGAGGGAGTCTTTGGGGCCTTCTTTGGGTCCCTCCATGAGTGGGGGAACCCTAGAACTCCTTCTTTCTCTCTCCTCCATCTAAGTATGGTTCAAGTACTTGAAAAATAGTGCAAAGAACATCCATAAGCATATTTGCAATGATAACCATATTAGGGAAAAAGACTTGTAATCTAACATGTTTAGATGCAACTTAAGTACAAAATGGCACAGGATGGAGCCCTAAAATAGGGCTACATCACCACCCCAAACTTAAAACATACTTGTCCTCAAGTGTGCTCTAACTCAATCTCTCTACAAATTTCCCACAAACAAGAAATGACATATGCAATGTAAAAGATGATTATTGTTGAATGGTATCAAAGATGACTAATTACATGCATTTCACCTCTCTCCTCTCCTTCTTTCACAATCTAATCATGAAAAGAGCACAAATCACATGAAATTCAAATATAGTGCATAGAAAACACAAGTTATCCATACTTCTTCCATAAAGTTCTGGGTAAACCGTTTCATGATAGTGTTAATCGAGGATGACTAGGAGTGTCGTTTCACATTCATGCATTCAGTCTTATATTTCAAATCATACCAGATGACCCACGTGGCTGCGGAAAAAGCAAAATGAGCTAATATTGATGTTTCTTAGCTCAATGGGTATGAAAGTGGAAGAAAGGGATGCGGTAAGATTTTTGGAGTGTTTTTACACACTCCTCTTTTCTTTATTTGAATGCTCTTAAACAGGAGCATCCTTTTATTTTGTTTTTGCTTTTCTTTTTCTTTTCTTTCTTGCCCTTGGTGTGAATAGGGAAAATGGTGGATAGAGTGAAGCGGGGAGATCAAGATATGGCCATCCCAAACTTTTGGAGGTGGCCAAGGCTGATTATGTGCACTGGGGCATCTTTTTATGAGGCGAAGGGATAGTGGAAGAATAGTCGGGTCAAAGAGGGGTCATTGGTATGATTTTCCACATAAGACATCCTGCATGAGAATTAATCCAACACTTCATCCAAGATATCACACCACATGAATGAACAAAATGAAATTGATATATCAAACAAGTAATTCCACCAACACTAAGCGTTCAAAGCTTGCTCAATTTCACAATTCAACCAATTCAATCACAATCCTAAGAGAGGTGATGCACATGTAAAAAGTCAAACATTGATACCACTTAGTAATAAAGCATGACATTTCACTTGCACTAGTCAAAGGTCATCATTTTTACTCAAAACAATAGAGATTGGGTCAAAACATACTTTTTAGACAAGAAATCTTAAATTTTGGGCAAAATTGGCCACAATGGTGCCATTTTGCACTAAATCACATCTAAACCTACTTTAGGGAATATAAAGACATAAAGCAGCAAATCCTAATTAGCATGCATAAGAAACTACAAAAACTACATGAAGATGTGATGCATGGTATGAAAAAGCAAAAAAAAAGAAAAATTTTTGAAAAATTACACAAAAATGCAGAAATCAACTACATGCCATGCAAAGATGCAATGAAAAGAACAAAAATAATAAAACTAAACTAGATGGCAGAGGTGAACAAAAACAATAAAACTAAACTAGATGGCAGAGGTGATAACAAAATGACAAAATGAGAGATAGAGTGGTGCATACCGCCCTACCCACCCCAAACTTTAGAATCATGTTGTCCTCAGCATGAAACTATATCTTAGGGGAGATAGGGGAAGTGTCATGGCTGCGGTGGCTGGTCTGGAATTTGCGGAGGATCTAGAGGAGGAGCTGAGGATGGAGTTGATCCTGATGGAGGATGCTGGTAGTAGTGCCCCCAGTAGTCATCCTGGGGTGGAGGGTACGCCTGTGGATATCCATCTATACCACCCCAAAAGTCTGCACCCCATTCGGGGTTTCTTGCTGCCTGGGCATGATGGTAGTGGTACAAGTGGTTGATCTGATAGTGCATCTGCTGTTGATCTTGCCACATGTACTGCTGGACAAGTTGCATGTCACTTTGGGTCTTCTGAATATTCTCAAGGTGTGCCTGGATTGTGGCCATGTCATAGGCATTCCCTGAGGGTGGTTGCAGCTGGAATGTCCCCTCATCCCTCCTTCTTATTCTTTGGGGATGCCTTTGTTCTGCATCTTCTGGCTCCTGCCCTTGCACATTAGATTTGGCAATGTCTTCATGTACAACAACGGCTCCCCTAGTATACGTCTCCCTCGGGTGGTCTTGCTTCCATGCCATTAGTTTCTCCCTCAACCTGTTGCCAGGTCCCAACACGAATATTAGGGGTTCCGCGTGATATGGCAGCTCTAGTTCAAAATCCTGCAAACTAGTAGTTAAATAAATCATTCTTTTGTCCTTCATCTTTATGGTGTGCGAACGCGTGAGATAGTTGAGGTCAACAAATTCTGCCTCAATCGCGTCTTGTACCCCCGAGAGATCGTATCCCAATGCCAGTGCAATTGAAGTGACGAACCCTCCCATAACGAATGGATTCGAGCTCTTGTAGGGTACGCCCTTTAGATGGTCAATCAAAAGAACTCCAAGGTCAATATACCTCTTGTGGTGCATACCGATCAAGACAATCATATCCTTTTGAGAAATGCTGCCTTGGTTGTCGTATCTGCCCACAATCGTGTTTGCCAAGACCTTTTGCACGTAGCGCGTTAGCGGGTTGCTTATGGCAGGAGTTTTTGATCTACCCACATAGTAATCCTCATTGCTCGTGAATATTTTCCAAAAATGGGCATAGTCTAAACTGGCCTCTCTCTCTAACAAGTCGTCATCCAATTTCACGGCTTCTTCAGGATTGGCGGTGAAGATAGCATTCAGCTCAGTGGAAGTGAGGGTGGTATTGCGGAGGTGGTTGTTGGTAGGTGTGAGGTGGAGGTGGATCATATTGATAGTTGAGAGGCGCTTGAGGAGTTGGAGGAGCATAGGGGTTTGGTGGGGCTTGGTAAGATGGTGGAACATAAGCACTCGAAGTGTTCCCTAGAAAAGCCCCATCATTGTTCGGATTTGGCATTGGTTGAGATGGAAGTCTACCTTCTTCCCTTCTATCCAAAGAGAGAGAAATCTGATCCAAACTCTGCTCAAGACAGTTAATAGACTGCCCATGTGCATTGACATCTTTTTTTACTCCATCCATGCTTCTTAGCCTTCCTAGCACTTCCTCCTCAAACTTGGAGCTGTAGTGTGGCTTTTGCTGCCCCTGTCCTTGCCCATCCTCGTTCTGTTGTTTCCAGGAGAAGTTCGGGTGGTTCCTCCACTCGGGAGTGTAGGAGTTGGACATTGGACCCTAGTTGTTGAGGCCACCAAAGGAATGTAGAGCATTGACTTCCTCATCTACAGTATCAACCGCCATGGTGGGTTGGCTAGAAGAGCCACCCACTTGATTTTTCATCATCTGCATCATATCGGCCATCATCTTCATCATATTGGGGTCGTTGGTATTACGACTCGGAGCTGTGGAAGAAGGCGGAGGAGCATAGCTTCGATCACAATGCCCCCCTTTTGTGGAAGCACGGTGGCAGGAATTTTCTGTGAGATGCTCAAACAGCGGCCATGATTCCTCGGGAGGCTTTGCCATGAAAGTGCCCCCGCAAGAAGAGTCTACGTTGTTTTGGCTTTTCTCTTCAAGCCCGGTGTAGAAGGCTTGAATGAGATGCCACAGAGGAACGTCATGATGAGGGAAATCGTGAAGTAGCTTTTAGAATCTCTCCCACACCTAGTGGAAGGGCTTGTTCTCTTTCTGGGCAAACAACGTGATGCACCTTCTCATATAAGATAACTTGGCGATGGGGAAGAACTTCTTGAGAAACTCGTTCTTCACCTCATTCCACGTGACCAACTCTAGCTTTGTCACATACTGCTCCTTGGCTTTCTCCTTAAGGGAGAAAGGAAAGAGCGTCCTCTTGATTGAGTCGTCGGTGGCGTCTGGAGTGCGGAAGGTAGAGCATGTTTCAAGGAACGCATCTATGTGGTGGTAGGGATTCTCATTCTCCATACCGAAATACGTAGGGAGAAGTCCCAGGAGTGCCGGAGGGATGGAGAACTGTTGAACTGACATTTGATCAACCAGAGTGGCGATGGGGGAGTTGTAGTTCCCCGGCGTGAAGTACTCATGAAGCGGGCACTGTGGCGGTCGAGGTGGCTGAGCATCTGCATCTCGATTGTTCTCGGCCATCTCGGCCTCTCAGTGTAGGTTGCGGCAAGCTTGACGCCTCCTTCTACCAATCTCGGGGTCGTATACCACCAAGTCGGTGCAAGTAGAGCGCGCACTACGCATGCACAGCTGTCACCTGCGCAAGACACGAACAAACAACAAGAAACTAAGTTAGCAAACCAAGATGCAAAAGTAACACAAAGAATAAATAATAGCAATGGTGAGGGTAAAAGGAAGGGCTAAGCTACACTATCTAACTAGGCCGAGCGCCTCTGTCCCCGGCAACGGTGCCAAAAAGCTTGGTGCGTCCTCGCTAGTGGTACTTTTACACCCCACGAGGTCGGAGTGCACGGGATGTGGGAGATCTTATGCTTTCGAAATTTGTAAGACCTACACTATCTACCTACGTCTACTAAGACACTACGCCTGTAAGCGCACGGGGTCGTGTCGTAGTATAGGTGAGACGGCAAGTACAGGGTCGATCCACGGAGATGGAGGGGGCACTAGAGTTAGACGGTGCGAGCTACATTCCTTTTGCAGAGATTAGGGTTTTTGAAAGGCTTGATTGTTGATTAAGCTAATTGCACAAGTAAGAAATGAAAGATGGAAACTAAGTTATGGAAGAGAAAGCAAATTAGTAAACTAAGTTAACGAACTAACTAATCAAGAGCAAGAGCCTAAGTTAACACTAAAGAGCAAAACTAAGCAATGAACTAGATTAAGCAAAATCGACTAAACTAGACTAGCATGAACAAGCAAACTAAGAAATTAGGGTTTTAAGCAGTTGATTAGGGTAGGTGGGCCATTTGGGGGATTTAACTTTTACATTAGTTGGGGGAGATCATTAAACATGCAAGGTTCTCATTTCATATCTAGATTACCAAACCAAACAACAAGGACAATGCCATTAGAATGTACCCTATACTACTAGTAGAAGACTAAGGTTAGGTGTAATTCTAATGGGATTAACCAAATCTAGGTTTCTAGAGTAAGTGATAGTGGGCAATTGAGGGTTTAGGGTAGATATGAGGGTATTTGACCTCATGCCACTAGCTGCTCTAGCCTTTAGAAGGCCCTAGGCAATTGCATCACTCTCACTTACACTAGCCACTTAAATCTCACACTCACTTGTAGGAGGGAGGATGTGTATGTAGGAACAAAGGGGGCTAGCTAGGGATCCACTAATTGGACCTAGGAGCCAATCCTAAGATTGCCACATACACTCCAATCCCTCCTACAAGCTAAGTGTCATCAAGCATCCCAAAGCAAGCAATCCATGTCACAAGCACAAACCACATGCAATAAAATAGGAAATGGGATAGAAGCAAGAAGGAATCATCATAGATATGAATTAAGTTCATTACAAGAAACTTTCCCCCAACATGGTATCAAAGTCACATTTTAACCCCAAACAGCCCACCACAAGGGGCTTAGCTAGACATGATTAAGAAAACAAGAAAAGAAAGGGGTAGAAGAAGTAGGGACTCCACGAAGCTTGATGTAGAAGCCTCCTTCTTCACCTCCAAGCTTGCTGTAGACGTCCTCCCTCCTCCAAGGGTGCAGGGGTGCATGAAATGGTGGGGGATTATGGATGAAACCCTAGGGAACTAGGTTTCCATGGTGGAATGAGGGTGGAAATGGTGGATGGTGAGCCAAAATGCAAAGGGTTTGCACTCAAAGCTCAAGGAAGGGGAATGGAGCTTGGAGCAGCTGTAGGGGCATCTTACCTAGTCTATCGCCACCACCCAGGTATATATAGGTGGTAGTGGAAGCACTAGGGTAAGTAGGGGCAGTTTAGGAAAAGCAGTGAAAAGGTTGTGTAGGGTCGGCGATCACCACGGTCGTGGTGGGTGTGCCACGACCATGGTGAGGGTAGTGGGGGACAGCCGACGGGGGTGAATACAGTCGTGGTATGTTAAGGGTGGTAGAAATGCTAAGTGGGGAAGTGGCCAGAGCCGTGGTGGAGTGCCACGATCGTGGTGGGTAACATGCACCATGGTCCTGTTGTGGAACACAGCCGTTTTGGAGGAGGTGGAGGTGACCGTGGGAGGAGCCATGGTCGTCTTGATCATCTTCAGCCACGACCGTGGTGACTTGGCCACGGTCGTGGTGACTTGGAGGAAATCCCTGTTGGAAGCTCACTTCTTGATCAATAAACGCACGACCGTGGGAGGAGCCCACGACCGTTTTCTCTTCTCAAGGCCACGACCGTGCTGTTGGCCATGTTCGTGGTGTCTTCACTGGCCACGGTCGTGGCTAGGAGGCCACGGTCGTGGGTGATCTATACAAATCCCTATTGAAACTATTGGATCTTGGCAATAAACGCACGACTGTGGCATTGTGGCCACAGCTGTGGTGAAGCTTGCATGACTTGATTTCACTTCTGACTTTGTCATTTTCGGATGTCTTTGCTTGGGCACGATTCTTGACCATTGGAGGTAGGTCGAGGGAGACTTTGAGGCCTTCTTTGGGTCCATCCATGAGTGGGGGAACCCTAGAACTCCTTCTTTCTCTCTCCTCCATCTAAGTATGGTTCAAGTACCTGAAAAACAGTGCAAAGAACATACATAAGCATATTTGCAATGATAACCATATTAGGGAAAAAGACTTGTAATATAACATGTTTAGATGCAACTTAAGTACAAAATGGCACAAAATGGAGCCCTAAAATAGGGCTACGTCAATGACCTCTCTAGGTAATGGATGTACATCTCCTAGTTTGGAGTTTGGAACCACTATACATAGCTTGTGTTACTTGTTCTTATTCAATCTCTCTCTCCCTTGATATGTACATTTAGTTGCACTTGAAGTTCATAAATGTAACATTATTGTAAAATATAACTTGAAGGAATAATGAATTTTGTTTAAGAGTTTTTTAGCTCTATTGAAGCCCCTCTAAATCCCATTTTTGATCCAACACAGACGACCGATACCAAATGTGAGTGGAGAGTAGATATGGTTTTGATATAGATCAAGAAGAAACACATTGGACAACCAAAGAAATCAGTTGAACATAGCTTCTAGGAAATAGTAATAAATTTATCAAGCATGTACGTGTGATATCATTAGATAAAACAATGTATAAACAAAGTATTACAGAAAGCTCAATTTAGATTACAAATGGCACCTATATCTTGAGTAGATTATCATCTATCCATGAACCCTAAAGAGGAAAAAGGTGGATGAATTGATGTATTAAATAGAAAAAAAACACAAAACATATTTCAAAAAATGGAACAATTTTTAAATGCACTATGAAGCTCATTTTATCTTGATTGTGAGTTGATGGAAAAATAATAGAGTGTCAATGGGCATGGTATAACACTTTATTGTAGGTGGATAATTGTGTGTAATATGTTCCTATAATGTAGGGTTTTGTTATAGACCCATACCATGTATTCTAATAACATTTTAGTCCTAATTAATTTGTAAAATATTTTTATTTGGTTGAAGAGTCGTGGTCATTTGTAATTTCCAGAGACTTAACACTATCCATTATATAGTTTGACTGAACATTCTAACATCATTTTCGATGATCGTGTAAATGTTGCATATCCTTAAATAAAACTATGGATGGGTATATATTGGTAGTTCGGTTATTTGACTCTCGGTCCCACTGCCCAAGGCTCTCATAGAATTTCAAGAATGACAAATGGTCCCACAGACCACCACAATCCTGAATTGTACACTTTGTCCTTATTCATGCACAAGACAAGATAAACTTCCTGACTGGTCACCCATCATAGTACTTATTTGGGTTAAGCACACTCAACCAAACAATTCTTTAGTGATGGATACCCTAAAATGGAGGTGGACATTTGGTAATAGTCTAATCATTCCTTTGAAGATCATTTTATCTGAGGCCTCAAATCTTGCACCGTTACAATCTCCCCCACTTAGAATCTTGATATGCTCATCAAGGTTCAACGACATGGTATTATAATCTCTCCCATTTTAGTGCAGGCCCAGAATGACACATGTACACCTGAATCCCATCCACGACAGTCAGTGCATGGGTGGTTCCATTTGTTGCACCGTGGTGATATGGGTAGTCCATCATTCTTTTTAAGATCATGTTATCTGAGGCCTCAAATCCTATGACGTTACAATCTTCCCTACTTAGACTGTTGACGTCCTCATCAAGGCTCAACTATAAGGTCTCATAATATTTCCCCATTTCAGTTTATCCCCAATATGACCATGTACACCCAACTCCCAATCATGGATACTTGTGCAAGGGTGGCTCCATCACCACGGATAGCCCTTTCCAACATGTTTGGACCACAAACTCAAAGGTTAGCATGTCACAACCCATGTGGGCCCCATCTACTACAGAGGTTTTGGTTCTGATACCATTTGTAACACTAGGGCCCACTTCCCAAAACTCTTGTAGAGTTTCAAAAATGACAACTGGCCCCACAGACCACCACCAGCTTAACTGCGTACTTTGTGCTCACTCACACATAAGCCAGGGTAAACTTTCAGACTGGTCACCCATCCTAGTACTAATATGGGCTAAGCACGCTTAGCCACAAAGTTTTTTAGTGATGGGTACTCTGAAAAGAAGGAGTATCTTGGTGATATGGGTAGTCCAAATGTTCCTTTTAGGATCATTTTATTTGAGGCCTCAATTCTTGGGAAATTACAGGTTATCACTAAAATTTCAAGCCCAACCATATATATATATATATATCGATATGTTAAATGTTAAAATAGAACCAATTCATTAACTAGTTTATAATAAAACCAAATGGAACTGTTATTTTGTTGAATGGTTTGATTTAATTAGGTTTCAAACTGTTCTATATGAAATTTGAAGTTTTATGTTAAACTTTTAATGCAAAATCCGACCATTTTTCATAATCCCTATCAATGCATCTAGCATGATGACCAAACTTCATACCAAAACATCACTTTTAGAAATGGGTTATATAAAGACACAAACATCAATAGTTGTAGAAATTTTTTTGCTAAGTTCAGATAAGTATGTTCTTCACCACATAGTATAAAATTATTTAAAACTTAGTTTCATTTCTAAAGCATTATTTCCAAATTAAAATACCAATATATAAGAAAGTATTGTAAATTTTTTTTTATATATCTTTTATAGTATACACGTATATTTTAAGAATATACAGACATATGTATTGGTTTGATTATGCTTGATTAAACTACACCCTTAAATTGAATTGTACCATCGTTTAATGATTTGAAAATTTTAATACAAAACTGTTAAGCCCTTAAAAACATAACCGAGTTGGTCAGTTTGGTTCGATTTGGTTGAGTTCAATGGTCTCAGTCCAATCTCTTTCCCAATTCTAAACAAAACCACCACTGGTTGGTAGTAATGACTAGATTATAAATTCTAATTTCCATCTAACCTATCTCCATTGAACGTATCGCTCAACTAAGATGGTGCTTAACGTCACAATACATTGACTAAGAGATTTCACATCCAAACCATTTTCATTGAACAACCTTGATAAAACAATACATTGATCGTCCCCTTTCTCCTTCTACCGACAATGTCGTTGATCATAAACAAATAAATCACTTTGAAAATGGGCTTTAGAAGTGGCATTATCACTTTTATCTCCAGCAGTGTAACAGTGACTCTATCTTGACTGAGGCACAAAATGAGTACTAGACTGCTCATCATTTCACAATCACGTCTATATCTAATGAAGTTTTTGAGCTAGTGGGGTTTGTCATTATTGAATTTTCACTGGAGCTCTAATTAAAGAAGTTGGTCGGCTGATAGCAGTATATGAAGAATGTAAATTCTTCTCTTATTTCTCAGTCGTTTTTTTGATTCAGAGACAACCAATGATAACCTTATGATGGATGGAACTCCGCTCCCATTTGCACACACATTCAGCGAAATATTGAGAGACCACCAATAATTCATTGTCGGACCTTAATGACCGAATCCGACAACGCACTTTGGTTCAGGTCATGTGACATTCCCGACGCTTCATTGCTCGGCAGGATCATTATTAAATACTACGTACGGGTATCGTTAATGACTATGAAAAAGGACGCGTAACCGTTCATGTGCGAACTAACTGTCTCAGTCGCGGGGATTACAGTTGGCGATTCATTATGTACAGAAGCTTTCAATGTAGCAGACATAACAACTGATGTCTTTCTCAAGTTCGTAGTCAGGAACATAAGTCTTACATGTATCTTACTGCTGCCGGTATTAAACATTATTTTCAGTTTAACTCTATTTTATAAAATACAGTTTAAAATGACAATCATAAATTGTACTTTTCTTTCTCTGTTTTCCCTTGTCAATGGCATGTTAATAATCTTCATTGTATATGTTAATTCATCGCAATCAGATCATTACTTTGTTTATATATCTACAAGTTTTAAAAAAAAATTGACAACTCATTTATCCCGTCACCTGAGTGTGATCCTAGGATCTCTCGGTCATACATTAATATTTTTACCAACTGGGTCCCACATGTTTGGCTTATAGATCTACAAGTTGCTTTGTTGTTTTTGTTTAAGATTAATGTACCCAACATTTAAGCTATATGTTTTTTTAAATCCTCAAGTTGTCCCTTGATTACAACTGGATTCCGTGATGGCATTAATAATCTTATAGCTTGAATTGTTGGGAAAGACGATGACAAAAAAAATAAAAGAAACAAAAATTTAACTACTATATTCCCCATTAAACAGTTGATCGTGTCAATAACTATGGAATGAGAATGATGGTTTGTGAAATTATGCCTTGTCATGCATCAGGTCCAACGACAATACCCTTAAAGTAACATGTGTCTTTCTTCAAGTTGAACCCAGACAATGCCAACAACAACTTCCTAGTTTAGCACCTTGGACAACAGTTGACTTTAACCTCCTATCACTAGGAAACAATCTCCTCACCTCTATGATAGTCCACACGGACAACCAGGAACTCATGTCATTCTAGATGAACAGGCAAGAAAGAGTTGTCTGTTCTAGTCAGCGTGCTTGTACCAATTTACACTCCCAATTGTTTCTCCTTTGCCATCCCTCCCTTTCACAAGTAGGACTTTTTGGATTCTTTCGGTTATCACAACCAAAGAAGAAAAAAATTGTCAGAGATATTGATATATCTATGAAGCCCTCAATACCAATCTATTTATAGGAGGGTCAGGATCAGCATTCCCAGTTTGAGCGGGAGTCAAAGTAGACGAAATTTTATGAATTTTTACACCCTACGAGTGGAAAAATGGTCGGCAAAAAGGTGAACCAATTGGTTGTCATGTGATCCATTCAGTTCAACCCTTGAACCGGTCGTTTCACTATATTTCTCAATCTCAATTGTATTGGTCATTAATATCCGATTAATAGAAAACATAATGTCAACGCTTGTTATACCCTCAATTTTGGTAAAACTAAATTATATATAAAAATTGATTTGTGATTTCTCTAATGATATTATTCATAGAATAATAAGATTAGTCACCTTTGTAGCATAAGTGCTTGTGGCACAAGTAAAATTAATAAAAAAATTGAACATAAATTAATAATAATGCCTTTTGAAATATTGCACATCTGAATATGGAACAAATATGTCAAGTTTCCAAACGAAACTAAAGTACATGCTGATTTAGATAATTAAAAGGATGATTATCCAAGCATTATTGGCAACACAATGTTTGAGACAACAATTGGTATCATTTTAATCTAACATTTAGTTACACAAAAAAATAAAGGAAAGGAAGAGCATTCTAGGAATTGGATATTATATGAGGTAATGATATTGTTTTAATGAGATGTCCAAAGGAGCAAGTTTGTATATAAAAGACATCCCAAGAAATCCCAATTTATAAATATGATTTGGAAAGGGCACAGATGAGTTTCCATGGATAATAAATTAGAAGTATATATCAAAGAGAGAAATATATGAATATTCTAGAAAAGTGTCATGTTTTGATGTGTTTTCCTTTGTGGATTTTAGGTTTTCAAAATCCAAGAGATAATAATGGAGAGAAGTGATTATGTCCTTTATTAAGAAAAGGACCCTAAAAAGAGAACAAGATATTTTCGGAGGTTGGTGGTTATTTATGTATTATACACTACAAGAAACCAAGACATTAACGACCAAAGTAGCGACAACATAATTAGTTTGTCGTAATTGTTACCCTAATCGTGACCACACATTTTTATGGTCGATATTAGTATGGTTAATAACGGCCAAATACAGTAGTTGTCATAAATATCATGTATATTCTGTCGCTAAAAAAATTCTCCCTCCAGTCCCACCCCCGCCAACGCCACCCCCCCCCCCGCGCGACCCGGGAACTGACGCCCGATCCCTGCGGCGGCAAAGACCACCCGACTCCCACATTCTCCCACTCCAACGATAATTCCCACACTTGCCAACCCACGAGCAGAGAGATCCTTGGCTTTCTACGCATACAATCCAACTGATTTCACACTAGGTTTTCCTGCTAGCTAGCTAACTCCCAAGCTCTCCTCTTCGGCGATGATGATCAGGGCAATCTAGTACTTCCGGCAGCCGATCAAGGGTGACCTAGAGCAGTGCGCCAGGCATCACAGCGACGCCATGCATCACAGTGATTCCAGAACCCCGATCTAGAACCAGAGGCGAGTGTCAACCTAGATAAGAGCTGGTGATTGATCTGTAGGAGGAACAACAAGGTATGCGGCCATCATTCTACTCCACTCCCACAGTCATGTCTTCCGAACTCATCTATTCCCTACTTCTTCTATTTCTCTCTGCTCTGTGTAGTAACATCCTGTGGCCCTCTATTTCTCTCTGCTCCGTGCAGTAACAGCCTATGGCCCTAGGCGAACCAAGGTAGGATAAAGGACTGTGGACCCAAAGGCAAGAGGCGAGGTGATCTCTACAGACCCAAGACGGTCGAACTAATGTTTGCTTCAAATGCTACAGGAGGGTATGTGATTTTCTTTTTTTCTATGTGGGTTACCTATAGCTTCAGAATGTCTCCTCTAGCTCCATGAGCTAGGGTACCATGTTCAATTTGAGCTTGTCCTACCACTCAGCAAATCAGGAGCTGAGAAGCCCGTAATTAGATATGAAGATCACCTTCCTTTGAATCTGTGCACACATAGTCGCTTTATTTATGGCTTTCATAGAACCACATTCTCCTTGTACCATCCCTCCACGACCGTCTAGGGAGGGAGAACTACTTGGAATAGATATCATCTGATATACTATGGTTTATTTATGATACACATGTGAGATTGTTTTCCATATATGGGGATACTAGTGCTAGTTTATGTAATGGTTGATATTTATGCAAATGAGAGGCCTCTACACATATATATGAGGTCCATCATAAGAGATACCAATAAATTCCGATTTATTTGGTAAGATTTTGTGTTTTTGCATTCACACTTGTTATTACCCCAAACACCTTAATTTTGAGGTTGGGTACATGAAGAGTGATCAAAGTTGAAAATTTCTTCTATTTTCTTTTACATGATTCACTATGGTTGATTTAGTTTTCACATGTGAGATTCATTTATCTAATCATTTGATTTGAAAATAGATATTCACACATCTAATCTCATTTGTTTTGTTGATCATGCATTAACATTCATATGTGACCCCTAAAAATCCTAATTTTGGGCTTGAGTTCAAGATCAACGACCTATGATTGTGATATTGTTTATGAAATGGTTCTATTTATTTGTTTCTATCCCATCTCTTGTGATTGTTTTTATTCCATGTAAGATTGGTTTTCTTTTAACATTTTGAGAATAACTAGTTTTGATAAGATTGGTTTCCTTTTAATATTCGAGAATAACTAGATTTACTACACAATGATGTGCATTTCCCAAAGCTCGATAAATGTGAGGTCTATAATAGCATTCAACTATCTAATATCAATTTTTCAATATCATATGATGGTCATGTTGTTTTGATTCATGTGCTTGCCCCTAAAATTGAAATTTTGGGTTGTAATACATGCTCACTACCCCTAATGTTCACATATTTCCACTACCCTATATGAACAGCTATTTGTTCATATATCTTGTGAATCATAATAAGTAACAGAGAACAATCATCTATCCAAATGCTTCCTATAATGAGTTACTTGTGATGAGTAATTGTGGACATTCATTCATATCTTTCTGGTTCCAGAAAACCATTTGTCTTTTTTGGGTTGTTTGAACTTACTTGAAAACATGCAACGGCCCTTTTGTCAGACCAACATCTGAAATATATTCAATTCCATGAGTTACCCACTCTTAAATAGTCATTGTTTTTGTGATCTCAATTTAATAATTATGGTTTTGCTAAGAATTTGATTGTTGATGTAGGGTAACCTCAAGGACCTTGGAATCTACTTTAATGGTTGGTGTTTAATATGTTCATAGTAGGGTTCCAACATAAATGAATACCTTCCAATAATTTAATCAAGGTTTTGTTTAATCCAAGTAGAACTTGTAATGTACATTTCATCACATTAGCCTCTGAAATAGAATTAATTTCTATGAGCTTACCCTCTGTTCAACAATCATCATGTTTTAAATTTCATAGAAATAAGTTTTAGATTACTAAGAATGAGGTTGTGGTGAAAAGGTAACCATAGGGATCTTGGACTTTGCTTCAAATGTTGGTTTATGAGATATTCATACTAGGGCTCCAACTGCATTCACTACCTTCAAAGAATGTTATGATGGTTGTTTTGAATTCAATTGGAATAGGTAATGGCCATTTCATAACACTGGCCTCTAAAGGTTATCTATATTCTAAGAGCTTACCATCTCATTAACAATCACTATCTTTACATATATGATATTGATAAATATGAGAATTCAAAGGACTTGATCATTGGAGTCTTCTTCAAAAGTATGTGTTTGAATTGTTCATAATAGGTATCTAACTAAATTTTACTTCTTAAAATGTTATTAGTGTTGTTTTGAATTCCACATGAGCATGCAATGAACATTTCAAACACTAGCCTCCAACACATTAAAAAACATGTGAGGTAACCCTCTCATCAACTACCATTGTCATTGAAATCTCATATTGATATATATAGTTTGACAACTGATGATTGTGTAACCTTAGGGAGCTTGGACTCTACTTTAGATGTTGGTATTTTGGATGTTTACAGCATGGATCCAACAAATTTATCTACCTTACTAGAATATTATTATGGACGTGTTGAATTTTAGTATAGAATTTAATTGACATTTCGTCACACTAGCCTATGAGTGAGATTAAAATGAATTGACACTCTCATTGATAATCCCATACATTACAACCTGATATGGATAGACTTTGGGGTTTCAACTAATTTGACTATTCATTAAGCATAGAGACATTTCTAGTTAAGCATAGAGACATTTCTGCTTGCTGATTCATTGCTTCCATACACATCCATCATTGTTGGCGTCTTCATGTGCAAAATGGTAAATTAGACATATACTTTTAACACTACATGTTTCTCTCTTCAAGATGAGCTGTTGTTAGTGGGTTTCATTAAGGTGTGGGCCCAGGTAGGAAACCCAAAAATATGGGAATTGGAGCATGAGTCCAGTTGCTCCTAGTATATTGTTGCCATGGATTTAGTTGACAAGGATGGGCATGTTGCATGATATTCATTCCCAACCGACAGCAAAAAAATGACATTCTTGCAGGTAGTTCTCTCTTTGGTCATCCTGCAATAAATCCAGCAAAAGATAATCTTGAAGTCTGCAATAAAAGGTCTGCAGATCCAGCACCATGAGGCCTGCATGTGTAGGACACAGACCCAAAACCTTATCATAAAACCAGTACCCAGCTGTAAGACCTCGACCTAACTTTGACAACTGCTGAGTATTTAAAAAAAAACAAAAAGACAACGAGGCATACCCACACTCAGCTATTCAACTTGCCGATATGTCATAAAATGCAACAAGTTTCATACAATGTGATATATGTCCCAGTCAAACTAGTGAAACATGAATGCTTAAAATGTTGCCAAGTTATATTTAGGTCATCTTTCACATTATTAAGCATAGAGACATTTCTAGTTACCACTCATGTACCACTACATCCATACACTCAATTTGCATTTTCGAACTGTTCCCAACAATTAATATCCTTACATATCGTATGATTAGCCTATATACAGATATTTAGGTCGTTTTGATACATACAAATCATAGACGTGAAGGCTAAAAAATGATGCTTTGTTAAAAAAAAATATACTACGTCAGTTTTGCAGTCAACATATAAGTTCAATGAGTTCAATTTGCTAACAGGCTATTCAAGTAAAAGTACAGAAGTTTCAACAACTGGATTTTTAAAAAATAACCAAAATATGTAATACAATGTCATAACTAACTCTTGTTTCTTAACTTCACTCATCGTGTGTGGTTTTCTTAGCATAACCCATACCTTCTTCTGTAGATTTATTTTCTTTGCAGCCCTGCTAAGATCTTTAATTGACTTGGCCAGAGGCTTGAGGCTAACAATACTGCTACTATCAGAAAGAACTTGTTTCAACTCGCCCATGCTTGCCTGGTCATAGAAAAAACAAACTCATTGAAAGTGAAGAACGTAAAGTTCACATATTCACAGTTATCGTTGAGCATGCATGCAATGCAATTCAAGAAGCAAATTGAAGTATTTGAAACTATCTCTTACTGTGAAACAAAATACTCCACAGGATCAAACGAATCCCCTAAAATGAAGGAAAGCATGCAGACATATAAAAAGGTATCTACTGATTGACATCAACATCAATAATGATCTCTGATTGTGTCGACTTCCTCTATTTGTCTTTATTAACAATACATATCCCTTTCTCAATCTTGATGATTGAAACTCCTCACTAGAACGATAGGGTAGGTGTGAGTCGTGTGACATCCACCTATATATCTTCCAATTATTTGACTTCATCGCCTCTTCCCCCCTACTCAATTGCATCTGTTAATACTTAACCAGTAAGCATCGTTCAAGTAATGGAACCTCTATTTTGGTTATTCTGTGGTCTCCATTTCCTTTCAAGTCATTATCCTTTTGGCCCCTACTAAAATAGATATATGTAGAGGATTGGACAATGCTAACTAGGATTACATTTAGTATATTAACTGGTGCTTACAAGCAGTGTAGAGATAGGAGTGTAGACAGGGTAGCGCTCTCGTACTCCCCAATGTGGGACTAAATAGAGGACCCATCAACACTCTAACACCCCCTCCCCTCAAGCTGGGCATAGATATCAAGAATGCCTAGATTGTCAACTACAGTAGAAAATACCCATTTACTCGCAGGTTTGATAAGCCAATCTGCTATCTGCAACTCTGATCTCTTGAAAAGGGTGTTGATCGTCTTAGCATCCATGGCTTCTCGCACAAAGTGACAGTTGAATTCAATATGTTTGGTTCTTCATGGAATCTTCGATTGGAAGATGAATATAGTTGCAGCATTGTCACAATACATAGGCGCAGGAGCATATAGATTTTAGGAAGTTCAAACATGACTTCAAACCAAAGTCGTTTCATGTGCAAAATGTGTCGTTGCCCTATATTTAGTCTTTGCACTGGACCTAGAAAAAATGGCCTACTTTTTGTTGCGCCACGTGACTAGATCGCCTCCAACAAAGGTACAGAATCCAGATGTTAGTTTTCTATCTATCTTACTTCCAACATAGAAGCATGCAGTTTTATAGTGACCATCCTTTGGATAGTACAATCGTTTCCTAGGGCAGCTTTAAGATATAGAAGAATGTGGTATAAAACATTCCAATGACACAAACTTGATCTATCAAGGTAACAACACCACAACCCTAATGACATCAGAACGAGTCACAATGAGATAGAAAAGTTTACCTAGTGTCATGCATAATATTTGCCTATTCGGGAAGGCCAGAGAGGAATCACCGTCCTAGGGAATATTGGTGCTAAAAGGTGTTTTTGTCCGTATGATCCCAAGTATACCAGTACCACTGAGAAGAATAAGAACATTGGATAGGCCGAATATAGATGCACTACAGGTGACTCTAATGCCTAGAAAAATATCATAATATTCCAAGGCGTTTTGTAACAAAATGCTTGCATGAATACTTGTTTGAATGCCGACATCACTACGATACGAGATGGTCATCAATGTTTAAAAGTAGAACAACAATACCATATTCACTAGTTTTATCAAAGAGCATGTGATTAGAGTGGGAGCGTCACAATCATGTCTTAAAAAGGATATCAGTTTGTCAAACTAAGCACGAGCACTTTGTTTGAGACCATAGCTAGACAGCTCTATGTAGTCTACAAACTTTGTGAGACTATCCCTGAGAAATGAATCTAGGAGTTTGCTACATGAAAGGGTCATACAACTTAGGGAAAATAATAGTTACCAAGGTGATATTGATGTATTATATAACATGGGCAGGAAAATAGAGAAAGGGAGGAAGGATTGTATTGGTGGTGTCTTCTTGCTCTTCATCCTCTAAGAGGTATCATGGTGTGTCAAGTTGGGCCACCTGTCTCTTTCTAGGCAGAGAGTGCATAGAAGGGGGTAGGGAAGACGCCGGAGGGGGGGGGACTAAGAAGGGATTGCATTGGTGGTGTCTTCTAGCACTTTGTCCTCTAACTTTGTTTATGTTCAACCCTTTCCCTGATAAATCCTCCGTCATACCTCACAAAAAACATGATGCGAGTGGATATAAAACAAGTCACACTCCTCTATGCAATAGTGAATGATATGACTTTTTACTTCATGCATCATGGTCTGCAACAACGAAATTGGAAAACTATTTTTACTTCCTGCATCATGGTCGCATGATATAAATGTGTATACCCTATCTTAACTTCCTTATTACTTTTCAAGGTGTTGCATAACACAAGTGCTAAACATTGAATGTATAGATGCCCAAAGGACTCGGGCATAGAGCTGCATGTTATACATCTTGATCTTTTTTTATAAAGGTAACCAATAAGAAAAAGAAATCTTATATTTATCACCAACAAGAAATAATTGTATTATGTGGCTTGTAAACAATAACATGAATTCTTCTTTGTAGAAAATGGCACCGGATAAGGAATGGATCAGACTTGTTGATGATAGGCTTGATGATCCATCATAAGAAATCGGTGTTGAAGAGTTTCTTACCTATGCATGTCAAAAAATTGGTGCAGGTAAAATCAGATGTCTGTGTGTTCGTTGTGTTAATACTTCTTCTATCCCACGTGATGTGGTGAAAACACACTTGATGGTTTATGGTATTTTGAGTAGTTATACTCTTTGGTATCATCATGGTGAGACGGGAAATGAAAGTGAGTCTGATTCAGATACTTTAGTCAATAACGATGAAGGGGATAATGATGTAGATGATGATGAGATGCGAGATCTTCTTGAAGAAATGCACCCTAGTTCACATAATTTTGATAGGAATGATGGTGGAATGGGAAATTCCAACCACGATGATCATGAAGAGGAACCTAATACTGAGGCTAAAAGGTTTTTTAGGTTGCTGGACGACCTCAATCAACCTATCTATAAGGGATCAAAGGGGTCAAAATTATCTGCCTTGGTAAAATTGCTTCATCTCAAGAGCCTTGGAAAATGGAGTAATCATTCTTTCACATTGCTACTTGAATTATTGAAAGATGAACTATTCCCAGGTGATTCAACCTTACCTACCTCTTATTATGAAGCAAAGAAGACAATTAAAGATCTTGGTTGCTCATATGACAAGATAGATGCATGTGTGAATGATTGTATGTTGTTCAGGAAGGAAGACCGTGGCCTTGATAAATGCAAAATTTGCAATACTTCAAGATGGAAGTATGACAAGCACAATGGGGAAGAGAAATTAAAAGCAAATGGCAAGAAAGTACCAGCAAAGATCTTGCATTACTTCCCACTAAAGCCCCACCTTCAAAATTTGTTTATGTCCTCAAAAACATCTTCACTAATGAGGTGGCATCACGATAAAGAAGATGATGGGAATTTACATCATCTGGCTGATTCCTTGGCATGGAAAAAGTTGAATGAGCTTCATGGTACTTTTTCTGCAGAGCCCAGGAATGTCAGACTAGGCCTTGCTAGTGATGGTTTTCAACCATTCAACAATTGTAGGTCATCATATAGCACTTGGCCCATTATTCTTATTCCGTACAACTTGCCTCCTTGGATGTGCATGAAGCAAACAAATCTCATTTTGTCCATGCTGATTCCAGGTCCTGATGGTCCAGATAATTGTATTGATGTTTATTTGCAACCATTAATAGATGAATTATTGGAGCTTTGGAATAATGACATACAAACATTTGATGTAACTACACATCAAAATTTTAATCTTCGTGCTGCTGTGTTGTGGACCATCAATGATTTTCCTGCATATGGGATTTTATCTGGATGGAGTACCAAGGGAAAACTTGCTTGCCCGTGTTTCCATAAGGGTACTCATTCGATTAGGCTAACTAATGGTAGAAAGGAATGCTTTATGGGTCATAAGCGTTATTTGCCTTTGGATCATCGGTGGAGAAAGAATAAATCTGCATTTGATGGCACGATCGAGAAGGGCACACCCTCTACACCACTAAGTGGTGATGATGTCCTCATTCAAGTGCAAAGTTTGGAAGGGAATATTCTTAGCAAATGTTCAAAAAAGGTATCTCACAATAGCAGAGGGGATAATTGGAACAAGAAAAGCATTTTCTTTAAGCTTCCATACTGGAAAGATCTATTGATACGACATACTTTAGATGTGATGCACATTGAGAAAAACATATGTGATAGTATTCTTGGAACTCTTATGAATGTGAAGAATAAGACAAAGGACAACTATAACTCTCGTCTAGATTTGCAAGCAATGAATATTAGGCAAGAGTTGCACCGAATGATAATTGGAGGGAAAACAGTGCTGCCTGATGCATCATTCACATTATCTGTAGATGGAAAACGTAGGTTTTTAAGATTTTTGAAGGATCTAAAGGTACCAGATGGTTTTTCTTCAAACATTTCCCAGTGTGTGAATCTTAAAGAAAATAAACTTTCAGGATTGAAGAGTCATGATCATCATATTTTGTTACACCACATACTCCCTCTTGCATTGCGTGGCCTTATTCCTATGGATGTTTACAAACCACTTCTTGAGTTGTCGCGTTTCTTCAAGGTTTTGGGAAACAAATGTTTAGATATGGAGGATCTGAATCAAATTGAAGCTCAAATTGCAATTACATTTTGTAAGTTGGAGAAAATTTTCCCACCATCATTTTTTGATGTGATGCTACATTTGCCTATTCATTTATCACATGAGGCTATGTTGTGTGGGCCCGTTCATGATCATTGGATGTATCCGATAGAGAGATATTTGTACACATTGAAGTCCTATATTCGCAACAGAAGTTGTCCAGAGGGTTCCATAGCAGAAGTCTTTATAGCAGAAGAATGCATGAATCTTTGTTCCAGATATTTGCATACTGTAGAGACAAGGTTCAATCGTCTTGATAGAAACTATGATGATTATGTCAATGAATGTGCAACATTATCTGTATTTTCATACAAGGGAAGAGGATTAGGATGTGGAACAACAAGGGACCTTGATGCAGTTGAGTGGGAGAAAGCTCACATATACATCTTAAACAATTGTGAGGAAGTTAAGCCGTTCATTGAGTACGTGATTCTTGAATTGTGTAGCTGAGCCATTTGCTGATAGATTTTATATTTTGTTTACTAACTTCATCACATGCATTTTCAATTTATTCTAGAGAATATTATCAAGCTCAAGGAGTTGATCCAGATCAAATATCTATTAAGGATTTAAATGAGGATTTCATAGAATGGTTTAAGATGAAAGTAAGTTGGTCTGATTTGTTCAATATGGTTTTGTATACATACTAATTTGATTTAGTTTTTCTACTAACTATCTTTTTTTAGATAGGAGATAAACATGTGAATGATAAAAGCAAGAAGACAGATGAGTTTCTTTCATTATCACGTGGTCCACTCAAATGCGTGAAATGTTTTTATGGCTATATAGTGAATGGTTATCGGTTCCACACTAAGTCTCATGATGAAAGATCAAGGTCACAATGCAGTGGGGTAACCGTGGTTGGTGATGATGGTAGTGGAATTATCAGAGATTACGACGCACAACTGACCGAGATTATAGAATTGCAATATTTGGACAGTAAGAGAGTGGTATTATTTCTATGTGATTGGTTTGATGTTGCTAAAGGAGTACAGACTGATGCGTATGGATTCACGAGTGTTGATCGCAAGCGTATTTGGAAAACTGTTGAGCCATTTATATTAGCAACTCAATCATCTCAAGTTTTTTATGTGAATGATCAGATTAATAAGGGGTGGCATATTGTGACAAAGATCGATCCAGGGGACAAGTTGGAGCTAGTTGATGATACAAATGATGCACATGATGATCCAATGCTTATTTTATAATGTTAACTAGATTACTATTCCTCTTTAAGTACTTCTAAACGTGTAACAATTATAATAGTCAAACTTATTTTTTTCGTATCTCATTACAATGTTTTTTTTGTGGTAACCATCTTACTCCTCTTTATTGAAACTATGTAAAAATATGTAAAAAAATAGAAAAGAAAAAAACAAAAAAGAGAGTTGTACAGAACAAAACAACTATCTATACATGCTCTCTGAATCATAGAGAGTAGTATCCCACACTTCCTGGACCTCCCTTCTATTATTCCTTGTTACATTCTATGCAATTATAATTTCATTTATACTGATTTATGCAAGCAATTATATTGAGAACTATCTTGACGGTTTTGTAGGAAGTTGGCTGCTAGAACATCAAGAAATGGGAAAGATCCAATGGCTAAGTCCAATGCTAAGAAGTTCATCTCACCACAACAATTAGCAGTAATTGGGAAAGGACGTAATCATGGATTACAAATTAAGAGTCGCTTGTTGAATCATATAGGAGGTAGCAAAAGCCGTGGTTACATGGAGTCATGTGATAATCATTTATCCTTTTTGAACAACTTGACTTCCAAACAAAGCAATATTCATGATCAATCTAGAATGGCTCCCATGTCAAAAAGAATTACTCCTCCACCAACTGAAAATGTTTCTCCACCACAAGATTGTGCTGCTCCTCCAACTGAAAATGTTCCTTCCCCACGAACTGAAGCTGATCCTACACCTCTTGAAGAACTTCCTATTGAACCAGAACAGAACGTGGAGACCGAACTGATGTCCACTAATGTCGCCAATGATATTTCAATGTGTAGGTTCGCTTTCCTTTATTCATAATAAGCAGATTCAAGGGCTTGAGTCAGACATTCCTTAACTTGTTTTATTTATTTTTTATTACTGAATATAACCAGTGCCACTGAAAAGGCAGTCAGACGTCGAGGACGTAACAAATGTAAAAAAGTGGCTAGACTAAGAGGAGGTGCCAAGATAGATGTCACATTCTATCAAGGTCGCCCTGTTGGAAAAAATCATAAGGTGTGGAGTAGACATTTGGGCAGGATTGTTCATGATTGGAATATTTGTCCAATCAAAGTGCATTCTTGGAATGAAGTTACAGATAGACAAAAAGATCACATGTGGGCTGCAGTTATGGTAATATCTTCTACACTTTATTGTTATAATCATTTGACAAACATCCATGATGCATTGATGTTCTTGTGTAATTAAACATGTATTAGGATAAATTCTCAAATGACCACATGGAGGAACACAAAGCTCACACTTTAAAACACTTGAAAGAATTATGGATAAAGTGGAGGGCATCAATGCATCAAACTGTCAAGGGGTTGGACATGCAACAACAACTATCAAAGAAACCTATGGAAATTGAAGTTGATAGTGATTGGGAATGGCTTGTGAAAGAGATTTTTCACAGTGAAAAGTTTATGGTGACCTTTTTATTATAAAAATTTACATCAATTCAAATTATTTGTTCTTATATTTCTTTTTTTTCTTCTATCGATATGCACATTATACTAAATGCAGGCATCGAGTAAGAGAAACTCCATAAATAGAGAAGGGCTGAACAATAAGTTACTTCATCGCACTGGTAGCATGCCTCTTAGAGAAATATCATGGCAGAAGGTTGTTTAATTTTCTCTTTATGCTATACTTTGTCTCTAGGTATGCATATAACTTTTTTGTTGTACTATAGGGAGGAAAAGATGGGAACCCACCTGACTTGGGAACAATGTACTTTGAAAGCCACAAGAAGGATGATACCTTAGCTACTATGGAGTCATCTCAAGTTCATGTAAGTAAGAAAAAAATATCTATTTTCGGTCCATTAGTTACTAACATAAATTGTTGATTCAGGAAAAAATCATAACCATCCAACAAGCAGAGCCATCCCTTCGCCCCGTTGAGGTCGCCAAAAAAGTGTATGGAGAATCAAAGAAAAAGAAATACATATCCTGTTATGGTGGAGGTGTAAAGCCAAGAGATGTTAGAGGACCATACAAAACAAATAATGCCTTACTTGATGAACTCAAAGCAAAAGACCAAGCATTGAAAGACAAGGAGGAAGCTTTGAGAGTATAAGAGAAAGCTCTTAAAATAGTTGAAGATGGAAAGTGTGTCACACAAAAACATTTGGAAAATGTGGAAAATGCACTATATAGGATAATCAACAATCAAAAATTTCAGGAACTTTTGGATTTTAGTGAGGATGATTATGGTTGTGCCTTTTCTCCGACTATTTCAGATGATGATACCTCAAATTAGTTATGAGGTCAGTTCACCAATTGATGATGTTTCTTGTTGCCATTGTATTATTTATAGTATATACATTTGCATATCATAGTTTTCTATTACACATATCTATTGGTGAAATGAAACTAACTGCTTTATTGTTTTATCTTGTAGGAATTGGAGTCTCCAATTCTATTAACCATTTGGATCCCATCATATGGTTAAGCTGGAACACATTAGGCTATGAAGGAAGAGCTTGTTAATATTTATATTTCGTTGTTGTTTATATGTTATTGTTCTAGACATTCTCCACCTTTTCTTATATTTTGTGTTGCTCAGCTGTGATGTAGCTAATTTACTAGACTGGTTTGGTGAAGTTTTATTGAGAAAATCAATTATATCTTTTATAAGTATAACACTGGTTTATTATCTATATATGTTGGTTTGTAGGCCCCACACTTGGTCCCGTGGGAGGTGGCCAATGATAGTGATGTTTAGATTGTGGTTAAGCTAATGCCATAGTATGAATGTGGTTGTGTCACTTTGATTACAAATTGGTTGTATGTAACCCATGAGGGGTTGTTATCATTTAGCATTTGTCATTCTTTTCAATCATATGTAATAATGTGTTAACAATGTTCCATGGATCCATATGAAATGGAACAAAAAGCAATATTGAGAGTGGATCAATGACTTAAGTGAAAAGTCAAGAAGAGTGTTATATTAAATTATAAGAGGATGGGTTCCATCTCTATATAATATTACCTTCTTAGAAAACAATTACTAGTATTTTTCAACTCTGCTTTCTTTTGTATTTTCTTAATGAATAAGGGACAAAGAAGAATGGAGAAAGAGGATGGACATAAACTGAAAGAGGTATGCAACATACACATATATAAGTTACTAAGAATCTAGAAATCATTATGCTACCTCCCAAGACAATGTCAACATTTGCAGTTGAGAATTGCATATAGAGATGTTATTAAGAAATCATTTTGCATGACCCATCTTTCCCCTATCTAAAATCAATAACCCAACTTGTCCTTTTGGCTATTCCTAGAGGGTAGACAAATCGCCCCAGGATTTATATTTTGTCTATTTATATTAAATATTTTATAACTCTAGTCTTAATTGATCATTCTTGTATTCTTAACTTCTATTTTGTGTAATGATACAGGCCACGACAACAACCCACCACATGTCAGCTTCCTTGGCTCAACAACTCAGATACAAGTTGTGAAGTCCAATATGTTTGCAAGGTTTGTGTTACAATGTAGCTTTTATGCATTGTTATATGCATTACATTCCCATTGGTACCTATCAAACAAGCTATCCAAGACTTTTATGCAGGGATTATAGGAGTTCAAGCCAAAGGTCATATTGACAGTAATGTTACTGCACAAAATCAAGTTACTGAAACATTGGGTTGTTGGACCTGCTAGTGTGTGCAGGCTGTTGGACTACAAAAATGGAAATGCAAGTTATGTTCCCAATGACCAATGTGTTTGACAAGGTTTGCATTATAATATAACTTCTATGCATTTTCATGTGCACTAGGTTCCCATTGCACCTGACAAACAAGCTATCCAAGACCTTTGTGTTGGGATTATAGGAGTTCAAAGTAGAGGTCATGCTAAAAGCAAAGTTACAACTCTAAAATCAGGTTATATTGCTTGGTATGTGAGTGGTTGAGTGGAAGACCAACAACAGAAAAGATCAAGTGCGTGAACTGAAATTTCATGGAGAATTTTCTCATAGTAGAGAGAAATATATATCCTAAGGTGACAATACCCTACTTTGACAATATGATGTTTCATCATCCTTCACAATTTCATCTCACATGCATGTTATCATTCATTTTCAGGTCTTCCACAAGTTCATGCCCCCTTTAAGTTGTGGATTTGTTCCTGACTTCTTCAATGCTTCCAAAGTGTCTGTTGTACGCCCGTGAGTATATGTCTAGATTAAATTTTATTTGTCATAATTTTAAAGAACAAATAGATACTTGAATATGCTTATTAAAATTGTTAATATTTTTAATGGCTAGTCCTGATTGGTTTTAAGACTGATCTAATGAAAACCTTTCAATCCATTTTCCTATGTCCAGTTGGATGTTGTGGTGCATCCTTTATTTGGAGAATTATGAGACCCTAAAACATGTTTACCAAGTGAAACATATTGACTATCACTCTTCAATTTCAATCTACACAGAAATTATTCGTATGAATAGGAAACTATGAGGTGGTAGTCATCCTTTTCTATTTGCCTTGTGAGTTAGGTCATTTCTTTTTGTGCTAGTTACTAGTTGCCTTTTTGGTAGGAATGCTGGGAATGTAGAAGAGATTGGTTGGTTCATCGATCTACTTGACTTGGAGGTAGTTCCTTCTCTTAATTGGTATGGAGATGTATACACCCACCCATTGATGCATCTGAGGAGATGCCTTTTTGATGATTTCTCCATGAACAGAATTTTCAGGGATACCAAGAGTTGTAGTGGATTTGTGGGATTGATTGAGGTATGCATTTTTCTTTATTTTGTTGCTTATATTAAAATATGTATTGTGACCTATTTAACTAATATTCTCCTTGTATATTTGGGGATATGAGAATTCCTATCTCAGTAGAGTTGTCACATTGAGTGGCACATGAGGTTATCTATATGCTAATCTACTCACCTATAATCATTGATCTAGACACGACAACATGGTATCTTACAAGCAATGGAGAGGCAAGATATAGAGGATGATGTCTTGATAGGTATGCATAGAACTTTTCTATGGTACTATCTAATTCATATGGATGCGCTTTAGCTATCTCCATGTTTGTTTGGTGCTTTCTAGATTAGATTCAAGATTTTCTCTAGGTTTTAACTCAGAGAGGTGAGTACATCATGTGTTGCCAAATTTTCTACTTTGTCTTTGCATGCATGTAGGGTCCAGTTTGAGCCACCCTACGGGGATGTCTTGCACATGGTCAAGTGTGCTACTCATCACCTGAATGATGGTTAATACCTTCCTTTTGACCCTTTTATAGATTGGTTTCTTTAGGCATTGAGATCAATCAATATGCACATGAGATAATAGGATGAAAAGTAGAATATTCTGTGTATCTTGAGTGGTGTTATTGAAATGGTAAGCCATTGTCATTCTCACAAGAGGCATATTATCATCTGGCATGCACTCCTCTGGTAAGGTTTTATCTTCTATTCTGATGTGTTTGCTTGACCATAATAGTTTGGCATATGTTCTTCACAAGTGATTGATTATGGTTCCTCTAAGGAGAAAACCAAATATGGATATGAGTTGTTATGTCCACCTCCTCCTATGTAAGATCTTCATCCTGAGACTCCTCCCTCTTCGCCTATGGTTGCCTAGGGTTTTTATGACTTTTCATGATTGCAATCTTATTGTGACTTAGAAATTGGAGGTTGTCTAGATGGATCATGGTTGGACCTTGTCCTTTCAAGATCATTATGCTAATATGAGCAGTGTCAGAGACTCCTTTGCTCAAGTATACCACCAATATATGGATAGAGTTAGGATTTCTAGGGAGCCTAGTGTAATCCTAATGTAGGCATGAGTGATTTTTCCATGGAGGATCTAGTATTCACTCTAGAACCACAAGGGTAGGTGGTTACAGTGGATCCATCTACTACTGTTAGGGTGTATTCAACTGGTCACTAGGATGCTGCTTTTGGCATGGAGGTGTAGTCTAACAACTTCTCTTCATGCCACATATGGTCTACCAACATCATTCATCTTGATGTGAGCAAAGTTTCAATCCTCATGATCTTCTTCTTCTGATCATTGGGATTTTGCCAAGCATTCGTCATGATGGTTGAAGAAGACGCTAAAGAAGTAGACATGTTCAAATTTTTATGCTCATTTATATCTACATGTTGTAGCTTCATTTCTTCAAGAAAATTATGTATTAGTGTAATTTCAGCACGGTTTGGTTTTGTGACATTCTAAGAATTTAAAATTTTGACTTGGAATCTAGATTTGAGAGTCAAATCCTATTATACAAACTTATAGATCTTCATTTTGGAGTCTTCTTGTCTCTTGTAGAGTTAGATTTATTGAAGGCATAAACCCATCATGTGACTTGCAACATCCCATGCTCAGACTGCAGATCTTTGCTTTCCACTGGTGATCAGGATTGGGAATCTTAACTTCCTCAAGAAATGTGTATGTCATGATAGATGATGTGGAAGTCTATATATAATAGGGTTGTTGTGAAAATTCAACATCTCTTAATCTTTTAAGATTCAGAAACATGGTGCAATAGGTGATCAATGGAGTTCCTCCCCTAAGATATCCTCTCATTAATTTGTCTTCAAACACCGTCTCATCCAGGTCTCCAGATTCCCTGTGAAGAAATTTGGTATGTCCTCTTCTATTTTGTTGTTATGCTACACTTCCTTAGCCGCTGGGCAGTCACGAAGCGCATGTAAGGATGACTCCTCCTCCTTCAAACATCTGGGGCATAAGGCATCAATAGTGAGGTGGTGGTGTTGTCTTCTCGATTTTGTAAGGATATGCGCCAACCAGTAGAACAACTTGACTTTTTTCGGGCATCTGCCCTGCCACAGCCTCTCCCAGCAGCCCACCCTTCTTCCATGCCCATCCTCCTTCAGCAGTTTGTAGGCTGATTCCGTAGAGAATTTTATCTATTTCTCTTGTATTCTGCTGATGTGTGTGGTCTGTCATGTTGATACAAGGTGTTAGAAAAGAGTTGTAGACATCAAATTAAAAACACTTAAATCTTTGCAGAGTGACAACTATTAATGCTCTAAATTTTTGCCATATTATTGATTGTTCACAAATTTCTCTCTAAACTTCTTTTATTGGTAATTTTGTTTAAGCAAATTTAGATAGAATGCAGATATTGTTTTTCAGTTTGGTTGCTTATTTGTTATATTACCGTTCTTATCTACAATGTTACTCATATGGTGGGGCTTGGTATTTTCCTTCTTTGTCCGTCTAAGATGGGCTAATTAAATCCATGTATGTCTCTCTTTTGTCTTATGATAAATTGTTGCTATTTCGTTTGAAGTCCAGATTGAGAACTATGAATTCTTATGATTCAATGTGTGATTTTGTTGCAGCAGATTGAGAATTTTCGTGATGAATTTCAGTAGTATTTCTGAATATATAGGTTGAACTTTTTCTATCAACAGGTTGAGTTTCTTGGTATTACCATTGATTTGAATCCTAGTCACCCTATTTGGTTTTGTTGCTGAAATGTTATCCTGACTTTGCTTTGTGGCTGCTGTGTCTTAAAGTTACTACATTTTCTGATTGGTCTTATTTTTGGTTGTTTCATGAATATTGTTGTTCTCAATGTGGATTAATCTAAATGTTTTTGATTTATAAATCTATTGATTAGTTTATTTCTCTCCTATTTGTCACAACGATTACCCCTTTATTTAATGATTTCACTCTCAATGATGCAGGAAATAGTTGGGGATGAGTATAGCTGATGCAGGCTGCTGCTTTCAAGTGCTGCTGTTAAGTGGTTCAGTTATGTTGTTCTTCTCTTGATGACTCGGGGGGTGAAGGTGGCGATCCACCTGCCATAGAGTCTCTTTGGCTTTATCCGTTTGGTTGTCTATAGCCTGGAGAGGTGGTTGTTTTCTGGCTGTTGTGTTCTAGCTACTGTTTGAGATGATCTTATTGGTGAAGGTTGAGTATCCATCCTCTGGATTGTGAGGCTCCCCTCTCCCAACTGTTTCGTTGCTGGTGCATTGCTGATGGCTGTTTTCTTTGGAGTTTTGTGGGCTGGTTATATGCTTTTGGTCTGTCCTATCCTGCTCCTGGTCGTTTTGGCAGTGAGGTTTTTTGAAAGGTGGTTTATTTGGTGGTTGCTCGCCTTTTTCCATCTTCTGTGAAGAAGTTGATAGCTTGCTTGCTTCTGGGACGATCTGCATTTTTTGTCTGATGATGTCTGTTGTTGGAGCTAGCGTTTGCTATTTGCTTTTGGGCCGACCTGCTGGCGTGTTAGCTTAATTATCTATGCTTCATTTGTTGTTTGCTTTTGGGCCGACCTACTGGCATGTTAGCTTCTGTTGTCTTCTGATCCCTTCATTCTGTCGTATGGTTATATATATTCCTACCATGATGATAATAGTTTTGCTTGTGTTGCTCTCTATTTCAGTATAACTTCATTCATATCAATCACCATGATGAGTAAAAGATTCTGTGGTCCATTTACACATGGACAACTATAGTGACTCTTACATTTTTTGTTCATTTGAGTTTTAATTGGGTCACTTGGATGGTGTTTCAGGATCAGAAACGAACCAACGCTCCATGTCAGCAAATGGATGGTGTCTTGGAGTTGCTGCCAGGAAGTCTACTGAAAAGTATTTGGTAGATGGTGTGTTACTTGGTGTTTCTTTGAGATGAGGTCGAGATCGATGGTTTATTGTAGTGACTTGCGCACAAGGTGCAACCTAGGCATGAGAGTTTAGATATGGACATGATCTATAATTGTATAAGTTGTATAGTAACAAATGATGTTCGTTTTTATATTGTATTTGGTAATTTGTTCAAGGTGGTAAAGGCTCACACCCTCCAATATGTACATCAAAATTTTGGTCAATACAATAAAGGAAAGAGTTTGTGAATTTTCCATGATTTGTTCAATTGTGTACATTTGATGGATATTGTTAAGAAATAATGTTACATAATATATCATACATCAATTTTCTAAATTATATAAAAATATTATGTATCGTTATAACTATTTACGATAGAGTTTTTTGTCCCAATAAACCTTGATGAGAGTACTTATAAATTTGTCATTATTGGTATTTATGATAGAAATATGTTGTCGTGATTACCAACTATGACAACCAGTTTAAGTTGACGTTATATCCATTAGCGATAACATCAATTTTCTGTCGTTGTTTATATTAACGATGGAATGAATTTTTTTGTCGTCACAGGTAATAACGGCAAGACCAATAACGACGACACACGACGACTAATTTTTTCCATCCTTAATATATATAACGACCAATTTTTTCCCAATTACGACAAACATTTTCCATCGTTATTGTTATAGTTTCCTGTAGTGATAGTACTTTCCATCCAAGAGAATCATGTGTACCATTACCACCTATACAACGTATATGTATGAAGGGAAAGTATCCTTCCTCATGTTGCCACCCTCCATTTCTCTCTTGCTTTCCTCTCTGTAGAAACCACTATGGTTTCCCTAGGATGTAGATATGTAGAAGACACAAGAAGTTGTGGACACCATAGTCCATGGTGAAATCATGCAAGGAGATTCCTATTCTTCGAGCCCCCATGTTCCTTAAACAAAGAACCATCATGGACAGACATGCAAGTAGTAGAAAGAGATACCATAATCCCTAGAGGGGCACTGACACAGTGCCCTAAACCCAAAGGAACTCGAGGACGTAGAACCACCTTCAACTCCTCAGACTGGTGTTAGAATCTGCCTACATTGGTGCTTCTCAGACTATTGTGTCATGAGCCATGGCCGCGGGGATGTATGCAGGTTACTCTAGGGGGCCCAAAGGCACTAGGTGGATTCAAAGGAGATGAATGCAGGTTACCACATCTTGGAGAATGGAGCAAACATTTTGGTTGGCCACTGAGGAGATTGGTTACAAGAAGAGAAAGAACAGAAGAAGGAGCTATCTGGAAAGGGGAAGGTGAAGAGATCAGGTCATGAAGGTGGCACCACCTCTACGACTGAGGAGACGACTCTCCAATTAGTAACCTACGTGCGACATGACCTGCGCAGGCTAGTCGCATGTTCGTAGAGGAAGAAAAAAGAGTAGAGGCGGGCAACCAGATCCAAGCTGGAATCCGTGAGCCAGAAAGAAATTATATGGAAAGAAAAGAGGTATTAAGTGCTGATGTGGCGACATTCTCTTGGTATGTTACTGGTTAATCTTGCTTTAATTAAAGAAAATGATCAGTAACTTGAAATTAGACAAGTTATATTTGAAAATGGATTAGGAGAACAAGGGAAATATAAATAAAATATAATTGAAACCTAATTGTCATTGAATTTCTAAATGTTGTGCAACTTGTGTTAAAGTGATGATCAAAGCACATAAACCCCTAAATTGTATCTTAATCATGCTAAATACAGTTCATGAGATATGATTTGACAATGTTGGATATAATGGTGATTTAACATAACTATGACCATAATGATGAAAATTAAAAGTTTTAATGTGAATGGTCACGCATATGAAGGAATAAATCTAAAGACCCTAACTTCATATGTTTGTTAATGAACTTAATATGATCTAATGCTAATAATACTATAACATGGTAGATTGGACAACCATAGTTACACTTAATATGAATTAGGGTTCTTAAGTCATCAAATCAATTAATATTGGAATTGAAGTGTCAAACATAACCCTACAAATAACTCAATACCAAGGAAACCTAAACCCTAGTTTAGGACCGAGTAGGATTTGATGTGATTAACATGATGGTGACACTTTAGGATATGCATACAAGAAGATATATTATGATAGCCTGGATTCATCTTTTTTAATTGGATTTCTTGAACGTAATTGAAGTGTATTCTTCATGATAATCTGCATGACTCAACATCGAGGTATGTGGTTACGCCTATGATTAATCAATTTAGTTAGTCTATGGTTTCCGATATTTTCTCGAAGATTGAACAATTAACTTGTTGGTTGTTTATTTGGTTAGGTTCAATTATAATGACACTATAATTATCACATTGAATAAAGATTATGTCATGAAATTGCCAGTATATGTTCACAAGTATTTGCTGGAATATATGTTGTTATTAACTTGCACATTTTGGATGCACCCCATGTACCAATATGGCAACATACAAACCACATATTTGTTTCACATTGTTTTAGGTATAAACGGATATACATGTTGAAGGACATGAAGATAAAGATGGAAATTAAATGCAGGTAGTAAAGTTTTAAAAGGAGGATTAACTAGTCATTTCTTTTCAAATATACAATTATGAGGATAAAAGGTTCATGTAAGCATCTTGTATATAATCTTTTGAAATGAATGAAATTATCTTTTTTATATTTTTTGATTAAAATTTGGATCTTGCATAACTTTTGTAGCTAATGGCTCTCATCTTTTTGTCCTTCCTTAATCAGGAGTTGCTAAAAAGTGAGGTCATTACATTTGGTATTAGAGAACCACATTTTTTTCAAATAATATTTAATAGTTTATAATTTCAATTAATCTGTAGAAATATGAGGGAATCATTATGACATTTTCTAAAGACGATGGTGTCTAGAAGGGATCACGACCAGGAGGGTAGCAAGATTTTCCTCTGCACTACTAGTTGGCTTATAAGGACTCTGGGGCTTGTACATCCTTCCTGGCTAAAGTCAGATGCTTTTTTCTGATGTAAAATACCTTTGGGTTGTCTTCTCACATTGATTCATCCACTTCTCATCCTCTGCCTAAATACATGAACTTCTCTCTTGATCTAAAGTTAAAGTTTTGAGAAGAAGTAAGATTAAGTTATCCTCTGCGAATTGATGTACATGTAATGTGTACATAATAATGTACACATACATGTGGAAATAATAATGTAAATGTAATTTTGAAATAACAATGTACATGTAATGTGGAAAATAATAATGTACAAGTAAGATGGAAAATAATGATGTACATGTAACATGAAAATAATGTTAAAGTTCAGAAAAGTGGTTATATGGGTTGCAAGGATAAACTCCATATGGAGCTAGGGTTGGTCTAGAAAAAGTGCTACAGGGTCAATGAATATGGAAACTTTAAGAGGTATGGTATATTCCCTAACCCTAACCCTAAAACCCTAATCATAAGAAATGAGAATGGTGTGTTGATATAGAAGACTACCCATATGAACCTTATAAAAGAATAAGATAGTTGAAAGTGAGTTTAGTGACTCAGTCTGCATGTGTGCATGTGGAACAAGGCATTAATGAGAATTTTTCTAAGAAACTTATGAACAACACATTATATAAGAATAACTTCTCAACTATCTTTGGTGGATGTAAGTGAAACACGTGGGATGTAAGGAATGTCACCATGGTGATAGATCACTTTGAGGTCATATGCATATGTGAGAGAAAGGTCCACATTAAGTTGATAGGTAATCAGATCACTTCGACGTCATATGCTTATGTGAGAGAAAGGTCCACATTAAGTTGATAGGTGATCAGACTAAGGCCAACATATATATATATATATATATATATATATGTTGCGTCTACTACAGGGACCACTCTAGAGAATATGTTCCCCACATGAAAACTCTAGAATTAGAATCCCCACAAAGAATAAGTTGAGACGTTAGAAAGAAAAGCATGGCTATATACATGAGGAACATAAGTAACCAGTGGTCATACATGAAAATGGAATTATGAATGTAATTTTCTCATTGCCTTACTTCTATCTCTGGCTGAATAAAGAATACACCCAGCGAGTGAGTATGATATTATTCTACCCCCAGCGAGTGGAGATTCCATTGAAATACTCCCAACAAGTGAGTATGATATTTTTCTACCCTCAGTGAGTGGGTAAGCCATTGAAACTACCCCCAGTGAATGAGTATGTTATTGTAATTACCCCCAATGAGTGGGTATGCTTCCCCCAGTGAGTGGGTATGCTATTAGAACTACCCCTAGTGAGGGGGTATGTTATTGAAAGTGCCCGCAATGAGTGTCTATGTCATTATGGTCAACCCTAGCGAGTGGGTATTCCTTAGAGATTGAATAGGAAGGGTTGAGAAGTTATAACAATGAATAAAGATGAAAATATGAAACCATTAGGGCTAGTGTGCCAACCTAGGGTGGGTCAAAATAAGAGTGGGAAGATGACTGATGGCAGAGGCAAATACTTAGACCTTGGGTTTGGGTTGTGTCTAGAGAGCCTAACCTCCTCATGTGAGCTAGGATGGCACCCTAGGATAAGACCATCCCAAAAAGGAAAGTTGACTAAATCAGTTTAAAGATTGAGGTTGTAACATCCCTGACCTGGGTTATGAACTAACCCTAGGTGTTTTGCTTAATTATGTAATTAGATACTTGTGATTATCTTTTGGTATGTAATTAAATCTCCTAAGGAACATACATTTCCATTTATGTCCCTTTTGAACAATGTTGTAATATTGTTTTGTAATACAGGGACCTATGTGCAAATTACCCAATTAAAAGGGGTTAAATTACAAATTTCACATGTTAAGATGTTCCTTTGGTGTTGAGACATCATAAGAATGAATATGATAAAGTATGATGGATTCTCCAAGCTTGGTCACCAAGATGCATCTTGTGGAGCAATCCTTGTACTTAAAACTCTAGTTTTGGTGTAAAGTGCAATTTACCCAAAATATGGGGTGCAACTTGTAAAATACACCTTCTAGAGTATCTTTTATGACTCTTGGCATCATTAAGAGTAAGAATGATGAAGAGGTCACTTCAATTGAATAATTAAATAAGAATGATAACCCTTATAAAATTAAATGATCAAGTTATAAGTCTAATAACCCTTCTATATGTGCAACTTAGTAAGAAGTTGGCTTTATTCACCTTTAGACCTTGGGTTTAAGATGAGTTTTGCTTAAGTATGGAAGGGAGAAACGTGGTTTATAATAAGGGAAGGACCTAGAGGAGAAATGGAGAAACAAGTTGTCCTTATGTTGAAATTTCACCTAAAGTATATATACACCTTTTCTCACTTAGCAAGGATCGTTTCCTTCACTTCCTTTCTTATCCCCTTGCTTAGACCGACTTAGGACAGAGCTCTGGAGAAGAGGAGAACGGACAAGCAGTTCTAGGTAAGCTTTGATCATCATCTTGCTCGAATTCATGGAGGAATTCATGGTGCAAGGTTGGTTTTATGGTCTTCCTTACTTGTTTCTTCTTTCTAGCCATCTTTTCCCAACCTTTCCTTGGAGAAACACCCTTGGCCGACCTGTGGAGCTCAAGACACCATTAAAGAATTGAATCTTGGAAGCTTGGATCTCAAGGAACGACCTTAAGGCGGGTTTTATAACTCTAAACATTTTGCTTTCTTATGCATATCTTTGTACTTGCAAAAGTAGCTTGTTCTTCTTTCCCCCATCCTTCCTTGCTTTATTGCATCTAAAACCATGGGTAACAGACCTGGATCTGGAGGTAGAAGAAGGGGGGCATGAATACCTATGTCACTTTAGCAAACTGTCTTGCACCCTTGGCCAAACGGTTTGCAAAACCGTTTGAGGGGCAAACGGTTTCACAAGGTCGGTTGGATCAAACGGTCTACAAGACCATTTGAGGGCGTTGACCAAGCGTGTACCATTTGGGATTTCTGTTCATAATTGTGTAGGATAATGACCCACCAAATTTGAGGTGTTAACTCCAAAGTAATCGTAGGTTAAAGGCCAATCAATTAGGCAAATCAAATTGAATTAAGTGCTGATTTTCCAATCTGTTTAACTTGAACTTCTTGGGAAAACGGTCTCAAACCATTTGAGTGCGTTGAACAAGCATGGACCGTTTGGTATTACTGTTCCTACTGATGTGGTATAATAACACACCAAATTTTATAGGTTAACTCCCAAGGAATCATGAGTTAAAGGCTAAACAATTGGATAAACCTAATTGGATTAAGGGCTGATTTTCCAATTTGATTAATTGAACTTTTTGGGCAAACGGTCTGAAGACCGTTTGAGGGCATTGAACAAGAATTGACCGTTTGGGATTCCTGTTCATAATGATGTTAGTTAATAACCCTCCAAATTTGAGGGATTAACACCAAATTAATCGTGAGTTGAAGGCTAATCAATTATGTAAACCCTAATTGGATTAAGTGCTTCCTTTCAACTTGATTGATATGACTTTTTGGGTTTTCTTGCCCAAACCGTCTCAAGACCGTTTGGGGATCACCCAAACGGTCTCACGACCGTTTGGAGGTCACCCAAGACCGTTTGGAGGTCTAGGGTTGGATATGGTTAAGTGTTTGAAGGACAAAAGATATGGTGTTAACCCTAATCGACTAAGTGTTGGTTTTGCATTGAATTGAGTTGATTGTTTGGGGTTGATTGGCCCAAACGGTCTCAAGACCGTTTGGGGATCACCCAAACGGTCTCAAGACCATTTGGAGGTCACTCAAGACCGTTTGGAGGTCTGGGGTCCAGTATAGTTGACCAATTGAAGGTCCAAAGGTACACAATTACAAGGCAATCAATTGCTGATTTGACGATCAACTCAATAGCTCAAACCCTAATGATTTTTTCACTAGAATCCAAGGGTGGGGTGAGCCAAACGGTCTCAAGACCGTTTAGAACTCATCCAAACGGTCTCAAGACCGTTTGGAGGTCATCCAAGACCGTTTGGAGGTCTAGGGGTGAGTATGGTTAAGCAATTGATGATCCAATGATACTAAGTTGGAATGTAATCAATTGTTGTTTTGGTGATCAATCCAATGATCCAAATATTAATTGGTTGACTTGGATTTTGATGATATGATGGGAAAACGGTCTCAAGACCGTTTGGAGGTCATCCAAACGACCTCAAGACCGTTTGGGGTCAGGTCATGTCCCAATGTAATGATGGTTCAATAGGTTCAAATCAATTAGTCCCACATTGAAATATGTTGAAGGGTTATTGATTCCAATCCCTAATTCAATTGAGTTAAACCCTAATTGATGGTCAATTGAGGGTCAAGTGAGGGACAAATCAGTTGAAGGTTGACCTATTAAACTCAATTAAGGTATGAGTATAGGTCCAATTGATGATTGGTTCCATGAATTCAAAGATTGAAGGAATCAACATTGGAAACCCTAATTCAATTGGATACCTTATGAAGTGGAGGTCCAATGTGATTGAATCCTTGAGAATTAAGATGATGAATGTTCTATTGATCCAATAATGATTAGTAATGATAATCAATGAAGGTGTGAAGGTTGAAACCCTAATAATACCTAAGTGATTAAGAACCAATTAAAGGGAGAATTCTTAATTGTTTATAGGATTAATAGCTTGATACACTATGTTAACCATAGTAGCATGTACTTGATTGAAGGGTTGATGTGACCTAATCAAGTTAAAAGAATGAAAGATTAGAATACATATATATATATATATATATATATAAATATGAATCATGGAATGATCTTATGTAGCACGACCGTGCAAGGGAGCACGGCCGTGGTAGCCTTAGCTTGCATGACCGTGCAAGGGAGCACGGCCGTGGTAGTCTTACTTTGCACGACCGTGCAAGGTGGAACGACCGTGGTGTCCTATTATGAAATTGAGAAGTTTTGGTATTGTGCTGACATTGTTATATATGCATGTCCTTATTTGTATAAGTCATACAAGTTGATATTATGAGGAAATCATAGCCAGGTATGAGTTATGATGTCATATTCCTTGAAAACAATTATAAGCTTTTAGAGTAATGATATGTGAAAAGTATATACATTGCTTCAATCAAGGTCATGATAATAGATGACTTGATGCTGATATGAGTTATACTTGTACATTTAGTATTCTTCTGTTATAGCCATGTTTCGTACTTGAATGTTTGGAAACATGTATGATGCTAAAATAATACTGATATGTACCTAATAATCAAGTATAATCATACCATGTAGAGCCCTGATCATAGATCCATCATTGTCAGAATTTAAATAATAGTGAAACAGGTTTTACAAAGGGAACTCCTGGATCACATACTTTAGAGTACGTGGGAGTATATGGAATAACTGATAAAAGTTAAGCTTGACATGTTTCATATAGAGGTGATCAGATCCAGGTAAGATTTATAATGCTAATTGCATTAAGAACACTTGTTACCTATAATTCAAGAGTATAACTAAATGTCATGTTATCTAGTAAGTGATAACATATGAGCTTGATAGGTTGAATGAGCCACGAGTAATATGATTTGTTGATCTTCAAAGGTCATATTATTTAGATAACCAGATAAAATGAGATGTTACTTGGTAACAAATGCTATGATTAGTCCAGGGATTTGAACTCCCACATTCCGGATTTCATATTAATAAGATGGTTAGGGATTGATATCCCAATATTAAAAATATGAGGTATGACCTAAACCAAAGTGTTTCTATGTGAAATTCTATTACGGAATAATCCTATGAAAAGCTTAACTACAGACTAATGGGTTATGAATGTAAATAACCCTTGTATTACATAAGTAATGTTAAGTCTGATGTCATATGTACAAGTTATGCAGATATGTTGTGGAGTTGGAATCCTAACACTTTGGGAGAAGGAGTATGGCTACAGGCCATCCTTTCCCAAATAATAATACCAGGCAATGGATATATGATCCAAGTATGAAGGGAGTTAGTGATGTGATAAGTGACATGTGATTTTATCAATTTATAGTTGCATTTCTTTTTGTAGAAAGAATAGTTTAATCTGTTAAACATTGTTTTAACTACTCTCAAATATACATAACTTCTTTGTGTACATTTATTCTCTTATGCTGCAATAATTATGCTTCTGGAGAAGAGTTATATCTCTCGCTGGGACGATTTTTATAATTGTCTCACCCCGTAGATTTCAACCATTAGGTGGACGTGGGCGAGGAGGCAGAAATCCTTCAATCGGTGAAGGGCAGCATCAGCAGTACCAAGGACAGCAGTGAAGCTTCAGGTGGAGGCATTGGCTGCTATGTCATGTGTAGATAGTGTTAGAGTCCTATATGTCGTCTCTGTATCTCAGGTCCTCGGAGTAATAGTTAGTGCTTTCGAGTTTTTGGTACAGTCCTTAGAGACTTTTGTATCTTGCCTTACAGAGTTTTACTGATGGATCAGTTGTAAACAACTTATCATGTTGCTTTATAAGAAAGCTTTACCTTTAAAGGATCTCTTCGTAAAAAGTTTAAAATTTTTAGTGATTTCTGGTAATCCGATGCTTAGTGAACGCTTCCGCATTAGTTAATCTTGTTTTCTCGAAATAGACGTTTCAATTAGTGGTATCAGAGCTCTAGGTTCGCTGAGTCTACAGAGACATAGGACTAAGATTGTAGAGTCTGTTCTAAGTGTTTTCCAGATTATCTGATAGTATCTTCTGCTCACATAGGAGGAGAAGAACTTGAAGATGTTAGGACCACGTGAAGAGCATGCCGATGAGGGCAGTTCTGCTGCACCAGGAGGAGGTGCAGGAGACCAGAATAGGGAAGGGCCTGTACCTGAACAACCCCAGTTTGACCCAGCTGAGATAGAAAATCCAGCTACTTATGCTTTATTTGATAAGTTTTTGGCAGCCGTAACACACATAGCAGATAGGGTGCCACCATCTGCATCTAGGGCACCAGCCCATCAGGAAGGTTATGGAACCGGCAAGACTTTCGAGAGACTTTGCCGGGTGGGAGCCATAGACTATGCTGGTACATCTGATCCAGCAGATGTTGATCTATGGTTGACAGAGCTGGAAAAGGCTTTCAAGATCCTTGATATTCCTGAAGCTGAAATGGTTAAGCATGCGGTATACCTCCTAAAAGGAAGTGCTGGTAATTGGTGGATGATAGAGGAAGATAAGAGACCATGTGAAGAAATAGGATGGGAGGTTTTCTGACGAGAATTCATCAATAGATACTTCGCTAAGACGTATCTAGATGAGAAGATCTCTCAATTTGAGAAGATCACACAAGGACTGATGAACGTTAGCGAATATTAAGCTAAGTTCATGGAGTTACTATGGTTTTGTCCACAGATGGCAGTTAGTGATGAAGAAAGAATTCGGAATTTTGAGAAAGGATTGAATGATGAACTAGCCACTCCTGTGTCTGCCTTGTAGAACAGAGAAAGGTTTGCCACCTTTGAGGAGTCAGTAAGAAGGATAGAGAGGTCGAAAACCGTGAAACAACAGACAAGTAGTAAGAAGATGTACACCGAGCCTCAAGAACAAAGGCCTGAAAGTTTTAAGAAGCCAAGATTTTCTACACCAACGACAATATCAGAATTCCCTACCCAGACACAATGGGTGTCAAGTGGAAATAGGGACCATAGTAGTATTCCAAGAAGACCCTCCGACATAGCCTCAACATTAGTAACTGGATCGTATAGACACCTTGCACCCAGGATCTGTTACTTATGTAGACAACCAGGACATCTGGCAAGGGATTGTCTAGACAGGAATGCAATAATGACTCGACCTCAAGGACAGAGTCTACAAGGCCCACAAGGGAGGCAATATAATAATAGAGGACGTGGACAAACATCCCATACAGGTCAGATGAAATAAGTATTGTTTTATTATTACATATTAGGATTCTATGTGTTAAAAATATGGAAGTTAGCTGCTTTTGAATTTCTTGACTAAGTCCTAGAAGGACACAAGAAAGATAAGAATTAATATCTTACTCAATATTCTTTAAAACAATTTATAATCTCCCTTAACTGTGTATTAAAAGGATGAGATATAGATGTGATACCTGAAGAATAACCTAGAGTGATAAATTATGCATGTATAATGATATGAAAAGCAAAGAATAGGATGATAAGTAAAATACATACTACCTAATCTCAATACTTATATACACTGTCCAGGTATATGGTTATTGTAGATAAGGCAAGTATGAAACTCTTAGATTGTTATCTTTTGATTACTCTAATCAGGTAATTATTTTGAAACAATCTAAGGAGTATAAGAAAAATTAAATGAGAGGGTCTTAGTGAATACTTAGTGAACATACTTTGTGAACATACTTAGTGAATATACTTAGTGAATTTCCTCAGTGAATACTTAGTGATCATACTCAGTGAATTTCCTCAGTGAATACTTAGTGAACATACTTTGTGAACATACTTAGTGAATATACTTAGTGAATTTCCTCAGTGAATACTTAGTGATCATACTCAGTGAATTCCCTCAGTGAATACTTAGTGAACATACTTTGTAAACATACTTAGTGAATATACTTAGTGAACTTCCTCAGTGAATACTTAGTGATCATATTCAGTGAATATACTCAGTGAATACTCAGTGAACATACTCAGTGAATATACTCAGTGAATACTTAGTGAACATACTTAGTGAACATACTCAGTGAATATACTCAGTGAATACTCAGTGAACATACTTAGTGAATATACTCAGTGAATACTCAGTGAACATACTTAGTGAATATACTTAGTGAATATACTCAGTGAATACTCAGTGAACATACTTAGTGAATATACTCAGTGAATACTCAGTGAACATACTCAGTGAATATACTCAGTGAATACTCAGTGAACATACTTAGTGAACATACTCAGTGAATATACTCAGTGAATACTTAGTGAACATACTTAGTGAATATACTCAGTGAATACTCAGTGAACATACTTAGTGAATATACTCAGTGAATATACTCAGTGAATACTCAGTGAACATACTCAGTGAATATACTCAGTGAATACTCAGTGAACATACTTAGTGAACATACTCAGTGAATATACTCAGTGAATACTTAGTGAACATACTTAGTGAATATACTCAGTGAATACTCAGTGAACATACTTAGTGAATATACTCAGTGAATACTCAGTGAACATACTTAGTGAATATACTCAGTGAACTTACTCAGTGAATACTTAGTGAGAAAACTTAGTGAATGTACTTAGTGAATATACTCAGTGAACTTACTCAGTGAATACTTAGTGAGCAAACTTAGTGAACATACTTAGTGAATATACTCATTAAACTTACTCAGTGAATACTTAGTGAGAAAACTTAGTGAATATACTTAGTGAATATACTTAACGAACTCTTTTAGTAAAAGCCTTTGAAACAATACCCTTAGTAAATTTACTTAGTGAAATCCTCCAAGACAAATTGCTTAGTGAACCTTCTCAGTGAATGTTTCCAAATTAGTTGATTAACAAGATATGATACTTAAATAATATCTGCTTCCTTTTATCTGAGATTTCGAGGACGAAATCCTTGTTAGGGGGATATAATTTGTAACATCCCTGACCTTGGTTATGAACTAACCCTAGGTGTTTTGCTTAATTATGTAATTAGATACTTGTGATTATCTTTTGGTATGTAATTAAATCTCCTAAGGAACATACATTTCCATTTCTGTCCCTTTTGAACAATGTTGTAATATTGTTTTGTAATACAGGAACCTATGTGCAAATTACCCAATTAAAAGGGGTTAACTTACAAATTGCACATTTTAAGATGTTCCTTTGGTGTTGAGACATCATAAGAATGAATATGATAAAGTATGATGGATTCTCCAAGCTTGGGCACCAAGATGCAGCTTGTGGAGCAATCCTTGTACTTAAAACTCTAGTTTTGGTGTAAAGTGCAATTTACCCAAAATATGGGGTGCAACTTGTAAAATACACCTTCTAGAGTATCTTTTATGACTCTTGGAATCATTAAGAGTAATAATGATGAAGAGGTCACTTCAATTGAATAATTAAATAAGAATGATAACCCTTATAAAATTAAATGATCAAGTTATAAGTCTAATAACCCTTCTATATGTGCAACTTAGTAAGAAGTTGGCTTTCTTCACCTTTAGACCTTGGGTTTAAGATGAGTTTTGCTTATGTATGGAAGGGAGAAACGTGGTTTATAATAAGGGAAGGACCTAGAGGAGAAATGGAGAAACAAGTTGTCCTTATGTTGAAATTTCACCTAAAGTATATATACACCTTTTCTCACTTAGCAAGGATCGTTTCCTTCACTTCCTTTCTTATCCCCTTGCTTAGACTGACTTAGGACAGAGCTCTGGAGAAGAGAAGAACGGCCAAGCAGTTCTAGGTAAGCTTTGATCATCATCTTGCTCGAATTCATGGAGGAATTCATGGTGCAAGGTTGGTTTTATGGTCTTCCTTACTTGTTTCTTCTTTCTAGCCATCTTTTCCCAACCTTTCCTTGGAGAAACACCCTTGGCCGACCTGTGGAGCTCAAGACACCATTAAAGAATTGAAGCTTGGAATCTTGGAGCTCAAGGAATGACCTTAAGGCGGGTTTTATAACTCTAAACCTTTTGCTTTCTTATGCATATCTTTGTACTTGCAAAAGTAGCTTGTTCTTCTTTCCCCCATCCTTCCTTGCTTTCTTGCATATAAAATCATGGGGAACAGACCTGTATCTGGAGGTAGAAGAAGGGGGGCGTGAATACCTATGTCACTTTAGCAAACGGTCTTGCACCCTTGGCCAAACGGTTTGCAATATCGTTTGAGGGGCAAACGGTTTCACAAGGTCAGTTGGATCAAATGGTCTCCAAGACCGTTTGAGGGCGTTGACCAAGCATGGACCGTTCAGTATTTCTGTTTATAATTGTGTAGGATAATGACCCACCAAATTTGAGGGGTTAACTCCAAAGGAATCGTAGGTTAAAGGCCAATCAATTAGGCAAATCAAATTGAATTAAGTGCTGATTTTCCAATCTGTTTAACTTGAACTTCTTGGGAAAACGGTCTGAAACCGTTTGAGTGCGTTGACCAAGCGTGGACCGTTTGGGATTACTGTTCCTAATGATGTGGTCTAATAACACACCAAATTTTATAGGTTAACTCCCAAGGAATCATGAGTTAAAGGCTAAACAATTGGATAAACCTAATTGGATTAAGTGCTGATTTTCCAATTTGATTAATTGAACTTTTTGGGAAAACGGTCTGAAGACCGTTTGAGGGCGTTGACCAAGCATTGACCGTTTGGGATTCCTGTTCATAATCATGTTAGTTAATAACCCTCCAAATTTGAGGGATTAACTCCAAAGGAATCGTGAGTTGAAGGCTAATCAATTATGTAAACCCTAATTGGATTAAGTGCTGCCTTCCAACTTGATTGATATGACTTTTTGGGTTTGCTTGCCCAAACGGTCTCAAGACCGTTTGGAGGTCACCCAAGACCGTTTGGAGGTCTAGGGTTGGATATGGTTAAGTGTTTGAAGGACAAAAGATATGGTGTTAACCCTAATCGACTAAGTGTTGGTTTTGCATTGAATTGAGTTGATTGTTTGGGGTTGATTGGCCCAAACGGTCTCAAGACCGTTTGGGGATCACCCAAACGGTCTCAAGACCGTTTGGAGGTCACTCAAGACCGTTTGGAGTTCTGGGGTCAAGTATAGTTGACCAATTGAAGGTCCAAAGGTACACAATTACAAGGCAATCAATTGCTGATTTGACGATCAACTCAATAGCTCAAACCCTAATGATTTTTTCACTAGAACCCAAGGGTGGGGTGAGCCAAACGGTCTCAAGACCATTTAGAACTCATCCAAACGGTCTCAAGACCGTTTGGAGTCACCCAAGACCGTTTGGAGGTCTAGGGGCGAGTATGGTTAAGCAATTGATGATCCAATGATACTAAGTTGGAATGTAATCAATTGTTGTTTTGGTGATCAATCCAATGATCCAAACCTTAATTGGTTGACTTGGATTTTGATGATATGATGGGAAAACGGTCTCAAGACTGTTTGTAGGTCATAAAAACGACCTCAAGACCGTTTGGGGCAGGTCATGTCCCAATGTAATGATGGTTCAATAGGTTCAAATCAATTAGTCCCACATTGAAATATGTTGAAGGGTTATTGATTCCAATCCCTAATTCAATTGAGTTAAACCCTAATTGATGGTCAATTGAGGGTCAAGTGAGGGACAAATGAGTTGAAGGTTGACCTATTAAACTCAATTAAGGTATGAGTATAGGTCCAATTGATGATTGGTTCCATGAATTCAAAGATTGAAGGAATCAACATTGGAAACCCTAATTCAATTGGATACCTTATGAAGTGGAGGTCCAATGTGATTGAATCCTTGAGAATTAAGATGATGAATGTTCTATTGATCCAATAATGATTAGTAATGATAATCAATGAAGGTTTGAAGGTTGAAACCCTAATAATACCTAAGTGATTAAGAACCAATTAAAGGGAGAATTCTTAATTGTTTATAGGATTAATAGCTTGATACACTATGTTAACCATAGTAGCATGTACTTGATTGAAGGGTTGATGTGACCTAATCAAGTTAAAAGAATGAAAGATTAGAATACATATATTTATATATATATATATATATATATAAATATGAATCATGGAATGATCTTATGTAGCAAGACCGTGCAAGGGAGCACGACTGTGGTAGCCTTAGCTTGCATGACCGTGCAAGGGAGTACGACCGTGGTAGTCTTACTTTGCACGACCGTGCAAGGTGGCACGGCCGTGGTGTCCTATTATGAAATTGAGAAGTTTTGGTATTGTGCTGACATTGTTATATATGCATGTCCTTATTTTTATAAGTCATACAAGTTGATATTATGAGGAAATCATAGCCAGGTATGAGTTATGATGTCATATTCCTTGAAAACAATTATAAGCTTTTAGAGTAATGATATGTGAAAAGTATATACATTGCTTCAATCAAGGTCATGCTAATAGATGACTTGATGCTGATATGGCACTTGATAGCAAGTGTTATGATGATATAAGGGTGTGACCACCCATGTTCTTGAATCATAGTGATAAGATGATTAAGAATTGATATCCAGTTGATAACTGATATGAGTTATACTTGTACATTTAGTATTCTTCTGTTATAGCCATGTTTAGTACTTGAATGTTTAGAAACATGTATGATGCTAAAATAATACTGATATGTACCTAATAATCAAGTATAATCATACCATGTAGAGCCCTGATCATAGATCCATCATTGTCAGAATTTAAATAATAGTGAAATAGGTTTTACAAAGGGAACTCCTGGATCACATACTTTAGAGTATGTGGGAGTATATGGAATAACTGATAAAAGTTAAGCTTGACAGGTTTCATATAGAGGTGATCAGATCCAGGTAAGATTTATAATGCTAATTGCATTAAGAACACTTGTTACCTATAATTCAAGAGTATAACTAAATGTCATGTTATCTGGTAAGTGATAACATATGAGCTTGATAGGTTGAATGAGCCACGAGTAATATGATTTGTTGATCTTCAAAGGTCATATTATTTAGATAACCAGATAAAATGAGATGTTACTTGGTAACAAATGCTATGATTAGTCCAGGGGTTTGAACTCCCACATTCCGGATTTCATATTAATAAGATGGTTAGGGATTGATATCCCAATATTAAAAATATGAGGTATGACCTAAACCAAAGTGTTTCTATGTGAAATTCTATTACGGAATAATCCTATGAAAAGCTTAACTACAGACTAATGGGTTATAATTGTAAATAACCCTTGTATTACATATGTAATGTTAAGTCTGATGTCATATGTACAAGTTATGCAGATATGTTGTAGAGTTGGAATCCTAACACTTTGGGAGAAGGAGTATGGCTACAGGCCATCCTTTCCAAAATAATAATGCCAGACAATGGATATATGATCCAAGTCTGAAGGGAGTTAGTGATGTGATAAGTGACATGTGTTTTTATCAATTTATAGTTGCATTGCTTTTTGTAGAATGAATAGTTTAATCTGTTAAACATTGTTTTAACTACTCTCAAATATACATAACTTCTTTGTGTACATTTATTCTCTTATGCTGCAATAATTATGCTTCTGGCAAAGAGTTATATCTCTCGCTGGGACGATTTTTATAATTGTCTCACCCTGTAGATTTCAACCTTTAGGTGGACGTGGGCGAGGAGGCATAAATCCTTCAATAGGTGAAGGGCAGCATCAGCAGTACCAAGGAAAACAGTGAAGCTTCAGGTGGAGGCATTGGCTGCTATGTCATGTGTAGATAGTGTTAGAGTCCTATATGTTGTCTTTGTACTCTCAGGTCCTCGGAGTAATAGTTAGTGCTTTCGAGATTTTGGTACAGTCCTTAGATACTTTTGTATCTTGCCTTACAGAGTTTTACTGATGGATCAGTTGTAAACAACTTATCATGTTGCTTTATGAGAAAGCTTTACCTGTAAAGGATCTCTTCGTAAAAAGTTTAAATTTTTTAGTGATTTCTGGTAATCCGATGCTTAGTGAACGCTTCCGCATTAGTTAATCTTGTTTTCTCAAAATAGACGTTTCAGAGGTAACTTAATTGTTACCTAAAGAGTGGAGAATCAAGGATATAAAATATGAAAGCACATATATTGAGTATGATTCTTTGAACCAAAGCATGCCATCTCTGTGGAACATGAGGAAAAGTCACTATGGAAGTGGCTGACCATATGAGACCGAGTCTGGAAAGGAAATTTTGCCATGAGTCCAATGAGGGGACATGAAGTGAGTAATGAGCATCATTTCAGATGGAGGAAATCTGAATTCAAGAATTGCATGTGAAAATAATGTGCTAGTGATGGAGACCTTGGGAAGGGTAGAGTCTAAAGTCAATCCTATGGTCAAGTAGGGAGTATTAAAGGTACATGGTCCAATGGTATTAGGATTTGATATTTCTTGAATGCACAAGACCATCTGGTTGGGATGTAAAAACTATGTTTGACTGAGACCCATGTCTCAGAGATTGTCCACCTTCATGAGTTCTTGTGGCCAATGGGTGAATGTGAGAGGCACTCTCAAGATACATAAGGATGAGAGCACTCTAAAAAATATATATACCCCTAGAGACCTCAAGGAAGTGGCTAAGGCTCATAACACCTGAGGTGTAAATATAAAAGATACAAAAAGTCATGTAATAATGAAAGGAGTTGTGTAAAAATCAAGAGTGAAAAAGTCATTTGACTTCATGAAATATAAGCATATTAGAAATTAAAAAGTATGGTTAATAGTCATGATGAGGACGATTCAATGTGTGGAGATTCCATCTTTTCTCCTGCAACAGGATGAACTTTGTATTTGGGATGTAGTCAATTGCTTATTTCATCCCATTATGAGGGAGAGAAATTGAGTACACACATGTTGTGCTTAAAATTGACATATGAGAAGGACTACCTTAAGTCAAACTTAATTACATGGTCTAGGGTTGGAGTCGTTCCCTCACCCTTATGAAAATAAATGAATAATAGGTTGGAAACCAAGGTGAAAAGATAGTCACCAAGTGGAATTGAAAGCAGAAATGAAAAATGTAATCACCTAGAGATTATATCATGTAGATACTAAGGATATGGATATACCTTGAATCGAATTCAAGTACCAATCTTAGTAATAATATGAGAAATTTGCATATAAATAAAAGATGCTAAAGTTACCTAAGTAGGGCTGCTAACCCTAAGGTTTAGGAATGGGATGAGTTATCATTCACCTTAAAGCTTACTGTGTTTGAATTTTGGTTACAAAATTCCTTTTAAGGAGAGGTGAATGTTGCATCCTCAATTTTGCTAAATTAAATTATATAAATAATTTGATTTGTAAAATCTACAATGGTATTATTCATGGAATAATAAGATTACTCAACTTTGCAATATGAGTGCTTGTGGAACAAGTTAAATAAATAAAAGAGATTTGTACATAAATTAGTGATAATGCCTTTTGAAATATTGTACATCTGAAATTTGGAACAAATATGTCAAGTTTCCAAAGGAAAATAAAATAGATGATGTTTTTATAGTTAAAAGGATTATTATCCAACCATTATTGTTAACACAATGTTTGAGGAAACAATTGGTATCATTTTGATCTAACCTTTTGTATATGCAAAAAATAATAAAGGAAAGGAAGAGCATTCTAGAAATTGGATATTCCATGAGGTAGTTGTATTGTTTTAATGAAATGTCAAAAGGAGAAAGTTTTTTATATAAAAGACATCCCAAGGAATCTCAATTAACAAATATGATTTGTAAAGGGCATATGTGAGTTCTCATGGATAATAAATTAGAAAAATACATCAAAGAGAGAAATATATGAATATTCTAGAAAAGTGGCATGTTTTGATGTGCCTTCCTTTGTGGCTTTAAGGTTTTCAAAATATAAGAGATAATAATGGTGAGAAGTGATTTTGTCCTTGTATTATGAAAAGAATCATTAAAAGAGAACAAATCTTGTTTCATAGGGCTCTGGTTACTTATGTATTAGATTACTTTCCACCCAAGAGAGTCATGTGTACCATAACCACCTAAAAATTGTATATGTAGGAAGGGAAACTATCATTCCTCATGTGGCCACCCTCCCTTTCTCATTTGCTTTTCTCTCCATAGAAACAACTATGGTTTCCCTAGTATGTAAATATATAGAAGACCTAACAAGAATCTATGGCCACCATATTCCATGGTGAAACCCTGCAAGGATATTCCTATTCTTCAAACCTCGATGTTCCTTGAACAAAAAACCATCACCGACAAACCTGGAAGAAGTAGCAGAAAGTACCCTAATCCCTAGAGGGGCACTGGCACAATTCCCTAACCACAAAGGAACTCAAGGATGTGGCACCACCTCAAATTCCTCCGACTAGCATCAGAAGTCGCCTACAACGGTGCTTCTTAGACTGTTGTTCCGTGAGTAATAGCCACATGGATGTATGTTGGTCACCCTGGGAGGCCCAGAGGCACTAGATGGATTTTACGGAGAAGAACAAAGACCTAGGAGTCTTACACATGGAAGACACACCTTGGAGGAAGGAGTCAACTTTCTAGATGGCCGTCGAAGAAACTAGTTCATGAGAAGAGAAAGAATGGAACAAGGTGGTACCTAGGAAAGGGAAGGTGAGGAGATTGGGTCATGAAGGAGGAACCATGGTTGTGATTGAGGAGGATGGAATTGACATGCGGGTAGTGGGAGAGAGAGGCGACTCTCCACTCATCAACATACATGTGGTGTGACCAGCGCAGGCTGGTCGTGTGTTTGCATAGGAAGAAAGAAGGGTAGAGATGGGCAAACAAATAAGAGGATCCAAGCTAGGGATTTGTGAGCCAGAAAACAAATTCTATGGAAAGAAAAGAGGTATTAAGTGCTGACGTGGCAGCATTCTAATGGTACCGTACTAGTTAATCATGCCTTAATTATAGAAAACTATCAGTAACTCAAAATTAGACAAGTTATATAAAATTGATCAGGAGAACGAGGCGAATCTAAATAAGATATAATTGAAACCAAATTCTGATTGAAATTGTAAAATTAGTGCAGCATGTGTTAAGTGATGATTAAAAAACAAAACCCTAGATTAGTATATTAATCATGCTAAATACATTTCTTAAAATATAATATGAAAATGTTGGATATAATGGTGATTTAACATAACTATGACCATAATGATGATAATACGAGTTTTAATGTGAATAGTTGTGAATGTGAAGGATTAACTGTAAATACCCTAACTTGTTATGTTGGTTAATGAACTTAATTTGATATAATGCTCATGATACCATAACATGGTAGATTGGAAAATCATGGTTACACCTAATATGAATTAGGGTTCGTGAGTCATCAAATCACTGAACATTAGAATTGGAGTGTCAAACATAACCCTAATGATAGCTCGATAGCATAGAAACCTAAACCCTAGTTTAGGACTAAGTAGGATTTAATGTGTTTAAGATGATGGTGACACTTTAGGAATTACATACATGTAGATATAATATGATTGCATGGATTCATCTTTGTTGATTGGATTTCTTGAACATAATTGTAGTGTATTCTGCAATATAATATGCATGGATCACCATCGATGTACGTGGTTATGCCTATGATTAACCGATTTAGTTTTTTGGTGCTTTATAAGAGTTTCTCAAAGATTGAACAATTAATGTGTTGATTGTTTATTTAATTGTATTCAATTATAATGATAGTATTAAAAAATATAATGACACTATGATGTTCACATAAAAGAAACATTATGTGAAGAAAATGCTAGTTTATATTTGCAAGTATTTGTTGGAATATATGTTGTTATTAACTTGCACATTGTGGATGCACCCCACGTACCAGTATGGAAACATACTGATTACGTATTTGGTTCACATTATTTTCGGTATAAACTAGTATACATGATAAAGGACATGAAGATAAACATGGAAATTACATGGAGGAGTAAAGTTTTAAAAGGAGGATAAGCTAGTCATTTCTTCTCAAATATATAATTTTGAGGATAAATAGTTCATGTAAGCATCTTATAGATTATATTTTGAAATGAATGAAATTATCTGCTATTTTATAAGGTTCGATCAAAATCTGGATCCTTTGGTAATTTTTGTAGGTAATGGCTCTCATATTTTTGGCCTTCCTTAATTTGGGGTTGCTGAAAAGTGAGGTTGTTTCAATACTAATCCTTGATCTAATCAAATTGATCACCCAAACAATCAGTTCACTAACCTCATTTGATCGGTTGATGGACCTAAATAGATTGATTCACTTCCTGAACTGGTCGTCTCATGGACCAGATTGCCAATTTTTTTGTTCAGTTGACCTGACACGTGAATTGATCGATTCATCACTTGAACCGATCAGTTCACAGTCTAGCCAGTCAACTTTTAACCATTTTTGTTTAATATAATACCTAACTCTTTAATAATCAATTTTAAATTCCATTCATGAATAAACTCATAATCCAAGTGTATCCTATGTGTGTGATCCTATATGTTCTGAGTTATATTAGAAGTGAATGTCCATAAATAATTTATGATATCACAAGCAACGATTTGTACCTAGAAGGACATCATTGCAACCCAAGTATTAAGAAAGTTGGGGAACAACTTCAACCTACAATAAGTGATTGGTATTACATTGATTGTATAATTCCTTTGTCAATTATATCCTAATTGAACTCGAGACATGGAATCATCATCCTCTCAATATTCAATCCATGTTCCTTGCATTAGAGCAGACCATTTGAGATATATGGGAACTCTATATCATATGTTGATTCACATGTCCATGTGCATACTTTTTTCAGCCTCTCTTATCAAGTAACTTGGATATCAAGTCTTGTAGTAGGTGCAAATCTCATATACATCACTCATAGCCATTCCCAGTGGTTACAATGCACCCCAACACCACCATTATGTGAACCCTTATTCAAGGTCATTGTGGATGATCTCTAAGTACATCGAACAACATGTGATGAGTGTAGTGATTTCAAGTTTAAGAACCAAAATCACCACTCTTACTATGAAAGATGATCTTGACTACCAATTATGGTTTCCATGTGTCACTCTCTAGGTGGGTATGTCCCATACTGTTACAACCCCAATTTTTGGGTTCATTTGGTGAGAAATGTATTTTCTCACAATAAAGATAAAAGAACAAATAATGATGTCTTTCAATTGAATGCATGAATTTCGTTTAAAATAGCCTTGTTGATTTATTTGTGGGCTTTATTGGCTATTGGGCCCAATAACAAGAAAATTCAATTAATTAATGAATAAGTGAGAATTTAAGATAAGAAAGGTGTGGAAACCTCTAGAAAGCAAAATAATAATCCAAAGGTGGATTTTCGTGCCTCTTGGGTTCCTTGGGTTCCAAGGAGTCCAAAGTTGCATAGAGAATGCAATAAGAAAAGATCAAATAAATATTTCCTTATTAAGAAAGAAATTGAAAGGAATTCCAATGAGGAAAATAAATGAGAAAATAAAGAGAAATTCTCAAAAGAGATATTTTAATGAAGAAATAAAAAGATAAGGAGAATATGAGAAATAAAACATAAAAGGATAAAAGCAAGAAGAAATTTCCCCAATATGGAAATCCGTTCCTTTAGGTTCCTTGAGGTCCAAGGAATCCAAGATGATAGGATAATGGCAAAATAAAGAAGAAATATCAATTAAATAAGTCTTATTAAAGAATAATTAACTTTTGCAGAAAAGGCCATTTTCCTTTGGAATTTGGGACTCAATTTTGGTATGTGAGTATATAAAGCCAAGAGGAAGTTTCCCTCAAAATTTGGTTGCAAAATGATGCACGGATTCCAAGATATTCAATTTAGAAATTATCCTAAAGTATGGACATTGATTGCATAGTAATATTTTGTCACGATTTCTCTGGGAATAAAATCCTAATTTTGGGCGCGTATTTGCGATCGTAGGATCTGTGATCCACGGCCTGGGATGAATCCCGGTCTCACAAGGATATGGAGTTGCAGACTCTAGGATGCGGAATTTTGGATTCGAGATTTTGCAAGTTAGAAGCCATCTGTGAATAGGTGAAGGAGTCCATCCCCTTCAGGAGTTTGCTCCGAACCCAACCACCCCAGGATTTGTGGGGTTTCATCGTGAAATGAGGAAGTCCCCAATTCACAGAGGACTCGACGACCACCCTATATATAGGGTAGAGCGCACAACGGTGCGAGCAAACCCAAAGTTTACTCCCTCATGACCGCGGCGCAGTGGAGGTCGTCTTCGTGCATTCAATTGGATCAAACAATGTGTTCTTGCCCCTGCCTAGCAGCAGTCCTCGCCGGAGCGCCGACGAAGCTTTGGTGGAGAAGCACTTGTGACGAAGAGGAATTGAGAGTAGCTATGAGTTCATGACAACCATATGATGCTCTCGATTCAGTCAGCGTGGTTGCAAGAAGAAGATAGCCCGAAGTCAACTATGGAGTTGACTCTACAGGGTTACTCGCGAGCCATCTCGAGGAAGAAGATGACCAAGGGGTAAAAGACCCATTTGCCCTCATGTGTGCAATAGCCAGGTAAGGGCGTAGCTGTCCTTTCCTTTCTTTTTCAATTGTGATCGGGGCGCACGCATCAGGATCATTGGATCCGTCCGGGTCCAGAGGACCATCGATCAAACGGCTCACTTTTTTTTCTAAATGTAATCGATAATTCAGAAAAGTAATTTTCTTTGCAAAAATCATATCTTGAGATAGAAAACTCAGACGAGGGAAGTTAATGCATGAAAAATGATCAGAAAAATACGAGGAATACAATAAAAATATCTTGGGAACCTAAATCAATATCTTTTTGCAAATGTATCTAATTTGGATGGAAAAAGTATTAATTTGTGGGTATTATCCCTAATTGATGATCGAAAATAGATTTAATCTTGCAAGTGTTAAATTAGAGCATTATTAATTGGTTTAATTATTAAGATAGATTGCAACCTGTTTTGATGGTGGTATTGCAATGATTAGGGTTTTATATCTAATATGTTGATTAAAACCCTTAGAAACCCCAAGTGAGGGAAAAAGGGAAGAAAGGATATAATAATCCAAAAATTAGGGTTTTTGTGATCCAAATATGATCTAAATATCTTAATGGGAAACCAAATGATATAATTAGGGTTTGATGGATAAGTTGATAAAAATAAAGTAAAAGTGGTAAAAAGGAAGTGAAACCCTAATTATAGTCAAAATCCTAAAAAGGGCTAGTAACCCTAGGGCACGATTAGGCCTATTAGTTTTGTATACCATGAACCATGATAGAAAATATTGGATGAATATTTCAGGATTGAATTGTGCTTTCTTGATTTACTCTGGATTACTTGATTGTTTGGATTAACTCTGCACTCAAGATAACTTTACATGTATGTGGTTAATTATTAATAACCGCCTTAGTTTCCCGTGGATTTTTCGGATGGTTAATCGCATTGAATGCAAATTATCAGTTTGGATGTTCATACTTGCAAACTATAAAGTCACTATGATTATCACATTAATAATAGAAGTATGGATTCTCGCACTTACATGCCACCCTGATGGATGATGCCAAAGGTCAAGCCCAAACGGGTAGACCAATGGACACCTTGAGTGGTAACCCCAGGCACCAAGCTCAGGAATGAGAAGGTGGCCTATGATATTGCATGACTAGTGGGCACCATGAGTGGTGACCCCCAGGCACCAAGCTCGGGATTGAGAAGGTGGCCTTAAGTCATTGGCAAAGGAAACCCTAAGGTGGGTATGCCAGGGTTAGGGCAAAAGCGATGGAGAATGTCAAACTGAAAAGTGTAAATTGGCTTGTTAATTAACTGGATTGTGATAATTAGATTGTTATCCTTATGTGCAAACTTTTGGTTGTTCCCACATACTGGTATATTTCGATATACTGACCGACATTTTGTTTGTCGGCGTTTTAGGAACAACAATTGAAAGAACAAACAGTAAAGTGACACATTGTGGAAATAAGAAATAAAGTGCAAGGAGGATTAGATAGAATAATTCAAGCTCTGGATAGATAGATTTCCAAAGTTTTCAAAGGTAAGTAAAGTTTTAATTTTATACCAAATTCCAGTTAGTTAGTAGAATTTCATAATTATTATTGATTATTTGTTGAACCTTTGATCTTGTTAATTGAATAACGGCTTTGACCTTCAGGTCTCCCTTAATTGGGGGTTACCGGGAGGCGGGGTCGTTTCAATTGGTATCAGAGCATAGGTTCCTCATTTAATCTTTAATAATTATTAAATTTTACAAATTTTGTAGAACCCAAGGGAGTTATTAGAGGATTATCCGAAAGACATAGGTGTCTAGAAAAGGATCACGAATGGGGGCTGGCAATATTTTCCTCCACACCGCTAGTCGGAATACGAGGACTCCCGAATTGTGTGACTGCCTGGCCGATGTCTTTGGATATGACTTGAAATAAGATACCTTTAGGACTCTCTCATCTTGTTCACCCCTTCTCAACTCAAATTCTGATAAGGACCTTAAGGATTAGGGTTTTCTTCTCTTCTCCTCACCCTCTTGAGGTATGGGTAAGGTTGATAAGGATTAAGGGATCCTCCATCAAATTAATGAAAAGCATGTAAATAAGATGTCATGGACATAAGCTTAATAGAGTAAGCATAAAAGAATAGATGCATGCTTAGGTCGTATGACACAAGTTGTCATCGCCCTCAGGAGAGGCCTGAGGATAGACCTCTTCTTAGATGCATGCTTAGGTCGTATGACACAAGTTGTCATCGCCCTCAGGAGAGGCCTGAGGATAGACCTCTTCTTAGGAGCATAAAAGAATAGATGCATGCTTAGGTCGTATGACACAAGTTGTCATCGCCCTCAGGAGATGCCTGAGGATAGACCTCTTCTTAGGAGGAAGAGTAGACCTCTTCTTAGGAGGATGAGTAGAGAGGGTAGTCTTGGAGGTAGAGATATCCATTAAAAGTAGAGACCTAGCACATCCTTTGAGAATGATGCTAACCCTAACCCTAAGTGAAGGTTAGAGAGAGGGATGACATGAAGAGTTATATGTCAAGGTAGACTAAGTGTTTGGATAGACATGACTTGGATGCCATATGAGCCATGAGAAGTTGATGACCGAGTACCTTTGGCGACCCAACCCTGGGAAGGGTCGAGCATGTTTGAGTGAAGGATAACTCCTTCAATGATGAGGTTAGAGAAGAACCTATTGGAAACCCATGAGCTTATATGAGCAGGGCATAATAGGCACCCAGAAAGCATCGGTAGGGCGAGCAATAGGTTGAAACTCTGGTCAGGAGAGTATGATGGATAGCTTATGAGATAAGTATAAAAAATTGTGGATAACCTTGAGCAAACATAAGCTTGAACATAGGCTTCACCCATGTAGAGGTATGCTTATGAGCTTGATCATTCATGGAGAGAGGACCTCTTGTAGTAAGGCTGGATGTGGAGTTAGCTCTAGAGAGAGAAAGAAGGACCCCAACAAGGAGTTTGGAAGCCTAAAACCCCGAGATATGAGGAACAATGGGGAGTTTAGGATGATGCAACCTAAGTGGATGATATTGGTTGCATTATGATTGACCCATGGAGGTTGATGATATCTTAGTTTCCTTTAGAGGAACCAAACCCTAAAGAGAGGATGATGCTTCTGGAACATATGTGCCTATGGTATAGGAGTTTACCTGCTGAGATGAGACAAAGAGTGCCTTAGACCCTGAGGAGGTTCAAGTAACTAGTTGTGGGGCTTTATACCTAGTTGGTTGTCCTTAAGGAGGACTCAACTCTGAGGTGTTTCTCATATAAAAGGATCATGGGAGTACATGGCATACCTTGGACATGCTTGATTCGTGGTTAAGAGATTGAGCATGCAGTTGGACACCCAAAGGTGGACCTAGGGTTCCTAGGCCTAAGAGGGGAAGTAGTGTATCTGGTGATCCTAATGAGACTTGAGTCTCTATAGTTTCGAGAAGGGTACTCATGTGTGGAGGTAAAGGAAACCCCGTAAGTTAAAGGTAGGTTTGATGAACCCCTCACAACTATGTTGACCTAATGTTGAGGAAAGAGAAAAAGTATGACCTAGCATGGTTTAATAGGTGATCTTATTGTGCCTTAGTAGCTGCTGGGTTAGGCATGTTCATGTGAATGTAAACCCTAAGGACAGTTGTGACCTTGTTGTCAAGAGTGGTAGTTTCCTCCCATCCTAGGAGAGGGACCCTTTGGTTGGGTGTTTACCAATTTTGTGGGTTGGAGGAAACCTAAAGAGGTTTCATAGGATCTTGAGAAGCTAGATGAAAAATACATGGTATGAGAGTGAACATGTAGACCCATAAATATCCATCTCTAGGTGAATGTGGATGTGTTACCATGGAGGTAACCGGTATGGGGCTTGACCAAGGTAGGCAGGTCACCATGACCCCTATAAAAGGATGAAAGACATCCCTTGAATGAAGAAAGAGAGATGATGAAGGCTTGGGTAAGGTTCTAAGTTGGACATGTACTATGTTAGAATCCTAAGTCTATCCTAGGGTCAGGTAGGGATAAGACCGATGGAAGCAGGAGTTGCCTAATTCCCTAGTTGCACATGACCATAGGGTCGGGAGGTAACATCTATCATTGTCCAAGGGCCATAGGTTAGGAGATTGATCACCTTCATGAACTCAAGGGACCCAAAGGGAAGATGAGTAGGGCACTCTCTAGATGCATAAGGGAAGTGGGACGGCCCCAAAAGTGCTGGCACCCTATACACCTAGAGGAGACGACCAAGGATTGTGTTTGGACCAAGTAGGTGCAGGACCATTTTTCCATGGAAATAACTTCGATATCAAGATGATTGTGATGTAGAGACATAATTTGCACATTTTAACTTAGATTTGAAGGTGTACTGGGAATGTGGGATGTATCATCTCTACTCTTGGAACAAGAAGAACTTTGTATTTGGATGACTGCCAAATGCTTATTTCCTCTTGTTATGGGAGGGAGAGATGGGACAATACGCTTGCCATACGCCAAGGATAAAAGATGATGCGAGTTGGAACGTTGCTATGAGGTATGAGGATAGAGATGATAACATACCTTTGTGGAGCGAATGATACATGTATAGTTTACAAACACTAAGAGTATTAAGGAAATCATCTTGTGAGGATGTTTTATCATGAACTATGTGGAATTTTCAAGTTATAGTTGAATCACCATGAGGATGAGCTCAGAGTTTCTTGATGAAGACAAACTTAGAATTTGAGATGAGATAATAAGTGGAATACATGGAGGTGTATGTCTTCAATATTACCTAACACCTAAGGATGTGAAGTGGTAATAGATGCTCTGGTTGAGATATAACTGCCTAGTTTAGCTGGAAGCTAGAAGAAGTTGAGGTGGCTAGGCTAACCGTAAGTTGAGATAAAGAGATAAGTTTGGCTAGCACCCACATATATCAATGGTGGTTGATCAAGTTAATGGTTGTTTGGTTAGCCAGCCTAGTCCTTGATGTAATGAAAGGATGGTTGTAGAACCTCAGATGCACTTCTTGGAAAGGAAGGTGATGAAACCCTAATGAGAGTGGTTTAAGGTTACCGAAGTATCAAGCTTAAGGAAACATGACATACAGGAGATCATGGTTTTGAGTTCATCATACATCATGGTACTACAAAGATAGTAAGTACTTTGGATACCAAAAATGAAGTTGCATGTAACAAGTGGCCATGCAAGCCAGGAGGTGAAGGATGAACACTAGTAACCCAGTGCATTGATATAAAGTATAAAGAGTTTCGGAGAGGGAATGGGAGTTCATCACAATGGATGTTGTGAATCCCCCCTAGACCAAGGAAAGTCAAGGTGCACTATGGGTTATGGTAGATCGCCTTACCTAGATGACATGAGAAAGAAGAGTACTATCACGGGACAGATCCGGTTGAAATTCTTATAAGAGAGAGATGGTTCAACTACACCATGATGCGAGTGAAAAGTTTTTGAGAATAACCTAAAGGTTCACTCTCGTGAGGTGGAAGTAGATACCTAAAGAACTCGATGTTAGTACAGTTTAGCACCCCATACTAATGGTTAGTATGATCCAGACTAGAGGGTCTGAAGAAAGCATGTGTGCTCATTTTGGGTGATACAAAGAGATAATTCTTGTGATGTGACGTTAACCACCATAGCCTTTATCGGGATGAAAGAAATTCTATAAGGAGGTTGTGTCGGTCACCACTTCATTAAGATGATGTTGGTGAAGGAGGCCTCGCGAAGGTCAGAAAAGAACCATAGTGTGTGTTGATGAAGTTGCTTTGATCGTGCAATGGCTGAGAGAGAGCCCAGTGGTGACATGAGTCACGAGCTGATGCAAAGCAAACTGACATGCAGTTCACTGTGGGAGAATATGTGATGTGAAAATCCAACCCCTCTAAGCTACAACTGAGAAATGCTGAGTCCCCAATATATGGGTCTATTTGAGATGGATTGGTGGAGATGGTTGTGTTTATCCTTGCCCCTCAGGATAACGTGATGAATAAATGTGTTCCATGAGTATGATCTAGAGCACTATGTGAGGTACCCAATCCATGTGATGAGCCTTGAACCTATTCAGCTTTTGAGAGGCTGAAATGTCCTGAGTCACCTATGAGGGTACGATATACCAAGGCAAGAAAGAACTCAGATGGAAGAATATGAGATGATGAAGGTTCTGGGGAAGCACCATGGAAAGGGCGAAGCCACATGGGAGCCATGATGGACATATGAAAGGCTTATCATGTCTGTTTGCTTGCTTGATGGAATTTTGAGGGAAAAATTCTTATAAGAGGGGAAGGATGTTACAACCCCAATTTTTGGGTTCATTTGGTGAGAAATGTATTTTCTCACAATAAAGATAAAAGAACAAACAATGATGTCTTTTGATTTAATGCATGAATTTCATTTAAAATAGCCTTGTTGATTTATTTGTGGGCATTATTGGCTATTGGGCCCAATAACAAGAAAATTCAATTCATTAATTAAATAACTGAGAATTTGAGATAAGAAAGGTGTGGAAACCTCTAGAAAGCAAAATAATAATCCAAAGGTGGATTTTCATGCCTCTTGGGTTCCTTGGTTTCCAAGGAGTCCAAAGTTGCATAGAGAATGCAATAAGAAAAGAAAAGATCAAATAAATATTTCCTTATCAAGAAAGAAATTGAAAATAATGAGAAAATATGGGAAAGAAGTGAAAAGAGCATAATTGAGTTATTCTTGGTGGTTTTTTGTATCCATGAGGTTTCTAATATTAAAAGGAATTCCAATGAGGAAAATAAATGAGAAAATAAAGAGAAATTCTCAAAAGAGATATTTTAATGAAGAAATAAAAAGATAAGGAGAATATGAGAAATAAAACATAAAAGGCTAAAAGCAAGAAGATATTTCCCCAATATGGAAATCCGTTCCTTTAGGTTCCTTGAGGTCCAAGGAATCCAAGATGATAAGATAATGGCAAAAGAAAGAGGAAATATCAATTAAATAAGTCTTATTAAAGAATAATTAGCTTTTGAAGAAAAGGCCATTTTCCTTTAGAATTTGGGACTCAATTTTGATATGTGAGTAGATAAAACTAAGAGGAAGTTTCCCTCAAAATTTGGATGCAAAATGATGCACGGATTCCAAGATATGCAATTTAGAAATTATCCTAAAGTATGGACATTGATTGCATAGTAATATTGTGTCACGATTTATCTGAGAATAAAATCCTGATTTTGGGCGCGTATCTGGGATCATAGGATCTATGATCCACGGCCTGGGATGAATCCTGGTCTCACAAGGATATGGAGTAGCAGACTCCAGGCTGCAGAATTTTGGATTCAAGATTTTGCAAGTTAGAAGCCATCTGTGAATAGGTGAAGGAGTCCATCCCCTTCAAGAGTTTGCTCTGAACCCAACCACCCCAGGATTGGTGGGGTTTCATCGTGAAATGGGGAAGTCCCTAATTCACCGAGGACTCGACGACCACCCTATATATAGGGTAGAGCACACAGCGGTGTGAGCAAACCCAAAGTTTACTCCCTCATGACCGCGGTGCAGTGGAGGTCATCTTCGTGCATTCAATTGGATCAAACAATGTGTTCTTGCCCCTGCCTAGCAGCAGTCCTCGTCGGAGCACCGACGAAGCTTTGGCGGAGAAGAACTTATGACGAAGAGGAATTGAGGGTAGCTATGAGTTTGTGAGAGCCAGGCGATGCTCTCGGTTCAGTCAGCGTGGTTGCAAGAAGAAGATAGCCCGAAGTCAACTATGCAGTTGACTCTATAGGGCTACTCGTGAGCCATCTCGAGGAAGAAGAAGACCAAGGGGTAAAAGACCACTTTTCCCTCATGTGTGCAATATCCAGGTAAGGGTGTAGTTGTCCTTTCCTTTCTTTTTCAATTGTGACCGGGGCGGGCGCATTAGGATCATTGGATCCATCCGGGTCCAGAGGACCATCGATCAAACGACTCACTTTTTTTTCTAAAAGTAATCGATAATTAAGAAAAGTAATTTGGACGAGGGAAGTTAATACATGAAAAATGATCAGAAAAATATGCGGAATACAATAAAAATATCTTGGGAACCTAAATCAGTATGTTTCTGCAAACATATCTAATTTGGATGGAAAAAGTATTAATTTGTGGGTATTATCCCTAATTGATGATCGAAAATAGATTTAATCATGCAAGTGTGTAAATTCGAGCATTATTAACTGGTTTAATTATTAAGATAGATTGCAACCTGTTTTGATGGTGGTATTGCAAGGATTAGGGTTTTATATCTAATATGTTGATTAAAACCCTTAGAAACCCTAAGTGAGGGAAAAAGGGAAGAAAGGATATAATAATCCGAAAATTAGGGTTTTTGTGATCCAAATCTGATCTTAATATCTTAATGGGAAACCAACTGAGATAATTAGGGTTTGATGGATATATTGATAAAATAAAGTAAAAGTGGTAAAAAGAAAGTGAAACCCTAATTATAGTCAAAACCCTAAAAAGGGTTAGTAACCCTAGGGCACGATTAGACCTATTAGTTTTGTATACCATGAACCATGATAGAAAATAGTGGATGAATATTTCAGTATTGAATTGTGCTTGCTTGATTTACTCTGGATTACTTGATTGTTTGGATTAACTCTGCACTCAAGACAAGTTGACATGTATGTGGTTAATTATGAATAACCACCTTAGTTTCCCAAAGATTTTTCGGATGGTTAATCGCATTGAATGCAAATTATTAGTTTGGATGTTCATACTTGCAAACTATAAAGTCACTATGATTATCACATTAATAATAGAAGTATGGATTCTTGCACTTACATGCCACCCTAATGGATGATGCCAAAGGTCAGGCCCATACAGGTAGACCAATTGACACCTTGAGTGGTAACCCCAGGCACCAAGCTCGGGAATGAGAAGGTGGCCTATGATATTGCATGACTAGTGGGCACCATGAGTGGTGACCCCTAGGCACCAAGCTCAGGATTGAGAAGGTGGCCTTAAGTCATTGGCAAAGGAAACCCTAAGGTGGGTATGCCAGGGTTAGGGCAAAAGCGATGGAGAATGTCATACTGAAAAGTGTAAATTGGCTTATTAATTAATTGTATTGTGATAATTAGATTGTTATCCTTATGTGCAAACTTTTGGTTGTTCCCACATACGAGTATATTTCGATATATTGACTGACGTTTTGTTTTTTGGCATTTTAGGAACAACAATTGAAAGAACAAACAGTAAAGTGACACATTGTGGAAATAAGAAATTAAGTGCAAGGAGGATTAGATAGAATAATTCAAGCTCTGTATAGATAGATTTCCAAAGTTTTCAAAGGTAAGTAAAGTTTTAATGTTATACCAAAATCCAGTTAGTTAGTAGAATTTCATAATTATTATTGATTATTTGTTCAACCTTTGATCCTGTTAATTGAATAACAGCTTTGACCTTCGAGTCTCCCTTAATTGGGGGTTACTGGGAGGTGGGGTCATTTCAGATACACTTTTATCCAGCAAGTATCTGTGAGTTTGGTTTGATATCACATATCCTGACTTAATGAGATTCTGTCATCAACCAACACACACTCTAGTCTTATGTGCTATTATTGTCTATCATCCGTCCACAATAACATCCGACTAGGGACACAACAAGAGTGTACATACTCTTGAGATCTATATGATCTTAGTTTTCAGGTTCTCAATCTATATGCCATTGAGTAATATCATTCTTTAGACATTTATTATGTTTCATCATAATCTAATAATTGAATAAAACAAAATAAATCAAACGATTTCTTTTATTATTCATCAAGTCATTTTCATGATATGCCATTATAATCATCATATGATTGGCTCTTTGGGCATGCATACCAACAATCTCCCACTGACACTTAGAGCCAATCACTCATGATTTTATTCTAAGTGATCTTAAACATGTTCATCATGTTTTTTTGGGAAAGTTCTAATGAGTAAGTTTGCAACATTTGCATTTAGTGGTGTATTGCATGTTTCACATCTCTTCGCTATATGACCTCTCGTATGAGATGCAATTGATGTTGTATTATATATGATATTCCTTTCCTAATAGGTAGTTCCATTGTTGTCATAGTATTACTATTGTGTCATCTATGGTTTGAATATCCCATAAGTTCGTCGAACTGAACCTTGTAATGTGTAAAATATCATCTATTGTGTTCATAACACCAGGACACTCAAGTTCTATTTGTAGAATTATATAATTGTTTGTTGGATATTGTTCTTATTTTAAGGTCAAACATAAATTATAGATTGTGATCAATAATTATTGATTGTGGTCAATAATATTCTTTGTAATTTTCAAATCATGCATCAATGTAACCGTTTATACCCAACTCTTCCTTATTTCCATAACCAAGGAACTAATCCACTAGTGCTTTTCAAGTACTTAAGGATGTTCTTTATGGCATTTCAATGACCTTTTATGGAATCTAACTAATATTATCTCATCATGTTCAATACACACAAGATAATTGTATGAGTGCATTGTATTGCATACATAATAGATCCAATTACGAATACATATGACATCTTACTCATGTTTTCCCGTTCTTCACAACAATAAACATTGGACTCTTGAAAGACTAATCCCATGGAACATGGAATAATTTTCTTTCAGCCAATCGTTCATGTTGGACCCTTTCCACAGTTTGCCAATGTATGTGCTCTTGTTTAGGTCTAGAAGTCTCAATTCCTATCACATAAGATTCTTAACCTAAACCATTAATGGAGAAGGTATGTACCTTGATATGTAACATAAGGTTGTTATTCCCCATCAATATGTGGAATATGAATATTCTCCCACTCAACTTTTATATCATAGATTTTATCTTCATTTTGATTAAAGTAAAACTCTTTGACTATCTTGTCAAATTGAAGATTTCAACTTTGAGATGATTTGATGCTACCCTATTTTAAGGCTTCATCTTGTGTCTTTTTGCACCTTTATCACATTTATACATTGTTGGAATGCAAGTTATTCCACTATTATGCGATTTCATGTCAAATGCACTTATAGTTTCTTTTTGTGTGTTTTTCAGGCATTCACACATGCATTGGATGTAAATGAGAGAGAAGGAGATGATATTTGGGTGTCTAAACCCTAGTACTAGACTTAGATCATATCTAAGCATCCCATGGATGGGAAAAAATATTTCCAAAGAAAGGAGCAGTCGTTTGAAGGATTAGGAGAAAAAATATGCCATTGGGTCCTTAAAACAGGCTTTGGTATCTTGTCACGGCCGTGGCCAAAATGCTCATTTCACAAGAGAAATTCAAGCTACAACAATACAGACACCATGGTCATGGCACTTTAGAGCCACCTCATATGTGTTTGACACCATGACAGTGGAAAAGAGCATCCACAATGATCAACAATTCAGCCACCATGCCCAAAACATTCAACATGACTGTGGTGTTTCAGATTCACCTCGCCAGTGGCAATCACACATGTGGCAAGAAATATTGATAATGACCACCCCGCAACAAAATAGTCATGGCCATTTCCCCAATCACACCTATGCTCCATGGCACGACCGTGCCACCACTCATTCACCACATTCGTGGCCACAAGCCCTACAAAATCCCACTTTTGCCTATTATTTTAACCACTTCCACCTAGATTGTGCCACTACACCACAATAGGGATGACTCTCATCCACCACATCCTGTATGGCCACCACAGCCGTGGTGACCACCCAAACCCTACTAATTTTTCCATTGCATTTCCATTACTACCCCAATTCAGCCTAGTTCTTCCTCATCACCTATATATACTAGGGTGACAATTATAGCATGAAGGTTAGCTATTGCTATAGCTCCCTAGAATTCATTTCTATTTCTCTTATACATATCAGGATGTCACATACCTCAATCCATCACCCACTCCATTTCTACCTTCCAGTACCTCAAAACATTAGTTTTCTAGGGTTTCCACCACAAAACCTCAAATTTCCATTTCATATACCTACCTTGGAGGGAGGTTCTCGATCTACAACAACTATGAGTTGAACAAAGGAGGAGCTTCTGTAGATTGTTTTGGCTATATTCTTCCTTCTTCTTTCTCTTTTGCTATTTTATATGATCATTTGTACCTAAGCCCCTTAGGGCGGGCTGTTTGGGATTAAAATCATACTTTGTTACCATGTTGGGGGAATGTTATAGAATGGGAAAATCTTTATTTTATGTATAGAAAAATTTATAATGCACTCTCTTTTATAGAATAAGAGAGTAAGGGCGAACCAGACATAGAAAATATAGTATAACAGAAATGTGAAAGACAAGACAAGTCTTACGCACATAACAAACTACACAACACAAGATAGAAGAACATGAAACACATGAGAACTCATAAAGCATATATACTAATACTCCCCCTCAAGATGGAGCATAGATTTCAATCATGCCTAGTTTGTCCACTAGTGTAACAAAGCATAGCTTGGGAAGTATCTTGGTTAAGATATCAACAACCTGGTCTTCTATCCAAAGATAAGGAGTAAAAATACGTCCACAAAGAACTTCTTCTCTGACAAAGTAGCAATCCACTTCAATGTGCTTTGTGTGCTCATGGAAAGTGGGATTGCTGTCAATAAAGGTGAACATTTTATTATCATAGTGCATAAAAATAGGATTAAAGTAAAAAATATCAAATTCCTTGAGGAGTACTTGGACCCACATTGGTTCCTAAGAAATGTGAGCCTGATGAATGCATATTCATCTTAGTTTTAGTCACCATTTTTGGCCCAATTTGCACTGAAAGGTCTCATATACCCCCTAAATCTGCTCATATATAATTTTCCTCAGTTTCATATGATCACTTAGAGTTTTGACCAAATTCATTTGTCTCCATTGTAGGACTAAGAAACAAACTATGTGCACTAGCTTAGGAGACAATGGTCCCAAGAAACTTTTGATAATTTGAACTATTTTCGATGGCCAGTCCCTTCATCATAAAGCATCCTCATCAGTTAGAGGATTCATCAACGTAGGCTCATCGTCACTTAGCAATAGCCCCCCCCCGAGGGGGGGGGTTATTCCAAAAGGTTACTACAATGACAAGTGCCATGGCCATGACAAGCCTAACGATCACAACAAGTGTCGCGATTGTGATAGATGTCTCGATCACTACTGACATTGTGGTCGCCACACCTAAAGATATCATGATCGTAACACCTAAAAGATGTCCCTATCATAACACCTAAAGGATGTTGTGATCGTAATGCGTAAAAGATGTCACGATCGTAACACCTAAAATATGTCACGATCGTAATGCCTAAAAGATATTGTGATCGCAACTCCAAAGGGTGTCGTGACCGAAGAACCAAGATGACATTGTGACTAAGACATGGTTGCGATTGAGATAGATGTCATGAAGATAGAAAGGGTCACGACCGCAAAAAGCATCATGACCATGACATGTTTCACAACTGAGAAAACTAAGTTGGTGCTCACCAGATATGAGCATGTGAATAGATGATCCCTTCCTTCATTTAAGGCATTGCTTCTACTCCATGACACTGCCAGACTGCTGCTCCACACCCAACCAAGGAACACGATCAACTGCCTCCAAGGACTGTCTCTTTGGTGTCCTTGCTACCCCACCATCTCTGTTGCATCGAGATCTATATCTAAGACACAAAAGTGGTGGGATTTCAGATCTACAACTCCCTCCGCCATCAGCAATCTACCACTCCATCTTCGGTGACAAGGGCATAAGAAGAGAAGGAAGAAGGAAAGAGAAGATCATCCTTATTTGTCTCGGTGTTCTTTCTCTCCTCATCCAGATCTACCTCAACATCGTGTAGAAGACTATTTCTCCACCAAGCCACGACCATCTTCTTCACCATGATCATGGTAGAATCTACCCTCTCTCTTTTTATTTTTGTTTCTATCATGAGGATCGATTAGTCCATTTTTCTAGAGGTGAGGAGACAATCCTAGCTTCCCATGCTTACATGTCCACTTTATAACATTCCATGGCTTGTATATAACTTTCCATTTCATTGTTAATTGTTTAATGCATGTTTTGTTGATTGATCACCTGCCTTGCATGATCTATTATATTGCTTTGTTGCGAGAACTTCAATATATATGATTTGAATATCAATTAAAGTGGTTGATGTGTAGATGAGAACTTCTAAAGGGATATCTCCATAGTCGTAAGTGTGTGATCTGTGAGTAACGAGACATCGATCCTACAGAGATGCTTATGCAAACTCTATTTCCTAATGGATGGTTTGCTTATTCCATTTGGATATTTGTATCTTTTGTGGATGTGTTTTGGATGTGTTTGCATGTGTAGTGGAGGTGAAACCTGATTCCACCCCAGTGATTCCCATTATTATTATAAATTCAATTTTAATCCCCCTCTTTTATTTTCCATGTAATTAGTTTAACTAAACCCAAATCAACTCTTTGTTCTAAATTTTAAACTAGAAAGATTCTTAAAATCATTGCCCCTTGGGATTCTATCCTTAACTATACTGTGATAGGACCCATCTACTTGTGGGTGGTACTATTGCACAAGGTTTTGGTACAAACTTAGGGATTTCATCCCTAGGTGAATTTGTTAGTGTAGTAAAAGCCATGTCAGAGCCATAGCCTTATATTATGCTTTAGTGCAGTAAAAGTCTGCTCAGTTACAAAAGGACCTTAGAGAGTTCTCAATCCCTAAGGCTACTGACATTCAACACCTTTATGCAACCTACTCCCATCACTGATCCAAACTTTGGAATCAGGGAACATTGGATTACACTACTTCAAAACATCCCTTTCTATGGTAATCAAGGCGAGGATAGTCAAGAACATCTCCTGAGGTTTATAGATTTATATACTATGACAAAGCAAGATGGAGTTACAAATGATGCCATTTGACTCCGTCTCTTCAAATATTTTCTTGTAGATAGAACCATGAGTTGGTATAACTCCTTACAATGCGACCCCATCACCACATGAGAACAACTTGAACATATTTTATTGGAATACTATGCCTTATTTCCCTCACCTATGATATTAGGGGCAAGATAACACAATTTTTTCAGGTCTGTGGTAAAACCTTGGCAGAAGCATGGGAAGTTACAATGAGTTACTATGCAAGTATCCAAACCATGACATACCTAAGAATTAGCTAATCAAAATCTTTTATAGGGATGCAGATGATGACATCAAGAAGTTTTTAGACTTCTCATATGGAGGAAACTTCATGTTTCAAAGTTATGATAGTGCATGGAAGGTTGTCACCCTTAGATATAAAAATAAAGCTAATTGGGGAAGATCCGTAGGCAAAGGAGTACAAAAGGTAGCTATGGTAGAAAGTAGTCCTAAATACAAGTCTATCGTCGAGTCTCTAAAGTGACTAGTTTCCAAGTAAGACAATCTCGAATCATCTTCCAACGCCTATGAAAGGAGGCACTCACCCCCTCGACAACAAGAACTAGTAAAGGCAGCTTCACCATTTTGTGAAGCACGTAAAGGCACTGATCATTATACGCTACCATTTAATATTCTCTATGACGTCATTCTAGGTAATGATTGTGCCTAAGGAGGTAACGGTGAGATGCAAAATCTGAATGCCATCCACACTATCCTTGGTCAAGGGTATTATAATCCAAATTAGAACAAGAATTATCCAAATTTTTGGCACGGAAATCCTTTAGGAGCGGAAAAATCACAACAACTCAGTTTAGAAAATCAACAACGAGGCCCACTGAGATTCCAGTATAATCAACAACAAAATTTCAAGAATCAAGGGAACTTCAGGGGTAAATTTTCAGAATAGAAATTACAACCAGTATCAGAATACCTCTCAATTCTAGAATCTCAACCAAATCCCACATCAACAACTACAACAAGGACAAAAAGTCAGTCCCATCTCTTCTGATGACAAACTATCAACCATTGGGAAGATGCTACAGTCACAATAGACTATGGTAGCCAATCTACAAGTCCATTAGAAGGATATTGAATCCCTACTAGCTCAACTTTCAGCTTGCCTCAAGTCACCTACTGGAGCTTTTGTTGGCCAACCAGAGAACAATCCTAAACTTCTTGAGCTACTGAAAGTTGTTTCCACTCAGTGTGAAAAGGACTATTCTGATCCTCCTGTCAAGACGCCTATGGTAGTAATAGACAAAGATGACTTCATGATTGTCCAAGACACTAAAGTACCTGAATCTCAACTGAAAGAAATGTTAACCATTGATAATGTAGACAAAGAAAGTTCACTGAAACCTATCATTCTAGAAATAAAAAACATGCCTGAGCCAATTATACCATTATACAAGCCTCATCCTCCTTTCCAAGCTCGACTAAAGCAGACAAGGCTCAATACTCATTTCATGAAGTTCAAGGAAGCAATGAAGAAGCTTCATGTGGACATACCCTTTCTTGATGCACTGGCTGAGATACCAGCCTGGACGAAGTACTAAAAATGGCTCCTCACAAGGAAGTATATAACCGAGGAATATGAGACAGTAAAATTAGCAACAACTACCTCTGATATAATTCAGATAAAAATGACCAAGAAGTAAAAAGACCCATGATATTTTGGGATTTCATGCCATATCAGTGACTCTACATGTAAAAATGGATTAGCCGACCTCGGTGGTAGCATCTCTATCATGCCACTTAGCCTTTGCAAGAGGCTATGGTTTGTATAACTTCTCCTAACTGGCATTACCATACAACTTGTAGACAATTCTATGACTCTCCCTGTGGGAATCATTAAGGATGTCCCAGTCAAGGTAGGAAAAGACTCTTACGTCCCATGTGACTTTGTCTTCATGGACATAATAGAGGACTCCAAATACCCTCTTATCTTTGGCCGTCCGTTCCTCACCACTATGAGGGCTTTGATTGATGTTGAAGTAGGAACCTTGCTCCTAAGACTGGGGAAAGAAATACTCGAGTTCAAAGTTTTTGAATGTATGAGAAGACCAAGCATGCAAGAAGAAGTCTATTTGATTGATTGCATATAGAAAATGTCAATCCTCACATAAGAGAATCATGAATCATACGATCCTTTAGAAGTGGATCTAACAAACCCAATTGATGATGACTCCATCTATGAATAAGTAATGAATTGTGTTCTCCACCTCAACACTACATAAGAAGATCCTAAAGCTATGTTTGAGGAACTCAAGGTTGTACACATAATTGAAGAGTTAAGTGAGAAACTAGAGTCCCCTGTAATGAAGCCCCTACCTAAGGGAATGAAGTACATGTTTTTGGATGATCTCAAGGTCTTCTTAGTTATCATATATTTTGACCTAACGTCCAAAAAAGAAGATAAGCTCCTGACATAATTAAGGGAAAGAAGAAAGGCCCTCAGCTAAAAATGAGTGACATAACTGGGGTCAGTCAAGAACTTTGCACTCACAAAATCCCCATAGTGGAAGACCACAAGCCGACTGTCAAACTTCAACAGAAGTTGAATCAAAATATGAAATAAGTAGTCTACCTTGAAGTCAACAAATTGCTCACTATGAGAATCATCTATCCTATATATGACTCGTCATGCATAATTCATGTACATGTTGTCTCAAAGAAAGGTGGAACTACCATGATATAGAATGAAAATAATGAAATCATTCCTTCTCAAATGATCATTAGCTGGAGGATGTGTATCAATTATAGGATATTAATGAAGGCCACACGTAAGGATCATTTCCCTCAACACTACAGAAGAAGATCCTAAAGCTAAGTTTGAGAAACACAAGGTTGTGCACATAATTGAAGAGTTAAGTGAGAAACTAGAGGCCCCTGTAATGAAGCCCCTACCTTAGGGAATGATGTTTTTTTGGATGATCTCAAGGTCTTCTTAGTTATCATATATTTTGACCTAACGTCCAAAAAAGAAGTTAAACACCTAACATAATTAAGGGAAGATAAAATAATTGAAGACCACAAGCCAACTGTCAAACATCAATAGAAGTTGAATCCAAATATGAAATAAGTAGTCTGCCTTGAAGTCAAAAAAATGCTCACTACAAGAATCATCTATCCTATATATGACTCACCATGCATAATTCATGTACATGTTGTCTCAAAGAAAGGTGGAACTACCGTGATACGGAATGAAAATAATGAACTCATTCCTTCTCAAATGATCATTAGCTAGAGGATGTGTATCAATTATAGGATATTAATGAAGGCCACACGTAAGGATCATTTCCCTGAACACTACAGAAGAAGATCCTAAAGCTAAGTTTGAGGAAGTCAAGGTTGTGCACATAATTGAAGAGTTAAGTGAGAAACTAGAGGCCCCTGTAATGAAGCCCCTACATGAGGGAATGAAGTATGTGATTTTGGATGATCTCAAGGTCTTCTTAGTTATCATATATTTTGACCTAACGTCCAAAAAAGAAGATAAACTCCTGACGTAATTAAGGGAAAGAAGAAAGGCCCTCAGCTAAAAATTAGTGACATAACTGGGGTCAGTCAATCACTTTTCACTCACAAAATCCCCATGGTGGAAGACCAAAAGTCAACTGTCAAACTTCAACGGAAGTTGAATCCAAATCTGAAATAAGCAATCCACCTTGAAGTCAACAAATTGCTCACTGCGAGAATCATCTATCCTATATATGACTCACCATGCATAATTCATGTACATGTTGTCTCAAAGAAAGGTGGAACTACCATGATACAGAATGAAAATAATGAACTCATTCCTTCTCAAACGATCATTAGTTGGAGGATGTGCATCAATTATAGGAGATTAATGAAGGCCGCACGTAAGGATAATTTCCCAATGCCTTTGCTAGACCAAGTCTTAGAGTTATTGGCTCACTAGGAATATTTTTTCTATCTCGATAGTTTCTCTGGGTTTTATCAAATTCCCATACATCTAGATGAATAAGAGAAGACAACATTCACTTTCTCCTTTGGAACATATTCCTTTTGAAGTATGCCTTTCGGGCTTTGCAATGTTCCTTCCACTTTCCAACATTGCATGAAATCCATACTCGTTGGACTCACTAAAACCATTATGGATGTTTTCAAGGATGGTTTCTCCATTTATGGGAATTCATACGACTCATGCCTGAAGCATCACACCTTGGTTTTACCATTTATGGGGATTCATACGACTCATGCCTGAAGCACCTCTCCCTAATTATCAAACAATGTGAAGAAGCACATCTAGTTCAAAATTGGGAGAAATGTCATTTCATGGTAAAGGAAGGCATTATACTCAGCCATAGGGTCAACAATCGAGGGATCAAAGTAGACAAGGCAAAGATCAAAGTGATCTCTAAAGTCAGTCTCCCAACTAATGTAAGAGAGGTCCACACATTTCTTGGTCATGCGGGCTCTTACAAAAGGTTTATAAAGGACTTTTGCATGATAACCAAGCCTATGACGAACTTATTGTGAAAGGAACTTGATTTCCACTTTGATGAAGAATGCATCAAGAGTTTCAACAATATTAAGCATGCCCTTACATCAACCCGTATCATTCAGGCTCCAGTTTGGAAGCACTCATTTGAAATAATGTGTGATGCTAATGATTACATAGTCAGCGCTATTTTGAGCCAATATATAGAAACGAAACATTATGTCATCTACTACGCATCTAAGACCCTCGATGAAGCTCAAAGAAACTATGCAACTACTAAGAAGGAACTTTTAGCGATTTTATATGCCTTTGAAAAGTTTAAATCCTACCTCATCGATTCGAAGGTCATCGTCAACACATATCATGTTGCAATTTATTACCTCCTAGTAAAGAAAGATGCAAAACCCATGCTAATCAGATGGGTTGTCCTCTTGCATGAATTTTATCTTGAGATAAGAGATAAGAAAGGTATAGAGAATGTTATGGTGGATCACTTGAGTCAAATATGCACTCTAGACACTGAAACAATCCTTATCAATGACTCTCTTCTAGATGACTAGCTAAAGAAAGATTCAAAAGTTATCCCTTAGTATGCAGACTACGTGAACTACCTTGCAGTCGGTGTCATCCACCCTGAATGCACCGTCATTGCATTGAAGAAATTCATGCATGATGTGAGGCAATATCACTGGGATGAGCCTTACCAGTTCAATCTTTGTGATGATGGTCTCTACAGGTGTTGTATCACAGTGGAAGAAGCTCAACTTGTTCTAGATAAATGCCACTCAGGCCCTGTTGGAGGTCATATGAGTTCCAAGAGAACTACTTTGAAGGTTCTGTAATGTGGCTTCTTTTGGCCAACCATATCCAAGGATGCCTATAAATTTTTCTTGTCATGTGAGAAATCCCAGAGGGTTGGTAACATTACAAAAAGGGATGGGATGCCCATTAAATTATGGCAGGAGGTCCTTATTTTTGATGTATGGGGAGTGGACTACATGGGCCCATTTCTATCCTTGCATGGATTTTACTACAGTCTAGTCACGGTGGATTATGTCTATATATGGGTAGAGGCCATACCAACCATCACTAGCGATTCGAAACCCGTCATCAAAATGTTTAGAGTTATTATTTTTCCCTATTTTAGAGTTCCACACACAGTGATACCCGATAGAGGTTCTCACTTTCTGGAAAGAAGTTTCGAGGCTCTACTGAGAAAATATGGTGTGACTCATACGGTAGCTTCCCCTTATCACCAAAAAACAAGTGGACATGTAGAGTTGTTAAACCATCAACTCAAAGCCATAATGGAAAAGGAAGTGGGCCAAAACTTAAAAAACTGGTCAATAAAAATCAATGTCGCTTTGTGGGCCAACAGAACCCACCTTCAAAAATCCTCTCGAAACAACACCCTTTAGATTAATATATGGAAAATCATGTCACTTTCCCCTAGAACTTGAACACAAAGCTTGGTGGGAATCAAACAACTAAATTTTGACATGAAGAAAGTTGGTCAAGCCTGGTTATTAGAACTGTAGGAGCAAGAGGAGCTCTCGATGACTGCTTATGAGAATGCAAGAATCTATAAAGAACACACAAAACTATGGCATGATGGTCATCTGAAAAGTAAAGACATACAAGTGAGAGACTAAGTTCTACTGTTTAACTCAAGACTGAGATTGTTCCCAGGGAAACTTTGTTCTTGATGGTCCAAACCATACATTATCAAGAGCATCTACCCACTCGGTGCATTTGTTTTATGGAGTGAAAAGTTAGGAAAATTTGTGGCAAGTGGCCAATGCTTGAAGAGATATTTGACTGTAGCTGACACGAGCATTGAAAAATCAAAAAATCTTTCTAGACCAGTATATCTTCCAAAATAATGAAAGAAACATGTCGAGCCAATGACATAAAACAAAAGCGCTTGTTGGGAGGCAATCCAATCATCTTTGATTTTACTTCCTATTTTGAATCAGAAAACTTTGCACCCAGTAGATAACGCATTGCGAGATGCAATCTTAAGTTTTGATAATTTTCTATTTCTTGAGATTTTAGATGGAGGCCACATTACTAAGAGGAGCACAACCACATCTGGTAATCCAACCAACACTATTTTCCCCTCCATCTCAGATTTAGAGTTTTCTTGGGACAAGGAAATTTCTAAGTTTGGGGTGGAGGGTGGGTGGTAAATAATCTCCCTTCCACACACTCCTATCTGTTTTAGACTTAAGATTCCATCATTACAATTTTAAAGAAATTTTGATCAAAATTTTCAAAATTTTAAAATTTTCCAAGTAGTTTTGCATAGAAATTGGATACAATTTTGATGCTTTTATTTCAATCAAAGCCATTACCTAGCTGGCTAGTTTCTTTTGCTATACAATTTTTCATCACTATACCCTCCTTATTGGAAGCAAAGCCTCAAGAGGGACAATTTTTTAAACTAGCTAATGGTTAGAAATCACCATGTGAAGCTTATGAATCCTAACATCATGATCCTTCAGTAAAGATTGCAAGTATTTTTCAAACTCAGATGGATCAAACACATCATGCTACTAACTAACTAGTGTAACAATAGCATGGAATCTCCACCAGATCCCCATTAAGTAATTATTTGATCATAGTACCATAAGGAGAACAACTTGATGTACTAAATTGTAAGTCAAGTTGCATTATGATCTGAACTCTCTTCTACACTTCTTCTACCAACTTCGTACCCCTCCGTCCAAAAAAAAAGAAAAACAAAAAACCATAAAAATAGTGCCAAACCCTATGTTCGGGGCGGAACACCACCCCTCTCTTTATCTGCTTCTTCAATACCCCTCTCTATGTAATAGGGACATATCACCACAATGAAAAACAAAGATGCCAATGTGCACACAAGAAAAAATGCAATCTCAAGTCGAATAGAGGAGAGATTTGCATTCAAAAAATGCAATCAATGTAATTGAAACCACACAATAAAATCTTGAGTCAAATATATGAGAGATTTGCTTCTTCCTTCCATACCCCTTCACTCCCTTTTCCACCTACATGGACAATGAATGCCTCATTTCTTCCACTCACATGAAAAACACCAGTGTCAGATTAGATGCACACTTGTTGTTCTACGGGTATCTTTGGACTCTTACATAGCTGTTAGACATGCTTGATGTTGGAGAATGTGGGGAGGAAATGCTTTTAGGAAATGAACTTGGGAATAAAGTTATTGTAAGATGTGAGGACGAGCAAGATTTACATTCAAGGTGTATTGATGAATGCATATTCATCTTAGTTTTGGTCTCCAGGCCCAATTTTGCACTGAAAGCTCTCATATACCCCTTGAATCTGCTCATATACAATTTTCCTCAGTTTCATATGATCATTTAGAGTTTTGACCAAATTCATTTGTCTCCATTGTAGGATTAAGCATCACACAATGTGCAATAGCTTAGGAGACGGTGGTCCCAATAAACATTCAATAATTTGGACCCTATTTTCAATGGCCAGTCCTTTCATCAGAAAGCATCCTCATCAATTAGAGAATTCAACAACATAGGCCCATCGATCCATAGAAATATCCCCCCCATGGGGGTGGGTTTATTCCAAAAGGTTATGGCCATGACAAGTGTCGTGACAAGCCTCACGACTGCAACAAGTACCACAATCACGACAGGCATCTTGATCACTTCTGACATCGCGACCCGAAGACCTAAAGACATCACGATTGTAAAGCCTAAAAGATGTTGCATTCATATCACCTAAAAGATGTCACAATCATAATGCCTAAAAGATGTCGCGATCGTAAAGCCTAAAAGATTTTGCTATCGTAACACTTAAAAGATGTCATGACTGCAAACAAAGGGTGTCATGACTGAAGCACCAAGATGATGTTGCGATCGAGACATGGTTGCGATCAAGACATATGTCATGAAGATAGCAACGGTCACGACTGCGGAAAGCATCATGACGACAACATGTGTCACGATCAAGACAACTAAATCAATGCTCTCCATATCTGATCCTATAAATAGACGAGTCCCTCCTTTTGAAGCATCGGTTTTGATCCATGATGCCACTAGGTTGCTGCTCTGCACCCATATAAAGAAGATAATCAACCACCACCAAAGACTGCCTCTGTGGTGTCCTTGCTACCCTACCATCTCCGCTCCATTGAAATCTTTATCCTAGCCATGAAAGTGGTGGCATTTTAGATCTACAACACCCTCCGCGATCAACTATCTACCATTCCATCTCCAGTGAGCAAGGGCACAAGAAGAGAAGGAAGAAGGAAAGAGAATATCATCCTTGTTCGTCTTGGTGTTCTTCCCCTCCTCATCCAGATCTTCCCCGACATCATGTAGAAGATCATTTCTCCATTGAGCTGTGGCCATCTTCTTCACCATGACCATGAAAGAATCTTCCCTCTCTCTTAATCTTTTTATTTCTACCATGAGGAGCAAATAGTCCATTTTTCTGGGGTGTGGGGACTAGCCCTATTGTATGTGCTTACATGTACACTTTATAACATTCCATGGTTTGTATACATCTTTACATTTTGTTGTTAATCATTTAATGCATGCTCTGTGGATTGATCACCTACCTTGTATGATCGATTATATTCCTTTATTGCAAGAACTTCAATACATAGCATTTGAATGTCGATAAACATGGTTGATTCCCACACGAGAACTTCTGAAGGGATATCTCCCGAGTAGTAAGTGTGTGATTTGTGGGTAACGAGACATTGAGACTATGGAGATGCTTACGCAAACTCTATTTCCTAATAGATGGTTTTCTTACTCCATTTGGATAGTTTTATCTTGCCTGGATGTGTTTGCATGTGTAGTGGTGGTGAAACCTGATTCCTCCCTAGTGATTCCCATCACTAAACTAAACTCGGTTTTAGTCCCACTCTTTTACTTTCCTTACTATTAGTTTAACTAAACCAAAATCAACTCTTTGCTATGAATATTAGTCTTAATTGATCCATATTCGACTAGCAAGATTCTTAAAAATTTTGTCCCTTGGAATCGATCCTTAACTATACTACGGTAAGACTCGTCCGCTTGCGGGTCATACTATTGCACAAGGTTTTGGTAAAAACATAGGTAATTCATCCCTAGGTGAATTTGTTAGTGCAGTAAAATCCATGTCAGAGCCATAGCCCTATATTCTACTTCAACACTGGACCAGGAAGCCACAATGTACTTTTTATTGCAAAGGAACAATATCCATAAGTAGATTTTCAGTCATAGTGACTATCGACATATTCCGAGTCAGAATACCCAGTAAGTTTACAATGCCCATGTCTACGATATAATAAACCTTTTATATGAGAAGATTTCATATATTTATGAATATGGCACACAGCATGCTGATGACATTGTTGTGGTTTGTCCAAATACCTACCGACAAGTCCAACAACAACAATAATATCAACTCTCATCATAATGGAATAGATAAGCTTACATCCCATTCGTCGGTATTGATGGTTATCAGGGTATGCAGGTGAAGATTCATCATTCCAATTGGTATTAAGATATAGAGGAGAACTAGTAGGTTTAGGCCCCAGCATACCTACTTCTGTCAAAAGGTCCATCACATATTTGCACTGTGAAAGGCCGACGCCAGAAGATGATCTGCAAACTTCAATTCCCAAGAAGTATATGAGTTTACCCATATCTTTATTAATAAAATGTTTTTTGAGATATCATTTGGTAGCTGCAATGCCATCAGAATCATCACCAGAAAAAATGATATTGTCCACATAAAAAATAAGCACAACAAGTTCAGAGCTATTTTTTTTAATAAAAATAGAATGATATGAGTGTGAGTGGAGAAATTGAAATTTAAGAAGTATTGGATTATTTTATTAAACCATGCCCATGGGCTTTGTTTTAGTCCGTGCATCACCTTCCTTAGTATGTAGAATTTAGAACTCTCCCCCTGTCTAACAAAACCAAGTGGTTGCTCCATTTAAACTTTTTCATGGAGGTCCATATAGGAAGATGTTTTTGACATCAAGTTGATAAAGAGGCCAATCATTATTGAAAACAACAGAGATAAGTACTCTTCTAGAGTTGAGGTAGTCAACATGAGAGAGAGTTTCAAAGTAGTGCACTCCATAGGTCTGAGTGTAGCCTTTTTCTACAAGGTGAGCCTTCATCCATTCAATAGAACCATCTAGTTGATATTTAATAGTAATGATCCAATGACATCCAACTGTTGAATAGTTTTTTGGATGATCAACGAGATCTTAGGTCTTGTGATCTCATAGTGTAGACATTTCTATTTACATAGCTTGACGCTAGTAAGGATGCTGAAGAGCTTGTGTAGCATTCTTTTGCACATCAATAGTTGAAGAGCAACAGCAAAACATGAAAAACTAGCAGAAATATTAGTGGTAGAGTAGTAATTACTAAGTGGATGTTGAGTACAAGAGAAAACAACTTTCCTTAGGTTGATAAGAAGATGTACCGAGGTCGGACCCTTTCTTTCGAATATGGTCTTACATGCGGAGGAAGATTCGGAAGCGGGCGTGAACCATGGGTCTTCTCATGGGAATGGGTCAAAAAATACCTGGGGGGTGCAGTTACCTACTGACGAGGAAGGAATTGGTTTTTGAGGAGCTAGAGGAGGATTTGTAACTGTGGATCTTTTAGTGGACACCTCTTCATTTTTTTAATGTGATCATTTTCTACTACCTTAGGCAGAGGAGTAGGAACCACTAGATCACTAGATAAAGTAGACCTTTCGTTAGAGTAGTACAATGTGTTTTCCAAGAATACAACATCCACACTCAAATATCGTTGTCAATTGACATGATCATAACATTGATATCCTTTCTAAGTTTGAGAATATCCCAGAAAGACACATTAAATGGAGCATGGGTCAGATTTAGATATCTCAGGGTGGAGATTCTTAACAAAATAGGTGTTGCCAAAGATACATGGTGGAATGAAAACAAAGGCACATTGGGGTAAAGAAGGGAGATATGGACCTGATTGTGTAACATAGAAGAAGGAATATGGTTGATTAATTAGCACATTGTAGAAACAGCTTCAGACCAGAAATGTTTAGGGCTATGATAGTGAAGAAGAATAGTTCATTCTACATAATGTAAATGATGATTCTTCCTTGCTGCCACACCATTTTTTTGGGTGTATAAGAACAGGAAGTTTGATGAATGTTACCCTGAGATTTACAAGGATGATAAATATATTTTTGCATAAACTCTATGGAATTATCGGTATGTAAGATTTTGATAGCAGTTTTGAATGGGGTTTGTATCTAAATAAGAAAGGTGGTGATAGTTCCAAAATGGTAATAGTTTTGAATGGTGTTTGTATCTAAGTAAGAAAGGTGGTGATAGTTTAAAAATGGTAATACAATCCTTTAGTAAAACCAACCAAGTTTCCATGGAAAAATCGTCAATAAAGGTCATAAATTAGTAACATCTAAACAAGATAGAAACAAGACATGGACCCCAAATATTAGCATGAATAATGTCAAAAATTATTTTATAACTAATTTCTTGCTTTTTATGAAAAATAGCCTGAGTTTGTTTGCCAAACAAGCATGATTCACACATAAATTGTTTCTCAAAAATGTTTGGAAATAAACAACAAAGTTTAGCAACAGAAGGATGTCTCGGGTAATAGTGCCATTATTGACTAGTTATGAAAGCAGACAACAAAGTAACAAAAGATTATGGCAAAACCAGGAAGTACAGTCCATCTGGTCCCTCATGGACTGAACCAATCCTCTTCCTCATAGGCGATTCTAAAATAGGCAACCCTCAGGGTTAAAAATAAATGAAGCAATGAAGGCTCTTAACAGTTTTACTGATACATAGTAGATTATTAGGAAAGTGTTGAACCAATAAGATAGATGTTAAGGGAAGATTTTTAGAGAGAGATATAGTTCCAATGCCATGGATAATATGTAAAGTCCCACCCACAACAGTCATAGGAAGAACTTTTGTATTCTTCAATACGATAGTGAAGAGTTTGGAATAACCAGGAATATGGGTAGATGTGTCGGATTTGACGACCCATTTATTTTTACCGATAGTAGTAGGAAATGCATGTATGGTAGAGGAACATCCTTCTACAGAATTTTTTGGCGAAGATAGACACACTTGAAGGAGTTTTTGAAACTCATAGAAAATCCACTCAATTATAGGTTGAGTAGAACTTGAGACAGTTGTATTTTAGTCTTCATAGACATCTAAGAAGACCTGATTCACATAGGCATGTTTACTGTGCTTTTTCCAGCAATGCTCCTCATTGTGGTTTGTGCATCCATAGAAGTTTTAGAAACATTTGGTAGAAGGTGGTTGAGGTTGAAATCATCTAGGGTTAGAAGGAGGACCAAGTTTAGGAGAACGTCGACCATGGAGTTGACCATGACCACATCCACATCCTTGACCAAAATTAGGGGAGTGACCCACAAGGATCGAGTGATCACAAGAAATAGCAAGGAAAGAGGCCATAGAAAGAAGGCACTGAATGTGCTTGAGAACGTCCTTGAGTGTAGTTCAGGGATCACTAGATAAGATTTGGTCTACCAAACCTACAAAAGAATGAGGTAAACCAACCAGAAATTGGATAAGATGAAGTTCATCATGTTGTAGCTCAACTTCTTTGATATCAGTAGTGAGTGGATGATATACTTCAGTCCAAAGTGCTAAACACCAGCTGTAATAATCTTCTACACAGTCATCAATGGAATACTCCATTTAGACAAGTTTTTTGAGATCTCAAAGACCAACTTTGGGATTTCTTAATGTGGATACACATGTGATAGATGATCCCACTTGGCATTGGCATTTTGCAGGCGAAGAAGAGACTAGTTGATCTTTGGTTCAACATTGTTCACCATCCATGCCATGATGCTGTAATCATCATTGAACCATTGGTTGTAGGCATGTTTGTCTTTTTCATCTACAAACACATCAAGAGGATCCTTAGAAGCAGAAGAGATATGAGAGTATTGTCCCTAGGATTTGACATAGAGTTCAAATGATGCCTCCCAATGATGGTAATTTGATCCATCAAGTTTCACGCATATAACACACAAGTTCTATGAAGGATCCATAGTCTCCATGGTAGGTAGGGTTATGGAACTCATAGAGATGAGGTAGATGTGGTACAAAAGGGTTGATCTATATTACAAGACCTGAGAAACTCACAATGGAGCATCAACAACATAAAAAGAGTACCAGAAAGACAACAACAAAAGAGAATATCTTAATAACCCACACAGGGTTATAGGCAGCAGTAGGCAGACCCAAATAGATCCAAGGAACTCACATAGGGGAAGAAGATAGAAATGACATATCTGGATCAGAAGATCTAAGAAACCCACATAGTGGCAGTAAATAGCAGTAGCAAAAGTGCTAGACCAATAGATCAAAAAACTCACATATGGTTAGTAGATAGCAACAACAGTAGATCTAGATCAATAGATCCAAGAAACCCACATAGGGGAAATAGAGATAAGAGAAGACTTACCCCACCATGGTGTGAAATTCACTCCACCATGTGGCATAGATAGAAAAAGAGTTGATAACTTTTAGGATTTGACATGTTGTTCGGGGACTAACTAGAAGAGTAAATGATGGAATGTAGTCTGATGAATTATATTTTGATGGTGTGGAGGTTGATGGGGTAGAGGTCGATAGATGTGGTGGTTTTATGGTGGTGGTTGGTTGTCTATGGGTGGTCAAATGGTGGTGGTCGATGGGTGGTCAAATGGTGGTGGTCGATGGGTGGTGAAATGGTGCTGGTCAAGGGGTGGTCGATGGGTTATCAATGGGTGATGGTCAATGGGTGGTCGATGGGTGATGGTTGGAAGGTGGGGGTCGATGGGTGTAGGATGAAGGGTTGATCGGTGGGTGGAGGTAAATGGGTTGTGGTCGATGGAGTGGTGGTCGATGGGGTGATGGTCAATGGGAGGAGGGTGGTGATGACGAAGGTGATGGAGGGAGAGGGTGACTAGGTGGCGGGAATGGTAAAGATGGTTGAAATTGTGGAGGTAGGGGGTTTGTCGATTGGGGAGAGGGGGATGATGGGTGGGTTCAAGGAGGATTGAACACATTTGATACCATACAAAATGGAAAATGTTTTATTTGATGTATTGAAAGAGTTACAATGCACTCTCTTTTATAGCACAAGAGAGTATGGGAGAACTAGAACAGACAATATGGGATAAAAGAAGTGTGACGTCCCCAAATTTTCTAAAACTTAATCTGATGTGTGACGTCCAAATTGAAACCCTCACCTCAGTGAGAATCCCAATTTAAACACCCCACACGAGGCTAACAAGAAGAAAATCAGAGGAAGTCAGAAGGAAACACAATCAGTAGCACATGCACATGAACAATAATAAAACCCTACACACATGTTCACCATCCAACATATAATTACAACATGAATTGTTACAACATTTGATATTACATATTGAACAGCAAAATTACACATATACATGTACTACAACTAAACTACAGGATCTTAAGACAACAGGTCCACCTATACATCAGCTCGCCACACAACTCTCACTATCCTGGATCTTCAAGAGAAAAACCACAACCTAAACAAAAGATTACATGCAGTACACGTCAGCACAATATTTCAAGAATATTGTACTGAGTACGCCTACGTGTCTTTTATTTACCTCTCATCATATCTTGGCAATAAGATAAAACTAATACTTCGCATCAATAAACAAAATATAAGAAAAGGCGTATAGTTGCGCAAAGATATTCAATAACAAAAGAGAACACATATTTTAAGCACATTTTCCATTATATATCCATGCATTTTCCACCTGAGGGAATAATGCATCATCTCTTCTACCAAAGAGAATGAGATGTAATGCCTTATGATCTACTACCAAAGAGTTAGATCATTGTACAATGTGATCTGCTACCAAAGAGAATGATCACTTTCCAGCACTATGCTACCAAAGAGAATTAGTGCTTTCATATAATGGAACAGATATATTATGTTTGATGTGTTCATAGAAATAATCATGGAAAATCATGCAACATATCATACAAGAATAATCATTTCATCCAATATCATATGCCAAGTATTTTACTACACATATAACACAAGCATATTGTATAATAAGCCAAGTAAGAGGTAATGGTGTACCTTCCAAAGAGATAAACCTAATCATCACATGTTCCTCATGTCATCTATATCCTTGGTTAAACTTGATCAAGACAAGACCATATACTATCACCAGGTTCTCATCCTATTACATCTCATCTTAACCCTAATCGTGCTCATATTAGGGTTTAGCTTAGTTCATTAGGATGTGTACATCATTACTTGCATTCTTGTCTTAGAATTATCATACTGATATCATATTCTAGATTATTTACTCATTAACTGGTAATCATATTTTCCATCATTATGTGAACCTATTAGCCTTAGGTTACATGCATTAACCTAAATCAGGGTTTCATACCATGTATTAAGGGTCAATCTCATATAACATGAATTATATGCGTCATCATAATATCATCATTAAATTTGAGGTTCCAAATATGGATATGAGCTTACTCTGTAAATTTCATCATTTATTGATCATTAATGTATTTTCTACATTTTCTTTAGGGTTATTAGCCCTAATTAGCCATGTTAAGCAAATTACATAATTTCATACATCAAAAAGACCATATCTGACATCATTTGTATTCTATACATAATTACAGGTTTAGTGACATTACCCCAATATTTTATATCATCATTTGGTATTTATTATCCATGAAATAAGCATTACACATCTTACATGATATCACTAATATTTAAGCTTTAAAATACTGATATTATGCTTTCATTTCGTTCTATTCATTTTTTTGAGAAAAATGGTACTTTATTTGTAATTTTCTGATAAACTAGCTAATTACTGTGAAATATACAAGATATGGGCATTTACTGGGAATTTACCATTTTTAAGCCAATCACATGTCCCCACGTGGCTCTAAATGGCGCGGCTCGCGTGAGATGGCCGGTTCTGGTGATGCATGTTGGACCGGGTGCGTTACTAACCTTTCTCGCATTTCTGAATCTCTGTCTCTCCATGCGATTCCAACGCCTGCGTGTGAGAGAGGCCCTATTCTTCTGTGGACAGGAGCCGCTGCTGTTTGGGTCCTCTCTGGCCAACGATTGGTCAGCGAGATCCTCCTCCTCAGCCTCTGGTATGCCAGTTTACTTCCACAAGGACGCTCTGGATCTAAGGCATGCCTGGTTTCTAGTTGCGGCGTTGGAGCTCTGTCTCCACGAGGTCGTCACAGTTAGGCTTGGCTGCGGCAGAGCACAAGGGAAAGACGCACCTCCCGCTCCATCTCAACTCTGAGGCTTTCAAAAGCTTTGGTCTTTCTCCCTCCAAGCCTCTAGCCTCTTGGCTTCGCTGCTGGTAGCTCCTCCTGCCAGATTGAGGAGCTCGATGCTGTTGCTGCGGCGGGTAGAAAGGGGAAAACCAATCTGCAAGGCAACGACTGATGTTAATGCATCCAAAAGCACCGGAATAGTCCCTCAGCTTCACCGATGCGTCCTAACTCGATCAAAAGTAGTAGATCCCTCCCTAAAATCCACCTTCTACTACTTTGAAAAGGGGTTTGCTGGCTAATGAACCCATATCGAATCCTGAAGTTTAACCTCTCATCAAATTTACTAGGTCGTGAGGCTTCTTTTCTAACACTAAACTTTCTCCAAGATACCTCCTCCTTTACTATCCATTTATTTCTCTCGTAGTGCTCCCCATCCTTCAGCTATGAGAAGTAATGGAGACGAGGTAGGGAGTGGGAGTTTGATCTCCCTCATCTCGCAGCCACTACCCTCAAGTAAGGGGGTCATCCTGCTCCTTGCAGTGTGGTGAGATCACCTGATCGGTTGGCATTCACATTCGCACCCACGATCAGTGATGTGGTGGAAGGGTTTTCGGCCCTGTCTTCTCCCCCACGTTCCCCATTACGACTGGAGGTAGGAGGAGAACTCCTTATCGTTTGATCATCACCCAAGGGCCAGAGTCTCTCCACATAGAATTGAATCCGTCGCTGACTCAAGTCAACAACCCCAGCCATTGGATTAGCCAAGAATGATCACGATTTGTCTGCAAAATCTTCCCTTATCCAAAGGGGCGCACGACACAGCCTAGCTCAGGCTCAATCTATTAAACTTAAGGCTATTAACCTCAAATATGCACATTATTTCACCAATTCCATACGTAAATATATCTCTCTAGGATGCTCCAATTGACACCAAATTTTAATCTCAGTCTTACTACCTCTCGAGCTACATTGTACACAAATTTGGTGACAAAAAGAAACTATATGATCATTCAATTAAATTCCTCAAGAAGGCATAAAATTATGGATCCAAAACATTGTATAAACCTCAACAACACTCCAAACTTATTAAAACATTTGGGATTCTCAAAACAACTCAACATGTGTGACTTCACTTGTGTCATTGGACATTTAAGGTTCTAAAAGTCCACTCCATCACATCCTACACACCTTAAAAGAAATTTTGTCCTCGGAATGAAACTAGAAAACCCACATCGTCACATCATATACATCTTAAAAGAACTTTCATCCTCGAAAGTAAACCATACTCATACTTCCAGGGAAAAACCTTATCTTGCCTTCATCCACGTGTAGGCACTATTCCATGTGCATCATTCCCTGAAACAAAGCTCCATAAGCAATATCTATTTAATTAGGGATCTCACATCATGTTACCATGTTCTAAAGAAGTTAACTAAGATTAACTCATTATCCAAGTGTCAACAAAATTTTATTGAGATAATTATTAGAACATGTTCAACATTAAAATATGCCTTTTAGGTGGGAGTTAACAATATTTAACTCACTTTATTCATCTAGATCATATCAAGGTGTCATAATCATTATATTGTGCTAACTGTCGAACTATTTTTCCAACTTTGTTAAGCACTAAGATTAACACCTTATGCAACATGTTTCATTCGTATGATCTTGTTTCATTGTTCCTTATAAATTGCAACATTTACTAGTGAATTCATCAAAAGATTAAACAACAATTTCACATTAATCATCATTATTCATGTACATGGTTAACCATTTATGCATTGCCATCTATTAAACCATCTCTAGGTTTTCATCATATCATGTCTATATATCACGTCTCGAGATTTAAACACATCCTTACATATATTATATTATGGTTGTGCTAAACAAACTTATGTGAGTGGCTTATTAAACATATATTGACTTCATCTAGTCTAACTGAGGCTCTCTAGACCCAAGCCATGAGGGTAGTAACATGCTCAGTCTCTCTGAGCTAACTCAACTCTATGAGTATTTCCTATGCACATGCTTTACCTTTCCTCTCTCTTAGTCTAGGGTTCTCGGATTACCTCATTGGCACTAGTCGATTGCTTTACTAGCTCTAGCCACATAAGCAAAAACCAAAACATGACATGATGTTCTCATCACATGTCTTCTACCCATGAAACATGCTTACCCAAAACTCTCTTATATACACTATTAGATTCCTATGTGGGAAACCACCAACCCGAGCATGAGGCTTCACAGAAACTGACATAGCTACCTCCTCCAGGGTCTTGGGCTCTCTCCCTCACCCAGACGGTAGGCACTCATATTCATGCTCACATGCACATATATCCAGCCTCTCTCTGTCTCTAGGGTTTGGTCTTCCCAAGGACATCTAGGGTCCAACAAACTATAGGAATCATGCATAAATCAACTCAACTCAATCACTCAAGAGTAGTCTAGTTTAGGACATATCATATCACATATCTCATATTTCTCATATCGTGGAGTCTAGGTTCTTTGACCTTCTCCCTGTGGGTCTCGCTCTCTCTTGAGCTAACCCCAAAACTGGTCCTAACACTAGAGGTCCTCCTTTGTAAAAGAGCTTGAGGCTCATGCTGACTCACAACCTTGTCTTAACTTAGCTTATCTTATCTCATAAAAGAACTCATACTTGCATCATCAAAACGTATCTCAATTCCTCAAACTGAACTTAAGTCCTCAAAGACAATCATATATCATCATAAACATCTTGTATCATCTATATAAGACTTACATCATATCATCAAACTTATTTCATCTATTCCATCTATCATATATATCAAAAAGGCTCTAGACATCTAATCTAGAACTACACTCTCTTCTAGACTGATGTCATCACTTTCACTTAGGTTGCATGATCACCTCCTACTTGTACATGTGTGGGGACACATTTTTGTAATACATATACATAATAAAATATTATATAGTTTTTCTCCGATAAAACATGTGTCAGAGAAAACTATCAAGGTTCCGATTGGAATCAAAAACCAAATCCATAAAATGAGTGTCCCACACATTGTAGAGAGTAAAGTGCCATGAAAACTAGTGAAAAGGTTGAGAACAAGGGGTATACTAGTGTAGCTACTCTAGAAAATGTGTGCAATATGTCTAGGGTTTCTCTTCCCTTGATGCACGTCATTTCCAAATAATGCAACGTCCCATACCGCTGCACTATAAGGAAAGAACGACATCTAAGGACTTGCTACTCAACAAGCACCAGTCCAACCCTAGTTCTCGGACATCTAGGTGCTAACCTAGAGGCTAGGTCAGATTTAGTCTCAAAAAGACAACTAATCTAACCCTAAAAGATTATTAAGGTCCAAGGTTCTTTAGTTTTGAGTTGCATAATGAGAAAATGTTAGGCTTTACTATTATTCATGCTCTGATACCACCTGTGACGTCCCCAAATTTTCTAAAACTTAATATGATGTGTGACGTCCAAATTGAAACCCTCACCTCAGCGAGAATCCCAAATTAAACACCCCACACCAGGCTAAGAAGAAGAAAATCAGAGGAAGTCAGAAGGAAACACAATAAGTAGCACATGCACATGAACAATAATAAAACCATACACACATGTTCACCATCCAACATATAATTACAACATGAATTGTTACAACATTTGATATTACATATTGAACAACAAAATTACACATATACATGTACTACAACTAAACTACAAGATCTTAAGACAACATGTCCACCTGTACATCAGCTCGCCACACAACTCTCACTATCCTGGATCTTCAAGAGCAAAACCACAACCTAAACAAAAGATTACATGTGGTACACGTCAGCACAATATTTCAAGAATATTGTAATGAGTACGCCTACATGTCTTTTATTTACCTCTCATCATATCTTGGCAATAAGATAAAACTAATACTTGGCAGCATTAAACAAAATATAAGAAAAGGCGTATAGTTGCACAAAGATTTTCAATAACAAAAGAGAACACATATTTTAAGCACATTTTCCATTATATATCCATGCATTTGCCACCTGAGGGAATAATGCATCATCTTTGTTACCAAAGAGAATGAGATGTAAGGCCTTATGATCTACTACCAAAGAGTTAGATCATTATACAATGTGATCTGCTACCAAAGAGAATGATCACTTTCCAGCACTATGCTACCAAAGAGAATTAGTGCTTTCATATAATGGAACAGATATATTATGTTTGATGTGTTCATAGCAATAATCATGGAAAATCATGCAACATATCATACAAGAATAATCATTTCATCCAATATCATATGCCAAGTATTTTACTACACATATAACACAAGCATATTGTATAATAAGCCAAGTAAGAGGTAATGGCGTACCTTCCAAAGAGATAAACCTAATCATCACATGTTCCTCATGTCATCTATATCCTTGGTTAAACCTAATCAAGACAAGACCATATACTATCATCAGGTTCTCATCCTATTTTATCTCATCTTAACCCTAATCGTGCTCATATTAGGGTTTAGCTTAGTTCATTAGGATGTGTACATCATTACTTGCATTCTTGTCTTAGAATTATCATACTGATGTCATATTCCAGATTATTTACTCATTAACTGATAATCATATTTTCCATCATTATGTGAACCTATTAGCCTTAGGTTGCATGCATTAACCTAAATCAGGGTTTCATACCATGTATTAAGGGTCAATCTCATATAACATGAACTATATGTGTCATCATAATCTCATCATTAAATTTGAGGTTCCAAATATGGATATGATCTTACTCTATAAATTTCATCATTTATTGATCATTAATGTATTTTCTACATTTTCTTTAGGGTTATTAGCCCTAATTAGCCATGTTAAGCAAATTACATAATTTCGTACATCAAAAAGACCATATCTGACATCATATGCATTCCATACATAATTACATGTTTAGTGACATTACCCCAATATTTTATATCATCACTTGGTATTTATTATCCATGAAATAAGCATTACACATCTTACATGATATCACTAATATTTAAGCTTTAAAAGACTGATATTATGCTTTCATTTCGTTCTACTCATTTTTCTGAGAAAAACGGTACCTTATTTGTAATTTTCTGATAAACTAGCTAATTACTGTGAAATATACAAGATATGGGCATTTACTGGGAATTTATCGTTTTTAAGCCAATCACATGTCCCCACGTGGCTCTAAATGGAGTGGCTCGCGTGAGCCGGCCGGTTCTGGTGATGCATGTTGGACCGGGTGTGTTACTGACCTTTCTCGCATTTCTGAATCTACGTCTCTCCTTGCGATTCCAACGCCTGCGTGTGAGAGAGGCCCTATTCTTCTGTGGACAGGAGTCGCTGTTGTTCGGGTCCTCTCTGGCCAGCGATTGGTCAGCGAGATCCTCCTCCTCAGCCTCTGGTATGCCAGTTTAATTCCACAAGGACCCTCTGGATCTAAGGCATGCCTGGTTTCTGGTTGCGGCGTTGGAGCTCTGTCTCCACGAGGTCGTCGCAGTCAGGCTTGGCTGCGGCGGAGCACAAGGGAAAGACGTGCCTCCCGCTCCATCTCAACTCTAAGGCTTCCAAAAGCTTTGGTTTTTCTCCCTCCATACCTCTAGACTCTTGGCTTCACTGCTGGTGGCTCCTCCTGCCAGATTGAGGAGCTCGCTGCTGTTGCTGCGGCGGGTAGAAAGGGGAAAACCAATTCGCAAGGCAACGACTGATGTTAATGCATCCAAAAGCACCGGAATAGTCCCTCAACTTCACCGATGTGTCCTAACTCGATCAAAAGTAGTAGATCCCTCCCCAAAATCCACCTTCTACTACTTCAAAAAGGGGTTTGCTAGATAATGAACCCATATTGAATCCTGAAGTTTAACCTCTCATCAAATTTACCAGGTCGTGAGGCTTCTTTTCCAATACTAAACTTTCTCCAAGATACCTCCTCCTCTACTAGCCATTTATTTCTCTTGTGGTGCTCCCCATCCTTCAGCTATGAGAAGTAATGGAGACGAGGTAGGGAGTGGGAGTCTGATATCCCTCGTCTCTCAGCCACTACCCTCAAGTAAGGGGGTCATCCTGCTCCTTGCAGTATGGCGAGATCACCTGATCGGTTGGCATTCACATTCGCACCCATGATTAGTGATGTGGTGGAAGGGTTTTCGGCCCTGTCTTCTCCCCCACGTTCCCCATTACGACTGGAGGTAGGAGGTGAACTCCTTATCGTTTGATCATCATCTAAGGGCCAGAGTCTCTCCACATAGAATTGAATCTGTCACTGACTCAAGTCAACAACCCCAGCCATTGGATTAGCAAAGAATGATCGCGATTTGTCTGCACAATCTGCCCTTATCCAAAGGGGCGCGCGACACAGCCTAGATCAGGCTCAATCTATTAAACTTAAGCCTATTAACCTCAAATATGCACATTATTTCACCAATTCCATACCTAAATATCTCTCTCTAGGATGCTCCAATTGACACCAAATTTTAATCTCAGCCTTACTACCTCTCGAGCTACATTGTACACAAATTTGGAGACAAAAAGCAACTATATGATCATTCAAGTAAATTCCTCAAGAAGGCATAAAATTATGGATCCAAAACATTGTCTAAACCTCAACAACACTCCAAACTTATTAAAACATTTGGGATTCTCAAAACAACTCAACATGTGTGACTTCACTTGTGTCATTGGACATTTAAGGTTCTAAAAGTCCACTCCATCACATCCTACACGCCTTAAAAGAAATTCCATCCTCAGAATGAAACTAGAAAACCCACATCGTCACAAGAAGGGCAAATCCAAGACAAGTCTTAAGAACATAACAAAATACACAACACAAGATAACAAAACACACAAAATAGGAGAACCCATAAAGCGTATGTACTAATAAATATAATTTGAAAAACTCTATTTTTTCATTCTATGATGATTTCTTTCTAGTTCTATCTCATTTAGAATGTTGATTTTTGTGGTTTGTGTTTGAAAACAGGAATTAATTGTTGTTGTATGCTTGAAACCACCTATGCCTAGAAGAAGATGTCATATGTGAGGCTAAGTTGGGATTTTCTCCTAGGTCCAACTAGTGAATCCCTAGCTAGCACCCCATGTTCCCACACGTATATCGCTTCTACTGTTAGGTATGAGATCGAAGTAGCTAGTGTAGGATTTTTTAGTGTAATTGCATAGGAGTTCATGAAAAGCTAGATGGCGAGTAACGTGAGGTGAAGTACCCTTTTACTTCCCATTTCTACCTTTGGCTCCACATTACACTAAGCACTCTCACCCTAGAAATGTAGATTAGTCAAATGCAATTATAAAGCCACCTAAACCTTGGTCCAATTGGGCCTCCTAAGGCTAGATAGAGTGTGTAAGGGTGCAATTACCATCACAAACTCTATTCTATCGATGGTCAACCAATAATGTAGGGTTATTTCATTGCATTTGATCAATGTTTTTGGCTTAGTTGTAACAATTTGTATTTTTTTTAAAACATATATAGAATGAATAAAATGAAATAATATCTTAATTACCAATTTTAGAATTTATTTTTTAGATATTTATTCATAATACAATTACATGTAGTATTTCTATAAAACATGTAATATAATAAAGGATTCTAAAACAGTCTAAATGCACATATAAAGAAAAGTACAGTTGATAAGATAGAAACAAAGAGAGAAAGTAAAAATAAAAAATTTTGAGCAAAAAAGTCCTACAAGCAACATATGTGATGAGTGCATTTATACCCATTTTTACATATTATTTTACTCACTTTTTATGGGTTGTTGTATTTCTCTTTCCTAGTTTTAGCTTCATATTCACTTCAATGCAACTATCTTTCCTTTTCCAAACTTCAATGAATTTTTATATACATTTTATGCAAAACCAACCAAAATTATATGACAATGCCTAGATGGACAATCAAACCCTCACGATTCTATGCCTCAAGGGAAGGAAGGCATGAAAGCTTTCCATTTGTTCACCTTCCAACCACCTAGTCATGTGATTGACTCTGCCATTCACCAAACTCAAGCCGCTCCCTAATTGGAGTCTTGTAGATTCTTCCATTCTGATGCACGCTCCCAACATCCTTTGCATTCTTGTTCACCCCATGTTGGTCATCCAGAGAACTAAATGTGAGGTCTAAATTGAGTAATCCATGTGAGTCAACTGTTGGACTTAGTACATGCCATCCTTTAACCACAAGCATTCAACCTTACAGTTTTGGCAGCAAGGAATCGATCTATAAAAGGGAACCATCATTGTCCATTCTATAGGATCTCTTATCCATTATTAGAAGCCACATTGCACGACATTAACCCTAGTGGGGAGCGAGGAGGTGGAGGCCACATCAGAGAGATCATTGTTCCCGGACCAGGCGTCATGGCCCTATCCATCATTCCTTCTATCTTTATGTTGTTGTCGCTTCCCATGAGCTATTAGACTTTTTTGTTGGGGCATGTGGACTAGCCCCATATGCCTATATTTTATTCCAACTTGTATCTAAACTCTACAATATAGTTGCTAAATAAAGTATTGTTTTACATATTTCCTTGCCTTGCAAATTGACGACTTGCTTTGCATAAACGTTATAATAATGAATATGAAGGTTGTTGTGAGCATGATTAGAACACCACAATGATCTTATTATCCCCATGAGGTGTCACTAAGGGATAGTGTGGTGATTGGGCTCCGATCTGCTACATGCTAAGGGTGGTTAATTGTAAGTAAGGGAGTCCCTTTAGAATGAACTAGGAACTTGGGTGCCGAGGATGGTCGGTTCCAAGGGAGTTTAAGCCAAGGGAAGACTTGTATCACATGAGGGTGCAATGGCTAAACCTCTTATTATTAATTGCCATCAAAGTGTTACATCTTGTTAGGATAATTAAACAGTTGGTGGTAGAAAAACCCCATGCCCTGGTTCTTTTTATTATTTGTTATTTAATTCCTTAATTTTTGTTACTTTTAGCAATGATTTAGTTTAATCAATATTTCAACTACTCGGTGATAAACATTACTCTTAATAAATCTAAATATATTCAACTACATAAAAGGGTTATCCTTTGGGTTCGATCTTAAAGTATATTGCAATAAGGCTTCTGTTCATATGGAGTGGGAAATTAGTGCACTACTTTTGGTTAAACCAAGAAGTTATTCTGTTAGTATATTTGTTGGTGTGACATTGAGAGCCCCATAAAAAATTGGTGTCATTGTCGGGTACAATGGTAGTGGAATATTTTCAGAAGGATAGGTTCAACTAGGGTTTTCCTTTTTATAAAATTATTTTTCTTGATAACATTGAAAATATTCTAGAATGAGATGCACCACTTACGATCATCCTGCCTCTTTTCATGTACTCCTAACATATGCAAAGATCCAAAAGTCTTGATTCATGATTTTTATTCGATCCTGAAATTGAGAAAACCCTTAAAAACTCTGTAAGGAGAAGACCATGGTGTATGGGGTAGTTGTAGAAGCAACTATCCAAGTTTGCATCGATGAAACTATTGTTTCCCAACAAGAATTACTCACCACATAAGCTAGAGAACAGGTGGAAGATGAGTTCAAGAATAGCCTAGAAGCCACTCAAGCCACAAAACTCATGAAAGAACTACAGGATTTCTCCATCCCTAAGGGCACTGACTTAACTCATTCAGCCCTACCTCTAGGTGAACCGATCGATATTAGAGTCTAATTGGCCAGCCTATTGCAAAACGTCACCTTTACTGGAAGGATTGGGGATGATTCTTGTCAGCATCTCTTTAACTTTATCTACCTTTGCTCGATGATGAAGCCATCCACAACCACTGACAACTCCATGCGACTACAACTTTTCAAATATTCCTTGATTGACAAAGCTAGTGCATGGTACAACACTCTTTGAGGGGACCCGATCACTATGTGGGAAGTCCTAGAAAACATGTTTTTAGAGAAATTATATCCCTTTTATGACATAATCGATCAAAGGACATATTACAAGATTCAATCAAGTAGTCGAAGAGTCTGTGTATGAAGCATTGGAACAATTCAATGCAATCCTATGAAGTGCCTACACCACGGCATCCCTGAGAACCAAATCATTGAATTTTTATATGGGGGTCGACAATGAGATGAAGAAGTTCTTCGATTATTATTTTAATGGAAATCTTTGCTAGCTCACTTAAGATAATGAACCTTGCAGTAGAAAATTAGGCTCACTAGACAAGACCCTTGAGAAAGGGCATGCTTAAAGTATCCATGGTTTAGGATTGCTCAAAACTTAAATCAATATCCAAAGCACTGAATGCACTCTCTCTCCAGAAGGGTAATCTTGAAAAATCCTTCAATGCGTATAAAAGAAAGAACCATACACCCTAAGTACAAATCATTGCATGTTCCTGTGAGTTCTTCCAGTAGTGGATCACAAGACAATCCACTTCTAGAAACTACATGCTTCATTCCATGAGCACCAAGTTGAGAAATAGTATATAGTCACTCAGTCCGAAGATGTGAAATCAATTCACAATATCCCAGGGCAAGAGTACTATAATCCAAACCAAGCTCAAACTCATCTTGGTTTCCAATATGGGAACCACACTGGAACTAAGAGTCCCAATCAGACCACATTTCCACTTGCCTAGGGTAGATCACCAATGAGCTATAATGGCCCGTGCAACTAGGGAAATTTCAAGTTTAATTTTCCTAGCTAGACAACGACAACGAGCATAGAATCCAAATCAGGCCTCAACGCTACAAAATGAATCCACACAATCATAGGACCCAATAAAGACACTAGAAGATGATGGAATCATACCAGACCATACTTTCCAATACCATAGAAAATCAAAAGGCTTTAGAATCTCAGATTGCCTATTTGGCAGCTAGTCAATAGGACCCAGCGGGCACAATCCCTAGTCAGCCCAAAAACAATCCCAAGAATCTAGAGCAGCTAGAATAGTTGAACCTCATCCAGACCAGGTTAGGAAATGTGTATCACACACCTCGTACCTCCACTCCTATCCAAATAGATGAAAGCATCCCAATCGAAGCTCTGAATTGCCCAACTGGCCATCCTATGGTCAGCCGTCTAGAGGATCAGACAATAGAACCTCATGTGGCATCAACACAATGAAGCACCATCAAAAAGTAAACTGAAGCAACCCCGATAGTCATCTCTAAAACACCAATAGTACATGTAGAGACTATGTACACACCACACATTCCATGTGCAGGATGCGCCAAGAAAATCAAGCTATGAATCATGAAATTCAAGGACACCATGAGGAAAATCCTTGTTAACATATCGTTCCCCAATCTGCTGACTGAAACACCAATTTGGTGCAAGTATCTTAAGACAATTTTGTCAGGAAAACATTTCACTCAGGAAACTAAGACAGTGAAGCTAACACAAACAACCTTTAGTATCATACAAAGTCACTTACCTAAAAACAGTCAGGATCTAGACTACTTTTGGATAGACTACTTCATGGAGATGACACATGTGCATCTGCATTGACTTTGGATTGTATTTGATCATGATATGGCTTGATTGAATTGATTCCTTTCATGTACCTAATATATGAAATCAATATCAAATAGACATATTAGATACATATGAATAAAATAGTAAGTCATCATCAAAATATGGACAATGTATAACTGTAAGGTCAACAACCCATCCTACCCAATTATTTTTGGAATACCCTTCCTTTCTACCATAAGGGAAATCATATATGTAAACAGAAGTATTACTATATTGGACGTTTAATTGATTACAATGGTACCAAGGTGCAACATTTGATGAGGGGTCCATCCTTATTTAAAATCATATATTTTGTTGAATTCTATTTTGGACCCTTTGATGAGGGCCCTCACTGGTCAAACAATTGATGTTGATGACCCTAAGGATTGACGAATTACTGGAATACATAGACACTGATGAAGATAACTATATATATGAGGATATTGAAACCATTAACTATGCTCCCCTTGAGAGAATTCCTGGTGAAAAAGAAGACCCAAAACTTGTACCTGAGTTTAAACAACTCCCCAAGGAGCTCCATTATGAATTTTCTTAGACACTAAAGTACGATAAATAGAATACACAGACACTGATGAAGATAACTATATAGACATTGATGAAGATAATTAGAATACATAAACATTGATGAAGATAGACACTAAGAAATTACAAGAATATATAGACACTGATGAAGATAACTGTATATATGAGTATATTGGAACCATTAACTATGCTTCCTATCATGGAACCATTCTTACCACAATCCCAATCCCACTGCCTAGATAGTGGTAAAAGGATTGAAGCGCCCATCCCTGAGTGGCCCGATAGGTTTGACACACTGGCATATACAATAAGAAATAATAACTTAAAAATTGGATATATAAAGAAAAAACTAACCCAAAATGGAGATATTTCCTTTTTATCCTTGTCATCAGAGTATATGGAGTGCGGAAATTTTCTAGCCAATTTCCATTTATTTTACCTAAAATCAAAAAAATCGAGACACAATCATGCAATTGAACGATACGCTATCAAAATCAAGTAAAATAGTTTGTAGAAAAAGAGTATACTTGGAAGGACTTATATTCAATAAAAGTACAACAATCAATTTTCTAAATCCAACATTTATTTGACAAGATGTTTATTTCAAATAGTTCACTTTTTATTATGAGTTCCCATTATGATGTAATCAAGAATCATGCTTATATATTTTGTGTGACTCATTCCCCCAATGCGATGGGGGAGGTCACCAAGCTCCTTCTCTCCATATGAGGTAGGAGACCAATGTACAAGTCCCAACTACGAATAAGGAGGTCGCTTACACTCAATATCAACATTATTAACATTACCAACATCATCATCAATATCAATATACGGGCGGTCATAATGGACAATATGATTTATGTTCTCATGTTTTTTTTAAAATATAATATAGGGAAAAATGGAAGACTAATCATAGGGAACAATAGCTCAATCAAGTTATATAGCCAAGTATATAGTCAAGAGATACATAAATTGTATCTTCAATACAACCAAAGTGGAGATATAATAGCATACCTTTCACTGAAGATTTCAAGTACAGATCAACAAGTGATAGGTCAACCCTTCAAGTTAGATCCTAAAACACAATGTCTGGACAAGGGTCAAGATCATGATATTTGAGGATCACGTTTCAATATTCAAGATTAGGGTTACACTTTCCTAGGTCAACCTTAGGGTTAGATCATCTATAACAACCTCGCCTCCCGGTAACCCCCAATTAAGGGAGACCAAAAGGTTAGATTTGTTAGCCCAATTTTCCAAATCAATGGTTCAACAAGTAATCAATAATAATTACTAAATTCTATTAAAACTATACTGAAAACCTGGAATAAAATAAAACTTTGCATACCTTTTTAAAATCTGGGATTTCTAAACTATTGACCTAGAGGTTATACATTACCTATATTTTGATAATGACTTAATCATTCCAATCATATGTATCTAATATGTGTGTTTAAGATTGTTTGCAGGCATTAGGTACATGAAAATGATCTTAAATACAAAGCCCTAGAAAGGGTCAAGTTCAAGTCAAAATAGCTACACGTGTGCATTTTGAGTTTTCTATATAAATGACCTTAGAACATCTATCTAATCACTTGTAATGATGAATTGACTTGTAACTTAGAAGAGAAAAATGTTTGGGACAAAATTCACCAAGTGCAAATCACTTTAAACACAAATTAGAAAATGGATTACATGCACTTGGTCGATCGAGTTTCCCTGGCTTGAAACTCGACCGATCATCCTTGGTAGATTTTCTAAAGATTGCGTCGGTTGAGTTGTGCACTCACAAAACTTGACCGATCAGGTAACTGGACATTTTGAGTTTAAATGGTCATTCGAGTGACCGATCATTTGAATATCGGTTTTGTCTTTTACTTGATCGGTCGAGTAACCCCTATTGAAACTCGACCGATTGCACTGTACGGAATTTTTAGAAAAAAGTGATGTGACCGTTGGTGAGTATTTTGGGAAAAAATAGAGTCGTTTCCTTGAACAAAAAATGGCTATCTTTGCATCCAAGTGTCCCACAACTTAAAGGGACACCCTCAACTATAAATAGACCCCTTTGGAGTTCATTCCAAGCTTCTCTTCAATTGCAAACTTAGAGCTAGCATAGTTGAGAGTGTTCCAAGCCCTTTAGCCCCTTTCTCTCTCTACCTTCAAGATAAATTCATGAGCTATGAGTGAGTTAGGTCCCTGTGTATGAGAGCTATCCCTTGTATGATGTAAAGCTCTCCATTCTCCCTTCCTACCACATATTCCCTTTGAAGATTGATTGAAGCTGCTTCTCCAAGTGAAAGAAAAGTGGATGATGCTCTTCCCCGAGTGAAGGTGAAGATGGTTGCTAGTCTTCAAGAGTGAAGAAAGCCAGCTTCTCCAGATCTCCTAGTGAAGGAGAAATGTGGAAAGGCTCTCCAAGAGAAGGAGAGGTGCAAGGCAAAGCTCAAGTAAGGTGGGTAAATCCTACAAGGCTGAAGACTAAAGCAAGAGTGGGTAAGTCTTTTGAAGAAGGCTGAAGACTACTTGCAAAGTGGGTAAGTCCTTGGTAAGGTAGAAGATCTTAGCTTGAGAAACTAAGTCCTTGGTTGTGTGGTTGTTGTACCTTGTAATCTTATTGTGATATATAACAGAACCAAGTTGCAAATCCTAGAGTCTAACCAACTCTAGGTAGTGTACTGACATTGTTCCTAAGTTTAGGATGTGGAACCACTCTAAACCTCCTGTCTAAGTGCTTGCAATCCCTTGTCTCTTATCCTTGAATTGAATGCTAGATTAGGACATCAAATTGCTATTTGGTTTAGTTTCTGCACTAAGTTTAAATTGGTGGTCTAATTGATTTTGTGAAGTGTGTGTAGCTCTATTCACCCCCCTCTAGAGCCCATTGATCCAACAAGTGGTATCAGAGCAGGTCTTCTCCAAGTTACTTCAACAAGTAGGAGAAGATGGGCGATTCGACTCTTGGTTCAGTCAACCTTGAAAGAAGCTTCTCCATGAGACCTCCAGTCATCGATGACACAAACTTTCTTTATTGGAAGAGGAGAATGCAATTCTACCTCCAAGGTGTGAGCTATGAAATGTGGAAGATTGTCCACCTCAAATATGAAGATCCAAAAGGGGACATCACCACATGGACTGAAGATGAAATGAAGCGTGCTGAACTCAATGCCAAAGCTGTAAGCATCATCTACATCACTCTTACTCTGTCTGAGTTCAACTGGATCTCTTCTTGGGACACTACACATGAGATATGGCACAAATTGTGTGTCACCTATGAAGGAACCGAGCAAGTGAAGGAGGCCAAAGTCTACATGCTTGGTGGTCTTCTAGAGAACTTCAAGATGGGTAAGAATGAGAGAGTGGTTGATATGTACACTAGGATCAATGTCATTTTGAATAGTTTGGCAGCCCTTGGGAGTGTAATGGATAGAGGTACTATCAATGCCAAGATCTTGAGATCACTCCCTAAGAGATGGGAGCCTAAGGTTACTTTAATTGAAGATGTGTACAAGCTAAGTGAGTTGTCAACCGAGGAGCTGGTTGGTAACCTCCAAACCTATGAACCTAGGCTTGACAAGAAAGAAGAGGAAGAGAAGAGAGAAGAAAAAGAGTCTAATAAGATAAAGGACACAACCTTCAAAGCATAAATTATAGAAATGGTCCAGCAACAACAACAACTCGCATTGAAGTCCCAACCCTTCCTCAAGTGAAGATGAAGGTTCCATTGAGCATGAAGCAAACTACTCAAAGGGGAAACACTTCAAGAGCAAGCCCTGCTCTTCAAATCCAAGATGCTATGAGTGTGGTCAAAAAGGCCACTATAAGAGTGACTGCCCAAAGGCCAAGAAGAGCCATCACAAGAGCAGCCACAAGAAAGACGACAAGTATAAGAGAGAAGCCAAGTACAAGAGGAAGGACAAGAAGGAAAGAAGATCCAAAGATGCAGCTCATGCAGTGTGGGAGGAGTCTTCTTCAAGCTCCCAAGATGGAGAATGTCATCTAGCTCTCATGGCCTCTACTAGTGAAGATGTATGCGAGGTAAGTGAGGTAAGCAAGGTGAGTGAAATAAATTTGCTAGAGCTGCCTAAAGAAACTATCATTGATATGCTTAATGAATGCCAATCATCTTTTGCTAAATGCAAATCTAAGAGGAAAAGGTTAGGCAAGATAGTTGATGATCATTACGATAAATTTGATATTCTTGATAAAAATGAAAAATTGCATCTTGAGAGTATAGATTCCTTGTAAGGGCAATTTCTTGACCTTGAACTTCAATACAATGGAGTAGAGGTTGAGAATGGTGTATATCTTAAAAATATTGAAAATCTTAAGATAGAAAATTAAAAGTGCCTAGATGAGCTTGAGGTTCTTAAAACTGAAAATATGGAACTCAAACTTATTGATAATGCTAGGAGAGATGAAGTCTATGTTGGTATGTATGCCCTGAGAGCCAATCATGGGATGATTGGTGGGATACATTGAGATTGATTTGATAAACATCAAAGGCAAGCTTCCAATTCTTTCTGGTTCAGTCATATGAGATAGTGATAGAACAAATTGAATGTCTAGAGAATGATAGTACTCAATGATGTATGCTTTCAGGTTGAGGACCTGAATGATGAGATCATATGAATGCTAAGAGTTTGTACATTCTTGTTATGTCCCTAGTTGGATGTCATTGTGGAAGGTAGATAGACAGCAATGACACACAAGACTAGATTGGTGTTGGTTGATGACAGAATCTCATTAGTCATGATATAGAGATATCAAACCAAACACATAGGTACTTGTTAGAGAATAAGTATACCGGACAGACCCACCATGAGTTTGACACATGGAATTGTGACATGGTAGTCACAGTCAGTACTCACAGTGATGCTGGTGAGTGTGATTCTTTGACCTGAAATCACTACACTCAACACATGTCATTGGGCACACTTTGACATCATCAAACGCAGTCCTGAAACATGGGTTGTTATAAAGGTCATGATTGGGTGGCTTTGACACATGGGGCTTTTGAGGGGTGAGTGATAGATATGGGATTTATCCCTCCTAAGGGAGTTTGATATCCAAGGCCACTTGATGAGTAGGATTGAAATAGGGGTGTGCACGCATGTGTGAATCAATATGTGATATTCATGTCATACATATCTCTTCCAATCTACTCTGAGATCAAGAAAGTGAATGAACGTTGACAGGATGATTGTTCCATGCCTCGAGTTCATTTGAGATATCGGTGACAAAGGAATTATACATTCGATGTAACACCATTCATGGATTGTAGGATTGAAAGTTGTTCTCCAACTTTCTATTTCACTTGGGTAGCACTGATGGGTGACTAGGCACCACTCTTTGCTTGTGAAGTCATAAGTGTTATGGACTTTCACTGCCAACCTGAAATGGACCTGCAGGGTCACACACATAGGATTTAACCTGGAAGAGGAGCTTTGTCCACAAACAATGTTTAGATTGATTACTAAAGGAGTTTAGTAGTTCAATTAAACACTCAATTAATTCATAGCTCAAAATCATAGTGTTCAAGGTGTTGGACAGATTGATTAGAGTATCATATTGATTGAAATCGCAATTGACTGATTCTGCACAATCTGCACTCCTAACCGATTGGCTCATGTGATGAACCGATCGGCTGAGCTTGGTGAACCGATCGGCTCAAGTGGTGAGTCAATCGGCTCATGATCAGGGTGAAATGATTGCTTCAAGTGTTGAAACGATCGATTCAATTGGTGTAACCAAGCAAGTTGGGAAAGTAAGATTGGTGAGAATTTTCCTTGACTTGCCCAATTTGATTGGAACAAGGATTGGTACTTGATACCAATTAGAAACAAAAGATGGAAAGTCAATCGGGAACTGATCAGGACCACGAACTGACCGGTTCAGAAGTGAACCGATCGGCTCATCGGTCCCAACCGATCAGTTGAGGTGTCAAGTGACCGGTTCAGGTCCCCAACTGACCATTTCAGTTGTGAAATGATCGATTTAGGTTGTGAGTTGGTTGTTTTGTGGAAAATCTCGAACCCTTCTACTCCTATTTTTAGTCCCGCATTGCCCAGGATGGAGAACCCTATCCCATGACCCTCCTACATATATAGGGGTATTGGGGGCTTCTCAAAGTACAACTCAGTGCAACCAGTTGCTCTACAAAGTTGTCATTCTCTCTGGTTTTGGTAACCGAGAGAGCCCGAGCAAGTGCTACCCGATAAGGAAGGCACAGCAAGGGAAAGACAACTGTAGTTGCCACTGGTGGCAGGAGAGTGTGTTGGCGACTAGTACGCTGACAGGAGGGTGTGACTCCTTCCAATTCCTTGTGGGACAAGGAGATTGGAGTTCCAGGTGGTCCTTGTGGACTACTTCAGAGGCGGGAGGTTTCTATAGCTCGGAGGACTATTGTCAATCCCGACAGTCCCGGTGAGACAAGGAGTCGTCAGTCCCAGTGTGACCAGGAGCTGTGCAGACACCGTCTAAGAGCGGAGGTGAAGACTACGCAAGGCGCGAGGTATTGTCGCCGAGCAAGCCTCAGGACAAGGTATGATTCCACAAACCATCCTTTCCTATTGTATAGACGTTGACACGTTTCCTTGTTCTGGGTTTGGGGGAGAATATTTTTTGTTTCCTCTGCCTTCTCTGCCTCCCCTAAAACCCAACAGTGGTAGCAGAGCCATGTCAACTACTTTATACTTTATGGATTATCGATATGATCGATTTTGGTTTGTCGCCTTTATTTATTGCATATGATGCAAAAAAAATTGAATTTATGCATGTCCAATCCTAAATCCACAAATCCCAATTTACATATATGATATGTATTATTAATGCACTCGATACGCGTCACCCTTAAATGAGTTTTGTGGTGGATGTATAGCGTGGTTATGGCCAATAAACCCTATCTGTGTATGGTTATATGTGGTTGCTTGCATCTCGGTCTGCGCACCGATCTTCCTTCTCCTATTCCTGATGTAACTCGAAATAATTCGAGATTTCTTTCCTACCTTTGCTCCCCTCGAAAGTAACTCGAGGTTTCTCTTTTTACAATGTAAAATAGGATAGATATTATTTCCTATTATGTCAAAGAACAAAGGAAAACCTGACGACAGGTGAGACGATCGGTTCAAGGCGTGAACCGATCGATTGATGTTCCAGACGATCAGTTCAAGGAGTGAGCCGGTCGGTTGATGATCGGTTCAAGGAGTGAGATGAGCTGGTGGCGGCCATGATGAGATGCACGACGACCAGGTGAACCGATCGGTTGGAGGAGCCAACTGATCGGCTGGTGGCACCCAGCCGACCAGTCTGATGGCGAGCTGATCATTCATGTGATGAACTGATCAAACCCAGAAAGCAAAGCATAGAGTTCATGTTGTACAGGTTGCATGTGATGTAGACCTAGATGACCGTGATTCTTCTTAGCTCGAGGAATCACATTAGGATGGCCATAATCATCGCTTTTATCGTTTCACATGTTTTCTGTGGGATATAGCATGTATATGATACGTACTATGTATTGTGGTGATTGGATATGTATATGTATATAAAAACAAAATCCCTCTTTAAATATTAAGTTTTAGATGCCTTCCAAATGCGACACATGTGAAAAGCTTGATCGACCAAGTGTGGGCACGCCCTAGCGTGGTGCACCGTCTATCTCGTGGAAGCGTGAAGGATGAATGTGTGGGTCTGCCCTAGCAGGGTGCATATTCATCGTGTTTGCTTTGGGTCAGACTTAACAAGGTGATCTAGATGGGATCTAGTACCTTGAGGCATGGAGATGATCATGGCAAGGAGTTGCATATGAGATCTTATCAAGAGTTGCATATGATTTAATTGGCAAGAGTTGCCTACCTGAGAGATATATGTTGTGGGTGACAGCCCTAGCTAGTCCATGACTTAGAGGATTTCAGGATCTTGCCCACTAGAAGGTTGTACGCTACAATATTCCGAATTGATGGTGAGGGCTATCAATTTGAACTAAAATAGTTGGAGCGATAATTCATTAAAGGCCTAATTTTATCGTCAACTTTTCAAATCAATCAAACAAGTCAAAAAGAGTTTTGGACTAAAATTGCATATATTTCCTTTTGTTAAAATAAATGGTTAATCAACAAATCACTTTATTTGTGATCGGTCTTTGAGACCAATAAATTAAATGGGAATAATTCCACAACTGGTTAGGATGATGAGAAGTGTTCTCAAAGAGCGAAAGCTCTAAGTCCTAGTTATACCAAGACCAGATGAACTCAATACCACCACATCAATGGCTGAAAGTATGCTTATGGAAGCATACCGAGGATGGAATTGATGAGGAGTGCTTGATGTTGTGTTCTCTAAACTATGAGTTGCAGAGACAACATGAGACATATGATGTGTCAAGGACACTGTCCTAGTTTGTCATGACAGAAGGAGATCCAGTAAGGTATTCACGCACTCAATATGATTGGGTATGTGGAAAACCTGACTAAGAAGGATTCCCTCTGAGCCAAGAGTTGGCTATTGGTATGATACTGCAAATGTTGCGAGAATCATACAATTCATGATAAGATACAACATGAACAAATTTGACAAGCATTGACAGAGTTGTTGGAAATGTTGAGGATAGTAGAGGCAAAGATGACAAACCATAATCTTTGATGTGATCAAAGAAAAGGTAATTCTTAAGGGCAAGGACAAGGGCAAAGCAAAGAAGTGTTCTGATGCTAGCCAGCAATCCAAGCCGTCTTCAGCCTCAAGGCACATGGGGAAAGGGTGTATGAGGGAATTTCCCTCTATATCTGGAAGAACAAAAGAAGATGAAAGGAGGGGATGGAGATCTCCACCTAAGGTATCATGAAATGAACCGCTTCTTTATCTGAGGTATATGATACCAAGATATGGATCTATAATATATGATATGCAAGATCCGCAAAGAAGTGATGGCCTTTGTGAAAGGACCAAGAAAGAAGTACCCATAATTGGAGCAAGTGTTGCTACCATAGATAGGAGTATCTTTCAGTTTATTTCAGCCTAAAGGGCAATGAATACAATTATGAACTGCTATTTCATATTTTCCAATAGATAGAAACACTTTATTTTGCATATTGTATGACAATGATGGCAATTAATAAAGAGATGTTTCAATTTCTAAAAGATATGATCTTTGTGGCAATGCCTTGTTTATCTTGTGATACATGGTATGCATAAGATAAAATGATACCTAAAGTTATTGATAATTCAAACAATCAAATTAGCATCAATCATGAGAAATTCATTTCTAGTTTCCATATGATGGATAAATCTAGACTCTTTTGGTTGGATAACCAGTAAGAGACATGAATATCTTGGACATGATTAATCAATCTTCACTAATGGTAGTGGGAGAATGATTATCCTATTAGATATAATACATGTGATGTATTTACATACCTATTGGAACAAATACTAATACTTCAAATGGTGTTTAGAGAAATACCAATATGAATATCTTGAAGTGTTCAAGATTATCATAGATGAAGTGCAAATTTGGTAAAGTGTTAATTCTTGATGAGATCAATGAATGAAATACTTGGACCAAATGTTTGAGATCCTTTTGAGTGATTATGATAGTGTATCATAGGGAACTCATGATTAAGGCATGGTGATGTCTAAATCAAGAAGGAATCATACTCTAAGGAGTTAGAGAATGATTATCAAATAACTAAATTCTTCTTAATAAAAGAATACCCCACACTAATAAAGGACATTGAGAATCACAAGGAGTTGTGAGTTCTTATATCCTTGATAGATACACCTCAATTATCTATGTGATGAGTTCTTCATGTGATGAGTCAACTATCTAGATGAATATGAGGAACCAAATTTTGAGTTATGGTTTATGACCATTACATCCTAAATGACATCCATTTGAACCATAAGGTATGACCTTTATGGTAGCACTCATTGGATGAAATCCATAAGTGCAAATGGGTCTTAAGTGTTAAGACACATGGATAACATTTTGAGAAGGATGATGCTTGTTGATTGCAACTTATTGACTAAGACATTTGGCATATGGATACTAAAACTGCATTCCTATGAGGAATAAAACAAGGATGTGTACGTGACACAACTTATAAGGTTTATGAATTCACTAATGCAAATGAAGTCTATAAGTTACAATGGACTAATCAATGTGATTGATTGAGTACAAGCAACTCGAAATTGGATCTTTAATTTGATGATATAGTCAAAGGGTTTGATTGATATATCAAAGATAAAGAAGGGATCTGTGATTTAGTGGGAGCGTGTTCACATTCCACATGTTGATGTGAAATGGAAATGTTCTAGAATGGAAATCCAAAAGTGGAAATTATTTTAAGGAAGATAGAGATGTTTCCTATGTGATAGGAATAGAGATCTATAGAGATAGTTCTCGAAAACCTCTTGACCTGAAAAGAGAAAGCATACATTGACAATCTGTACTGAAGGGTTCAGTATGCACAGATTCAGTGGGAGAAAACTTGTCCATGTTACATGGAGTTAGTATCCCAAGGCCAAGTGTCCAATTCTTATGAAGAATGGAAACACTAAAAATATATATGGATCTATCATGTATGTAATCATCCCATTATCTTGCATGTATCGACATGGCAAGAACAAAATGCATTCATCATCTTGTATGTAAGACATGGCAATATGTTGTGCTCATCCTGATAACTCGCATGTGAGACATGACGAGTGGATGTTTGTCTACTTCCAGTAAGGGTTACTGGAATACCATGAGAACTTGATAAGTACTTGAGAAGTACTAGTTCTATGGAGATAAGGAAGAGTTCAATGTAAAGAGTTACATTGATGCGAACTTCTGAAAGGATAGAAAATTAATCGCAAAATATATATAAGATATATAAAAGTGAAAGTTTTTTGATAATTGGAAGTGTTCCAATAAAACCATTTAAAAGGAAATGCCGACTATCTATGTGTTAGAGAGCAGCAATGGATACTATATGGATCTGGAAGTTTATGAGATGAACTTATAGATATTCCACTCATTGATGATAAGTATGGAATCCTTGATCATGCAATGTGGCTAAAGGTTAGCTAAGGAATACTAGATCACATATTACGACAACTCCATCTCATACATGTGACGTACAACGAAGAGATGTGAGACATGCAATTTATACTGACTTTGGCAAGGTGTTACCATAACTCACTATGTTGGCACAAGAGCACAGTAACATGTGGGACATGTTTGAAGATCACTATGAATATGATTCAAGGGTGATTGGCTCGCAGTGCAAGTGGGAGTCTGTTGGTATGTATGCCCTGAGAGACAATCATGGGATGATTGGTGGGATACATTAAGAGTGATTTGATAAACATCAAAGGCAAGCTTCCAATTCTTTCTGGTTCAGTCATATGAGATAGTGATAGAATAGATTGAATGTCTAGAGAATGATAGTACTCAATGACGTATGCTTTCAGGTTGAGGACCTGAACGATGAGATCATAAAAATGCTAAGAGTTTGTACATTCTTGTTATTTCCCTAGTCAGATGTCATTGTGGAAGGTAGATAGACAACAATGACACACAAGACTATATTGTGGTGTTGGTTGATGACAGAATCTCATTAGTCATGATATAGAGATGTCAAACCAAACACATAGGTTCTTGTTAGAGAACAAGTGTACCAGACAGACCCACAGTGAGTTTAACACATGGAACCATGACATGGTAGTCACAGTCAGTACTCACAGTGATGGTGTTGAGTGTGATTCTTTGACCTGAAATCACTACACTCAACACATGTTATTGGGCACACTTTGACATCATCAAAAGCAGTCCTGAAACATGGGTTGTTATAAAGGTGATGATTGGGTGGCTTTGACACATGGGGCTTTTGAGGGGTGAGTGATAGATATGGGATTTTTCCCGCCTGAGGGAGTTTGATATCCAAGGCCACTTGATGAGTAGGATTGAAATAGGCGTGTGCATGCATGTGTGAATCAGTATGTGATATTGATGTCATAAATATCTCTTCCAATCTACTCTGAGATCAAGAGAGTGAATGAACGTTGACAGGATGACTGTTCCATGCCTCGAGTTCATTCGGGATATCAGTGACAAAGGAATTATACATTCGCTGTAACACCATTCACGGATTGTAGGATTGAAATTTGTTCTCCAACTTTCTACTTTCACTTGGGTAGCACTAATGTGTGACTAGGCACCGCTCTTTTCTTGTGAAGTCATAAGTGTTATGGACTTTCACTGCCAATGTGAAATGGACCTGCAGGGTCACACACATAGGATTTAACCTAGAAGAGGAGCTTTGTCCACAAACAATGTTTAGATTGATTACTAAAGGAGTTTAGTATTTCAATTAAACACTCAATTGATTGATAGCTCAAAATCATAGTGTTCAAGGTGTTGGATAGATTGATTAGAGTATCGGATTGATTGAAATTGCAATTGACTGATTCTACACAATCTGCACTCCCAACCGATCGGCTCATGTGATGAATCGATCGGCTGAGCTTGGTGAACCGATCGGCTCATGATCAGGGTGAAACGATTGCTTCAAGTGTTGAAACGATTGATTCAATTGGTGCAACCAAGCAAGTTGGGAAAGTAAGATTGGTGAGAATTTTCCTTGCGTTTCACTTGCCCAATTTGATTGGAACAAGGATTGGTATTTGATACCAATTAGAAACAAAAGATGGAAAGTCAATCGAGAACTGATCAGGACCACGAACCGACCGGTTCAGAAGTGAACCGAGCGACTCGTGGGTCCCAACCGATCGGTTGAGGTGTAAACCGACCGGTTCAGGTCCCCAACCGACCAGTTCAGTTGTGAAACGATCGGTTCAGGTTGCGAGTTGGTTGTTTTGTGGAAAATCTTGAACCCTTCTACTCCTATTTTTAGTCCCGCATTGCCCGGGATGGAGAACCCTGTCCCATGACCCTCCTATATATATAGGGGTATTGGGGGCTTCTCAAAGTACAACTCAGTGCAACCAGTTGCTCTACAAAGTTGTCGTTCTCTCTGGTTTTGGTAACCGAGAGAGCCCGAGCAAGTGCTACCCAATAAAGGAGGCACAACAAGGTAAAGACAACTATAGTTGTGACTAGTGGCAGGAGAGTGTGTTGGCGACTAGTACACTGACAGGAGGGTGTGACTCCTTCCAATTCCTTGTGGGACAAGGAGATTGGAGTTCCAAGTGGTCCGTGTGGACTACTTCAGAGGCGGGAGGTTTCTGCCGCTCGGAGAACTGCTTTCAATCCCGACAGTCCCGGTGAGACCAGGAGTCGTCAGTCCCGGGGCGACCAGGAGCTGCACAGACACCGTCCATGACCGGAGGTGAACACCGTGCAAGGCGCGAGGTATTGTCGCCGAGCAAGCCTCGGGACAAGGTATGATTCCACAAACCATCATTTCCTATTGTATAGACGTTGACACGTTTCCTTGTTCCAGGTTTGTGGGAGAATATTTTTTTGTTTCCGCTGCCTTCTCTGCCTCCCCTAAAACCCAACAGTCTATGCTTATCAAAGAGAGAATGTTGTGCTTAAATCTGAAAATGCCAAGTTGCTTGCTCAAGTTAATGATTTATCTTCTAGACCTGTTTTTCCAAGAAATGAAGTTGCTAGCTTAACTTTAGAAAAGGATTCCCTTCTTGCTAAATCCCTCTGTCTTGAGGCCGACCTTTTGCATGCTAGATAAGATCTTGCTAGTCTTTCTACTACCGTTATAAATCTTAGTGATGATAATGCTAAGTTAAGATCTACTTTGCAAAGGTTTCTCTTGGGAAAGAAATCCCTCAATGATGTCCTAGAACACTCTTTCAAACATGTTGGTACTAGTGGCTTGGGATATGATGGGACTGCTCCCAAAGGTAAGAAAAAGAGCAAGAACAACGGTAAGAAGAAGAGTGTGGAACCTCCCATTTTCCATGGAGAGACTTCCGACTCTAAGAACCCTATGGTTTGTGTTCATTGTAAATGTGATGACCATTACTCCACTTATTGTCCTTACAAGCCCAAGGGGACCAACCCAAAGATGAAATGGGTCCCAAAGCCAACCCCGGATCCCAAAGTTTGAGTTGGGTTCCGACATCCTTCTTTCTTGTAGGTTTAGAAGAGATGGATTATTGATAGTGGCTGCTCTAAGCATATGACTGGAGAAATCAGCCATTTCAACAAGTTTGTGAAAAAGAAAGGAGGATCGGTAACCTTCGAGACAACAAGAAGGGTAAGGTCATAGGTGAGGGAGATGTAGGAAATGAGCTATGTATTAAAAATTTGTTGCTTGTTGATGGCCTACATCACAATTTAATTAGTATTAGTCAACTTTGTGACAATGGATATCTTGTGTTGTTTACTTCTTTAGAATGTTTGCTTCTAGATTCCCTCTCCTACAATGTTATATATAAGGGAACTAGAAATGGTAATCTTTAGGTTATTGTTCTTGATGATCTTAAGCCCATACTAAATAGATGTTTGGTTGTGGATAAAAATGATCTTTCTCTTTGGCATCGTCGTTTGGGTCATGTGAATTTGCATCAAATGAAGAAGTTGAACAAAAAGTATTTGGTTCGAGGACTTCCTAAATTGGACTTTGATAAGGATGAGGAATGTCAACCTTGTACATAAGGGAAACAAACCAAATTCTCCTTCAAATCCAAAGGAGTCATGAGTACCATGAGAGTTCTTGAACTTCTTCATATTGATCTATTTGGACCAATGAGAATGCAAATGCTTTGTGGTTCCATTCTCAAGCTTTTGTAAACGTGCTGAAAACGAAGCTTCTTGCCGAATTGTTTCTATCCGTAGTGATCATGGGGGAGAATTTGAAAATGATCTTTTTGAGCGTTTTTGTGAAAAACTTGGTTATTCGCACAATTTCTCTTCTCCTTGCACGCCTCAACAAAATGGGGTTGTTGAGAGGAAGAACAGGTCACTACAAGAGATGGCTAGGACCATGCTTCTTGAGTATGACACTCCTAAGAAATTTTGGGCTGAAGCTGTTAGCACGTCATGCTTTGTGTAAAACTGAGTTTTCACACATCCTTCTTCAAAGAAAACCCCCTATGAACTATGGCGTGGTAGAAAGTCGTCTATTGATTTCTTTCATTTTTTCAGATGTCCTTGTTTTGTTTTAAAGATGAAGGATTCTCTTGACAAGTTTGATCCGAAATCCTATAAGGCTTTCTTTCTAGGCTATAGCACTACTAGCAGGGCATATAGAGTATTCAACATTGAATTGTCTAAAATTGAAGAATCTATCAATGTTAAGTTTATTGAAACTAACCCTATAGTTGGCAAGCATGTTGGTGATGATGATGTTGCAGATGAATTGTTCCCCATTTTAAAAGACCTCAACATCAAAAATAAAGGTAAGCAGGTAATAGAAGAAGAAGAAGAACAAGAAAAGAAGGATCCCACTCCCCGCTTTGCAAAGAATCATCCCAAGGAGTTGATCATTGGCAACCCTTTCGAGAGAGTGAGGACACAAGGTGCTCACAATAAAGAACAATAAGATAGTGCCTTCATCTCCCAACTAGAGCCAAAGAACATCAAAGAAGCCCATGGTGATGATGAGTGGATCCTTGCCATGCAAGAAGAGCTAGAGCAATTTGAGAAGAATCGCGTGTGGACCTTAGTGACAAGACCAAGTGATAGAAAAATCATTGGCACCAAATGGGTCTACGAAAACAAGCTAGATGAGCAAGGAAAAGTGGTCAAAAATAAAGCAAGGTTAGTAGGACAAGGTTACAACCAACAGGAAGGTATTGACTTTGATGAAACTTATGCTCCTGTTGCTAGATTAGAATCTATTCATATGCTACTTGCCTTTGCTAGTTACAAAAATTTCTTGTTATATCAAATGGATGTTAAAAGTGCATTTTTAAATGGTACAATCGAGGAGGAAGTATTTGTTGCTCAACCTCCGAGCTTTGAAAATGACAAATTACCCAATCATGTTTATTTTTTGCAAAAAGCTCTCTACGGACTCAAACAAGCACCTCGAGCTTGGTATGAGAAACTAAATAACTTTTTGTTAGATAACAGGTATGTCATGGGCAAAGTTGATTCTACCTCGTTTCTAAAACACACTTCTAACCATTTTCTTATAATTCAAATATATGTTGATGATATCATTTTTGGCGGGACTGATCTTGATCTTTGCAAGGAGTTTAGTTCTCTTATGCAGAGTGAGTTTGAAATGAGCATGATGGGTGAGTTGACCTTTGTAACAACCCTGCCTCCCGATAATCCCCAATTAAGGGAGACCAAAAGGACGGTGCCATTATCCAATTAACAGGATCAAAGGTTCAACAAATAATCAATAATAATTATGAAATTCTACTAACTAACTGGAATTTGGTATAAAATTAAAACTTTACTTACCTTTGGAAACTTTGGAAAACTATCTATCCAGAGCTTGAATTATTCTATCTAATCCTCCTTGCACTTTATTTCTCATTTCCACAATGTGTCACTTTACTGTTTGTTCTTTCAATTGTTGTTCCTAAAACACCGACAAACAAAACGACGGCCAGTATATCAAAATATACCAGTATGTGGGAACAACCAAAAGTTTGCACGTAAGGATAACAATCTAATTATCACAATCAAGCTAATTAACAAGCCAATTTACACTTTCTAGTATGACATTCTCCACCGCTTTTGCCCTAACCCTGGCATACCCACCTGAGGGTTCCCTTTGCCAATGACTTAAGGCCACCTTCTCAATCCCGAGCTTGGTACATGGTGGTCACCACTCATGGTGCCCACTAGTCATGCAATATCATAGGCCACCTTCTCATTCCCGAGCTTGGTGCCTGGGGTCACCACTCAAGGTGTTCATTGGTCTACCCATCTGGGCCTGACCTTTGGCATCATCCATCAGGGTGGCATGTAGGTGTAAGAATACATACTTCTATTTTTAATGTTATAATCATAGTGACTTTATGATTTGCAAGTATGAACATCCAAACAGATAATTTGCATTCAATGCGATTAATCATCTGGAAAATCCTCAGGAAACTAAGGCGATTATTCATAATTAACCACATACCTGATGTGATGATTCAACAGAAATATCCATGTAAATAAGAATCCAAGCAAGCAAGCATTTTCAACAAGATCCTGAAATAATCATTTAATTTCCTTTTTATTACTCATGTCATCAAGATCTAATAAACCTAGCTCGCTTCCTAGGGTTTCTAATTCACTTTTAGGGTTTACATTGTAATTAGGGTTTTCCTTCATCCTTCCTAATTTTATGCCATTACTCATAAACCCTAATTATCTCATCTATTCTTCAATATTAAGGTTATCTTAACAACATATAACCCTATTTTTATATTGCAGGTACATTAGTCATCACTTAATTTCATTAAGCTTCATTTTCATTAAAGCTACTATTCTTATCCTTTCAATCTACGACAAGATTATTATACGCCTTGATCATCAATTCAAAGTTTATTATGGTCTAATCACATATGAACTCGATTTGCCTTTAATAGTACCTTTTATTCATGAGAAAACCCTAATTACTACTCTTAGGGTTTTTATCCATGATTAGGAACTTTAAAGCTCAAAATAGATTAGAACCATCATTTAACAACATATGTTCACAATTTTCAAATTAAATATGATCTTGTACTCTTTTACCCTAAATTAGGGTTTCTAACTGTTTAATCGTTCATAATTGGTGTAGAAACCTAAACCATGTGATAAATCATCTATATTAGGTTCACGTTCATCATTAACATTTCAACAGGTTGCTATTTTTGCCAATTAAGTATCATGAATTTAACCATTAACTTCAATTAGGGTTCCTAACATGATTTCAAAGCACTTTCCATTGATTTGGCATACTTTTGCAAAAAGGAACAAAATCAGATTATAAAAGTATTTTTATTGAATTCCTCTCGTTCTCCTGAGCAAGATTCATATATTATTTGCATTTATCCGAGCTACAGTTTACAAGATATGAATTTTGCAAAGACCTACTTACTTGGCCAATAGCATGCTGACACGTCAGCATAGCCATGCAATGCGCCCTGTGGGAAACATAACCAAATTACCAGGTTACCCTCCACTTAACTCAAGTGTCCTTTGTTAAGCCGGGGGTATAACCATCCAATCGATTTCGATCATCTTGAAGCTTCAGATAACCTTCCTGGCCGTCGCCAGCAGTCCTACGTGGGGCTCTCCTTGCCTCCTTGGACCTCGAAACTCTCCACCAACTTGCGCACCTGGGGCACCTCCTAGTCACTACCGGTGCGGACGTTCTCCTGCTCAATAGGCCAAGAACTTGCAGCCATCGCTACAGCCTAGGTGATGCTACCGCAGAGGCTCCAGGGCACAGATTTGATGGCGAAGCTTCTCCTTGACTAAGTGGAACGATAGGCCTTTGTCGCACCCCTATGTTTCCTCCTCTTCGCGTCATGCTCATGGTGATACAGGGGGTTAGGGTTTGAAGATGAAAGTAATGGTGGAGAGCGATGTATGGGATCCTCTGGGCTTGGCCCAGGGTCATACCCCTTATATAGGGAAGGGTAGATAGGCCCTAGGTGGCTTGTCTACGAGATCCAAGAGAAAACAAGTCCCATACGTAAAGGAAACCTATTCCTCCAATAAGAAGTAATATTTTCTCTCTTCCTATTTATGCTTTTGATATTCCTTTTCTATAAATATTAGGATTTCGAAATATTACTTCCCCTTTATTCTTTTTACTTGCCTTTTAATTTATTGGCATGAAATTTCTATCTTCTTTTAGTAGAAAATATTTCCTTTTTTAAGAATACCACATTATTCATTAATTATGCATTGTATTATCGTCTTATTTTGCAATTTTGGTATTTTCTCTTTCTTTTCCTTCATTGGGACTCCTTGGATCCCAAGAAACACTAATAATTCGAAATTCCTTTTTAAGGAGACTTATTATCCTCTTACATGCATTTATTTCTATTATTTCTCATTATCATGTTTATTTCTTATGAAAATATCTCCTTTTGAGGATTTTCTCTTTAATTCTCCTCATTGGTTTTCCTTTTATCATTAGGAATCCTTGGCATACGAAATTCCCCTAAGGATTACCCAATTATTTGTCTTTTCACTTGTTTCCCACATTTCACCATTATTTTCAATTTCTTTCTTAATAAAGAAATACTTATTTGATCTTTTATTTTATTATTGCCTTTTCTTCGCAATCTTGGATTCCTTGACACCCAAGGAACCTAAAGGTACGAAATCCATCCTTGGATTACATTCTTTTGCCTTCTAGAGGTTTCCACATCTTTCTTTTCTCGAATTCTTAATTAAATGAATTTCCTTGTTATTGGGCCCAATAGCCAATAAAGCCCACAATAAAATCATCAAGGCTATTGTAAATGAAATTACATCATTATTTGTCCAATATGAGAGTTTACATTTCTCATCATATGAACCCAAAATTGGGGTTGTAACATCCTTCCCCTCTTATAGGAATTTTGCCCTAAAAATTCCACTAAGTAAACAAACAATTCAGGATAAGCCTTTCATAAGTCCATCATGGCTCCCATGTGGCCTTACCCTTTCCATGGTGCTTCCTAAGAACCTTTATCATCTCATATTCTTCCATCTGAGTTCTTTCTTACCTTGGTATATCGTACCCTCATAGGTGACTCAGGACATTTCAACCTCTCAAAAGCTGAATAGGTTCAGGGATCAGCACATGGCTTGAGTACCTCACATAGTGCTCTAGATCAGACTCATGGAACATATTACTCATCATGTTATCCTGAAGGCAAGTCTAAACACAACTATCTCCACCAATCCATCTCAAATGGACCCATATATCGGGGACTTAGCTTTCTCAGCTGTAGCTTAGAGGGGTCGGATTTTCACATCACCTATTCTCCCATAGTGAACTGCATGTCAGTCTACTTTGCATCATCTCGTGACTCATGTCACCTCTGGGCTCTCTCTCAGCCATTGCACGATCAAAGTGACTTCATCTACACACACTATGGTTCTCTTCTGACCTTCGTGAGGCCTCCTTCACCAACATCACCTTAATGAAGTGGTGACCGACACAACCTCCCTATAAGCCTTCTTGCATCCCGATAAAGTTTATGGTGGTTAACATCACATCTTCATAACTGTCTCTATGTATCACCCTGAATGAGCACACATGCTCTCATCAAACCATCTAGTCTGTATCATACTTTCTATTAGTATGGGGTGATAAACTGTACTATCATCGAGTTCTTCATGTATCTACTTCCACCTCATGGAAGTAAACCTTGGTCATACCCAAGAACTTTTGAACTCTCATCATAGTGTGGTTGAACCATCTTTCCCTCTTAAGTAGTTCAACCGGATCTGTCCCGTGACAGTAATCTTCCTTTCTCATGTCATCAAGGTAAGGCGATCTACCATAACCCATATTGTACCTCGACCCTCCTGGGTCTAGGGGAGACTTACCACAACGTCCATAGTGATGAACTCCCATTCCCTCTCGGGGACTCTTTACACTTTATATCCATGTACTGGGTTACTGGTGTTCGTCCTTCACCCCCGTAGCTTGCATGGTCACCTATCACATGCAACTTCATGTCAAGCAACCAAAGTGCTACTATCACTTACTATCTTTGTAGTATCATGGTGTTTGGTGATCTTAAAACCATGATCTTTGGTATGTCATGATTCCTCAAGATCGATACCTCAAAAACTCGAAACCACTCTCATTAGGGTTTCACCACTTTCCTTTCCAAAGAAGTACATCTGCGGTTCTACAACCAACCTTTCATTATTTCACATAATAGACTGGCTAACCAAACAATCATTTACTTGATTAACCGCTATTGATACATCTCGGTGTTAGCCAAAATTATCTCTTTTTCTCGACTTAAGGTTAGCCTAGCCATCTCAACTTCTTCTAGCTTCCAGCTAAACTAGGGAGGTATATCTCAACTAGAGCATTCATTACCACTTCTTATCCTTAGGTGTTAGTTATTCTTGAGGACATACACCTCCATGTATTATACTTATCATCTCATCTCAGAGTCTAAGTTGTCTCCATCAAGAAACTCTGAGCTCATCCTCATGGTGATCAAACTCAATCTTGCAACTTCCACATGGCTCCTGATCAAATATCCTCATAGGATGACCACACTATTCCTGTTAGTGTTTGTAAACCATCCATGTATCATTCACTCCACCAAGTTATGTTATCATCTCCGTCCTTATACCTTGTAGCAACATTCCAACTCGCATCACCTTTTATCCTTGGTGTATGGCATGCGTATTGTCCCATCTCTACCTCCCATAACAAGAAGAAATAAGCATTTGGCGGCCATCCACACACAAAGTTCTTCCTGTTCCAAGAGTAGAGATGATACATACCACATCGCCAGTACACCTTCCGTTCTAGGTTGAAACGAGCAACTTATGTCTCTATATCACAAACATCTTGATATCAAAGTTACTTCCATGGAAAACTAGTCTCGAACCTACTTGGGTCACCACACAATCCTTAGTCATCTCCTCTAGGTCTATAGGGTGTCGGTACTTTTAGGGTCATCCCTTTTCCCTTATGCATCCAGAGAGTGCCCTACTCATCTGCCCTTTGGGTCCCATGAGTTCATGAAGGTGATCAATCTCCTAACCCATGGCCCCCAGACAATGATATCTGTTACCTCCCGACCCTATGGTCATGTGCACTAGGGAATTAAGAAACTCCTACTTCCATAGGTCTTATCCCTACCTGACCCTAGGATAGACTTAGGATTCTCTTATAGTACATGTTCCACTCAGAATCTTACCCAAGCATTCATCATCTCTCTTCCTGCATTCATGGGCTGACTTTCATCCTTTCATAGGGATCATGGCGACCTGCCTACTTTGGTCAGGCCCCATACAAGTTACCTCCATGGTAACACATCCACATGCACATAGAGATGTCTATCTATGGGTCTATAGGTTCATTCTCATGCCATGTGCTCATCACTTAGCTTCTCAAGATTATATGAAACCTATGTAGGTTACCTCAACACCAACAAAACTAATATACACCCAACCAAAGGGTCCCCCTCCTAGGATGGGAGGAACTACAACTCTTGACGTCAAGGTCACAACTGTCCTTAGCGTTTATCCTCACCTGAGCATGTCTAACCCAATAGCTACTAAAGCACAAGATGACCACCTATTAAACCATGCTAGGTCGTACTTGTTCTCTTTCCTCAACACTAGATCAACTTAGTTGTGAGGGGTTCATCAAACATACCCTTAACTTAAGGGGTTTCCGTTACCTCTACGTATGAGGAGTATCATGCCCGAAACTATAAAGATTAAAATCTCATCATGATCATCAGATACACTGCTTCCCCTATTAGGCCTAGGAACCCTAGGTTCACCTCCGGGTGTCCAACTACATGCTCATTCTCTTAACCACGAGTCAAGCATGTCCAAGATATGTAATGTACACCCATGATCTTTCTACTTCGAGCAACACTTCGGAGTTGATTCCTCCTCTAGGACAACTAACTAGGTATAAAGCCTCACAACTGGTGACTTAACCTCCTTAAGGTATAAAGCACTCTTTATCTCATCCAGTAGGTAATCACTTATACCATAGGTACCCGAAACATCATCCTCTCTCTAGGGTTTGGTTACTCTCAGACTAACCAAGACATCATCAGCCTCCAGGGGTCAAGCATAAGGCAACCACTATCATCCACTTAGGTCGCATCATCCACAACTCCCCAATGTTCATCATGTCTTGGAATTATAAGTTTCCAACCTTTTTCTTGGGTCCTGCTTTCTCTCTCCAGAGCTAACTCCACATCCAGCCTTACAACTAGGGGTCCTCTCTCCATGAAGTTGGATCAAGCTCACGAGCATATCCCTACCTGGGTGAAGCATTTTCTCAACTCATGTTTTGCTCAAGATCATCCTTAGCTCTTTATGTTTATCTCATAAGCTATCCAACATGATCCCTTGTCTAGGGTTTCATCCAACTATCAACACTACTAAGGCACTCTGGGTGCAAGCTATACCCTACTTGCAATAGCCCAAAAGGTATATACAGGTTCTTCTCTAACCTCATCCATGAAGGAGCTATCCTTCGCTCAAACATGCACGACCCTTCCCAGGGTTGGGTTGCCAAAGGTACTCGGTCATCAAATTCTCATGGTTCATATGGCAATCCAAAGGCATGTCCATCCAAACACCTGGTCTACTAAGATATCTAACTTTTTGTGTCATCACTCTCTCTAACCTTCACTTAGGGTTAACATCATCCTCAAAGGATTTGCTAGGTCTCTATTTTTAATGGAGATCTCTACCTCCATGACTAACTCTCTCTCTCTCTTCTCATCCTCCAGATAAGAAGGTCTAGCCTCAGGTCTCCCCTGAGGGTATTGACAACTCATGTCATACGACCTAAGCATGTATCTATTCCTTTACGCTTACTCTATTATGCTTATGTCCATGACATCTTATTTACATGCTTTTTATTAATTTGGTGGAGGATTCCCTAATCCTTATCAACCTTACCCATCCCTCAAGAGGGTGAGGAAAAGAGAGGAAACCCTAATCCTTAAGGTCCTTAATAGAATTTGAGTTGAGAAGGGATGAACAAGGTGACAGAGTCCTAAAGGTATCTTATTTCGAGTCATATCCTGAGACATCAGCCAGGTAGTCACACAATATGGGAGTCCTCGTATTCCGACTAGCGGTGCGGAGGAAAATCTTGCCAGCCCCTGGACGTGATCCTTTTCTAGACACCTCTGTCTTTTGGAAATTCCTCTAATAACTCCCTTGGTTCTATAGAGTTTGTAAAATTTAATAATTATTAAAGATTAAATGAGGAACCTATGCTCTGATACCAATTGTAACGACCCCGCCTCCCGGTAACCCCCAATTAAGGGAGACCGAAAGGACGGTGTCGTTATTCAATTAACAGGATCAAAGGTTCAACAAATAATCAATAATAATTATGAAATTCTACTAACTAACTGGAATTTGGTATAAAATTAAAACTTTACTTACCTTTGGAAACTTTGGAAAACTATCTATCCAGATCTTGAATTATTCTATCTAATCCTCCTTGCACTTTTTTTCTCATTTCCACAATATGTCACTGTACTGTTTGTTCTTTCAATTGTTGTTCCTAAAACGCCAACAAACAAAACGGCGGTCAGTATATCGAAATATACTAGTATGTGGGAACAACTAAAAGTTTGCACGTAAGGATAAGTATCTAATTATCACAATCAAGTTAATTAACAAACCAATTTACACTTTCCAGTATGACATTCTCCACCGCTTTTGCCCTAACCCTGGCATACCCACCTTAGGGTTCCCTTTTCCAATGACTTAAGGCCACCTTCTAAATCCCAAGCTTGGTACCTGGGGGTCACCACTCATGGTTCCCACTAGTCATGCAATATCATAGGCCACCTTCTCATTCCTGAGCTTGGTGCCTGGGGTCACCACTCAAGGTGTCCATTGGTCTACCCATCTGGGTCTGACCTTTGGCATCTTCCATCAGGGTGGCATGTAGGTGCGACAATACATAATTCTATTTTTAATGTGATAATCATAGTGACTTTATGATTTGCAAGTATGAACATCCAAACAGATAATTTGCATTCAATGCGATTAATCATCCGGAAAATCCTCGGGAAACTAAGGCGGTTATTCAAAATTAACCACATAACTGATCTGATGATTGAACAGAAATATCCATGCAAATAAGAATCCAAGCAAGAAAGCATTTTCAACAATATCCTGAAATAATCATTTAATTTCCTTTTTATTACTCATGTCATCAAGATCTAATAAACCTAGCTCTCTTCCTAGGGTTTCTAATTCACTTTTAGGGTTTACATTGCAATTAGGGTTTTCCTTCATCCTTTTTCCATATTAACCCTAATTATCTCATCTATTCTTCAATATTAAGGTTATCTTAACAACATATAACCCTATTTTCATATTGCAGGTACATTAGTCATCACTTAATTTCATTAAGCTTCTTTTTCATTAAAGCTACTATTTTTATCCTTTCAATCTACAACAAGATTATTATACGCCTTGATCATCAATTCAAAGTTTATTATGGTCTTATCACATATGAACTCGATTTGGCTTTAATACTACCTTTTATTCATGAGAAAACCCTAATTACTACTCTTAGGGTTTTTATCCATGATTAGGAACTTTAAAGCTCAAAATAGATTAGAACCATCATTTAACAACATATGTTCACAATTTTCAAATTAAATATGATCTTGTACTCTTTTACCCTAAATTAGGGTTTCTAACTGTTTAATTGTTCCTAATTGGTGTAGAAACCTAAACCATGTGATAAATCGTCTATATTAGGTTCAAGTTCATCATTAACATTTCAACAGGTTGCTATTTTTGCCAATTAAGTATCATGAATTTAACCATTAACTTCAATTAGGGTTCCTAACATGATTTCAAAGCACTTTCCATTAATTTGGCATAATTTTGCGAAAATGAACAAAATCAGATTCTAAAAGTATTTTTATTGAACTCCTCTCGTTCTCATGAGAAAGATTCATATATTATTTGCATTTATCTGAGCTACGGTTTACGAGATATGAATTTTGCAAAGATCTACTTACTTGGCCAATAGCGTGCTGACATGTCAGCATAGCCATGCAATGCACCCTTTGGGAAACATAACCAAATTACCAGGTTACCCTCCACTTAAATCGATCGTCCTTTTTAAGCTGGGGGTATAACCGTCCAATCAATTTCAATCATCTTCATGCTTTGGACAACCTTCCTGGCCGCCAACAACAGTCCTACGTGGGGCTCTCCTTTCCTCGTTGGACCTCGAAACTCTCCACCAACTTCTTCCCTGAGTCTGCCGCCCCCTTGCGCACCTGGGGCACCGCCTGGTCACTGCCGGTACGGCCGTTCTCCTTCTCGATAGGCCAAGAACTTGCAACCGTCCCTGTAGCCTAGGTGATGCTACCGCACAGTCTCCAGGGCATGGATTTGATGGCAAAGCTTCTCCTTGACTTCGTGGAACGACAGGCCTTTGTCGCACCCCTCTGTTTCCTCCTATTCACGTCATGCTCATGGTGATAGAGGGGGTTAGGGTTTGAATATGAAAGTAAGGGAGGAGAGCGATGTATGGGATCCTCTGGGCTTGGCCCAGGGTCGTACCCCTTATATAGGTAAGGGTAGATAGGCCCTAGGTGGCTTGTCCACGAGATCCAAGAGAAAACAAGTCCCATACGTAAAGGAAACCTATTCCTCCAATAAGAAGTAATATTCTCTCTCTTCCTCTTTATCCTTTTTATATTCCTTTTCTATAAATATTAGGATTTCGAAATATTACTTCCCCTTTATTCTTTTTACTTGCCTTTTAATTTATTGGCATGGAATTTCTATCTTCTTTTAGTAGAAAATATTTCCTTTTTTAATAATACCACATTATTCATTAATTATGCATTATATTATCCTCTTATTTTGAAATTTTGGTATTTTCTCTTTCTTTTCCTTCATTGGGACTCCTTGGATCCCAAGAAACACTAATAATTCGAAATTCCTTTTTAAGGAGACTTAATATCCTCTTACATGCATTTATTTCTATTATTTCTCATTATCATGTTTATTTCTTATGAAAATATCTCCTTTTGAGGATTATCTCTTTAATTCTCCTCATTGGTTTTCCTTTTATCATTAGGAATCCTTGGCATACGAAATTCCCCTAAGGATTACCCAATTATTTGTCTTTTCACTTGTTTCCCACATTTCACCATTGTTTTCAATTTCTTTTTTAATAAAGAAATACTTATTTGATCTTTTCTTTTATTATTGCCTTTTCTTCACAATCTTGGATTCCTTGGCACCCAAGGAACCTAGAGGTACGAAATCCATCCTTGGATTACATTCTTTTGCCTTCTAGAGGTTTCCACATCTTTCTTTTCTCGAATTCTTAATTAATTGAATTTCCTTGTTATTGGGCCCAATAGCCAATAAAGCCCACAATACAATCATCAAGGCTATTGTAAATGAAATTACATCATTATTTGTCCAATATGAAAGTTTACATTTCTCATCATATGAACCCAAAATTGGGGTTGTAACAACCTTCTTCCTCGGCTTTCAAATCAAGCAAACAAAAGAAGAAAACTTCATCAACCAAGGCAAGTACACAAGTGAACTACTCAAGCACTTTGTAATGGAGAATATGAAGTCGATGGATACACCCATGTCAAACACTGCCAAACTTGACAAAGATGAAGAAGGTGAAAAAGTAGATGAGAAGCTTTATACAAGTATGATTGGAAGTTTACTTTATTTAACTGCCTCTAGACCTGATATTATGTTTAGTGTTGGCTTATGTGCTCGCTTTCAATCTAGCCCTAAGAAGTCGCATCTTATTGCTGTTAAGATGATTTTGAGGTACTTAGACAAAACCCAAAATTTTGGACTATGGTATCCTAAATCAAAGGATTTTACTCTTAGAGCATATAGTGATGCAGATTATGCAGGGTGTTTGGTTGATAGAAAGTGCACAAGTGGCACTTGCTTCCTTCTAGGACCATGCTTAGTGTCTTGGTTCTCCAAGAAAAAAAGTACAGTGTCATTATCAACTATCGAAGATGAATACATTGCAGCCGGGAGTTGTTGTGCACAAGTCCTATGGATGAACCAAATGCTCCAAGACTTCAACATTTTTTTTATGCTTCTCCTATCTTTTGTGACAATACTAGTTCAATTAATCTATCTTACAATCCTATATTGCATAGTAAATCCAAGCATATAGAGGTTCTCCATCATTTCCTTCGTGACCACATTAGCAAGAAAGATATCTATATCACACATGTGGACATAGAAAATCAGTTGGCGGACATCTTTATAAAACCTCTAGCTAGAGATTAATTTAATTTTATTTGATCTAAACTACTTATTGTTGACTTGAATGATCATGCCATGTGATCTAGCTAGTTGTCTCTTTCCTATATGCTTGATCATGTATATCTTCACCTTGTTTTTGCCTATATATTCTTATTTGTGCTTAAATTGCCTGTCAACATGCTTAGTTTTTGCTTGTTTTTGGGTTTTTATCAAATTTTATGATTTATTGCTAAATAGTACCCAATGATGAGCTAAATGTGCCTAAGTATGTTAATTATACATAATAGAATGGAAAGATGAATTTAATTGGCATGTATATGGCTAGAATCTAAGGATGTAACTGTTAGGTCAGGTTGACCTTCGGTCGAGTTTCCACCCTGGAAAACTCGAACGATCAGGAGCCGAGAGCAGGTCTTCAGTGGACTGTTCGGTCGAGTTTACCACACTCAGAACTCGACCGATCCGTGGGCTGAGCCAACTTAAAAGTTAGGATTGGCCGACTATTTTCCCTTGCAACTAGAAAATAGTCGACCGATTCCTTGCCTCTAAGCCCTAAACTCTCACACCCAGCCCTAAACCTCCCGTTCCTAACCCTAAGGCGACCTATCAACCCCGTTCTTGACCTTCCCATGCACTCGTGGTGGTGTTTCTTTGGCGTTTGAGGTTTTCTCTTGCTCGTTTACACACTTTTCTCCTTATTTTTGTTTCCATGGCTTCCCATAGATGAAAATGTGCTGCTACCGGCAATGCTCAAGCCTCTTCCTCGACTAATCACTTTATTCCGTTTGATAACACCTCTTTGTGTCTCTTGAGGTGGTAAATCAGTACAAGGATCTTCTTCCCAAAATCCTTTTCCATTTTTCCCCTTGCTTGACCCAAATCATTTTCAAGCGGTGATTAACTCCGTTTCAAGGCTTCTCGCCAACCATCACCTATCCGCCCTTGCGATCGAACGTGACTTCTTTAACAATCACATGTCTAGCACTAAGGCAGTACATGAGTTCTACACAAACTTGGGTTGGAAATATGATACGCTTGTTCCCCCTCTAAATACTGAAGTAGTTCTAAATTCGATGATCGTATGTCGCCATTTCCAAATCTCCGAGGATACATTAAACCTCTTTCTTTCCAGAGACGAGGAAAACAACACGTGGCGTAAGGATTATGGACAGTATTTTGATCTTCTTGACCCGAAAGGTTTTTATAAACACCATGAATTGATGCTACCGGACATTCATCGGTTTTTAAAGAAACTCGACGTGGCCTACAAGAAGAAGTCTACCCTGCCTTCTTCCTCTCTTGACCTTCAGAGGTGCATATTGGCCTTGGTGATTAACTGTAATGTCCGTCCTAAGAGAAATCAAATGGACATTGCGGAAAACATCGTGGTCATTATGTATTGTTTGCTAAACAATGTCGGTGTCAAATGGGCCAGATATATCTTACACCACATGACCTGTTTCGACACCAGCAAGAACACCAAAGGCACCCACCCTCCCTACCCAGCTCTGATCTGTGGTCTTTTCCAGTTCGCCACTGATAAATCCCTCTTTTTTGACTTCCATTACCCTGTTTCTAGAAAAGGTGTGTGTATTAGTGAGACCACTCTTCAGAAGGTTGTCACTGTGTTTTCTCCTACCTCTGGTGCTTCTTCTTCTACCTCTACCTCTGCTAACCCACCCTCCTCCACCCGTGATCCACCTCCGCAGCCACATCCCCGACCCAGCCGTGCATCCTTCCGTGCTTCAAATGAAACCCTGCTGGGATATATGATGCATGAACAGGCGTACAACCGACAGGTTCAGGAACACCCACACCAGGATCTGTGTTCAATCATGTCCACCATGATCCTATCATGTGCTTCACCCTATCCCACCTACTAGCCATACCCAGGTAGTGCTTATTATTCTTATGCATACGAGCATTACTTCCCTACTCTCGAGCCTTCCGCTGCCGCTCCGCCACCGTTTGCTGCTAGTAGTTCTGCTCCTGCGTTCCTGCCGTTACCTACTGGCCCTTTAGCCACTCTGCTCGCCTCCTTGGGAGACTCTGCTTTGTCCTTCCCATAGCCCAAGGAGCTTCTTTCTCTTGGTATGTCGTGGGCTGAGCAGAATGCCCGCTGGCCCGGTCGTTCCTTTGGCCCTCCTGATGATGAGGAGATGCTTGACCAGGCTGAGGATGATGATGCTGATGCTAGTGATGGCGAGGATGCTTCTGACGACGTTGGTGGTGATGGTGTTGGATCTGATGCTAGCACTGATGCTCCACCTTCAGACGGGGATGAGGACTACAACCGTGGCAAGGACGATGATACCATAGATATCGATAGCTTAGATGTTTAGGTGGTTTCTTAGCTTCTAGTCTAGCATGTCAATCATATACATCTTTCTAGACTCTTTTGTATAAGAAACATCTTGGCACATTATACTAAGCGATACTATTTTCTTATCTCTGTTTTCTCGCTTTATGGTTGTAGTTGCTTTTATGAGGACCTGTATCTGAGTTGTAATATGCTAGATATGCACTTTTGCTATTTACTCTGTTTTATCTTATGCTTGGTGCTTTTTGAGCTATATTTTGATTATGACTTGGATTGTGTGTTCTCCTCTGTGGTTGTCTGCTATATGCTTTTAAATTGTTGTTTACTACCTTTCATACATGTTTTTGGTTGAGTTTTGGAGAAGACCTATTTGTTTTGCTCTTCTACCCCCCCCTCTCATTTTGATAATGTCAAAAGGGGGAGAGATATTTCAAGCTAGATCAGTCTTGAATCTCAATCATATTGCTTTCTCTTTGATAGAATATGTTTTTTCCTGTGAGATCCTTTTCTTGTTCAAATTCACTATTCTTTATGTGAAGTTGAAAAGGGCTACACATTACATGGATATTGGTATTGCTATGTGTAGAGAAACTAACATGCAGGTGAGAGGAAGCATAGTTTGAGGGGGAGAAATTCACAATTGCTCTTATCATGAATCCCCCCAATTCACAAGGCAAAGGTATAAGTTTCATATCCTTTTCAATATGTTTGAGGAATGGTTTGTCATTGTCAAAAAAGGGGGAGAATGTTGAACTAGAGGTTATACATTACCTATATTTTGATAATGACTTAACCATTCCACTCATATGTATCTAATATGTGTGTTTAAGATTGTTTGCAGGCATTAGGTGTACATGAAAAGGATCTTAAATCCAAAGCCCTAGAAAGGGTCCAGTTCAAGTCAAAATAGCTACACGTGTGCATTTTGGGTTTTCTATATAAATGACCTTAGAACATCTACGTAATCACTTGTAATGATGAATTGACTTGTAACTTAGAAGAGAAAAATGTTTGGGACAAAATTCACCAAGTACAAATCACTTTAAATTCAAATTAGAAAATTGATTACAGGCACTTGGTCGGTCGAGTTTACCTGGCTTGAAACTCGACCGATCATCCTTGGTTGATTTTCTGAAGATTGCATCGGTCGAGTTGTGCACTCACAGAACTCGACCGATATGGTAACTGGCCATTTCGAGTTTAAATGGTCGGTCGAGTTTTGTCAGGAAAAACTCAACCGATCATTTGAATATCGGTTTTTTCTTTTACTTGATCGGTCGAGTTACCCCTATTGAAACTCGACCGATTGCACTATACAAAATTTGCAGAAAAAAGTGATGTGACCGTTGGTGAGTGTTTTGGGAAAAAATAGAGTCGTTTCCTTGAACAAAAAATGGCTATTTTTGCATCCAAGTGTCCCACAACTTAAAGGGACACCCTCAACTATAAATAGACCCCTTTGGAGTTCATTCCAAGCTGCTCTTCCATTGCAAACTTGGAGCTAGCATAGTTGAGAGTGTTCCAAGCCCTTGAGCCCCTTTCTCTCTCTACCTTCAAGATAAATTCGTGAGCTATGAGTGAGTTAGGTCCCTGTGTATGAGAGATATCCCTTGTATGATGTAAATCTCCCCATTCTCCCTTCCTACCACTTATTCCCTTTGAAGATTGATTGAAGATGCTTATCTAAGTGAAAGAGAAGTGGATGTTGCTCTTCCCCGAGTGAAGGTGAAGATGGTTTCTAGTCTTCAAGAGTGATGAAATCCAGCTGCTCCAGATCTCCTAATGAAGGAGAAATGTGGAAAAGCTATCCAAGAGAAGCAGAGGTGCAAGGCAAAGCTCAAGTAAGGTGGGTAAATCCTGCAAGGATGAAGACTAAAGCAAGAGTGGGTAAGTCCTTTGAAGAAGGTTGAAGCCTACTTGCAAAGTGGGTAAGTCCTTGGTAAGGTAGAAGATCTTAGCTTGAGAAACTAAGTCCTTGGTTGTGTGTTGTTGTACCTTGTAATCTTATTGTGATATATAAGAGAACCAAGTTGCAAATCCTAGAGTCTAACCAACTCTAGGTAGTAGACTGACATTGTTCCTAAGTTTAGGATGTGGAACCACTCTAAACCACCTGTCCAAGTGCTTGCAATCCCTTATCTCTTATCCTTGCTTTGAATGCTAGATTAGGACATCAAATTGATGTTTGGTTTAGTTTCTGCACTAAGTTTAAATTGGTGGTCTAATTGATTTTGTGAAGTGTGTGTAGCTCTATTCACCCCCCCATCTAGAGCCCATTGATCCAACATAAACTACTATCTAGAACTAGAGTCTATTCTAATTAATCCTATATGTACTTTAATTCATATTTTCCCATTGTATCATTTTACTAGTTTGTCCTCTTCCATTTCATACCTAAAATGCCGACAAACAAAATGTCGGTCAGCATAAATGAATATACCAGTATGTGGGGGAAACAATAATCATGCAATTAACTGTAACAACATATTGCATTCAATTATGGTTTAGCAAGCAAACTTTACACTTTAAACATCACTACTCAATCCATACATACCCTAACCTCTGTGTTGTCCCTGCAGAGGACATGAATGCTACCTCTCATATGGTAGATCCCAACTGAACCCCATGATCCTACCTAACAAGTAGATCAATACCTAGGGTCGAAGAGTCGCATGGCACTACCCATAGGTAGCCCAATCACTAAATCATGATATGCTAAAGAGTCGTATGGCACTACCCATAGGTAGCCCAATCCCTAAATCATGATAACCTGATGGTCCTACCTAACAGGTAGACCATGTATTAGGTCATCCTTTTCATCATTAGCAAAGCCAAAGAGGAGGACCAGGATCTGAGCTAGTTATGTACACATATTTATGGTGATAGTCATAGTGAATTTATAGTTGCATGATATTAAAGTCATCCAAGCAGTTATTTTCAGGTGACCGATAAAACATTTGAGAATCGCTGTGAAACTAAAGTGATTTAACCATAATCATAACCACAAACATGATCCAGAGTAACTTGATGTCCAAGTAAGAATAACCAAGAACATTCAATCAAGTAATCAACAATATAGTGAAATCAATGCATAACATCCAAGTGTCACTATTTCATCCATAACATTCTCAAGATTGACTTGGATTCCACCTTAGGATTTCTTGGTCAACTTTAGGGTTTTATTAGGGTTTTAGCCTCCATAATGCTTTTATCATGTTTAATTCTCTTTTAGTCCAAAACCCTAATCTCAACATCATAGGCATACTAGAAAGTCAATTAATCTATTATATCTCTTTTACACTAAAACTACCATCTTTATCCTTTTAAGTTATGTCACGATCATTAAGGCCAATTATAATCTCAAGTTTCTTTCGAATTGACAACTCATATTTCATTATAGTCCAATTCACATATGAACTCTATTTATCACTAATTCCACATTTATCCACTAGAAAACCCTAATCACCAAATTAAGGGTATTTATCCACAATTAGAATCTTTTATACTCAAAATAGCTTAGAATCATCATATCTCAGCTTTATTCATGGATTTGAACAATTAAAGACAGTAAGAGTGAAAATTACCAAAATTAGGGTTTCAAGGCCCATTAAAGCATATTCGTGTATATGCAACCCTACATTAATCAAACTATGCATAAAGATCATCCTTTGGGATCTAATGTGCCCTTTTTATAATCAACAAGTTAATATTGATTAAAAACACCCATAATACCTTTCTCAATCTTATTAACATCATTATTAGGGTTCCTTAATCATTAATGCATTAAGTTGACAAATTTAACTACTTTTAGAATTGTAATTGGAATTAGGCTCTAAAACTATTTTTAATTGATTCCTCTAATTTTTTTGAGCAAATTTCATATATTATATGTACCAATCCGAGCTACCATTAATTAAATATGAATTTTGCAAGATTCACTTACTTGGACCAATGGGATGCTGACACGTCACCCATCTCCATGCATTACGTAGTTTGACCGACCATAATGCATTTACTCTTATACCCTTGGTGTGGCTGCTTATCTCTTCAACATTTGGAGGGGGAAAATCTTCCAATGCCACCCCGATCATCTTCCTAGTCGTGAACCCTACTCGGCCGCTGACTGTAGCTGATCGTGGGGTCGCCCCCTCCTCCCCAGGGCTTGAGGGGCACCATCGACTGCCACCCTACCTCTGTCGCCCTCTGTCATGCCCGCCCAAGCCTCGACCCATGTCCAAAATAGCAGGGTGTGAGGGCACTAGACATGCAACACACAACCATGATGCAGACCTCCTACAGGTGTTGCACGAAGTCGAGAGCAAGGAGACAATGGTCAAACTCCCTTAGGTTGTTGGGGAAGAATCATGACACTATCTTAACCCCATCATGATTCCTCGTTGCTCTAGGGATAGCACTATACTCTTATGTTAGGGTTTTTAGTAGAAACAAATAAGAAGAAGGGAGTGGGATGCCCGAGATCCTCTTGGGCTCGAGGCTCAGGGTCCAACCCTTATATAGGGGAGGATAGCCATGTCCTAACATGCTTGCCCATGAAGAAAGGAATGCCTTTCCTCATTAGGAAACCTACTTTACTTAATTAATAATAAATTCTCTCTTTCAAATTATTCCTTATTTATTCATGATCCTTGGTTATTATGGAAACAAAATTTATCTCTTTTATCTTCTTTGTGTTTGGCTTTTAATTCATTGGCCACGAAATTCTACTTCCTTAAAGCAAATAGTATCTCTTTTTGATACCACCAAAAGTCATTATCTATATATCACATTATTCACATATTATGACTTTTGTATTATTTGTATTTTCTCTTTCTTTCTCTCCATTAGGACTCCTTGGACCCCAAGAATTCCTAAGATTTTGAAATCCCTTTTGAAGGATACTTATTATCCTTCTAGATGCATCTACATCCATTAATTCTCTTTATCTTACTTATTTCTTTATTAAAATATTTCTTTTCAAGGATTTCTCTTTATCCTTTATTTCCTTTTTCCTCTTTTCCTATTTCTTTCATTAGAAATCATATGTAAACGAAATTCATTCAATTGTGGCCATTAATGCCACTTTCTAGAGATTTCTCATAAATATATTGCTTAATATCCATTATCTTTTATCTTTCTATACTATTTGGACTTTTCCTGTTTTCTTATCTTTTATATCCATTATTGGATTAACATAATAGTACGAATCATGAAATTCCTATCAAAAGGGAGATTTGCAAAGAAATCCATCCTTTGGAGCAAAGCATACAACCTTCTCAATTCATGTCCATATTCATAAAATCATTACATTTCAATTTTGAAAACACATGTAAAATTGAGGTTGTAACATCCTTCCCCTCTTATAGGAATTTTGCCCTCAAAATTCCATCAAACATACAAACAAGCAGGATAAGACTTCCTCATGTCTATAATGGCTCCCATGTGGCTTTACCCTGTCCATGGTGCTTCCCAAGAACCTTTGTCATCTTATGTTCTTTACTCCTGAGCTCTCTCTCACCTTGGTATCTTGTACCCTTAAAGGGGACTCGGGTAAGTTAGCCTTCCTTAGGAGCTCACTAGGTTCATTGCTCAGCCCATGGCTTGGGTACCTCATATAGTGCTCTAGTTCGGACTCGTGGAACACATCACGCATCACATTATCCTGAGGGGTAAGGCTACACACAAACATCTCCACAAATCCATCTCAAATGGACCCATGTATTGGGGACTCATCTTTCTTAGATATTGCTCAGAGGCGTCAGATTTTCATATCACATATTCTCCCACATTGAACTGCATGTGAGTCTTCTTTGCATCAGCTCACGACTCATGTCGCCCCTGGGCTCTCTTTTAGCCATCACACGATCAAAGCGACTTCATCTGCACACACTGTGGTCTTTTTCTAACCTTTACGAGGTCCCTTCACCAACATCATCTTAATGAAGCTGTGACCAACACAACCTCCCTTACATAGCTTCTTACATCCTAATACTGGCTATGGTGTCTATCATCACATCTTACATAGTACAGGAACTGTCTCCATATATCACCCTGAACCAGCACACACGCTCTCATCAGACCCTCTAGTCTGGATCATGCTAACCATCCGTTAGGGGTGATAAGTTGTACTCACATCGAGTTCTTCATGTACCTACTTCCACCACATGGAAGTGAATCTTTAGGTCATACTCAAGAACCTTTGAACTCAAATTATGGTGTAGTTGAACCATCTCTCTCTCTCACATGTAGTTCAACTGGATCTATCCCCTGACAATACTCCCTCTTTCTCTTAGATTATGTCATCTAGGTAAAGTGATCTTACCATAACCCATATTGCATATTGACCTTCCTTGGTCCAAGAGATACTCGCCACAACATCCATTGTGATAAACTCCCATTCCCTCTCGGGGACTCTTTATCCTCTGTATCAACTCACTGGGTTACTGGTGTTCATCCTTTACCTCCTAGCATGCATGGTGACAAGCCATATGCAACTCTGTACATTTTTCATCTTAGTCATCCAAAGTACTACTGCAACATACTATCTTAGTAGTACCATGGTGTTTGGTGAACTTAAAATCATGATATCCGATATGTCATGATTTCTCAAGGTTGATTCCTCAGAAATCCTAAAACACTCTAGTCATGGGTTTCATCACCTTCTTTTCCAGAGAAGTGCATCTGCGCTTCTACAACCATCCTTCAATCACAACAAGCCCTTGAATTGCTAACCAATCAACCACTAACTCGATCAACGGATCTTGTTACATCTGAGTGTTAGACAACCATATCTCACAACTTAGGGTTCACCTAGCCACCTCTTCTAGCCTTTCCAATAGCTAAACTAGGCAGCTACGTCTCCACAAGAGCATCCATCACCACCTTTCATCTTTATGTGCTAGGTAACAGTGGAGACATACAACTCCATGTATTCCTCTTATCCTCTCATCTCGGACTTTAGGTCTATCTTCATCAGGAAAAACTCAGAGCTTATCATCTTGGTTATCAAACTCAAACTTATTTAACTCATAAATTGCATACAGCTCATGATAAGAACATCCTTATAAGATGACTACCTTAGTTCTCTTGATATTGGTAAACCATCCACACATCGTACACCTCATAAGGGTACATCATTATCATAGCAATATTTCCATTCTCATCATCTTTATCCTTGGTGTATGGCATGCATATTGCCCTATCTCTCACCTTCATTACGAGAGGAAATAAGCATTTGGCTGCAGTCCAAATAGACAGTTCTTCCCATTCAAAGAGTAGAAATGGTGCACCCAACATTGCCAGTACACCTTCCAATCTAAGTTGAAACATGAATCACATGTCTCCACATCATGAACATTTTGATTTTAGGTTTTCTTTCATGGAGAACTGGTCTCAAACACACTTGGGTCACCACACAATCGTTAGTCATATCCTCTAGGTCTGTAGGGTGCCAGAACTTTTGGGTTCATCCCTCCTCCCTTATGCATCTAGAGAGTGCCCTCTTCATCTTCCCTTTGGGTCCCATGAGTTAATGAAGGTGATCAATCTCTTACCCCATGGCCCTCAGACAATGATAGTTGTTATCTCCCGACCCTATGGTATTGTGCAACTAGGGAATTAGGAAACTCCTACTCCCATCAGTCTTATCAATACCTGATGCAAGGATATATTTAGGATTCTAACATAGAACATATCCAACTTGTAAAGACCAAGTCTCTACTAAAAATCATGGCAAACAAAAACATCAATTGTGTGGCAGCGGAAAAAATAAAACTTGACTTTATTCAAAATGTATAAAGAGTACATTATAAAAATTTCCACAAAGGAAGTACAACTTTATACAAAACATAGGATCTAGGTAGAGGAATACTTAGACTAAGCCAATATTGTCTCCAAACAAAACAACTTAATATATAAAAGCAACTATGATCATGCAAGCTATATGTTCCTTTTCTTCTTGTCCTATCCTTAGCCTTAGGTTCACCAAGCTTCCATGCGCACTCTGATCCTAGCCTGTATGGTTGGGGTCATCCAGCAAGAGAAAGATAAAAGTATGTTTTATTCAAGAGAAATAGGACAATTAAATAATCTTAAGCATTGCAATATAAAAGATTCTCTACAATAAGAGATTTCAAAAGAAATGAGGCAAGTATATGAATGAGAGAGAGAAAACTGCCATAATCAATCACCACAATATCAATCACATAGCATGAATATATTAAGACACAAATTCATCTCAATGTAGGGTGCGGCACCTATCGGACCTCACCAGTGGCAGGGGGACTAAAACCCCAGTGCCTATAAAAAGTGGCAGGGGGACTAAATCCCCAGTGCCTGGCAGGAGGACTAAAACATCAGTGCCCTATGGGTGGTTTGTACTCATGTACACTACATTGTCATTTGGCCTAAAATACATCATGCTTAAATAGTTCACTTGGCAGTAGTGAAAAGTATAACAATATTGCAACATTGCAAAATGAGAATAAAACCCAAATAAATAATTTCAATAAAGGAGCCAACAAGGCTATAGCAAGATTTAAGCATTTCCAAGTACATGAGATAACATATGTAGTAGCAAGATTCACATGATTCAAATGAATGATCCACAATGGAATTACAAGCATAAAATAAGTAAAGATCCAAATAAAGGCATTTAGGAGGATATCAAGGCTAGAACAATAATGATTGTGGGGTTGGAAAAGACCCAACTGAAGAATAGGTAATTTGCACATATACATTCCACATAGATTTCACATTCATCATAGATGTTCACATAAATATGATTAACATACTAAAATAGGCTTCACATACCTATTTTAATTAATTACCATCACATTCACCAATCTGATTGTATCCAATTCCATATTTTCCTAGTTTCAAATATTACACATGTATTAGGTTACTTTAAGGTACTTTAAGTGTAAAATGTCCACATTTATAAACCATGGATTAAAACTTTGGATTTTGGTTCTAGAAACATGGCCAAATGATTCCTAATATTTTTCTACTTGAGAAAACATATTTTCTTTTCAAAAGCAGAGTTAAAACACTATTATAATCATTTTATAACACTTTATACATTTAAATTAGAGTTTGAATTAATTATTAGAGTTGGGATGGAAATCATGTTACACCCCAATCTCACAATTTCCTCAAATCATGAGATTAGGGCGTAAGATGGGATTTATATTTAACACAAAGAACACCTTTAACTTTTTCTTTTCTTTTAACCTCTTGTTTCTTCGCATTGAACCACATAAAACATCTGAGCAAGGGAATCTGAACATTTCCTTTACTAATCAAACTTTAATAGAAAAGATACATGTATAAGCATTCACGATGTCTTTCACACATTATGCACATGAAACTTGCTAATTAGCATACATATCAAAGAGGAACATTATTACACATCGTAATTACAACTCTCTCTCTTATCTCTTACTAAGGACCTAGAGTGACAAGGACCGACTGACTCAACTAATCTCATACTTGACTCCTGTGGCAGATCTACTCTGACGCTCTGATCATCTTCAAGTCCACGCGATTAACCCTAAAATGTTTGAGTAGAGGGGTGAGCCTACTCGCTCAGTGAATGAGTACTTCATGGAAACAGACTAATGCACTAATGTGATTACAGATATAATTTGAATAAATGATATGAAATTTAACAACAATAAATACTACACTGAGCAGTTCTAAAACAATATAATTGAAATAACAAGGAATGTAAATACTGTATCCAAAGAATAACTACAAGAAGACTATGTTTCTAGTCTTCCTTAAATCTTTCATTTATAAAGAACTCTGTGAACCTATATGATCATATTTTAGATTATGCCCTAAATATATGCAGTGTACTCTGCATATAAGGATCCGCAACAAGTCCATGCTACGGTCCCACCATACAAGACTTAGCGACACACCCGGGAAGTGCTAAGTCTGACTACTCGTCCTGGTCTGCACAGGACACAGGCTCCTCGGCCTCCTCGCACAACCACGTGTGCTGCACAACCACGTGTGCTCTCAACTCTCCTTAAACCTGAGTACACCGGCGGAGAGTCACAGGGTTACCTTCACGACACAAGCACGAATGGTGTTAGATAACCGTGTTTTCTGGTGATATCGCAGTGCCATTGTGACACAAGCACAATTGTTGTTAGACACTGCCCTTTTTTTCTCTTTCCTCGTTTGTCCGCGACACAAGCACGGATGATGTTGCAACACGAGTTTCACCCCAAAGTTGCAGACCCGTCTAAGGGGTTCTACGGTGTTAGGGCATCTAGGTCTATACTTGATTAACAAATAAATATCATAGCTCATGTATTCAATATATACCATGTCTCAGTAACATCCCTTTCTAGGGCATGTCATATCTTATCACCTGCAATTTACGAGATATGTATTGAAATATAAGAAGCCCTGCAGTATGTAAATATCATTTCAGAGAGAACAAGCATATAAAGTTAAATGCACTAGAAACATACAATTCAACAATTAAGCATCACCACATCTCATATCGAGACCTTTCATATTACCATAGCATGATTCATTGAACACCCCATCCTTAGGGTTTCATTTGCCTTATTCATTCATCACATGCCAACACACTACTCTTAGGGTTGCATTTGCCTCATTCACCTTTTCATTTACCTCATTCACTTGTCACATGGCTCTCATAAGGATTTCATAAGATATAAGCATTCACTAAATAAAGATTGTATCCAACAAATTGTATGCAATCAATATAGACATGAAACCATGGAAATTTAACTAAATTTAGGTTTTCCATATCATCACTGTGATATCATGTATCCAGAATAAGATTTAATTAAGATAACCCACGAGGTACATCCTAACCACTTATAGAATTACTAGTCCTTTTCAATAAGGTTGAAACTCTAGCGATATCTCAATTAGGTCAAACCCTAATTACATCATTTGATATAAATCTGTAAAGCATTCTCACTAGGAAGTGTTGCATACGTTTCTGATATGAATCTACCATTTAGGAATCATTTAAAACAGAGAAGGAATCCATATCATATCAATTTGCAACAATCTTAAATCAAACGGACATTTTAGGTTTTAAAATCACATACTAAGCAATTAGGGATTTGGATGCTATAATCAAATTCGTGCATTAGAATGTTTGAAGGAAGAACCCACTCACTCTAAGGTGTGAAAACACCTCACAACTGCAGCTCAACTCAGGGAATCTCGAATTCCCATCAAATCCCTAGCAAATCTCCCAATTCTTCTTCCATTCAACTCGGGAACCTTGAAAAAGAGGGATTATGAAGAAAGGGTGAGAAAAGAGGGGATTTCGACATCATCTTGGATCAAATCAGAGCAAGGACAGAATCTTGACATGAGAGAGAAGATTCACCATAAAAGTCTATGCAAGGAATCCGAACTTACTTGATTTCACCCTTCCTGGAATCGCTAAACCCTAATTCAGCAATTCCCCCACTTTCTCCACTCAAGCCCTAATTCTCCCTCTCTCTCTAGGAGCTCGTTTCTCTGGAATGAATGACGAAGAATGAGAGCTGCTTGTGTGTGTGGTCGTTCATATAAGTCAATTGAGCTGCTTGGGTCAATTGCATATTGACCCAACACTTAACTTTAATTATATAGGCTGAATATTCAGTTATACAAAAGTTACTGTAATTCGTTTATTTCAGAGATCAAACATTCTCCAACAATTCTGGGAATTTATCAAGTTGTTTATAATTGATCTATAAAGCTTCAGTTAAAATTTGAGATCATTTGGAGTTACCAATAAATAATTAAAAATAGAACAGTATACTGCTATATTACAGTCTGCAGAATATTCGGCCGAGTTTGTCCTGCACAAACTCGACTGACACCCTTACTGTAGGGATTCCAAAGTCATCCGAAAATTATGCCAATTTAACAGAGTGTCTAAAATTGTATTTATCAAATACTGTTAAAATTTGAGATCAATTGGATATACCAATAAAAAGATAAAATTCAATTACCACAATGCTGTAAAATTCTGAAATTGTGATCGGTCGAGTTTGAAACTCGGCCGACAAACAGGTCAGAGCATTCTTCAAAAATTCTGATATTTTCCAATATTGTTCACATTTTATATATCCAAAACATATCCAAATTTGAAGTAAATCACAGTTACACATAAAATACTAAAAATCATTTAGTGAGACATTCTACTTATCAAATTCTGTATTCATGCATTATCAAAACCCTGTTTTTGGGCCGATTAGGGTTTATGTTTCTCAAACCCTAATTCTCAAGATAAAAGAACATTTAGACTTCTTATCATAGTTAAAATATCCTAATTGTGTTATCGTCATTAATTAGATTTCAAGAATGATTATTCTAACTAATCTTTGCAATTGTCTAGGTAAACCCTAGTTTACCAATTAAGCTCAGATGGGGTCGTAACAACTCTCCCCCCCTTAGAATGTTTCGTCCTCGAAACATAAACCTACAAGAAAGATACATTCAAGGTTATTCTAAGCTTCTAAAGCCTTCAATGTCATCATATTCTCGTATTTCATACCTGAATGTAGTTTTCAACATTAGATCTTTTAATTCTTTACTAAATCACAACATATTTCAAATAGTTCTCAATGATATCAAGCAAATTCTTTATGCCACAGTAAAACATAGAATGCAAAGATAAACTACCACGCTTTCGCTGCGCAACTCTGATACTCTGATACAACTATCCCAACTTTTGCTGCTCAGAGAGTTCTATTGTTCTGTATCACTTTTAAATGACAAAAGCACGTTCACCATACTGTTTTAAACTTTAATAACATGCTACTCAAATAGCAAAACAGTCTTGAATTAAAAGACTAAATTCAACAATCAATTGCACAATACTACTCTTGGCATCCCCATTGGGTCATGGATGCATGAGGTGAAGCATTACCACCTCATTCCATACTACCCTGTTTCGATCCTGGGATCTGTGGGTTATGGGCCCACACACAATTCAAAGTGTAACCATCATATTATATCATTTTAGAGTTTCAACATCAGTAATAAGGTAATCCACAATTGTATCAGTCATTCAAGCGTTAATCATACTCAATTACCATCACTTAGTTATATTAGAGCTAGGTATAACAAGCTACACCTCATTAGGGTTACTTGTTCAAACAATCTGATTATCAACCCTTTCTATTAATATGAGTGAATAAGTATGACTACCTTGTTCAGGGTATCTCTCCATATGTTCTGACATCATCCAAACCGTAACACCATATCACAAATGTACAATAGTAAGATGCATATCAGGTATGAATTACTACAACTATCATACACCTTTAATTAACACATAGCTTGCACAAATACACTGAAATCATATATAGAACCAGCTTTCATACCTTAATATGCCTTCAACAAATCATACATATGAAAACAAATTCACATACTACACAAAGCTAGTGTTTTCCCATATCTCTCTGCTCATTCATTACTTCTTTACTTTTTGCTACCTATCCTTTTCATATGATTATATACAATAAACATTATTAACATTGAAGGATTTAAGATAGGAATAAATTATTCATCATTCTTGCTATCACACAAGAATTTATTTCTTATCGCACTTCATCATATTGTATGTCACTATTACAATCACTAGATGACCCCTACCAAGGTAGTTATGCACCATATATGATTCATTTTCTCTTATCATTTCATTCCCACCTTGCTCTTATTAAGGAATATATGAAAGAGAAGATGATTTTAAGACTTGGAATACTTGTGTTCAAACATTCCCTTAATACATTCTCGTATGTATATTTACTTAATTATCAACAGAGATATTTGATTAATTAGCACTTGCTTGAATCTCACAACCTCTTTATTTTATAACTTCTCCATCATATTTCAAACCCTTTCTTACATTTCATAGTCCTCTTTCCCTATACTACTCTTTAACCCGTCATCTTTAATTCTAAATTTTTCTCTTATGACCATGTTGATTATTCATATGTATGGTCATGTATACCATGTTGCACATATTTCCTCCTTTATCTTTATACTATTGTGAAGTTAATGTTCTAAATTAATAGTCCTTCTATTAGTTTTTTACTCATGTTGAATACATTACATATTCTTCATTTTTACATCAAGTGGATCATGCATGGGTCAAACATAGTTTCTCTTTCAATCAAGTTTTTCTCTTCTGAATACAGTCTACCTTTGTATGACTTATTCATTCGTTAAACTACACCTATGTCCTTTGCTTAGAAACTAGTTTGTTGTTCTAGTCTTATGAATTACATATTCATACGATTCTCTTTACTTTTACTCTTTTGAAGACTCTTTACTTCTATGGACCTATTGAATGCTCAACTCTATTCTTCTACTCAGCCTTTGCTTTAGAGTTCATAAAAGCATTATACTCTATTATATGATTCATTCTTCATGATTGATTCTTGCTATCTTGAACCATACATACATACATTTCACATATCTTTTCTATATTTCATATGTATAGTTCATGTAATATTAATCAATAAACTGATTATGAACTTCTTATCACGTTCTATTATTCCCAATTAAGGGTTTCACATTTGAGACCCCAAAGTTAAACCTCAGATATCAGTTTCAACTAATTCTTAGTTGTTCTGATCTTTCCCATCTGTTTCAACATCTTACTGTATGTACATTCTTACTCTGATGTGGGTCTAATTATTCAAATTCTATTCTTATTATGCTATTGATAGGATTCATTAGATCCTAGTAACGCATCCTGCCAACCGGACCAGGCCAAACCTGAAGTCCTGAAGCCAAGAACTACAAAGGATTACATTCCTTCTAAACTGCCACTCACAGCTCAGAAACTCGGCCGATCACTCTGGAACTCGGCCGATCACCTTCCAGATTTTGAAACTCGGCCGACCAACTTCGGCCGATCAGCAGGAAACTCGGCCGATCCTCTGGAGAACTCGACCGATCGAAACACTACTTGTTTACCTACAAAGAAACTCGGCCGATTCAAGACCAAACTCGGCCGACCAAAACGCTGTTTGAAATCCTAGACAAGGAACTCGACCGACCAAAACACGAACTCGGCCGAACCGTACACAGACTGAAAACCTAAACAGACCTGCTGATGTCAATTTCACTCGAATCAGCGGGCAAAACCATAGAAACAAAAGCTCATTCAAAGGTCAATTCCAGTCTACTTGTTACAAAGAATGAAATCAATAAATGCTACAATTGCATAGTGTACAACAGATATTAAAGACCCATATTTCAAAGTATTGAATATTTCAATTCAAACATATAAGAGCATTTCTGTACATTTCCAACAAAAACAACATTATGAAATGTAAGTTCTATCTCCTTTTACATTTATGCTCTTAATTCTTATTTCTTTTCTCGTTTTCTAACCCTAACATTTCTAGGGTTCCTCTCTAGCCCATTCTTCCACTGTATACCTGGCCAGGGTATACGTGAGAGAATAGACAGAGTAGCTTGTACTGGTTGATCCAAGTACTCAGATATCGGGCCAGGATATCCAAATACTCAAATCCCCAAAGCTAACATCAAACATCTCCTATCTTCCACACATAGGACTCTAACTTACTAACTTAATGGTCCTTGACAACTCACCCTAAGCTCTGATACCAAGCTGTTACACCCCAATCTCACAATTTCCTCAAATCATGAGATTAGGGCGTAAGATGGGATTTATATTTAACACAAAGAACACCTTTAACTTTTTCTTTTCTTTTAACCTCTTGTTTCTTCGCATTGAACCACATAAAACATCTGAGCAAGGGAATCTAAACATTTCCTTTACTAATCAAACTTTAATAGAAAAGATACATGTATAAGCATTCACGATGTCTTTCACACATTATGCACATGAAACTTGCTAATTAGCATACATATCAAAGAGGAACAATATTACACATCGTAATTACAACTCTCTCTCTTATCTCTTACTAAGGACCTAGAGTGACAAGGACCGACTGACTCAACTAATCTCATACTTGACTGCTGTGGCAGATCTACTCTGACGCTCTGATCATCTTCAAGTCCACGCGATTAACCCTAAAATGTTTGAGTAGAGGGGTGAGCCTACTCGCTCAGTGAATGAGTACTTCATGGAAACAGACTAATGCACTAATGTGATTACAGATATAATTTGAATAAACGATATGAAATTTAACAACAATAAATACTACACTGAGCAGTTCTAAAACAATATAATTGAAATAACAAGGAATGTAAATACTGTATCCAAAGAATAACTACAAGAAGACTATGTTTCTATTCTTCCTTAACTCTTTCATTTATAAAGAACTCTGTGAACCTATATGATCATATTTTAGATTATGCCCTAAATATATGCAGTGTACTCTGCATATAAGGATCCGCAACAAGTCCATGCTACGGTCCCACCGTACAAGACTTAGCGACACACCCGGGAAGTGCTAAGTCTGACTACTCGTCCTGGTCTGCACAGGACACAGGCTCCTCGGCCTCCTCGCACAACCACGTGTGCTGCACAACCACGTGTGCTCTCAACTCTCCTTAAACCTGAGTACACCGGCGGAGAGTCACAGGGTTACTTTCGCGACACAAGCACGAATGGTGTTAGATAACCGTGTTTTCTGGTGATATCGCAGTGCCATTGTGACACAAGCACAATTGTTGTTAGACACTGCCCTTTTTTTCTCTTTCCTCGTTTGTCCGCGACACAAGCACGGATGATGTTGCAACACGAGTTTCACCCCAAAGTTGCAGACCCGTCTAAGGGGTTCTACGGTGTTAGGGCATCTAGGTCTATACTTGATTAACAAATAAATATCATAGCTCATGTATTCAATATATACCATGTCTCAGTAACATCCCTTTCTAGGGCATGTCATATCTTATCACCTGCAATTTACGAGATATGTATTGAAATATAAGAAGCCCTGCAGTATGTAAATATCATTTCAGAGAGAACAAGCATATAAAGTTAAATGCACTAGAAACATACAATTCAACAATTAAGCATCACCACATCTCATATCGAGACCTTTCATATTACCATAGCATGATTCATTGAACACCCCATCCTTAGGGTTTCATTTGCCTTATTCATTCATCACATGCCAACACCCTACTCTTAGGGTTGCATTTGCCTCATTCACCTTTTCATTTACCTCATTCACTTGTCACATGGCTCTCATAAGGATTTCATAAGATATAAGCATTCACTAAATAAAGATTGTATCCAACAAATTGTATGCAATCAATATAGACATGAAACCATGGAAATTTAACTAAATTTAGGTTTTCCATATCATCACTGTGATATCATGTATCCAGAATAAGATTTAATTAAGATAACCCACGAGGTACATCCTAACCACTTATAGAATTACTAGTCCTTTTCAATAAGGTTGAAACTCTAGCGATATCTCAATTAGGTCAAACCCTAATTACATCATTTGATATAAATCTGTAAAGCATTCTCACTAGGAAGTGTTGCATACGTTTCTGATATGAATCTACCATTTAGGAATCATTTAAAACAGAGAAGGAATCCATATCATATCAATTTGCAACAATTTTAAATCAAACGGACATTTTAGGTTTTAAAATCACATACTAAGCAATTAGGGATTTGGATGCTATAATCAAATTCGTGCATTAGAATGTTTGAAGGAAGAACCCACTCACTCTAAGGTGTGAAAACACCTCACAACTGCAGCTCAACTCAGGGAATCTCGAATTCCCATCAAATCCCTAGCAAATCTCCCAATTCTTCTTCCATTCAACTCGGGAACCTTGAAAAAGAGGGATTATGAAGAAAGGGTGAGAAAAGAGGGGATTTCGACATCATCTTGGATCAAATCAGAGCAAGGACAGAATCTTGACATGAGAGAGAAGATTCACCATAAAAGTCTATGCAAGGAATCCGAACTTACTTGATTTCACCCTTCCTGGAATCGCAAAACCCTAATTCAGCAATTCCCCCACTTTCTCCACTCAAGCCCTAATTCTCCCTCTCTCTCTAGGAGCTCGTTTCTCTGGAATGAATGATGAAGAATGAGAGCTGCTTGTGTGTGTGGTCGTTCATATAAGTCAATTGAGCTGCTTGGGTCAATTGCATATTGACCCAACACTTAACTTTAATTATATAGGCTGAATATTCAGTTATACAAAAGTTACTGTAATTCGTTTATTTCAGAGATCAAACATTCTCCAACAATTCTGGGAATTTATCAAGTTGTTTATAATTGATCTATAAAGCTTCTGTTAAAATTTGAGATCATTTGGAGTTACCAATAAATAATTAAAAATAGAACAGTGCACTGCTATATTACAGTCTGCAGAATATTCGGCCGAGTTTGTCCTGCACAAACTCGACCGACACCCTTACTGTAGGGATTCCAAAGTCATCCAAAAATTATGCCAATTTAACAGAGTGTCTAAAATTGTATTTATCAAATACTGTTAAAATTGGAGATCAATTGGATATACCAATAAAAAGATAAAATTCAATTACCACACTGCTGTAAAATTCTGAAATTGTGATCGGTCGAGTTTGAAACTCGGCCGACAAACAGGTCAGACCATTCTTCAAAAATTCTGATATTTTCCAATATTGTTTACATTTTATATATCCAAATTTGAAGTAAATCAGAGTTACACATAAAATACTAAAAATCATTTAGTGAGACATTCTACTTATCAAATTCTGTATTCATGCATTATCAAAACCCTATTTTTGGGCCGATTAGGGTTTATGTTTCTCAAACCCTAATTCTCAAGACAAAAGAACATTTAGACTTCTTATCATAGTTAAAATATCCTAATTGTGTTATCATCATTAATTAGATTTCAAGAATGATTATTCTAACTAATCTTTGCAATTGTCTAGGTAAACCCTAGTTTACCAATTAAGCTCAGATGGGGTCGTAACAAATCAGGACTCAAAAACTAGAAATTCGGATTCTACTCAAAAAATCATCTCCAACGACTATTTATTTGTATTTTTCCGATAACCGAGCAATTTTCTACGAATTAAACAAGATTGACCAATTAATTGTTAAATGGGTCAAAAAAACAAGGTTTCAGATGACGAAACTAACCCTGGAGAGAGGATCAGGAAAAGAGTGTGTGCGGGGGCAAAATGGTAAAAAGCCACCCGAGCTTCTTCAAGCTTGGACGCAACCATGGTGCTGAGGTGTATCTTGGGAACTTGGGCGTTTTTGCGTTTCTCCACCAAAATCATCGTACAGGTACTCGAAATGAAGAGAATCGAAAGACGAACTCACCTAGCCAATAAATTTTGACGCATGAGCACTCTAGCTCTGGGGAGAGGCACTACCAGCACAGCTGGAAAAACTCCTCGTCGCCAGCTACACACATGTTCTCGGACAAAATTGAGGGGATTGGTAGGTTGCTAGGTGGCCGACACAACTGTGTGGGGAGTTATTTATAGGTGTGGAGGTGTCCTTTGGTCCAGCCGAGGTGGTCGTACCTTGCTGGACGAGCAATGGCTCAAATGAACCGGGAGGAAGAGACGAAGTGAACGGAGAAGAAATCTCGCAAAATGGTCGAGTATACGAGGAGATCGAAGCTGAGTCTAAGCCAGTTCTACGTGTAACTGTCGGAGGTGGAAGATGAACTCTTGTCCCTTGGATCGTGATCGGGATAAACAATAGCCGTTGGATCTATGTCCATAGTAGACCTACACAGCCCTTGCTTGTGTGATAATCATTTAAGCCCAACTTTGGCTTAAATGATGTGTATAACTAATGTATTGATTGATTCTATATCACACTTTATTAAAAACTTGTTTAATGCATTTGGGAGGTCAAACAAACTCCAAATGGCCTCAAATTTTAACCCCAGGTTTCTAATGACGTCTAGATTGATTCTATATAATTATATTTTCGTTTCACCCAACCTTTGTCCTCCAAAAAAATTATTTTGATTATTAAAGCATATATTCATATAATGCTTGGGCAAATAATTATGTGTTGCTTTTATAAGCAACCCTTGGTTCCCAAATTCGAGATTTGGAGTCCAAGAGTCCTCCACTCACTAATAGCATGCATTTGCAAGTTTTATTATTCCATATGAAGAGTGAGGTATGTAGGTGGGTTATTATTCACCATTTTAATTTACACTATATTAAAAGTGTATTAAATAGTTTTGAGGGGTCAAACCAACTCCAAAAGCCACCAAATTTTAACCACATGCTCATATTAAAGTCTAGAACAACCCTATGCAATTATATTCTCGTTTTACTCATAATATGGCCCTTAATAAATATATTGCTCATTAAAGTGTATATGAATATATTAAAATGAATGAATTATATGAAAAGACTTCTTTTTATGAAACATGTGAGTAAATTTCGAGATATTAAGCACATTAAGATTTCAATAATCATTTCTCAATTAAATAACATATTTTCATGAATTAATATCATATTTTGAGGAGAGAGAAACAATTAAGGTTAATGTTCTCATACATTAACTCAAATACGCATTATTGCTAATATATTTATCCAAAAAGTTCCAAATTAATATTATTTACTTATATTCTCACATAAAATTTCATTTTGCATTATTATCCCTTAATTATTACCTTAAGAGGGTTATTTGTGCAAACACCCCTCCATTTATATAAATGAGGGAAAAAGGTGATTTCAACCTTGAATCGTGCTCAAACTGCACAAGGAGTCCAAAAATGCTTCAAAAGGATGGGAAATTTATGAAAAAGGTCCAAATGGACTAGAAGGCAAAGAAAAGCTCAAAAGTGGGTAAATTGCAGGAAAGACCTTGAGATGCAGTATGTTACAGCACACCACCCCTTAAATAGGATTTTGTCCCCGAAATCACAACAAGAGGGAAGAGAGGGTGGGTGTGCAACTTCCCAACCTTAAACAGTATAACCCTTAATCTAGGGTATAACACAAAAATCTACATAAGTCAAGTGTTACTAAGGTTTCCACAAAACCTATAACCGTTTATCAAACATAACATAATTAATATTTTTGCATTATTAATATAATCTCCATCATGAAGAGGTATCTTATTATATTATCACGTGTGCCACATTTTATTCCTAAATAATTACATCTCAACACTATATCATGTGTATTTCCCTCATCAAGGGTTTTAAGCACAATTAGGGTTTACTAAGCCATTTTAACATAAATTAATGTATTAGGTCAAAAAAACCTTAATAACATGAATTCATTTTCCATTATCCTCTTAAAACTATCATGTAAATTATCACAAATTATTTTGTAGAAAAAGTTAATATTATCCAAAAAGTTACTAAGCCTATAATAATTCCAAATAATGTTCATATTGCACATTTTCATATCATCTTTCATACTCATATTAATAACATCATTAATCATTTTCATCCATTACACTTTGTATTATAAATTATACATATTTTAATACACATTAGGCATTTATGAATATTTATGTGAATCCAATCATTCATTATCATGTTTGAGTCATTATATGCATTTTAATGAATAGGATGTAACCCATTAAATATGAATGAATTAATTCATATATCAAGTTATGATGAGGTGTTCATTAGAGAACAAGGTGATATACCTTACATATATGTTGATAACTTTGTGACTATAATCCATTTATATGCATTAAAGTATATTATGGGATGATGACACCTAATGTCACTAATGTATCACGGAAGGCATTAAGGATATATATATGTATATGTTGTCAAGGCTAGATGATTACATATTAGGGTTTAGGTCAACATGACCATTACATGTTAAAGCATCCTTAGGGTGCATTATCCATACACATTTTACCATTAGGGTGACATAGTCAACGTTATGTATATTCACCATTAGTAATGAGTAACTCATAATTATGTGAATCAATAATATGTGAAGGTTCAAGCATATGAACTATCTCTATATGACTTACTACATATTCATGTGTGTATAAACAAACAAGTTGAATTACAAGTATAATGTGTTTGGTAAATTCTTGTTCTCATAAGTTATTACGTACATAAGTCCGCATAGATAGGGTTTCTAACTCCAAAGGTATTTGATTTTGCTTTTAATTAGGATTCCATCCCCCTAAAATGGGATTTCGTCCTCGAAATCATATTTACAAAACCAAATAGGGTACTAACACCATTACCCTCACTCCACCCCTTAAAAGGGTCAACTAAGTCAAACTAAGCTAAGGGTAAAAGGTACATAAGATTAAACACTAAAAGGATTTACTAACTAAGATTCAAGGTGTAACATAGGGTACACTAAACCATAAACAGAGGAGTATAAGGTATTTAAGGATGATTTTTGTGTAAGAGATCAAATAATCACTTATGGTTTTCCTAAGGTATTCAACAATTAGGCAACATGCCCAAAGATAGACTATGTCGAGCTGTCTGTATCAGAACATGCCAGGCCAGGTCGTATGAGCTCAGGAGTCCTCGTTACCAAGCTAGTGGGGTGGAGGAAAATATTGCCAGACCCCAAGCTCTGACACTTTCTAGACACTATCACTTTCAACTTCTTGCTCTAGTAGCTTCTCAATAGACAATTCACCAAAAAGTTGACAAATTTTATTTTTAATTATGAAATTATTATGATCCTAAAACAAACTTTCATGCTAGGTCAACTCTAAGGTGAAAAACTTACTAAAGGAAACTACATATGGTAAGGGTTCTATCTAGGAGACAATTTTGAATTAGTGAAGAATCCGACTACCTTGATGCTCTGATATCATGCTGTAAAGACCAAGTCTCTACTAAAAATCATGAAAAACAAAAACACCAATTGTGTGGCAGCGGAAGAAATAAAACTTGACTTTATTCAAAATGTATAAAGAGTACATTAACAAAATTTCCATAAAGGAAGTACAACTTTATACAAAACATAGGATCTAGGTAGAGGAAGACTTAGACGAAGCCAATATTGTCTCCAAACAAAACAACTTAATATATAAAAGCAACTATGATCATGCAAGCTATATGTTCCTTTTCTTCTTGTCATATCCTTAGCCTTAGGTTCACCAAGCTTCCATGCACACTCTGATCCTAGCCTGGATGGTTGGGGTCATCCAGCAAGAGAAAGATAAAAGTATGTGTTATTCAAGAGAAATAGGACAATTAAATAATCTAAAGCATTGCAATATAAAAGATTCTCTACAATAAGAGATTTCAAATGAAATGAGGCAAGTATATGAATAAGAGAAAGAAAACTGCCATAATCAATCACCACAATATCAATCACATAGCATGAATATATTAAGACACAAATTCATCTCAATGTAGGGTGAGGCACCTACCGGACCTCACCAGTGGCAGGGGGACTAAAACCCCAGTGCCTATAAAAAGTGGCAGGGGGACTAAAACCCCAATGCCTAATATATAAAATGGGAGGGGGACTTAAACCCCAGTGCCCGGCAGGAGGACTAAAACCTCAGTGCCCTATGGGTGGTTTGTACTCATGTACACTACATTGTCATTTGGCCTAAAATACATCATGCTTAAATAGTTCACTTGGCAGTAGTGAAAACTATAACAAGATTGCAACATTACAAAATGGGAATAAAACCCAAATAAATAATTTCAATAAAGGAGCCAACATGGCTATAGCAAGATTTAAGCATTTCTAAGTAAATGAGATAACATATTTAGTAGAAAGATTCACGTGATTCAAATGAATGAGCCACAATAGAATTAGAAGCATAAAATAAGTAAATATCCAAATAAAGGCATTTAGGAGGATATCAAGGCTAGAACAATAATGATTGTGGGGTTGGAAAAGACCCAACTGAAGAATAGGTAATTTGCACATATACATTCCACATAGATTTCACATTCATCATAGATGTTCACATAAATATGATTCACATACTAAAATAGGCTTCACATACCTGTTTTAATTAATTACCATCACATTCACCAATATGATTGTATCCAATTCCATATTTCCCTAGTTTTAAATGTTACACATGTATTAGGTTACTTAAAGGTACTTTAAGTGTAAAATGTCCACATTTATAAACCATTGATTAAAACTTTGGATTTTGGTTCTGGAAATAGGGCCAAATGATTCCTAATATTTTTCTACTCGAGAAAACATATTTTCTTTTCAAAAATAGAGTTAAAACACTATTATAATCATTTTATAACACTTTATACATTTAAATTAGTGTTTGAATTAATTATCAGAGTTGGGATGGAAAGCAGGACTCAAAAACTGTAAATTTGGATTCTACTCAAAAAATCGTTTCCAACGACTATTTATTTGTATTTTTCCAATAACTGAGCGATTTTCTACGAATTAAACAAGATTGACCAATTAATTGCTAAATGGGTAAAAAAATAAGGTTTCAGATGATGAAACTGCCCCTGGCGAGAGGATCAGGAAAAGAGGGCGCACGGGGGCAAAATGGTAAAAAGCCACCCAAGCTTCTTCAAGCTCGGGCGCAGCCATGGCACCGAGGTGTATCTTGGGAACTTCGGCGTTTTTGCGTTTCTCCACCAAAATCGTCGTGCATGTACTCGAAACGAAGAAAATCGAAAGACGAACTCACCTAGACAATAAATTTCGACGCACGAGCACTCTATCTCCAGGGAGAGGTGCCACAAGCACAGCTAGAAAAGCTCCTCGTCGCCGGCTACACACATGTTCTCGGACAAAATTGAGGGGATTGGTAGGTTGCTAGGTGGCCGACACAACTGTGTGGGGAGTTATTTATAGGTGTGGAGGTGTCCTTTGGCCCTGTCGAGGTGGTCGTACCTCGCTGGACGAGCAATGGCTCAAATGAACTGGGAGGAAGAGATGAAGTGAATCGAGAAGCAATCTCACAAAATGGTCGAGTATACGAGGAGATTGAAGCTGAGGAGTCTAAGCCAGTTCTACGTGTAACTGTCGGAGGTGGAAGATGAACTCTTGGCCCTTGGATTGTGATCGGGATAAACAATAGCCGTTGGATATGCATCCACAGTAGACCTACGCGGCCCTTGCTTGCGTGACAATCATTTAAGCCCAACTTTGGCTTAAATGATGTGTATAACTGATGTATTGATTGATTTTATATCACACTTTATTAAAAACTTGTTTAATGCATTTGGGATGTCAAACAAACTCCAAATGGCCTCAAATTTTAACCCCAGGTTTCTAATGACGTCTAGATTCATGCTATATAATTAGATTTTCGTTTCACCCAACCTTTGGCCTCCACAAAAATTATTTTGATTATTAAAGCATATATTAATATAATGCTTGGGAAAATAATTATGTGTTGCTTTTATGAGCAACCCTTGGTTCCCAAATTCGATATTTGGAGTCAAAGAGTCCTCCACTCACTAATAGAATGCATTTGCAAGTTTTATTAGCTCATATGAAGAGTGAGGTATGTAGGTGGGTTATTATTCACCATTTTAATTTACACTATATTAAAAGCGTATTAAATAGTTTTGAGGGGTCAAACCAACTCCAAAAGCCACCAAATTTTAACCACATGCTCATATTAAAGTCTAGAACAACCCTATGCAAATATATTCTCGTTTTACTCATAATATGGCCCTTAATAAATATATTGCTAATTAAAGTGTATATTAATATATTAAAATGAATGAATTATATGAAAAGACTTCTTTATATGAAACATGTGAGTAAATTTCGAGATATTAAGCAAATTAAGATTTCAATAATCATTTCTCAATTAAATAACATATTTTCATGAATTAAAATCATATTTTGAGGAGAGAGAAACAATTAAGGTTAATGTTCTCATACATTAACTCAAATACACATTATTGCTAATATATTTATCCAAAAAGTTCCAAATTAATATTATTTACTTATATTCTCACATAAAATTCCATTTTGCATTATTAGCCCTTAATTATTACCTTAAGTGGGCTATTTGTGCAAACACCCCTCCATTTATATAAATGAGGGAAAAAGGTGATTTCAACCTTGAATTGTGCTCAAATTGCACAAGGAGTCCAAAAATGCTTCAAAAGGATGTGAAATTTATGAAAAAGGTCCAAATGGACTAGAAGGCAAAGAAAAGCTCAAAAGTGGGTAAATTGCAGGAAAGACCCTGAGATGCAGTATGTTACACAACTTGAATCCATACCCAAGTTTCCATCATCTCTCTTAGCATTCATGGTCTGACTTACATCCTGTCATAGGGATCATGGCCATCTACCTACCTTGGTCATGCCCCATCTACATGCACTTAGAGATGGTTATCTATGGGTCTGTAGGTTCATTCCCATAATATGTACTCTCCATTTAGCTTCTCAAGATCCTATGATACCTCTTTAGGTTATCTCAAACCCAACAAAAGATGGTACATACCCTACAGAAGGATCCCTTTCCCAGGATAGGAGGAAACTATATCCCGATAGAAGCAAGGGTATCGAACGTCCCTATGTCCAAGGTTTACATCCACATGAGCACACTTAGCCCTATCAAGCTACTAAGGCACGTAGCTAACAAGCATACCACCTACTAAACCATGCTAGGTCTCCTTTATAGGTCATACTTGTTTCTATTCCTTCATATGGAACCATCATCATACATACATATGTCACCAACCTATAAGTAGGGGTTCATCAAACATACACCTTAATCCAAGGGCTTTCCTTTTCCTCTAAACATGAGGGGTTCCGTGCTCGAATCTATAGAAACTCATCATGAACATCAGGTGCACTAGGTACTACTACTTCCCCTCTTATAGGTCTAGGAACCCTAGGTTCACTTTTTCTACAAAAGTTGTCCAACTACATACTCAACATTCTAACAACAAACCAAGCATGTACGAGGTACATCATGCACGTCCTATTATCCTTCTACAACACCTCAGAGTTGAGCCTTCCTCAAGGACAAACATCTAGGTATGAGGCCTCACAACATGACACTATACCACCTCAGGGTCTAAGGAACTCCTCTTCCCATCCCTAGAATGTAAGGTAGGCACCTACAACATCCATAGCTCGATTCAAGAAGTCTCTTTCCCTTTCTAGGGTTTGGTTCCTCTAAAGGCAACCTAGATACCACAAGCCTCCAAGGGTCTTGCACGAGACAACTGTAACCATGTACTTAGGTCGTACATACCAGACTTCTCAAGGTTCCTTATATCCCAGAGTCCAAGCTTCCAACCTTCTTACTCGGGTCTCACTCTCTCTCTCTCTCTCTTTAGAGCTTAACCCTACAAACAACCTTACCACTATATGTTCTCTCTCTAAGGTGGATCAAGCTCACATGCATACACCTACATGGGTGAAACCTACGTTCACTCAAAATTATCCATAGTTATTTATGCTAATCTCATAAGCTATCCAACATGCCCTTCTGGCCCGAGTTTTAACCTACTGCCATCACTATAGATGTACACTAGGTGCATACTATGCCATGCTCATATAAGCCCATAAGGGTTCTATATGGTCATCACTAACCTCATCAATGAAGGAGTTATCCTTCACCCTAACATGCACAACCCTACTAAGGATGGGTTTCCCAAAAGACACTAGGTCAACCAACCTCACATATCTCATACTTCTCATAGGTATCCAAAACCAAAAGCACGTCAACCCACACACATGGCCGACCATGACATTTAACTCATTATGTCATCTCTCTCTAACAACCACTTAGGGTTAGGGTTAGCATCATCCTCAGAGGATTCACTAGGTCTCTACCTTTAATGGAGGTCTCTTCCTCCAAGACCAACTCTCTACTCATCCTCCTGATAAGAAGGTCTAACCTTAGGTCTCTCCTGAGTGTATGACAACACATGTCATACAACCTAAGTATGCAACTAATCTTTAGTCTATGATTAAACTATTAAGCTTATTTCCATGACATCTTGTTTAAATGTTTTTCATTAATTTTGTGGGGGATTCTTTAACCTTATTATACATATCCTATCCTCAAGAGGGTGAGGAAGAGAGAGAGAAAACCCTAAACCTTAGAATCTTAATTGAATTAGGGTTGAGAAGGGATGAAAATAGAGGAGAGAGTCCTAAAGGTATCTTATTTCAAGTTAGAACCTCAGACATTTTCCAGGAAGTCACACTACATCCGGGAGTCCTCGTGACCGACTAACGGGGCGGAGGAAAATTGTTACGACCCCATCTGAGCTTCATTGGTAAACTAGGGTTTACCTAGACAATTTGAAAGATTAATTGGAATAATAATTCTTGAAATCTAATTAATGACGATAACACAATTAGGATGTTTTAACTATGATAAGAAGTTTAAGTGTTTGTTTGCCTTGAGAATTAGGGTTTGAGAAGCATAGACCCTAATCGGTCCAAAATAGGGTTTTAATGACATATGAATACAGAATTTGATAAGTAGAATGTCTCACTAAATGATTTTTAGTATTTTATGTGTAACTCTGATTTACTTCAAATTTGGATATGGTTTGGATATATAAAATGTGAACAACATTGGAAAATATCAGAATTTGTGAAGAATGTTCTGACCTGTTTATCGGTCGAGTTTCAAAATCCACCGATCATATTTCCAGATTTATATAGCAGTGTGGTAATTGAATTTTATCTTTTTATTGGTATATCCAATTGATCTCAAATTTTAACTGTGCTTGAAAAAGAAAATTTTAGACACTCTGTTAAATTGGCGTAATTTTTGGATGATTTTTCTCTCTACAGTGAGGGTGTCGGTCGAGTTATGTGCAGGACAAACTCGACCGAATATGCTGCAGACTGCAATATAGCAGTGCACTGTTTGATTTTTATTTATTTATTTGTAACTAGAAATGATCTCAAAGTTTTATTGGAGGTCTTAAACTTCATTAGCTATAACATATAAAATTTCTAGAATTTTTGGAGCTTCTGTTAGCTATTCAGTAGGTGAATTACAGAAACTATTGTGAAACTGAATATTCAGCCAATATAATTAAAGTTGAGTGTTGGGTCAATATGCAATTGACCCAAGCAGCTCAAATTGACTTATATGATCGACCACACACACACACAGATCTCATTCTTTGTCATCCATCCCAGAGAAACGAAAATCTAGAGAGAGAGGGAGAGTTAGGGCTTGAGTGGAGAAAGAGGAGGAATTGCTGACCTAGGGTTTTGCGGTCCGAGGAATGGTGAAATCAAGTAAGTTTGGATTCTTTGCATAGACGTTTATGGTGAATCTTCTCTCTCATGTCAAGATTCCTTCCATGCTCTGATTTGATCCAAGATGATGTCGAAATTCCCTCTTTTCTCACCCTTTCTTCATAATCCCTCATTTTCAAGGTTTCCTAGTTGAATGGAAGAAGAATTGGGAGATTTGCTAGGGATTTGATATGAGTTTGAGATCCCCTGAGTTGAGCTACAGTTTTGAGGTGTTTTCACACCTTAGTGTGAGTGGGTTCCTCCTTTAAACAGTATAATGCACGAAATTTGATTATAGCATCCAAATCCCTAATTGCTTGGTATGTGATTCTAAACCCTGAAATGTCTGTTTTATTTAAGTTGTTGCAATTTGATATGATATGGATTCCTTCTCTGTTTGAATGACTCTTTGATGGTAGATTCACATCAGAAACGTATACAACACATCCTAGTAAGAATGCTTTTCAGATTTATACCATATGACGTAATTAGGGTTTAACCTAATTGAGGTATCTCTAGAGTTTCAACCTTATTAAAAAGGACTAGTAAACTTATAAGTGGTTAGGATGTACCTCATGGATTACCTTATTTGAATTTTATCCTTGGTGCATGATATCTCAGTGAATAGCATGGAAACCTAAATTTAGTTAAATTTCCATGGTTACATACGTATATCGATTGTATATGATTTGTCGAAAACAATCTTTATTTAGTAAATGCTTATATCCTATGAAATCCTTATGAGAGTCATGTGACAAGTGAATGAGGCAAATGAAAAGGTGAATGAGGCGAATGAAACCCTAAGAGTAGGGTGTTAGCATGTGATGAATGAATAAAGCAAATGAAACCCTAAGAATAGAGTGTTCAATGAATCAGGTTATGGTGATATGAAAGGTCTCGATATGAGATGTGGTGATGCTTAACTGTTGAATTGTATGTTTCTAGTGCATTTAACTTTATATGCTTGTTCTCTCTGAGTTGATATCTACATACTGCAGGGCTTCTTATTTTCAATACATATCTCGTAAATTGCAGGTGATGAGATATGACATGCCCTAGAAAGGGATGTTACTGAGACATGATATATGTTGAATACATGAGTTATGATGTTTCTTTTGATATGATATGGCAGGCCGTGTGAGCCTTGTGAGAAATGTTAAATGAGTTATGATTTCTGTCTAAAATGTACCCATAATGTTAATGTTAGACTTAGGTGCCCTGAACACCGTAGAACCCCATTGCGCAGTCTGTACCTTTGGGGTAAAACGGTCAGCCCTGGGGATATGCCCAGGCATCGGAGACTCGTGTCCAACAAATACCGAATGTCTCGGTGACACGAAGTCTGAGAGGTAGGATCCTGGTCAGCCCTGGGGATACGCCCAGGCATCGGAGATTCCTGAGAATGTCCCGGTCAGCCCTGGGGATACGCCCAGGCATCGGAGACTTAGAGACCCTCCGACTGTGTACTCAGGTAGGAGGAGTCCAGAGCACTCAGAGTTAGTGCAGTGAGGCCTTGTGAGCCTAAGAGTCCTGTGCAGACCAGGACGAGAAGTCAGACTTAGCATTTCCCGGGTGTGTCGCTAAGTCTTGCACGGTGTGGCCGTAGTGCACTGCGAGTCTCTATGCAGAGTACACTGCATAGATCAGGGCATAAGCTAAAATATGATCATATAGGTTCACAGAGTTCCTTATAAATGAAAGAGTTATGGAAGACTAGAGCATAGTCTTCTAGTAATTATTCTTTGGATGCAATATTTACATTCTTTGTTATTTCAATTATATTGTTTTAGAACTGCTCAGTGTAGTATTTATTGTTGTTAAATTTCATATCGTTTACTCAAAGTTATATCTGTAATCACATTAGTGCCTTAGACTGTTTCTTTGAAGTACTCATTCACTGAGCGAGTAGGGTCACCCCTCTACTCAAACATTTTAGGATTAACCGCGTGGACTTGAAGATGGTCAGAGCATCAATGTAGATCTTCCACAAGAGTTAAGTACAAGATTAGTTGAGTCAGTCAGTCCTTGTCACTCTAGGTCCTCAGTAAGAGATAAGAGAGAGAGTTGTAATTACGATGTGTACTATTTTTCCTCTTGTGAAATTGTATGTTAATTAGCAAGCTTTATGTGCATAAGGTGTGAGAGACATCATGAATGTTTATACATGTATCTTTACTATTAAAGTCTGATTAGTAAAAGAAATGTTCAGATTCCTTTGTTAAGATGTTATGTGGTTCAATGTGGGGAAACAAGAGTTTTAAAGAAAAGAAAAAAAAAATTTAAGGGTGTTCTTTGTGTTACATATAAGTCCTATCTTATGCCCTAATTTCATGATTTGAGGAAATTGTGAGATCGGGGTGTAACAAAAATATTGCCAGCCCTTGGACCGTGATCCTTTTCTAGACACCTCCGTCATCGGAAAATCCTCTAATAAATCCCTTGGGTTCTAAAGAGTTTGTGAAATTTAATAATTATTAGAGATTAAATGGGGAACCAATGCTCTGATACCAAATGTAATGACCCTACCTCCCGATAACCCCCAATTAAGGGAAACCAAAAGGTCAAAGTCGTTAGCCCAATTTTTTGGATCAATGGTTCGACAAGTAATCAATAATAATTACTAAATTCTACTAAAACTATACTAAAAAGATGGAATAAAATAAAACTTTGCATACCTTTTTAAAATCTTGGATTTCTAACTACTATCCACAAGTGGAGTCTATTCTAACTAATCCTCTGTGTACTTTAATTCATATCTTCACATTGTATCAATTTACTGTTTCTCCTTTTCCATTTTGTACCTAAAATGCTGACAAACAAAACGTCGGTCAACATAAATGAATATGCCGATATGTGGGGGAAAGATTAATCATGCAGTTAACTGTAACAACATATTGCATTCAATTATGGTTCAGCAATAAAACTTTACACTTTAAACATAACTACTCAATCCATACATACCCTAACCTCTACGTTGTCCTTGCAGTGGACATGAATGTTACCTCTCATATGGTAGATCCCAACTGACCCCCATGATCCTACCTAATAGGTAGATCAATACCTAGGGTCAAAGTGTCACATGGGACTACCCATAGGTAGCCCAATCACTAAATCATGATATGCTAAAGAGTCGTATGGCACTACCCATAGGTAGCCCGATCCCTGACTCATGATAACATGATGGTCCTACCTAACAGGTAGGCCATGTACTAGGTCATCCTTTTGATCATTAGCAAAGCCACATAGGAGGACCAAGATCTGAGCTAGTTATGTACACATATTTATGGTGATAGTCATAGTCACTTTATAGTTGCATGAAATAAAAGTCATCCAAGCAGTTATTTTCAGGCAACCGATAAAACATTTGGGAATTGCCGTGAAACTAAAGTGATTTAACCATAAGCATAACCACATATCTGATCCAGAGTAACTTTATGTCCAAGAAAGAATAACCAAGAACATTCAATCAGGCAATCAACAATATCCTAAAATTAATGCATAACATCCAAGTGTCACTGTTTTATCCATAAAATTATGAAGATTGACTTGGATTCAACCTTAGGATTTCAAGGTCAACTTTAGGGTTTTAGCCTCCATAATGTTTTTATCACATTTAATGCTCTTTTAGTCCACAAACCCTAATCCCAACATCATAGGCATATTATAAAGTCAATTAAGTCTAATATATCTATTTTACACTAAAACAACCATCTTTATCGTTTTAAGTTATGTCATGATCATTAAGGCCAATTATCATCTCCAGTTTCTTTCGAATTGACAACTCATATTTGATTATAGTCCAATTCACATATGAACTTTATTTATCACTAATTCCACATTTATCCACTAGAAAACCCTAATCACCAAATTAAGGGCATTTATCCACAATTAGAATCTTTTATAATAAAAATAGCTTAGAATCATCATATCTCAGATTTATTCATGGATTTGAACAATTAAAGGCATTAAGAGTCATAATTACCAAAATTAGAGTTTCAAGGCCCATTAAAGCATATTCTTTTTTTGGATAAGGTAAAATATAACTAGAATCCCAAAAAAGAGTATAGAGGTGAACACCCCGTATACTGTACAAGGTCAACACAGACCCCACATCAACCTAACCTCCGGCTTGACCCTAGAAAGGGTACCCAAGTTAGCTTTACAAAACCAATGCAAACTATTAACAAACTCATGAAAAAATTGAAATTTATCCCTCACCCTTTTGCCATTAAAGCATATTCATGTATATGGAACCCTACATTAATCAAACTACGCATAAAGATCATCCTTTTGTATCTAATATCCCCTTTTTGTAATCATCATGTTAATATTGATTAAAAACACCCATAATACCTTTCTCAATCTTATTAACATCAATATTAGGGTTTCTTAATCATTAATGCATTAAAGTTGAAAACATTAACTAATTTTCGAATTGTAAGAGGAATTAGTCTCTAAAACTATATTTAATTGATTCCTTATATTTTTATGAGAAAATTTCATATATTATATGTACCAATACGAGCTACCATTAATTAAATACAAATTTTGCAAGATTCACCTACTTTGACCAATGGGATGCTGACACGTCACCCATCCCATGCATTACGTAGCTCGACCGAACATAACTCATTTACTCTTATACCATCGGTACGACTGCTTATCTCTTCAACACCCAGAGGGGCAAAATCAACCAATGCCACCCCGGTCATCTTCCTCCTTGCAAACCCTACTCAGTCTCCGACTGTAGTTGATCGCGGGGCTGCCCCCTCCTCCCCAGGGCTCAAGGGGCACCGGCAACCGCCACCCTTCCTCTGCCGCCCTCCTCCACGCCTGCCCAAGCATCGAACCATGGCCAAAATGGCTGGGTGCGAGGGCGCTGGGCCTACAACCCACAACCATGATGCAGACCTCCTGCAGGTGCTGCACGAAGGTGAGAGCAAGGAGATGATGGTCAAACTCCCTTAGGTTGTTGGGGAAGCATCATGCCACTATCATAACCCCATCATGACTCCTTGTTTCTCCAGGGATGGTGCTATACTCATAGGTTAGGGTTTTGAGCGGAAACAAAGTAGAAGAAGGGAGTGGGATGCCCGAGATCCTCTTGGGTTTGAGGCTAAGGGTCCAACCATTATATAGGTGAGGATAGCCATGCCCTAACATGCTTGCCCCTGAAGAAAACAAGGCCTTTCCTCATTAGGAAACCTACTTTCCTTAATTAAGAATAAATTCTCTCTTTTAAATTATTCCTTATTTATTCATGATCCTTCGTTATTAAGGAAACTGAATTTTATCTCTTTTATCTTCTTTGTGTTTGGCTTTTAACTCATTGGCCACGAAATTTTACTTCCTTAAAGTAAGCAATATCTCTTTTTGATACCACCAAAAGTCATTATCTATATAGCACATTATTCAGATATTATGACTTTTGTATTATTTGTATTTTCTCTTTCTTTCTCTCCAATGGGACTCCTTGGACCCCAAGAATTCCTAAGATTTCAAAATCCCTTTTGAAGGATACTTATTATCCTTCTAGATGCATCTACATCCATTAATTCTCTTTATCTTACTTATTTCTTTATTAAAAGATTTCTTTTCAAGGAGTTCTCTTTATCCTTTATTTCCTTTTTCCTCTTTTCCTATTTCTTTCATTTGAAATCATATGTAAACAAAATTCATTCAATTGTGGCCATTAATGCCAATTTCTAGAGATTTCTATATATTTCTCATATATATTTCTTAATATCTATTATCTTTTATCTTTTTCTACTATTTGGACTTTTCCTCTTTTCTTCTCTTTTATATCCATTATTGGATTAACATAATAGTACGAACCATGAAATTCCTATCAAAAGGGAGATTTGCAAAGAAATCCATCCATTGGAGCAAAGCATACATCCTTTTCAATTCAAGTCCATATTCATAAAATTATTACATTTCAATTTTGAAAATACATGTAAAATTGAGGCTGTAACATCATCCCCTTATGAAATATCAAGATGTTAAACATTATTCAAATGTCAAATTTGTTTCAAGTATGAATGACCCACCTAGGTATTCTAGGTGCATGTGTTAACCCTAATTATAATGGTCAATATGCAAGTTATAATCAAGTCTTTAGATCATCATCATATTCTAACATCATTGGTGTTAAAGATTAGATCAAGTTCTGATTAGTATAATGAGAATAGTCAGGGATCAAGTAATAGATCATAAGATCAAAATATGCCACAAGATTTATAAGATGTCATCATTAAGATTATCTACAAGGTACATGTTTCATGTTCAAAAGTATCTAAGCCAACATGATTAGGCCCAGTCTAGTCAATTCTAATTTCAATGTCTCAAGGTAATCAACAGAGTCAAGTATTAGAGTTTTCAAAATCTAATCATGCTTATGAAGTCATTTAGAGAAAAGTATAAGAAAAAGTTCAAGATTTAGGGATATCAGTTAAATACATTTCAAATTAGGCTTCAAAAGTATTTTTAAATGATTCAATGGATTTTTTTTAATCAAAATGGACTACTTGTTCATAATTTTTGGAGTTATGATGCAATTTCTATGATTAAATTTATAACCCAAAACCTTTAAGGGATGCAGATCTGGAGGGAATCAAACTTTAAATTTATAACCCAAAACCTTCAAGGAGCCCCGCAACTTTGTTGTGGGGTCAAAGTAGATAAATGGGGTCGAACACAGGGACGTGGGGACATTTAGGATGCTTGATATCTCACCCTTAAATTTATAACCCGAAATCTTCAAGGACCCCCACAACTTTGTTACGGGGTCGAAGTAGATAACATGGTTGAACACAGGGACATGTGGACGTTTAGGATGCTTGAGATCTCGACCTTAAATTTATAACCCAAAATCTTCAAGGACCCCCTCAACATTATTATGGGGTCAAAGTAGATAAACAGGGTTGAACACATGGACGTAGGGATGTTTAGGACACTTGAGATCTCACCCTTAAGTCCGATAAGCCAAGACGATTGTTGAGGAAAGTATGGGCTAAAACTAGTCTAGTGGGTCATCATGAAATAAAACAAAGAAAAGAAAACAAAACAGAGTCTGTAGGATTCTACTAATCAGAGAGAAGGAGTTCCTGACTATCTACCCACAAGTTGGGCAGTCTATGTACGCATTCTCGGGCATAAACAGCCCTGGAACACCTCAACAAGCAACCTACATCCAAACATAGCACGTATTGTAGTATCTATTCATGTGGGGTCATCCCACTCACTTTCACGTAGCATGACTAAAACCCATCAATGATATGAAACGTCTCTTGAGGATAACAAACCGACAACCTAGAATATTCTAGATACCATCTCAGGTCTAGAATCTTCTGGGATGTTCGGAATAGATGACCTTGAATCATCCTCCTTTTAGATTCTGATCCAAACTATCTTCTCTTGTCTATTTCTACAATGAATCTCTTGATATAGCCAGAAACAACAGTTAAAGTAAGAGAAAGATCAACCGAACTAGCAATCATAACTAGAAAGAGAAGATAGAACATAAAACTTACTAGATCTGAATTAAAACTACTTATTTAAGGTAAAAGTACATAAACATGCCCAAAATAGGCAACATAGGCAAGAACGAGCTCAATTAATATTCTTATATTACCGCCAAGTATTAGTTTTATCTTATTACCAAGATATGATGAGAGGTATATAAAAGACACGTAGGCATACTCAGTACAATATTCTTGAATATTGTGCTGACGTGTACCGCATCTAATCTTTTTTTTAGGTTGTGGTTATGTTCTTAAAGATCTAGGATAGTTAAGAGTTGTGTGGAGAGCTGATGTACAAGTGGACCTGTTGTCTTAAGATCTTGTTGTTTACTTGTAGTAAATGTATATGTTATAAGTTTGTTGTTCAATAGGTAATATCAAATGTTGTAATAATTCATGTTGTAATTATATGTTGAATGGTGAACATATGTGTGTATGGTTTTATTATTGTTCATGTACATGTGCTACTATTGTTTCCTTCTGACTCCCTTGATTTTCTTCTTCTTAGCCTAATGTGGGGTGTTTAAATTGGGATTCTCACTGAGGTGAGGGTTTCAATTTGGACGTCACACATCAGATTAAGTTTTAGAAAATCTGGGGACGTCACAGGTGGTATCAGAGAATGAACAATAGCAAAGCCTGGCATTTTCTCATTATGCAACTTCAAAACTAAATAACCCTTAACTTAAAACAAATTTTTACGGTTAGATTAGTCATCTTTAGAGTCTAGATCTGACCTAGCTTCTAGGTTAGCACCTTGATGTCTGAGAACTAGGTCTAGACTAGTTCTTGTCGAATAACAAGTCCTTAGATGTCATTCTTTCCTTGTAGTGCAGCGGTATGGGACGTTGCACTATTTGGAAATGACATACATCAAGGGAAGAGAACTCCTAGCATATGGTGCTCGTTGTATAGGGTAGCTACACTAGTCTACACCATGTTCTCACCCTTTTCACTAGTTTTCATGACACTGTACTCTCTACTATGTGCGGGACACTCGTTTTCAGGATTTGGTTTTTGATTCCAAATTGATCGAACCTAAATAGTTTTCTCTGACGCTTGTTTTATCGGAGAAAAACTATATAATCATTAATTATGTATATGTATTACAAAAATGTGTCCCCACACATGTACGAGTAGAAGGTGGTCATGCAACCTAAGTGAAAGTGTATGACATCAGTCTAGAAGAGAGAGTAGTTCTAGATTAGATGTCTAGAGCCTTGTTGGGATGTATGATAGATGGAATAGATGAAATAAGTTATGATGATATAATGCAAGTCTTATATAGGAGGTATAAGATGGTTATGATGATTTATGTTTGTCTTTGAGGACATGAGTTTAGATTTGAGGTTTGATGATGCAAGTATGCATTCTTTTATGAGATAAGATATGATAAGTTAATACAAGGTTGTGAGTCAGCATGAGACTCAAGCTCTTTTACGAAGAAGGACCTCTAGTGTTAGGACCAGTTACGGGGTTAACTCCAGAGAGAGTGAGACCCATTGGGAGAAGGCTAGAGAATCTAAACTCCAAGATATGATAATTCTGAGATATGTGATATGATATGTCCTAAACTAGAATACTCCTAAGTGATTGAGTTGAGTCGCTTTATGCATGATTCATATAGTCTTGTTGAACCCTAGATGTCCTTCGGAGGACTAAACCCTAGAGACTGAGAGAGGTTGGTATATATGTGCACATGTGAACATGAATATGAGTGCCTGCCATCAGGGTGAGGGAGAGAGCCCAAGACCCTAGAGGAGGTAGCTATCTTAGTTTTTGTGAAGCCTCATGCTCGGGTTGGTGGTTTCCCACGTGGGACTCTAGTGGTGTATATATAAGAGAGTTTTTGGTAAGCATGTCTCATGGGTAGAGATCTATGACGAGAATATCATATTGTGTTTTGGTTTGTGCTTATGGCTTGAGCTTATAAGGCTTTTTCTAGTGCCAATGAGGTAGACCCGGAAATCCTAAACCAAGGAGGGAGGATAAAGTATATGCATATGAGATGTTCATAGAGTTGAGTTAGCTTAGAGAGACTGAGCATGACACTACCCTTGTGGTGTGGGTCAGGAGAACCTCTTTTGTCCTAGATAAAGTTTTGATATAAGTTTGATAAGCCACTCACCTAAGTTTGTTTAGCACAACCATGATAAAATATGTGTAAGGATGTTATCTAATCTTGAGATATGATATATAGACATGATATGATGAAATATCTAGAGATGGTTTAATGACATCAAAGTAGAAATGGTTAACCACGTACATGAACAATGATGATAATGTGATATTTTTGGTTAATCTTGTGATGAAATCACTACTAAATGTTGTAATTTATTATGAGTAATTAAATAAGATCATATGAATGAAACATGTTACATGAGGTGTTAATGTTAGTGCTTAATAAAAATGAAAAATATAGTTTGATACTTAGCACAACATAATGATTATGACACCATGATATAATCTAGATGGATAAAGTGGGTTAACTATAGTTAATACCCTCCTAAAAGGAATATGTTCATGTTGAACATGTTCTAACAATTAGCTCAATAAAATGTTGATGACACCTTGATGTATGGGTTAACTTTAGTTAACTCCTTTAGAACATGTTAATATGATGTGGGAACCCTAATGTGTGGGTAAAGAGGAAGGTGAAACCCTAATATATGAGATATGTAATGCATAACCTAAGTTTCTAAAACTTGAACGGAGTGTTTGTGCACCAAGATGGTTGTAAAACCCACCTAATAGTGCTTTGGATACATGGTTCTAGGTAACTTTTACAGATATGTTACACATAGAATAGTGTCTACATGTGGATGAAGACATGGTAGTTTTCCTTGGAGTACGAGTATGGTTGACGTTTAAGGATAAAAGTTCTTTTAAGATGTATATGATGTGACAAAGTGGTTTCTTACTTAATTCTGAGGACATAATTTATTTTAAGGTGTGCAGGATGTGATGGAGTGGACTTTTGGAATCCTTAAATGTCAAGGACATGAGGGAATTAATGTGTTTAGTTTATATATTGGGAGTTACAAGCATTTTGATAAAGTCAGATTGTGGATTGATGTTGATATCATGATTAAGATCCATAAGTTTATTCCTATTTAAGGAATTTAATTGATTGGTCATATAGTTGAGTTTTAGCACCAAAGTTAGATGTGATATATCTTGGATGATGATTATCTTTTTGATGTATTTTGGACCCATGTTCACAATTAGAAGCTTGGGCTTTGTTAAAATGCTATGTCACGCTCATGTGTTAATTGTGTGCTGCATGGAGAAGTTTTGAACTGGTTAGTCTCGATCCAGCAGAAAAAGCCTTGACACGGAGATGCCAAAGATCTATATCTTGCAATCCTTGGACGAGAATGATCGTATGAATGTAATAGACCCCTTTCTTGGAATGACACTGAGATCATGGATCAACCACATACGCTTGTCTAGCTAGCCACGATCACCATTCCGTGGGGTGAGTGGGGCAGGGACCAGGAAGTTCCTTGACTTGCCAAGAAATGCAGTTCAAAGTCTTGTACAAGAATGAGACAACTACATATTTTAGAAAGAGTCGACCTCCCCTCTCTAGCCTCTTCATCACTAGCAGTAGTAGACTACTATGGAGATTTTCACCAGATTTGTGAGGAGGTGCCACAACCTTGCACGGAGGAGCTGCTGAGAAGCCGACGGCGCCGTAGGAATTCCAGCAATGTGCCTGGATGTAGCATATCATGTTGCCATGGTATCAATCCATGAAGACAGGGAGAATAACCCCCCCTTTCACAATCGTAGCAGCAGCCCTGAATGGCGAGCCCCAACTCCAGTAGCCACCAGACCTCTTTGAATAGCTGGGAAGGTTGGGGGAAAGTCCTCAAACCTATTGGTGGTGGTTTTTATAGGCTAGCAGCAAGGAAACGACTGAGACATCTCATCGGAGAGAAGACCGTACGGCAGCGGCGGCTGGTACCGAGAGACGCTCGCAAGCGTCTGTGTGCTGGAGCTCACATGAGAAGGATCCAGGAGGGACCGCAGCCCCTGCGGTGGTGTGTGCCAGGTAACAACGCACGCCAGCATCGTGTGTTGGGCATCCAGCATGAGAGGAAGAGAAGAAGAATCAGAAGGGAGGAGAAGGAGAGGCTAGAGCCCGCGGTGGCGCCTGAGAGCAGGCGGCGGTCTCGTGCACCAGAGTCTCCCAACGGCAGCAGCAAACTGAGGAGGAGAGCATGAGAGCTGGAAACAAGAGAGCAACACCATAGAGGGATAAAGATAAAAGCTCTTAGTCGTGATGGATCTGGGAGAGGAGTCGTGAGGCAGCGGCGTTGAGGACAGAGTCTCGCATGATTCATGAACACATCAGACGTGGGGAGGTTAGGGGAGACCAAGACCGGTTCAACCCAGTGAACCAGTTGGTCCCAAGATAGCCAACGCATGGCACAACCCAAGTCAGGCAAGGCCGCACCCTCCTAGTGGCCATGTGGCAGTGCCTGATTGGCCAATAAAAGGTAAAATCCCAGTAATACCTAGATCTTTGAAAATTCATAGTAATTAGTGTGTTTCTTAGAAAAAATACAAACAAGGTATTGAAATTCTCAGAAAAATGCGTAGAATAATATGAAATCATCATATCAGTCTTTTTATGATTAAATCACAGTGATATGATGCAAGATGTATTGTACTTGTTTCATAGTTAATAGTTATCAAATGATGATCTAAAATTATGAGAACACGTCAGTAAGTCTACATTCATGTTTATAGTGCATATGATGTCAGATATGGTCATGTTGATGTATGAAAGCATATAATTTGATTAATATGGCTAATTACAGCTAATAACACTAAACATAATGCAATTAATGCATACATGCTCAATAAATGACGAAATTTACAGAACACTCTTATATCAAGAAATTGGAATCCAATCTGGAACTTTGATATCAGTTAGAAGCATAGAATTCATGTTATATGAAGATTGCCCTTAATACATGGGTTTTAACCCTAATTTGAATAATGTGTACAAACTAGGGTTAATAGGTGCACATTAAGGATATGGAACCTAATGTTAAGATAATGAACCATAATCTAGAAAATGACATCAGTATGATAATTCTAAGTCAAGAAATGCAAGTGATGATGCACACATCCTAATGAACTAAGATAAACCTTAATGGACATAACTAGGGTTGATGATGATGAGAACCTAATGATAGTATATGATCTTGTATTAATTAGGGTTTGACCTGGGATACATAGTTGACTCTTGGATATATGTGATGATTAAGTTTATCTCGTGATCAAGGTACACCATTACCTTTTACTTGGCTTATTATACAATATGCTTGTGTTATATGTGTAGTAAAATACTTGGCATATGGTATTGGATGAAATGATTGTTCTTGTATGATATGTTGCATGATTTTCCATACTTATTACTATGAACACATGAAACATAATATATCTGTTCCGTTATATGAAAGCACCAACTCTATGGCAGTGTGCTTGGAAGTGACCAAACTCTTTGGTAGTGGTCACGTTGTACATAAGGAAGGACCAACTCTTTGGTAGTGTGCTTGGACCCAACTCTTTGGTTGTGGTCACATTGTACATATGATCCAACTCTTTGGTAGTGATCATAAAGGCCTTAATGCATTCAACTATCAGGTAATAAATGCATGGATGATATCATGGAAATTATGCTTAAAATATGTGTTCTCTTTTGTTAATGAACATCTTTGTGCAAGTATACATTTTTCTTATATTCTTCTGTTACCGCCAAGTATTAGTTTTATCTTGTTGCCAAGATATGATGAGAGGTATATAAAAGACACATAGGCATACACAGTACAATATTCTTGAATATTGTGCTGACGTGTACCACATGTAATCTTTTATTTAGGTTGTGGTTATGCTCTTGAAAATCTAGGATAGTTGAGAGCTGTGTGGCGAGCTGATGTATAGGTGGACCTGTTGTCTTAAGATCATGTTGTTTAGTTGTAGTACATGTATATGTTAGAAGTTTTCTATTCAATATGTAATATCAAATGTTGTAAATAATTCATGTTGTAATTATATGTTGAATGGTGAACATATATGTGTATGGTTTTATTATTGTTCATGTACATGTGCTACTGCTGTTTCCTTGTGACTCCCTTGATTTTCTTCTTCTTAGCCTAATGTGGGGTGTTTAAATTGGGATTCTCACTGAGGTGAGGATTTCAATTTGGACGTCACACATCAGATTAAGTTTTAGAAAATCCTGGGACGTCACAGGTGGTATCAGATCATGAACAATAGCAAAGCCTGACATTTGCTCATTATGCAACTTGAAACTAAATAACCTTAAACTTAAAACAAATCTTTACGGTTAGATTAGTCATCTTTAGAATCTAGATCTGACCTAGCTTCTAGGTTAGCACCTAGATGTCTGAGAACTAGGTCTAGACTGGTTCTTGTCGCATAGGAAGTCCTTAGATGACGTTCTTTCCTTGTAGTGTGGCGGTATGGTACGTTGCACTATTTGGAAATGACATACATCAAGGGAAGAGAAATCCTAGGCATATGGTGCTTGTTGTCTAGGGTAGCTACACTAGTCCACACCATGTTCTCACCCTTTTTACTAGTTTGCATGACATTGTACTCTCTACTATGTGTGGGATACTCATTTTTAGGATTTGGTTTTTGATTCCAAATGGATCGAACCTCAATAGTTTTCTCTAACGCTTGTTTTATTGGAGAAAAACTATATAATATTTTATTATGTATATGTATTACAAAAATGTGTCCCCACACATGTACGAGTAGAAGGTGGTCATGCAACCTAAGTGAAAGTGTATGACATCAGTCTAGAAGAGAGAGTAGTTCTAGATTAGATGTCTAGAGCCTTGTTAGGATGTATGATAGATGGAATAGATGAAATAAGTTATGATGATATAATGCAAGTCTTATATAGGTGGTATAAGATGGTTATGATGATTCATGTTTGTCTTTGAGGACATGAGTTTAGATTTGAGGTTTGATGATGCAAGTATGCATTCTTTTATGAGATAAGATATGATAAGTTAAGACAAGGTTGTGAGTCAGCATGAGCCTCGAGCTCTTTTAGAAAGGAGGACCTCTAGTGTTAGGACCAGTTTCAGGGTTAACTCCAGAGAGAGTGAGACCCATTGGGAGTAGGCTAGAGAACCTAAACTCCAAGATATGAGAATTCTGAGATATGTGACACGATATGTCCTAAACTAGAATACTCCTAAGTGATTGAGTTGAGTCACTTTATGCCTGATTCATATAGTCTTGTTGAACCCTAGATGTCCTTGGTAGGACTAAACCCTAGAGATAGAGAGAGGCTAGTTATATATGTGCACATGTGAACATGAATATGAGTGCCTGCCATCTGGGTGAGGGAGAGAGCCCAAGACCCTGGAGGAGGTAGCTATCTTAGTTTCTGTGAAGCCTCAAGCTCGGGTTGGTGGTTTCCCACGTAGGACTCTAGTGGTGTATATATAAGAGAGTTTTGTGTAAGCATGTCTCATGGGTAGAGATCTATGACGAGAATATCATATCGTGTTTTGGTTTGTGCTTATGTGGCTTGAGCTTATAAGGCTTTTGCTAGTGCCAATGAGGTAGACCCAGAAACCCTAAACCAAGGAGGGAGGATAAAGTATATGCATATGAGATGCTCATAGAGTTGAGTTAGCTTAGAGAGACTGAGAATGACACTACCCTTGTGGTGTGGGTTAGTAGAACCTCTTTTGGCCTAGGTAAAGTTTTGATATATGTTTGATAAGCCACTCACCTAAGTTTGTTTAGCACAACCATGATAAAATATATGTGAGGATGTGATCTAATCTTGAGATATGATATATTGACATGATATGATGAAATATCTAGATTTGGTTTAATGACATCAAAGTAGAAATGGTTAACCATGTACATGAACAATGATGATAATGTGATATTGTTGGTTAATCTTGTGATGAAATCACTACTAAATGTTGTAATTTATTATGAGTAATGAAATAAGATCATATGAATGGAACATGTTACATGAGGTGTTAATGTTAGTGCTTAATAAAAATGAAAAATATAGTTTGATACTTAGCACAACATAATGATTATGACACCTTGATATAATCTAGATGGATACAGTGGGTTAAGTATAGTTAATACCCTCCTAAAAGGCATATGTTAATGTTGAACATGTTCTAACAATTAGCTCAATAAAATGTTGATGACACCTTGATGTATGGGTTAACTTTAGTTAACTCCTTTAAAACTTGTTAATATGATGTGGGAACCCTAATGCGTGGGTAAAGAGGAAGATGCAACCCTAATATATGAGATATGTAATGACATAACCTAAGTTTCTAAACCTTGAATGGAGTGTTTGTGCACCAAGATGGTTGTAAAACCCCCCTAATAGTGCTTTGGATACATGGTTCTAGGTAACTTTTACAGATATGTTATACATAGAAGAGTGTCTACATGTGGATGAAGACATGGTAGTTTTCCTTGGAGGATGAGTATGGTTGACTTTCGAGGACAAAAGTTCTTTTAAGATGTATATGATGTGACAAAGTGGTTTCTTACTTAATTATGAGGACGGAATTTCTTTTAAGGTGTGTAGAATGTGATGGAGTGGACTTTTGGAATCCTTAAATGTCAAGGACATAAGGGAATTAATGTGTTTAGTTTATATATTGGAAGTTACAAGCATTTTGATAAAGTCAGATTGTGGATTGATGTTGATATCATGATTAAGATCCATAAGTTTATTCCTATTTAAGGAGTTTAATCGATTGGTCATATAGTTGAGTTTTAGCACCAAAGTTGGATGTGAGATATCGTGGATGATGATTAACTTTTTTATGTATTTTGGACCCATGTTCATAATTATAAGCTTGGGCTTTGTTAAAATGCTATGTCACGCTCATGTGTTAATTGTGTACTGCATGGAGAAGTTTTGAACTGGTTAGTCTCGATCTAGTAGGCAAAGCCTTGACATGGAGATGCCACATATCTATATCTTGCAATCCTTGGATGAGAATGATCATATGGATGTAATAGACACCTTTCTTGGAATGACGTTGAGATCATGGACCAACCACGTACACTTGTCTAGGTAGCCACGATCACCATTCCGTGGGGTGACTGGGGCAGGGACCAGGTGGTTCCTTGACTTGTCGAGAAATGCAATTCAAAGTCTTGTACAAGCATGAGACAACTGCATATTTTAGAAAGAGCCGACCTCCCCTCTCTAGCCTCTTCGTCACTAGCAGTAGTAGGCTCCTATGGAGATTTTCACCAGATTTGCGAGGAGGTGCCACAACCATGCACAGAGGAGCCGCTGAGAAGACGACGGCACCGTAGGCATTCCAACGAAGTGCCTAGTTGTAGCAGATTGTGTTGCCATGGTCTCCATCTATGAAGACAGGGAGAATAACCCCCCCCCCTTTTCACCATCACAATAGCAGCTGTGAATGGCGAGCCCCAACTCCAGCAGCTACCATACTTCTTTGAGTAGTCGGGATGGTTGGGGGAAAGTCCTTGAACCTATTGGTGGTGGTTTTGGTAGGCTAGCAACAAGGAAACGACTGAGACATCTCATCAGAGAGAAGACCATACGGTAGCGGTGGCCGGTACCGGGAGATGCTCGCAAGCGTCTGCGTGCTGGAGATTACGTGAGAAGGAGCCAGGCTGGTCCGCAGCCCCAGCGGTGGTGTGTGCCAGGTAACAACGCACACCGGCATCGTGTGTTGGGCATCCAGCATGAGAGGAAGAGAAGAAGAATCGGAAGGGAGGAGAAGGAGAGGTTGGAGCCCGCGGTGGTGCCTGAGAGCAGGCAGCAGTCTCATGCACCGGAGTCTCCCAGCGGCAGCAGCAAACTGAGGAGGAGAGGGATGCCTGTCCCTCATCGGTGCCCTATTCCTCGGCTGTGCCCAGACACTACATGAGAGCTGGAAACAAGAGAGTGACACCATAGTGGGAGAAAGACCGAAGATCTTAGTCGTGATGGATCCGTGAGAGGAGTCGTGAGGCAGCGACGCTGAGGACAGAGTCTCGCAGGGCTCACAAACACATCAGACGTGGGGAGGTTAGGGGAGACCAAGACTGGTTCAACCCAGTGAACCAGTTGGTCGCAAGACAGCCAACACATGGCACAACCCAAGTCAGGCAGGGCCGCACCCTGCTAGCGGCCATGTGGCAGCGCCTGATTGACCAATAAAAGGTAAAATCCCATTAATACCTAGATCTTTGAAAATGCATAGTAATTACTGTGTTTCTCAGAAAAATACAAATAAGGTATTGAAATTCTCAAAAAAATGTGTAGAATAATATGAAACCATCATATCAGTCTTTTTATGATTAAATCACAGTGATATGATGCAAGATGTATTATACTTGTTTCATAGTTAATAGTTATCAAATGATGATCTAAAATTATGAGAACACGTCAGTAAGTCTACATTCATGTTTATAGTGCATATGATGTCAAATATGATCATGTTGATGCATGAAAGAATATAATTTGATTAATATGGCTAATTACGACTAATAACACTAAAGATAATGTAATTAATGCATACATGCTCAATAAATGATGAAATTTATAGAACACTCTTATATCAAGAACTGGAATCCAATCTGGAACTTTGATATCAGTTAGAAGCATATAATTCATGTTATATGAAGATTGCCGTTAATACATGGGTTTTAACCCTAATTTGAATAATGTGTACAAACTAGGGTTAATATGTGCACATTAAGGATATGGAATATAATGCTAAGATAATGAATTATAATCTAGAAAATGACATTAGTATGATCATTCTAAGTCAAGAAATGCAAGTGATGATGCATACATCCTAATGAACGAAGCTAAACCTTAATGGACATAACTAGGGTTAATGATGATGAGAACCTGATGATAGTATATGATCTTGTCTTAATTAGGGTTTGACCTGGGATACATAGTTGACTCTTAGATATATGTGATGATTAAGTTTATGTCTTGATCAAGGTATGCCATTACCTTTTACTTGGTTTATTATACAATATGCTTGTGTTATATGTGTAGTAAAATACTTGGCATATGGTATTGGATGAAATGATTGTTCTTGTATGATATGTTGCATGATTTTCCATACTTATTACTATGAACACATGAAACATAATATATCTATTCCATTATATGAAAGAACCAACTCTATGGCAGTGTGCTTGGAAGTAACTGAACTCTTTGGTAGTGGTCACGTTGTACATATGGAAGCACCAACTCTTTGGTAGTGTACTTGGACCCAACTCTTTGGTAGTGGTCACATTGTACATATGATCCAACTCTTTGGTAGTGATCATAAAGGCCTTAATGCATTCAACTTTCAGGTAGTAAATGCATGGATGATATCATGGAAATTATGCTTAAAATATGTGTTCTCTTTTGTTAATGAACATCTTTGTGCAAGTATACACTTTTCTTATATTCTTCTATTACCACCAAGTATTAGTTTTATCTTATTGCCAAGATATGATGAGAGGTATATAAAAGACACGTAGGCATACTCTCTACAATATTCCTGAATATTGTGCTGATGTGTACCACATGTAATCTTTTGTTTAGGTTGTGGTTATGCTCTTGATCCAGGATAGTTGAGAGTTGTGTGCTGAGCTGATGTATAGGTGGACCTGTTGTCTTAAGATCTTGTTGTTTAGTTGTAGTACATATATATGTTAGAAGTTTTCTGTTCAATATGTAATATCCAATGTTGTAATAATTCATGTTGTAATTATATGTTGAATGGTGAACATATGTGTGTATGGTTTTATTATTGTTCATGTACATGCGCTACTGTTGTTTCCTTTTGACTCCCTTGATTTTCTTCTACTTAGCCTAATGTGGGGTGTTTAAATTGGGATTCTCACTGAGGTGAGGGTTTCAATTTGGACGTCACACATCAGATTATGTTTTAGAAAATTCGGGGATGTCACAGTCACGGTGTAAGCCTCGGTCGCGGTCAATCTTGAAATCTCCTCCTCAGTTCGGATCGCGGTCGAGGTGGATACCTGAGTCACGGTCCTGCTCACCTCCATCGTGGTCTTCCCAACCACAGTTGCGGTTGAGATGTATGGAAGCCTAGCTGCTGCAAAAACTATGTGTTGGGGAGAAATCTTGGAAAATAAATGTCTTTTCAGGTTCAGTTCCTGCAAGTCCCAAAATTGGCTAGTTTGAGAAACTTTATCTATGAAAAGACATAGACTACTGAAACATAAGAAACGTGGGATATTTTGGGCATAATAAGGTTATAGAGACACAAAACCATATATAAATGCTAAGTATAAATACATAAATTTGGTTGTTATCAACCACCCCAAGTTTAAACCTTTGCTTGTCCTCAAGAAAGAATGTTCTCGAAGAACAAGAAGACAACATCCAAATTAAACTTGGCGATGAATGCTAAGGATAAGAAAAATAGTTTAAAACATCAATTCTCTTAACCTATGTTGTTTCAAAGCAAACCCCCACCAATCGAGTACAATCCTGCTAAAGTAGGATCAAAGAGCATCCAGGCATGATTAAGCAAATTTACTGCAACCTGTTGATACTCATGAGGGTTTAAATCATATTTATTAAACACAAAAGAATTGCCATATAGGTGATCACGTGAGTGATGTGCAATGAGCCATCATCATGTATCCATGTAGATCAATCTAGGACAACACGCCTCAAACTTACTCAGGTCCTAAGAAGCAAGAAAAGAAAAAAGACTCTAATGAATTCTGAGGATTCTGATCTGCGTCAGGGTGGTCCATGTAACGAGCCACAATCCCTACAGTTCGAGCCAGTTGGCCCAGAGTAGTGAGACAAACTCATCGTATTGTGCTTGAACCAACCCTGCTACTGGGATGATCTCATAGGTCTCCTAGGGGTTCCTAATGACTCTCTAATGAGCCTTAGGGTGGCACTACCAGGCACGACATACCCGCATTCATGAGAGCAGTCATACACCGGTTGGGTACCATCCTCAACTCTCCTAAAAGAGAAAACAACGCTCATTTATTTGCACTTAGGCAGCAGCTGGCTGGGGGGAGGTGGCTTCTAGACACTGCAAAGCGGCGCCCCACTCCCCCTCGACCTCTTATCACTCGACATCGATAGGATTTCTTGTCGGAGAGGTGTTTTTGTTTCTCACCTCTGGTTTCCAAGCGTCGATAGTGGAGACGTTTTTCTCTAGCCTTTCGGGTCTTGATCTTGGGTGTCTTAGATGCTTCTCGACTCCTATGACGCGTTCTGGTTGCTAAGCTTGCTTGGTGGCCAGTGTGTGGTGCCTCTAGAGCAGTGATCTTCTTCTATCCTATTGTTGAATCCTGCTACGATGAGTTTTCTACCCCCTTTTCTCCTTTACTTTCTCTTTGAGATTTGTTTTTTTATCTTGTTTTGTCTTTCTCACCGTTAATCGACATTTCTTTCTGACCGTTAATCAGAGATTCTTTCTCTCCTCATAGTAGGTTACATTTTCTCAGTTAATTTTTTTGCGTAGTTGTATGGCAGCAAGTGTAGAGGTGACTTCCTTTTAAAACACCAGTTTGGTGCAGTTACTATACCAAAGATACACACTCAAGTTGAAGGTATCCTTCATGGAAAGCTGCATTAGACAGTGAAATATAAGAGGGATTTATGCATCATTGTTCTTATAAATCTCCGATATGAGATTTTGTGGTAGTATGTATCTATTCTTGATCATTGTGTGGTCTGTAAGTTTGTCTTCCTCTTCATGTAGATGTCGTATGGCTACTCCGTAATAAAATTAGTCTGTTTATCAAAAAAACAAATAAATAAAATATAGGCCTGGGTGAGAACTCTTTTGATGCTTTTAGGATTTTTGTGGACGGTCAAGCCTCATTTGTACATTTTTAACTTTTCATCTTTTTGACTCAATCTAAGGTGAGAGGGCACACAGACCATCAATGAAAGCACTTCAACTTGACTATTTCTCAAAACTCATCATTATCCTCTTAATACATGTGTGAAAAGATAGCAATTATGATTCAAGGGTCCTTTGAATAGAGGCAAGGTTGTGAAACTGTAGCTGGGAGTCTTTGATCATGCTTTAGCTCTTTCCAGTGGTCATTTACCTTGGATTTTTCATTCACAACATAGATCAAGGGAATAAAGCTTTAAGCTATGAAAAAGGCACATAACCTTAGATTCATTACCAAATTTAAGGAAAGAGTCAATGAGAAAGTCAAGAAAAAGATCAAGCAATTTAAAATGAAAATTTTTCATTTAGGCATAATGTCAAGCATTCATCTATTCTATTAGATTCACACCACATAGCCATAATTACAAAGATAAAAATTATGAAAGTGAGTTACACCTAAATATAGTAAGTAAACATCCATGCATGAAGAATGAAGAGGTAGAAGGGAGAATAACCCTACCAACCCAAGCTTAAAACTTTGCTCGTCCTCAAGCAAGACCTAAGCTTAGGATAGTAGGGTGGGAATGCATGGAAGTTAGGGTGGGCAATGTTATTAATGTCCTAAAATGATGCATGTATGCAAGGAAACATTTAAGCAGCTAGATAAGAAAACACAAGAATTTATTTTGAGAAAACAAAAAGAAAAGAAAGGGGTAAGAGAAAGGGGGGGTTGCCCCACGATATCGACACTGGGATCCCAAATCGTATGTATTGGGACCAGTGTCACCTGTGTCTTTCTTATGGGTCCGCCATGTATGAGAATAAGGGGCAGAGATATGGGCCCTTCTGAGTTTGAAGTAGAGGAATAGAATATGGTGACTCAGTGAACTCATCCTTGTGCTAGAATTGTCTTGAACTGCACTGAGATGAATTCTTCGACAAATCATCCTCAAGGGACCATTCAATGTACGAATATGAATGGGAAGGCCCTAGGATGTCGACACATGGTGAGATGGAGAGGAGAGGATGAAAGTTTTCTAGAGGACTCCTCTCTTCATTCTTCACCTTTGAATATGAGGTTGGATGCTCAGACAAATTTTTATATACAGTCTGAGTCATCCAATCATTTTCTAACACGAAGTATCCCCAGTTGAATTTCTTTGCAGTTCTACCACCCCAAGCTTATCTCCTTCTATGGGGTATGGAGTATCTTCATGCTCAGCAGCCATGTTGTCATGGATTGTCCATCCTGCTCCTTCGATGTCCACCAAGCCTTGTAAAAGGATGGTGGTAAATGACGGCTCATGCTGCTCCAACTCATTTTTGTCAGTATACTCACTGCTCCAATTTGAACAGATTTTGTCGTACTCCTCCTCGAACAAGTTATTCCATACCATAGTAGGTGTGTGGGTGGTGTCTAAGTGACAAGTCTAAATGTGAGAGTCATCACCTTGGTCTGGATCAATTTTAGATTTAGGTTCTTCAAACTGACCCCCCTATTGTGAGGTTGTCTGACGTTCCAGGTGAGGATAGGAGTCATCATCATCATCATCTAACCATTCATACGTGCTAGTAGTATCTTCCATTGGTCGATTAGTTGAATCATATGGATAAAATGAAGAGTTCCCCCAGATTGGCAGTTCTTCACAAAAAAATCCCGGTGAACCCAGTTGATGGTCTGAATAGGATGGTAGGACAAGATCCACTTCAGGCCCAATATGATGGTATTTATGACTGATGCCTTCAAGATTGTGATGTGGTGTTTGTATTCGCATGGCAACTAAATTGATGAGTTATTGAAGTGTCATGCCCTGTTCAACATCCTTATCATGAAGTTGTTGTAGTTGAGTAGCAATACTTTCAAGATCCGTCAATTCCTCCATGCACCTCTATTGGGAACCCGTGGTATCAAACTGATGCACTTGGACGAATCCTTGTTCAATAGTTTGAAGTAAACTTCGACTACGGTCTGCGATCTCAGTGGCTACTTGGAGCTGATGATCCTGCCTTTCTAGTAGTTGTTGGAGTGGATTGACATTTTCTTGGAGATGAGGGGTTAAGTAAGTGAGTGTGTTGACACTTTCTTTGACCAACTCCACTGCCTAAATCAGTTCTTGATCCCTCACCAATGCAAAAGTTGGGGGCTGATCCACCATCTCCACTGTTGAAATTTTGACATATGACGATGGTGGAGGCGAGTATAGCTCAACTAGTTGTAGAGCGTAGCTTTTGATTATTTGACAGTAGTCATAACTGTGGAAAAATTTGGGAGGACATGTGGAAAATATGACCTTCCTTGCTGTAACAAGGTCCATGGTTGAAAAAGTATGAGAAAAGGAAATGAAAACTATTTAGTATATATGAGCAAGTATGTGTAAAACAAAAGAAGAACTATGCATATATACACATGCTTATAGGTGACAACAAAATCTTTTAGGCATGTAAACGTGGAAAACCATGTCCCCGAAAATGGCGCCAAAAAGTTGATCGGCCCAGAACGCGCATCTGGAAGGAATCAAACTTTAAATTTATAACTTGAAACCTTCCAGGACCCCTGCAACTTTGTTACGCGGTCTAACACAGGGACGGGGGGACGTTTAGGATGCTTGAGATCTCACCCTTAAGTCAGATAAGACAAGATGATAGTTGAGGAAAGTATGGAATAGAACTAGTCTAGCGGGTTTTCATGAAATAAAACAAAGAAAAGAAAAGAAAACAGAGTCTGTAGGATTCTACTAATCAGTGAGAAGGAGTTCATGGCTATGTACCCACAAGTTGGGAAATCTATGCACTCGTTCTCATGCATAGACAACCCTCGAACACCTCACCAAGAAACCTACATCCAAACATAGCATGTACTGTGGTATCTATTCATGTGGGGTCATCCCACTCGCTTTCGTGTAGTGTGGTTAAAATCCATCAATGATATGAAACCACTCTTGAGGATGAAAAACCAACAGCCCAGAATATTCTAGATACCCTCTCAGGTCTAGAATCTTCTGGGATGTTAGGAATAGATGACCTTGAACCATCCTCCATTCATATTCTGATCTAAACTATCTTCTCTTGTCTATTTCTACAACAAATCTCTCGATATAGGCAGGAATAGCAGTTCAAGCAAGAGAGAGATCAACCAAACTAGCAATCATAACCAGAAAGAGAAGATAGAACATAAAACATACTAGATCTAAATTAAAACTACTTACTTAAGGTAAAAGTACATAAACATGCCCAAAATGGGCTACATAGACAAAAAGGAGCTCAACTAGCCATGGACAAGCATAGTTGGCACCGAACAAAGATGGAAGAACATCATTTGTACAAAAACAAAGGAGAACAGTAGAAGAAAGAAGAAGAAGAAGAAGAAGAAGAGATTTAGCCTATGGAGGAGAGGTGGATCTCACTCCCTAGCCTCCGTATAGGCCAGATCTCGCCTTTTGGGTCGTCCTCCTTGATCTTCTGGACTCCTTAGCCTCCTTTCTCTCTAAATCTTCCCTAAACAGCAGCTCAGTGGATGTGTGGAGGTGGAAAATGGTTGGAAATGGTGGGAAATGGGTGAACGGTGGTGGAAGCATGATGGTGGTTGGAATCTCACTGGAGAGGTGGGCGTAGGATGACTTCTCAGGCCTTTCCAGGTCCTTTGAACTCTCCCATGGGGCTTTGGGAAACAAGACGGGTTGGAACCATGAGGTGGAAACTCTCCAAATTGGAACCTGGGACTCTCCATTGGGCAACCGTGCTTCTGGTTGCCAGGGGTAGGTATTTATAGGTGAAGGAAGGCTCGTGGTCACAGACGCATCGTGGTGGAGGTTAGACCTGCGGTCGCAGTGTAGGCCTTAGTCGAGGTTAGATCCATGGTCGCAGTGTAGGCCTCGGTCGAGGTTAGATCCACAGTCACGGTGTGAGCCTCAGTCGTGGTCTACCCTTGCAATTGGTGGTGTTGGGTGACTTGGTTGAGGGGTGTTTCCTCCACGGTCGAGGTCTGGCTGGCCATGGTCGCTGTCTACCCCTACAATTGCTATATTGGGTGACTTGGTCGAGGGGCATTTCCCCCGCGGTCACAGTCTGGCTGGCCATGGTCTCGGTCTGGTTGTTGACTGCGGTTAAGGTTGACTCCACGATCGTGGCCCAACCCGCGATTGTGATGTAAGCCTCGGTCACAGTCAATATTGAAATCACCTCCTCAGTTCAGATCGCAGTCGAGGTGGATACCTTGATCACGATCCTTCTCACCTCGACCGCAGTCTTCCCCACCACGATTGCGGTTGAGATGTATGGAAGCCTAGCTGCTGCAAAAACCATGTGTTGGGGAGAAATCTTGGAGAACAGATGTCTTTTCAGTTTTGATGCCTGCAAGTCCCAAAATTGTCTAGTTTGAGAAACTTTATCTATGAAAAGACATAGATTACTAAAAGATAAGAAACATGGGATATTTTGGGCATATTAAGGTTATAGCAACACAAAACCATAGATAAATGCTTAGCATAAATACATAAATTTGGGTGTTATCAATGCCCAGAGTGGGTTGTGTGGCGGTTCTGCAAAAGCAATAGGAAGAAGAACAGTGAGGAATCAGGGTGCTCGAGGCCACGAGAGAGTATAGGAGCAATAGGATTTTTTGTGGATTAGAGATTCTGATCTCGATGGGCCCTTTTTATAGGGTCAGGAGGTAGGTTTAGGGATAGAGGGTTTGGGCAGCAACAATGGATACCGAAAAGAGAGGGAGAAGTAAGAAACTCATTTTGGCAGTGCAAAGGTGCACTAGAGCTAGTTAAACTAGGGTTTGTTGAGTTCCAAATCGTGAGTCTGGGATTTTGGCTCATTTAGTTTTTCAAATTGTGATCATAGGCGGGAGAACGGCCATTAAGGCCGTACTACCTACTCCCCACAATCAGCAGGAGGTAGGAGATGACCACTAGGCCGTAGGATCAGGCTTGGATATGTGAAAGGCATATCCAAGGGCCCTAACTCACCCCCTACACATCCCACGAAATGCTAACTTGGAAAAGGCCCAAATAAGAGGCAAATAAATGGATTTTCAATACATTATCTTCAAAAATTCATAGACAGTTGTAGGAATGTCCAAATGACATGAAATTTGGACTAGGTTCATAAAAATGTTGATAATATGTAGAAAAAGTTTGAAAACCAAAAGATGAAGTTTGATTGACCAATTTGCTTCTTTGGACAGTTTGAGGAATTAATCAATTTTAAGGTGTTATAATGTCTATAAAGTTCACATTGATCACCATATTTCAAATTTGAGTCTCAACATTGATTAGGAAGCCAAGAATAATGATTTGGGACCATGAGTGAGTATGATGAGGTCAAAAGAGTAATTACTTCATTATAATGATAAAATCCATTTTTTCACACTTCCCTAGAGAGAACACCTGCTGAAAAAAAGCCCCAAAACCTGTAACCTAGTTAAAACAGCTCCCCAAGGAGATCCATTATGAATTTTCTTACACACTGAAGGAAGAAATATAGTCATAGTAAACTCTATCTTATCTAAGGAGTGGAAAGGTCAAATTCAAAATGAACTGATGTTTAGAAGGAAAGCAATTGGGTAATTTGTGAATAGATTTGAGGGTTTAAACCTTGTTGACTGCATGCACATGATCCAATGGAAGAAACTGTTAAGCCTCTATCCCAATGACATTGAAGGTCAAAGAAAAATCTATGAGAGGTTCTCAAGAAAGAGTTTATCAAGTTGTGTGATGCATGAATTATATATGCCATAAACGATAGAGAATGGATAATTCATGTCCATCGATACCCAAAAATGGGGGCAGACTGTGGTGAATCAAGAAAATAGTGATTAAAACACAACTAGGATTGTAACTAAGTGGAGGATGTGCATCAACTACAAGAAGCTCAACTCGGATACCATGAAATACCACTTCCCCCTTCACTTTGTCAAACAAGTGCTCTAAGTGTCTATCACACTACTTTTTTAATCTTGTAGACATTCAAGATTCCATTAGGTACTTCTCCATTGTGTTCATCAAGAAAATATGACATTTACATCCTTTTTGTTTACTTATTCTTTTAGAAGCATTTCATTCAGATTTTTCTTTTGCACCTATGACTTTTGAAAAAGTGTATGAATTCTATCTTTATTGGTTTTTTCAAAGATGTTATGGAGGTCTACATGAATGACTTCTCCATGTAAAGAACATCCTTTTTCAAATGCCTAAGAAACTTATCATTGGTACTAAAGAGATGTTAAGAAATACACCTCATTTTCATCTACAAGAAGTGTAATTTAATGTATAGGAAGGAATTACTCTAGGGAATAAAGTCACAAGATAGAAAAATAGGTTGATCTGAACAAAGTCGAAGCAATATCCAAAATTTATTACCTAAGTCCATGACGAGGGTAACAAGCTTTTCACTTCTTTAATGACTTCTCAAAAATTTCCAAGACATTGTCTAGTTTATGTCATAGAATCATTTATACTCAAATCCAACATCCAAATGACTAGAAATTCAATGGCTAGAGGACCCAAGCGTCCATTCCTAGGATGGAAATAGCAAAGTGGTAATGTAGAAGCATATAATCATAGCATACATGGAGAAATAACAAGACAAAGGAGCAAAAATAATATCAACATTCAAATGATATTATTAAGAAACATTCCTTATTACATGATTTCAATTACTTATTGAAGAGTACAATTAAATAAGTCATCTCATTTCCATTAGCTAGGATCTTATAAAAAATACACTTAAAAACCTCCCACCAACATGAAACTCTTAATATATCTTTAAACTTAAAATATATGTGAAACAAGTAGGTTAACACACAAGGTGTTGAGAATAGAAATATAAATGTATATGTATGTTTTTCACGATTGAAAAGATTTGCCTAAGAAAACAAACAAGAATAAATAAGTAAAGTATTCAACAAAAGGAGAACCCATGTTTTAGTCCATTTTACTCAAATTGTACTAACAACATGTTATATAGTAAGCCTTAGACTAGTTTCTCATTGGAAGGGTCTGTGAGTGTGCTTAAATCTCAATGTCATTAGCTAACCCTATATATCGAAACTATCATCTATATCTTAAAAAATCAAGTAGGATGCATGGCCTTGTGTCCTTACCTTGACAATACACGTAGGCGCACAAGGTTTATATAATGGACTTCTATATTATATGTTCAAGTTATAAAATCTTCAAAACAAAGCATTGAGTAAAATACAACAATACTACATGGAAAAATGTGCAAGTAACAAGCATACATACATATCAAGTTGCAAATAGGAAAGCCATAATCATATTTTTTAAGCACATCCTTAATTTAAAGATCCATAATTACTAATCCTTGTTCATCTTTCAACAATCCATACCTAATTAAGAACAACATTACATGCATGATTTAGATTCTCATCATTAAACCCAACTAGCTCCATTTTAGGGTTTAGGTCAAGTTAGGTTCAAATTTTCTTTTTAGTGTATTTGATGACCTTTTACTGAATTAGGGACCATCATAAAGGTGTGTTTCTGTTGGTATGTATGCCTAGAGAGACAATCATATGATGATTGGAATGTGGCAATGAATACCGGATTTGATAAATAATAAAGGTAATTCCATCTATTATGTTTGTGTTAGTCATGAGATGGTGACATATACATAATGTATGTCTAAATAATGATGTTACTCAATGACATATGTCTTCAGGTTGAGGACCTGAATGATGAGTTCATATGTATGATAAGACTACATACATTCTTATTATGTCCCTAGTTGGATATTACTATGGAAGAAAAATAGACAATAGTAATACATAAGACTAAATTGTATGTTGACTGATAACAAAGTCTAATTAGTCATGATATGTGATATCAAGTCAAGCACACAGGTGCATGTTAGAGAATAGCGTATTGTATATACCCATCATGAGGGTGATACATGAAGACCATGTAATGATAGCCAGAATCATCTCTCATAGTGATAGTGGTGATTCTAGTTCTTAGACCTAAAGTCAATACATTTGTCACATGTTTTTGATTTGCTTTGATACCATCCAACGTGATCTTGATTAAGGGTTTCCATAACTGTGATGATTGGGTGCAGTATGACTATTGGGGATTGAATGTGAATGATGTAGATGGGATTTGTCCCTCCTATACAATATTGATATACAAGGCCACTTGATAAGTGAGACTAAGAAATGTACAACAATACTCATGTGATTCAATATGTGATATGTGAATTCATATGCATCTCAGATAGTCTACTCTAGTTCAATGAACATGGATTGAATATTGAGAGGATGACGATTCCATGCCTTAAGTTCAATCCAAATATCATAGACAAAGGAACTATACGATCATCGTAACACTAATCACATATTGTAGGTTGAAGTTGTTCTCCAACTTTCTGAATTACTTGGGTAGAAATGATGTGTGACTAGGCACACACTTTGCTTGTCACGTCATAATTGGTTATGGACATTCACTGCCAACATAATTTTAGACCTATAGGGTCACACACATAGGTTACCCTTGGGTTAAAGGAGTATATTCAAGAATGATGTTTAGATTGAATACTAAAGGTGTTTAGATATTCAATTAAACAACATATCAACTGATTGTACTCATAATCATCAAGTTCAAGTGTTGAACTGACTGATTCGAGTGTCAAGTTGATTGAAAATTGAATTGGCCAATTTTTGCATGAGTTAAGAAACCAATCGATCAGCTCATTGGGTGAACTGATTGGCTTAGGTTGGTGAGACAACCGGTTCACCTAGTGAATCAATCGGCTCAATCAAGCCAACCGAAGCTTCTGGTGACTTTCCAAAATCATGAGAAAAGTTGATTGTTTCACTTTGTTTAATTTGATTGTTACAAGGATTAATGTTGAACATTAATTGGGAATGAATTGTAAATTCAATTGTGATTGAGAAACACTATGAAACGATCAACTCACTTGGTGAACCGTTCAACTGACTATGTCAGCTGATTGATTCACCAGTGAAATGATCGGTTCACTTGTCTCATGCTGTGAAATTTATGAAAATTTTGAACCATTCTACTCCCACACACACTGAGAACCCTAAACCTAGCCTCTACTATACATAGAGGGCTGCTGGGGGCTTCCCAACACACACAATTGAGAATCAGTTACTCTGACAATTGTTTTCCTCTCTGGTTGTAGTAACCAATAGAGAGTCTGAGCAATTCCTACCTATTATAGGGAGGGACAATAAGAGAGAGAACAATTGAGAACAATTGTATAAGAGCAAGTTGGTGACTAGCACACTGAGAGAAGGGAAAAAACTCCTTCCCTTTGGCTCTGGTAGAGCAATGTGGAGTTACAGGTGGTTCATGTGGTCTTCTCTAGAGGTGGGAAACTTCTACCTCTACGAGAACTCCATCAACCACCGAGTGTGATGGCCAGATCTAGAGACTGATGGATACAACCATTCGTGTGATGTTGATATTGAAGGAGAGTGTTGATGCTTGAAGATGAAGAAGCATTATCCTATTGTAAGGGTAATGTCACTAGAATTGCTCTAGGATAGGGTATAACCTTCCAAACTTTCCTTCCTAGATATATTGTTGTTGACGCGATCTTGCTATTTTGGGAAACATGCATCTAATTTTTTTGTTTCGACTGTCTATGTATGCGCTCGATTTCCCTACAGTGGTATCGTAGCTACATCAATTTATGGTGTATCTGGATTTCAATCAATATGATAATATTTAGTTTTCATTCTTTTTTATGAATAAGATGTGAATATTAAAATGATTAATGTGTATATCCGATTAAATTCCACATACGACTCCACAAAATAATATATATATACATATATATGATATGATATATATGCAATTTACATGTGTCACCCTAAAATTGGTTTTGACGGTGGATGTTTAGCATGGTTATGGCAAATTACCCTAGATGTGTGTGTGCTTGGTTGTGGTTATTTATTCCTATTATTACTCGGTCAATGTATCGATCCTCTCTCTTCCTTCTAAATGTAAATTAATTCTATTCTTCCTATTTACCCTCAAATGTAACTCTAGGTTTCCTTTTAACAATGTAATAAGAAATAGGATTGTTTTAAGTTATGTTTCAACATGAGTTGATGATATACACAAAGGCAAAATGACTTGCTCATTAGACGACCCGATCTATTGGAGGATCGAGAGGCCAGACGATAGGAGGATGAACTGAACGACTAGTGGCCCAACCGATTGGCTGGAGGTATACATACACTGCTTGAACCTGAGAACTAGGCGATCAGTTAAGAAGACCAAGAGAGCAACCAAGAGGTGAGCCAACCGTTTAAAGAGTTGAACTGACCAAACCATATTGATTTCAGCATAGATCTTTATCAATAATAGGTTTCATATGATGTGGACCTTATGTGGTAGTAATTCCCTATGTCTCCAAGGAATTATAATAGAATGACTATAACCATCACTAGTGTGTTTTAATTGTTACATGATCTGGTTTGTGGTTATAGCATGTGTATGATACATACTATAAGTATGTGGTGATTGGATATGTATATGTATTTATATATAAATCCCTCAAAAGTGCGGTGCGATGTCTATCTCATGGAAGAGTGATGGTAGGTGTGACAACCCACAACTACATGAGATAGATAACTCAAAAAAACTTGGAACTAATACTAAACATCCAGGATTACCAGAAAACATTATAAATTAAAACTAATTCTATATAGACACAAAAGTAGAAACGTTTTATATTTGAGTCCACATGAATCCACTTATATTACATATCATGCCATAAAAGATACATATCATTGATCACTTGGAAAACTTGCTACAACATGTTACATATGATAAGATGTTCGTATATACAACCATATATGTACAACCATGGCCTACTATGAAAAACTTGTGTCGAATTACAATGTCTACAAAACACCCCCAAGGACGTGAGAGTACAGGGACGACAAATAGGACTATACTATAAAACACTAGAAGCATTTCCAACCTTTAACAACTACTTCTCTTCTTGTTGCTGAGCCTCAACTACACAATCTCTACCTCGTCATGCACAACCATCTAAAAGATATTGAAACCCATGGGGTTAGACCAACATCCTAGTGAGAGATATAACTCTCTACCAACATCTATTATTAAAAAAAATAAGGTAAAGAAGGTAGATAACATTACTATCAGGTTGAGAAGATTTAGCTAAATGATATGAGTACATCAATTAACATAGATTAAGCAATTCAGACATCTACAACTAAGAAATACAACATCTTATACTTTTAAAAGAAACATGAAAAACACGTACAAAAATTGATTTCTCTTACCACATTATAAATCAACTAAGAAATACAAAAGATAAGGAAAATGGACATCCAATATGAGTTGTGTTTAAACCTAAGAAAAATATACTACATGATTGTGTTACGTCTTTTATTTTTCCCAGAGGAGATGAGGTATACCACTCATGCTCCAATTGACCACTGCTAAGTCAAAATAAGTACCATACTAGATCTAGGAGGAGTCAGAATCCTACGATCTCCCACACCCTCAATCATTCTAAGTCCACCAATGTGACATATATAGTCCAACTGCAAAATGGCCTAGCCCGCCTTGGTAAATAGGCACAACACTAGTGAAAAGTGTGTTATGGCCGCTACCTCACTCCTGTCGAGGTATGATCATAGACATCCTCAAAACATATCATATATATGTATAATCAATCATATCACAAAGATACAACCTCAATCGTTCTCCTGTTAGGATATGAACTCATCCAATCTTGTGAAATGCATATATTCAACTATATACGACTCTGAACTTCCACTCAGGGAGAACTCGTTTCACCATCCAACAAGTAATGACACTGAAGATTGATCTATGGCGCATGACAACTACATGATTAGGTTTTCATTTTATTAGTTAAGCCAATTGGGTGTCTTTTATCATCAATCAAGTTACAACATACAAATCCTAAAAAAATACAAAAGATAAAGGTATGTTGCAAAATCAAAATATATAAAATGTATGAGGTAAGAATTTGTCACATCATCTCTTGATATCACTACCATACAAGGACATAAACATTATCACATCACTAGGGGATAACAATCCCTCAACTCATCACTAGAGGATATCTCCTAACATTATGCATGAAGCGTGTGCCACGTCATAAGACCCAAGTCACATAGTTCTTGTACATCATCATTATCTCATCATTCCTCATAAAGGATCACAATCATTACCATGTTTCATGTCTAATACACCATAGCAATAACTAGATATGATACACATTCCACCTGTAGGGTTAGGACTACACAAGTAGGAGAGAGAAAATATAATCACATGTTATTCATTCAACTAGGCTCAACAAGTACATCATGAAATTAAGAATTAGGGTTCGGGTTTCTCATATAGCCGATTAGGGTTTCCAGTGGAATACTAGTCATTCACCCTAGGCACATCATCTCCCACATTCTTGGAATGCATTAGGGTTAAGAATCATACATGTCATGATGAGTCAATCACTCCAAAAAACACTATGTATCAGCCATTTCTTACATATTCTGGTGTAGTGACCAAACAACCAAGTGCATGTTGTTGCTGACTCAAGAGAATATTGATTACTTGTTGTGGCCCAAACCAAACTCGAGGTGTAACGACCAACCCACTAGAACATGTGTTGCTATGACGTCCCTAGATTTTCTAAAACATAATATTGTACTGAGTAATCCTACATGTCTTTTTATATACATATCATTACTCAGCTTGGCAATAAGAAAAAACTAATACTTGGTAGTAACAACAAAAATATATAACAAAACCATAATTTAGTAAAGATGTTTATTAACGAAAGAGAACACATGTTTTAATCACATTTTCCATTATATATCCATGAATTGACTGTTGAAGGTTTTGATGCATTCTCTTGACTCTTAAGGAGCTCAAGATTAAGACTTTTGTGATGGACTACAAAAGAGTTAGATCATATGTACAATGTGACCAACTACCAAAGAGTTAAGTCACTTCCAAGCAATGTACTACCAAAGAGTTTAGTGCTTTCATATAATGGAACATATATATTATGTTTCATGTGTTCATAGTGATAAGTATGGAAAATCAAGAAAACTATCATACAATAACAAGAATTTCATCCAATATCATATGCCAAGTGTTTACTACACATATAATGCAAGCATACTATATAATAATCCAAGTAAGAGGTAATGGCGTACCTTCCAAAGAGATACTCTAGACCCCATTCCTAATCATATATATATTTGGTCAAACCCTAATAAAGATACAATCATATTCTATCATTATATTCTCTATTACCTTATATATCATCTTAACCCTAATTATGATTCATTAGGGTTTATCTTAGTCTTATGATATTCCCATCATTATTACGTGTATTACTCTACTTGTTATCTGGGATTGATGTTACTGATGTTGTATTCCAGATTATAATCAGTTGTATGAACATTAGTTTTGATATTATTGTTTGCATGTATTAACCCTAGATTATATACATTAATCCAATTAGGGTTTTCTCATCATTATAGGATCCTTAAACAGGTAACCTTATTTATATTCGTAATTATGATCCCATAATTAAATATTTTATTCCAATTACTGATATGATTTTACTCTGTAAATTTCATCATTTATTCCTCATGAACGTATTTATTGCAATTTAATTAGGGTTATTAGCCCTACATAGCTATATGAAGCATTTCCTATGCTTTCATGCTGAACATTATAATCACTAACCTTAAATGGGTTATAAACATGAATATAGATCTATTGACACTTTATCATAATTTTTTGCCATCATTTGATATTTATTATACATCAAATTAGTATAATACATCTTGCATGATATCATTGTTAATTAAGCATAAAAAGACTAATAGCATGGTCCCATGTTATTCTACTTATTTTTCTGAGCATTTTGGTACCTTATTTGTATTTTTTTGACATTGTCTGTATTTATTATGAAATATGCAAGATTTGGGATTTTATTACCTTTGCGTCAATCAGAAGTTGACATGTGGCCATCAAGGTCTAGACCTCATCTCCTGGATAGCATCATGGTTCAACATTGGCTCAGACATGTTTTGGATGGGTTGATTGGTCTGGTCAAATTGGTCATGTTTCTTTGCTTTGGACCTGGCTCAGGGTTCTCTCCCTTGTGTGAATCATGATCTTAGATCCTATGTAAGCCCCATGACCTCTATTCAACCACTGGCGTGAGATCTCCATCACAACGAGCAATCAACAGAGGCATAGGGATCTTCGTCATCTATTGAGGCCACACTCAACTTTGACGACTTAGGACATACTTCCATGGATACTTGATTTCTCGATCTTTTCTCTGAGTCCCACCATCCACAAGCTCGCCGCCCAGGCTGCTTCTTTGGCAGAGAAAAGGTGGAAAAATCACCTTAAGCCCCCCTTACACAAGATGAAAGGCATGGAATCAACTGAGGAGCCTCTAGGGACTCACCCACAGTCTCTGTTTGTGGTGGGAGACACCTACTCATAGCCTCCCGAAATAGCCTTCATCTCCAGCTAACATGCACCTCGTCAACCATGGAAACCACCATGGTAGCTCACAGAAACAAAGGGCCTGAACTCCCCTCAAATCGAGATGTGTTTTGTCTTATTTCTTTTCCTCTGAACTACCTGCTACCTTTCTATTCTAATCCTAGCCACCACCTGCTCCACGCATTGGAGAGACACAGGAAGATGAGCAGCTGGTTCTTCCTATTTGTACAATCACATATCTTTTTTAAGGGGTCCTCTCACTTGTCTAGCCGATCCTAGAGAAAATGTCCACTTCATTTCCTTTCTGGGTCCATGAATATGACGTGGGGTTGAGGGGATGATTAGAACGTCAGTTGCTCTACTACCTTGCTCTAACTGCAAGGTAGGTAGGGGACAACCATCTACCCGTCCAAAACAAGCCATCAAACAGTCTGTAGGATGCCATGATGTGAATATGTGGCTCCTAAGCCTGGTGAGCATGTGACACTGCCCAATATTAGAACTTAGTCTAAGACTATTAAGCTTAAGTCTATTGATCACCAATAATGCACACTATTTATGGAATTTCAAACCTTAATAACTTCTTTTATGATAATCCAATTACTTTGAGATTTTAACCATAGCTTTATCATACCTCAATGTTCAAGTCATTTAATTTTGGTGCCAAAAATAAACTATTTGACAATTCAATTAAATACTTCACAAAGGTATAAATTGAAAGATCTTAATCATGATATAAACATCATTTGACATCCAAACTTTGACAAAACACTTGGGGCTCTCAAAACAACTAAACTTGCATGAATTCACTTGTGTCATTGGACATTTAAGGATTCTAAAAGTCCACTTCATCACAGTTGCGACCGTAAAACATCACCAAGAAAGCCTTGACCTACTTCGAACAAAATACTTTGACTGGAACACAGGCCAAAGGGGTAGCAACTCCCAAAATAAGATCTCATGAAATGACTAACTCAACCATTAGGGTTAGGGTTTTGCCTTGCGACTACAACAACTATATACATGTAGCAACTGCAAGGCAACCCATCACAGACCATCGTTATGACCAAAACAACTGAATGAAGTGTTGTGACCTCAAGCTAAACCAAGATCAATATTTACCAACCTCAAAAGAAAAGAGCCACGATCAAAACAAATAGTAACCAACAAGAAACTAAACTTCATCATGGGGAAATCCTTGTAAAGATAATCATCAAAACCATAAAATGTACTTAAACAAGGTAATCATGGAAAATCATGATGATAGAAGGAAAAACATGTCTCAACCTCATATATCCAAGATCGCCAACATCACATTATGGATGAGACATACCATGTTGACAAACCAAACACCATTTTGCATGTAAGGAACATCAACAAACCATCACTTAGAAATTGGGTGCATGAAATTAGGGTTTAGGAGAAGGATCAATCTACATAAGAGTGCTATAAAATCTTAAACCCTAGATAATTATAACAGCATATAGCATCTTGGCATAAAATTTTAGATATAGAACAATAGCATGCAATAAATTAATAGTGTAATAGTACAAGAGGGAAAGTTATATAACCCGCCTTAGGATGAAGAGCAAGCTTCAAAGCCACGATCTCTGAGAGAGAGATGAAGAACTCCAACATGGATCAATTCCACAGACACAAGGTCATCTCAAAAGAGAAGAACACTTCAAGCTCAAAGAGAAGCTCAAGATGAAGATAACTCAACCCTAGGCCGACCAAAGAAGAAGAAAGAAGAAAGAAGAAAGGAGGAAGTTTCATCTCACTTAGGTGCTACCATGGTCAAACCATAGTCTCTGACCATTGTGAAGAGAAGATCCTCAAGATAACCACCATGGTGATCCATAGTCTCATAGATAAGAGAAGAAGAAGGAAGTTAGGGTTACAAAGAAAAAAATGAGATCAAGGAGTAGAACCACTTACCATGAAGGAAGATCATCAATGATCACCGCTAGGAATATAATCAAGATCAAGATCACAAATGTGATGTCCCTCTCACAAAAACAAGATTAACTAATGCGGAAGCGAATTATTAGCAATAGAATTACTGAAAATCACTAAAAATTTAAAACTTTTTGTAAAGAAATCCACAAACGGTAAAACTCTATCATAAAGAACGAAAGTAAGTTATTTACATGCTGATTTATCAGTACATCTCTGTATCATCTCATCTTGAGAGTCATAACATTGACTGCCCAGTTAAACTATACATGAGCAGTATACAAAGTCTCGAGGCATCAAGCCAAAAATCTCAGATCTATATCGAACCATCTACTGACTCCTAGGACCTGAGAGTACAGAGATGACACATAGGAATCTTTCTATATACAAGACTTGACAGACAATTTCTCCACCTGAGGATCATTGCTGCCCCTGATGTTATTGTTGCTGTTGTTGCTACTCACCCACTAGAAGGTTTCTTCTTCCTTGGCGTCTACCTAAAAAGTTGAATCCTACGGGGGTGAGACAATTGAAAATTGTCCCAATGAGAGTTATAACTCTTCGCCAGAAGCATTGTTATTGCAATTAGAGGAATAATACTGAGCAGTAGAATTATAAATATCCAACAGTAGGTTATTCAATGAATAAACTAAGAAGAACAATATTCTCTATGCAATCATTTCAATTATAACTTGATTGAGTAACAATCCATTTAATCAGATATGAATATGAAGAACATGTATATTATTTATCTAATCCGTACATATTAAACAATGTATCATCAATCATTGTTTCTCATAGTTCAACCTAAGCAATTAAGCTACACAGCTGATTACGTATTACATACAAACTTATGCCCTGAGGAGATGAGGTATACCACTCATACTCCAACCGACCATTATGAAATCGCAATCGGTACCATACATAGGTCATCAGAAGAGCCATATTCCTATGACCTCATCATCCTCAATCAGTGTGAGGTACAACATGCAGGACATCTTGTGTCTCTACTAAGATAGCTTTCCACAGTATTCTGGCAACTTCGCTATTAGAGTTACAGTGGCATGTTGTATTCTCTTCGCAATCGAGGGATTTCTTGTTTATCTCACATCGATTCGAAATTAACAACATCATCGGGAGATTAGTGATACATCATCCTGGCATATACATATAATGAAGGATTGAGAGATTTGATGTTTATCTCACATCAATTCCTTCATTAGGACGTAAGGATATTCACGTCCATAACCCCCACATACTCAAAAGTATGCTCTCCAGGAGTTCCCTTAGGAAAACCTATTTCACCATCATCTAACTTCTGACGATGATGGATCTATGGTCAGGGCTCTACATGATATCATTATACTTGATTATTTAAGTACATTACAACATTCTTTTAGCATCATGCATGTTTTCATTAAAACAATTGCTGTAAAGAAAGAGAATTATTTGTATCAAGTTCATTTCACCTCTTGGTAACATTGGGATCTCAATCCCTAACCATCTCATCATTATGATTCAGGAATGTGGGTGTTCAAACCGTTAGATCATCAAACCACTTGTTATCAAGTAACATATTTCTATCAAGTCATTTGACTATATAAACAAGATAATAGCAATGCTGATATTTCATATGGCTCATATAGCCTGTCAATCTCTTATGTTACCTCTCACTAGGCAACATAACATATCATTGCTTACAAACTCATTAAGTACTTTTGATAAGAAAAGCTTCATAGCTCATACCTGGCTATGTTCAATATTCCATAAAACATGCATGATTAGTACAGATGAAACAAACACATCTATTTTAGATCAGCATAATGCAAAACATTAATAACATCACTATTTAAGGGTTGCACCACTATGTCCTTACCAGGGTTAGGGTTTCTCTTTTTAATTCAATTAGGGTTAATGACTTATCATTGCATTACCCAGCCATAAAGCTTCATGTTAAAAGCATAACCCAAAATTAGGGTTTACTATTCACCTTACATCACATTACCCTAGATTAGGGTTTACTATTCACATTGCATCACACTACCCTAGATTACAATTTACTATTCTAATTATGAATTATGATCATACCTTCATCATGTATTGGGATACTTCCATTACTACCCTTAAATTAGGGATTAGGATTCATTAACCATCATAATTAGGGTTTCATGATCTCACTAACATGGATCATACCCTAATTAGGCATTCATTCATATTGAGAGTACATTACTTGATTAACATTCATCTAGGAAGTCTTTTCTCTTTCATTCCTTATATAAGTTGATGCTTTAATCACCCTTGATTAGTCTAAGTCAACTCAACATTGACATCATGGGCTATGTCATTAGTATTGTGATCATTAAAGCTTACTCATTCAAAGAGTGCTAATCACTCTATCCCATCAAGGATACCTTTATTATAATCACCATTCCGTACTAACCAACGATTTTAGGAGAGAAGGATGCATTAGCAAAGCTTAAGGTTTAGAGTTATAAAACCCACCTCTAGGACTGATCCAGAGCTCTTAGCTCCGCAACTTTAATGGTGGTTTGAGCTTCAGCAGTTGTCCAAGGTTCCTTCTTCACTTTTTGGATGAACAAGATGGCTAGAAAGGAAAATCGTGTGAAGATAACCAATAATCCAACCTTATTTTATGGTTTCCACCATGAATTCGAGGTAGATGATGATCAAAGCTTACCAAGCTAGCTTGGTCATCCTTCCTCTGGTCCTGATCTCTCCCTTGGTCGGCCAAAGCAAGAAGATAAGGAAAAGAACTAAGGGAAATGATCCTTGGTGTTGTTGGAAAAGATGCCTATATGTATTTATGGGTTTTTCAATAAAAATAGAAAAAGATTATTATCTCTTTTAATTCCAACTTGTTTCCACCAAAACATCCTCCACTCTTTGGATATGTGGCCACCTTCTAATCTCATGCAAAACCCCTCCATTATCCAAGGTTTAAAGGAAAAGAAACCAAACATCTTAATTAGTTGTATATTAATATCCATCCTTTTTGGATATTGCTTTATTTTATAATAATGTGAATAGCTTCCACTTCATCCAAGATCTTTTTGGTGCCCAAGCATGGCACAAGCTCTTCCTAGCTATTCCAAACACATCCTCCAACTTTTGGTTCAAGGGATCCATAATTAATATATTTCCCTTTTGCATTAAGTTATATTAAAGAGCCTTTTGTGCTTAAATCTTGATTATTTCATTATCAAGTTTCTCTCTCCTTCATGATAATACATATGAGGTGCCCCTCTCATTTTCTTTGCTCTACTTGATTCCAAGAAACATGAGAGACCCTCTATAGGTGATATTTTGCATGTTGAACCCTATGGTTTGGGTAAATTGCACATTACACCAAAACTAGGTTTTAATGCACAAGGATTACTTTTCAAGCTATATTTTTTAGTGATCAAGATTGTGGAATCCATACCACCACATCATATTCATTATCATGATATCTCAACATCATAGGAACATCTTATCATGTGAAATTTGCAGGTTAACCCTTCTACTTGGGTAATTTTCACTTTAGTCCAAAGTTAACAAAACAATGTTTCAACATTATTCAAAAAGGACTAAAATTCAAATATAAGTTCCTCAAAAACTTTAATTACTATTCAAAAGATAGGGACAAGCAAATAATTAACTTATTAGGAAAAACACCTAGGGTTAGTACATAACCCATGTCAGGGATGTTACAAATTATCCACCCCTTACAAGGATTTCGTCCCCGAAATCATCACAAAAACATATTAAGAGAAAAGAGCAGGGTATTTCCTTCTCATCTCTTCCTCTAGTTCCCACGTGTCTTCTTCAACACCACAGTGATTCCAGAGAACTTTTAAAATACATATATCTTTCTTTTTCAGCTTTTTGATCCTTCTATCCAGAATCGACATAGGTCCTTCTTCATAAGATACATCATCATTCAATTCTACTTCCATAGGTTGCAGAACTGATTCTGTATCAGGATGACATTTCCTAAGCATGGAAATGTGGAACACTGGGTGTAACTTTTGCAACTCTAATGGTAACTTTAGCTTATAAGCTACCTTTACAATCCATTCAATGATTGGATAAGGCCCCATAAACCTAGGATCTAACTTTCCTTTTCTTTCGAATCTAAAAACTCCCTTCCAAGGTGAGACCTTGAGGTACACTCTATCTCCAACCTAGAATTATAAAGGTCTACGACACTTATCAGCATATGATTTCTATCTATCCTATGCAGTCTTTAACTGTTGTTGTACTATTTTAATCTTTTCGGTGGTCTGCTGTACAAGTTCAGGACCTAAAATTTGATATTCACAAGCTTCATACCAACATAAGGGAGATCTACAACGTCTACCATACAAAGCTTCATAAGGTGCCATGTCAATGCTATGTTGATAGCTATTGTTGTAGGCAAACTCTATCAAACTTAGGTATAGATCCCAACTTTCTGTAAACTAAAGAACACATGCTCTAAGCAAGTCCTCCAAAGTCTGTATAGTCCTTTCTGATTGTCCATCTGTCTGAGGATGAAAGGTTGTACTAAACCTTAACTGTGTGCCTAAGGCTTTATGAATTCGCTCCCAAAAATGACTCGTGAACTGGGGACCTCTGTCAGAAACAATGGTAACTGGAACCCCATGCAGCCGCACTATCTCATTGACATATAATTGTGCCAGCTTCTCAGTAGAATAGGTTGTTTTGATAGGTAAGAAATGTGTTGTCTTTGTCAACCTATCAACTATTACCCAGATGGAATCATGTCCTTTGGCTGTCTTGGGTAAACCAACCACAAAGTCCATGGTTACATGATCCCACTTCCACTGTGGTATGGGTAAAGGTTGCATTGTTCCTGTAGGCTTCTGGTATTCAACTTTAACTTACTAACACACAGGACACCACATAACAAACTCAGCAATGTCCTTCTTCAATCCAGGCCACCAATACATATCATTCAAGTTTCAATACATCTTGGTGCTTCCAAGATGCATAGCATACATTGAAGAATGATCTTCTTCCAGGACTATCTTCCTCAAATTATCCACATCCAGCACAATCATTCTACCATGATAACATGCTACCTGATCATCTGAGTCATGGAACCCATCTTGTTTCTCATTACCATACTCTGATCTAATCTGTTGAACTGCAACATCAACTTGATGTGCCTCCTGAATCTGTTGTCTCATGGTAGGTTTTATATGCATCTCAACTAGTAGTCTAGATAACAATGATACTTTTAACTGTACATTGTTTTGCCTTAACGAGATAAACATATCCCTCCTAGAGCATACCAAAGAATCAACTGTGCTTTATCTAGGGCTGGTGTTGCTGATTTCCTACTCAAAGCATCGGCAACCACATTGTCCTTCCCTGGATGATAATCAATCGTACAATCATAATCCTTGATTAACTCCATCCAGTGGCGCTTCCTCATGTTAAGCTCATGCTGAGAGAAGATATACTTTAGGTTTTTGTGGTCTATGAAAATCTGGAATGTCTCTGCATAGAGATAATGTCTCCAGATCTTCAAAGCATGGACTACAACAGCTAATTCTAGATCGTGTGTCGGATAATTCTCCTCGTGTTTCTTAAACTGTCGGGAAGCAAAAGAAATCACTTGTTTATCCTGCATCAGCACACATCCCAGTCCATTCTTAGAGGCATCACATAAAACTATATACCCTTTCCCTTGCTCAGGTAATACCAACATTGGTGCACTAGTCAACCTCTCTTTCAACAGCTGGAGTGATTGCTGACACTTGTCACTCCAGGTAAAAGGAACATCCTTCCTGGTCAACTTAGTCAAGGGTAAAGCTATGGAACTAAAGTTCTTAATGAACCTCCTGTAATAGCCTGCCAACCCTAAGAAACTATGAATCTCCGTCGGTGTCTTCGGCTGCTCCCTTTGGAGGACAGATTCTACCTTTTTAGGGTCAACACAAATACCTGAAGCAGATATTACGTGTCCAAGAAAAGAAACTTCTGGTAAACAGAACTGAAACTTGCTAAACTTAGCATATAACTTATGCTTTCTTAGCAAAGTTAGAGTCTGACGAAGAAGTTGTTCATGTTGCTGAGCATCTCTACTGTAGATCAGAATGTCATCTATGAAGATAACAATACACTGATCAAGAAAAGGTCAAAAGATTCTATTCATGAGTTCCATAAATGCAGCTGGTGCATTAGTTAGTCCAAATGACATAACTGTGAACTCATAGTGACCATATGTTGTCCTGAAGGTAGACTTAGGTATGTCACTATCCTTAATACGCAGCTGATGATATCCCAACCTCAGATCTATCTTTGAGAACATTGTTGCACCACACAACTGATCAAAGAGATCATCAATCATCGGCAAAGGATACTTATTCTTTATTGTTAGTTTATTTAATTCTTTGTAATCAATGCACAACCGCATTGACCCATATTTCTTTTTAACAAAGAGGATCGGAGCACCCCAGGGTGAAGTACTCAGTCGGATGAAACCCTTCTCAAGCAATTCTTGTAGTTGTTTCTTGAGTTCTGCCATCTCAGCAGGCGCCATCCTATACGGTGTTTGTGTTATTGCCTGCGTGCCCGGGATTAGATTAATCTCAAAATCAATCTCTCGGGGTGGAGGTACACCTGGATGTTCTTCGGGAAATACATCTTCAAATTCACTGACTACCGGAACTTCAATCGGATTAAGACTCTCCATGGTGGTTTCTACCACAAGGGCCAAGAATGCATAACATCCTTGCCTCATTAGCTTCTCAGATACCATAGCTGACACAAGAGAGGTTGGTAGAATATTTCTTTCTCCTTGAAAGATCCATGTGTCACTATCATCAGTGAACACAACTTTCTTGGACTCACAATCCAAGACAACCTTATACCTTTCTAAGGTATCCATCCTAAGTATTACATCGAATCCGTACATCTCAAGTGGTATAAGATCCACTTGAATGCGATGTTCAGAAAAGAAGAGGATGCAGGGAGAACATACCTCCCGCAACACAGCAGATCCCATTAAAGGAGTTTCTAACAACAAACTATCTGCTCTATGACTTGTAGTCATGTTACAATCAAGAATCACTCTTCGAGTGATAAAGAAATGTGTAGCACCTAGATCAATTAAAATAGATACCACGTAAGATGTAGACATATCAGAATTAAACATCTCCATCTGACCTGCCACAACCTAAGGGTTGATCACTACATCAGGTGGATTCATCGCGTAAAACCTCGTCATCGCTTGTGGTTGATTCGGTGCTCGATGACTTGGTGCCGATGATCCAGCTTGGGACGCTTGTCCACGTCCTCTAGCATTTCCTAGAAATTGTCTCCTTTGAGGACCTTGCTGACTCTGCCTTTGAGGTTGAGTCACACTCACTTCTCTGGCTCTATAATCTTTCATCAGATGCCCCAAATTACCACATATGTAACAACTTCTAATCCCTTGTTGTGGTCTAGATGGTCCTGTAACTGACATAGATGCTGAGTTACGAGCTCCTTCTAGTGGTAGGCTTTGTCCTCTACTCCTATTCGACGTCCACTATGTCTGGGTACTGAATCTAGGTGGTGGTGTAGGCACAGAAAACCTTGGTTTCTTGAAATCTTTAGATAAGGATCCTTGTAACTGGAGATACATCCTCTTGTTCTTGGTCTGTCTCTTCTTTGACACAGACCTCTCAATCCTCCTGACTGACTCCACAAAGGTAGTAAATCTTTCCCTATTCTCCAGAGCAGACACAGGAGTGGTCAACTCAGCGTTTAATCCCTTCTCAAAATGCCTAATCCTTTCTTCATCTGTTGATGCCATGTGCGAGAAGAACTGCAACAGCTCCATGAACTTAGCCTCGTACTCACTAATGTTCATAGGTCCCTGCCTTAACCTCTCAAACTGAGAGATTTTCTCATCCAAGAACATCTTAGAAAAGTATCTGTTGACAAATTCTCGTCGAAATACTTCCCATTCGATCTCCACACATGGCCTTTTCCCTTCCTCCATGGTCCACCAGTGGCCAACACCCCCTTTGAGAAGATACACAGCATGTCTAGCCTTCTCAACCTCTGGGATGTTCAGGATTCTAAAGGCCCTCTCTAGTTCAGTTAGCCACAAGTCAACATCTGCTGGGTCAGCTGTTCCAGCATATTCTGTGGCTCCATCCCGGAGAATTCGTTCAAATGTCTTGCCGGTCCCTTATCCTTCTGAATGGGTAGGTGCCCTAGGTACAAGTATAGGCATCCTATCAGTCATATGTGTCATGGAAGTCATGAACTGCCCAAACATGGCTTGGAAGGCTAGATTCCCCATGTTAGCTGGATTGAACTGGGGTGGTTCAGGCACAGGTTGTTCCTCCCTTTCTTGGTTTCTTGCACCTCCTCCAAGTGCAGCAACACTACTTTCTGCAACATGTTCCTCGTGTGATCCAAACATCTTTAGTTTTATCTCCTCCTCCTATATGAGTGGAAGACACTATCAGATATACTGGAAGGCACAAGAATAGACTCTACAACCCTAGTCCTATGTCTCTGTAGACTCAATGAACCTAGAGCTCTGATACCACTAATTGTGATGTCTGTCTCGCGAAAACAATATTAACTAATGCAGAAGTGAATTATTAGTAGCGGAATTACTAAAAATCACAAAATTTAAAAAAATTTGTAAAGAAATCCACAAATGTTAAAACTCTATCATAAAGAACCAAATTAAGTTATTTACATGCTAATTTATTAGTACATCTCTGTATCATCTCATCTCAAGAGTCATAACATTGACTGCCCAGTTAAACTATACATGAGCAGTATACAAAATCTTGAGGCATCAAGCCAAAAATCTCATATCTATATCGAACCATCTACTGACTCCTAGGACCTGAGAGTATAAAGACAACACATATGACTCTTTCTATATACAAGACTTGACAGATAGTATCTCCACCAGAGGATCACTGTTGCCCCTGATGTTGTTGCTGTTGCTGTTGTTGCTCACCCACTGGAAGGTTTCTTCTTCCTTGGCGTCTACCTAAACAGTTTAATCCCACGGGGGTGAGACAATTGAAAATTGTCCCAGTGAGAGTTATAACTCTCCACCAGAAGCATTGTTATTGCAATTAGAGGAATAATACTGAGCAGTAGAATTATAAATAACCAACAGCAGTTTATTCAATGAATAAACTAAGAAGAAAAATATTATCTATGCAATCATTTCAATTATAACTTGATTGAGTAACAATTCATTTAATCATATAGGAATATGAAGAACATGTATATTATTTATCTAATCCGTACATATTAAACAATGTATCATCAATCATTGTTTCTCGTAGTTCAACCTAAGAAATTATGCTACACAGATGATTACATATTACATACAAACTTATGCCCTGAGGAGATGAGGTATACCGCTCATACTCCAACCAATCATTACAAAATCGCAATCGGTACCATACATAGGTCATCAGAAGAGTCGGATTCCTATGACCTCATCATCCTCAGTCAGTGTGAGGTACAACATGCAAGACATCTTGTGTCTCTGCTAAGATAGCTTTCTAGGGTATTTTGGTAACTTCACTATTAGAGTTACAGTGGCATGTTGTATTCTCTTCACAATCGAGGGATTTCTTGTTTATCTCACATCAATTCGGCATTAACAACATCATCGGGAGATTAGTGATACATCATCCCGGCATATACATATAATGAAGGATTGAGAGATTTGGTGTTTATCTCACATCAATTCCTTCATTAGGACGTAAGGATATTCACGTCCATAACCCCGCATACTCAAAAGTATGCTCTCCAGGAGTTCCCTTAGGAAAACCTATTTCACCATCATCTAACTTCTGACGATGATGGATCTATGGTCAGGACTCTACATGATATCATTATACTTGATTATTTAAGTACATTACATCATTCTTTTAGCATCAGGCATGTTTTCATTAAAAAAATTGCTGTAAAGAAAGAGTACTATTTGTATCAAGTTCGTTTCACCTCTTATTAACATTGGCATCTCAATCCCTAACCATCTCATCATTATGATTCAGGAATGTGGGTGTTCAAACCCTTAGATCATCAAACCACTTGTTATCAAGTAACATATTTCTATCAAGTCATTTGACAGTATAAACAAGATAATTGCAATGCTGATATTTCATATGGCTCATATAGCCTGTCAATCTCTTATGTTACCTCTCACTAGGCAACATAGCATATCATTGCTTACAAACTCATTAAGTACTTTTGATAAGCAAAGCTTCATAGCTCATACCTGGCTATGTTCAACATTCCATAAAACCTGCATGATTAGTATAGATGAATACAAACACATCTATTTTAGATCAGCATAATGCAAAACATTAATAACATCACTATTTAAGGGTTGCACCACTATGTCCTTACTAGGGTTAGGGTTTCTCTTTTTAATTCAATTAGGGTTAATGACTTATCATTGCATTACCCAGCCATAAAGATTCATATTATAAAGCATAACCCAAAATTAGGGATTACTATTCACATTACATCACATTACCCTAGATTAGGGTTTACTATTCACATTGCATCACACTACCCTAGATTAGGGTTTACTATTCACGTTATGAATTATGATCATACCTTCATCATGTATTAAGGATACTTCCATTACTACCCTTAAATTGGGGATTAGGATCCATTAACCATCATAATTAGGGTTTCGTGATCTCACTAACATGGATCATACCCTAATTAGGCATTCATTCATATTGAGAGTCCATTACATGATTAACATTCATCTAAGAAGTCTTTTCTCTCTCATTCCTTATATAAGTTGATGCTTTAATCACCCTTGATTAGGCTAAGTCAACTCGACATTGACATCATGGGCTATGTCATTACTATTGTGATCATTAAAGCTTACTCATTCAAAGAGTACTAATCACTCTATCCCATCAAGGATACCTTTATTATAATCACCATTGATTATAATATGCACTAAACAACTAATCACTTGGTCCTTTAATGACTTTAAGTATCCATGAGGTTTAGGTTAATCAACCACCAAACCATCTTGACCACTAAGACATCAAACGATCTTGACCTACTTAGACCTCAAATGGTCTTGCACACTAAACCTCCAAATGATCTAAGACCGTTTTGACCTTCATGCAGTCTTGGACTACCCTGGAAACCGTTTTGTGGTGAAGATCATTTAGTCAAGTTTGACTTTGAAACCGCATGGACACAACCGACCTTGAAACCGTATGAGCACAAACGGTTTGGGATCGTTTGTTCCCAAATGGTCTTAAGACCATTTGGACTCAAACAGTCTTGAGACTATTTGGACTCAAACGGTCTTGAGACCGTTTGGTCCAAACCAGCTCAAAACTGCAAGGACCAAAAAGTGTCTCAATCGCTTCAATTGAATTAGGGTTTCCAATGTTGAACCCCTCAATCGATCAAGTACATGTTAAACAATGACCAATTGAGTTAATTAGGTCAACCTTCAACGGATTTGACCCTCAATTGATCATCAATTAGGGCTTGAATCAATTGGATTAGGGTTTGGAATCGGTGAACCTTCAACATAATTCAATGTGAGTCTAATTGATTTGAACCCATTGAACCATCATCCAATTTGGTCAAGACCTGTCCCCAAAGGGTCTTGGGATCGTTTGGATGACCTCCAAATGTTCTTGAGACCGTTTTCTCAAATCAACACCAAAAACCAAGTCAACCAATTAGGGTTTGGTCCATTGGGTTGATCACTATATCAACAATTGATTGTTCTTCAACTTAGAACCTTTGGATCTTCAATTGGTCAATCATACTTAACCCTAGACCTCCAAATGGTCTTGAGACTGTTTGGGTGATCCCCAAATGGTTTTGAAACCGTTTGGGTCACTCAACCCAAACTTCAACATTAATCAATTATCAAAATCAGCAATAACCCGATTACGGTTTAGATGGTTGATGGACCTTTAATTGGTGAACCAACTGGAATTAATTGATGATTATTTATATATTTTGATCTAAATGTTTTTCAACAGACCTCCAAACAGTCAACGCCTGGTCAACACCTCCAAATGGTCTTGGACCATTTGCTTCTATGTGGTTTGGTTGAAACTGTTTGCAATCAAACAGTTTGAAACTGTTTTCTCCCAAACGGTTTAGGAAACCGTTTGTGCAAGGATTTGAGACTGTTTGCTAAAGTAAATTTCTTGGATAAACATCAAAATTAATGACACCTTCACCTACCTCTGTTCAAACAAGAACATGGCTGTTCTTTACGGAATTGATAGCAAGAACACAAGAGTAGTACAAGAAGAAGAATTAACCAACGATTTTAGGAGAGAAGGATGCATTAGAAAAGATTAAGGTTTAGAGTTATAAAACCCACCTCTAGGACTGATCCACAGCTCCTAGATCCGAAGATTTAATGGTGGTTTGAGATTCATAAGTTGTCCAAGGTTCCTTCTTCACTTATTGGATGAACAAGATGGCTAGAAAGGAAAATCGTGTGAAGAAAACCAATAATCCAACCTTGTTTTATGGTTTCCACCATGAATTCGAGGTAGATGATGATCAAAGATTACCAAACTAGCTTGGTCGTCCTTCCTATGGTCCAGAGCTCTCCCTTGGTCGGCCAAAGCAAGAAGATAAGGAAAAGAACTAAGGGAAACGATCCTTGGTGTTGTTGGAAAAGATGCCTATATCTATTTATGGGTTTTTCAAGGAAAATAGAAAAAGATTGTTATCTATTTTAATTCCAACTTGTTTCCACCAAAAATTCCTCCACTCTTTGGATACGTGTCCACCTTCTAATCTCATGCAAAACCCCTCCATTATCCAAGGTTTAAAGGAAAAGAAACCAAACATCTTAATAAGTTATATATTAATATCCATCCTTTTTGGATATTGCTTTATTTTATAATAATGTGAATAGCTTCCACTTCATCCAAGATATTTTTGGTGCCCAAGAATGGCACAAGCTCGTCCTATCTATTGCAAACACGTCCTCCAACTTTTGGTTGAAGGGCTACTTAATTAATATATTTCCCTTTTGCATTAAGTTATATTAAAGAGCCTTTTGTGCTTAAATCTTGATTATTTCAATATCAAGTTTCTCTCTCCTTCATGATAATACAAATGAGGCGCCCCTCTCATTTTCTTTGTTCTAATTGATGCCAAGAAACATGAGAGACCCTCTAGAGGTGACATTTTGCATGTTGAACCCTATGTTTTGGATAAATTACACATTACACCAAAACTAGGTTTTAATGCACAAGGATTGCTTTTCAAGCTATATTTTAGTGCTCAAGCTTGTGGAATCCATAACACCACATCATATTCATTTTCATGATGTATCAACATCATAGGAACATCTTATCATGTGCAATTTGTAGGTTAACCCTTCTACTTGGGTAATTTGCACTTTTGTCCAAAGTTAACAAAACAATGTTTCAACATTATTCAAAAAGGACTAAAATTGAAATATAAGTTTCAAAAACTTTAATTACTTTTCAAAAGATAGGGACAAGAAATTAATTAACTTATTAGGCAAAATACCTAGGGTTAGTACATAACTCAGGTCAGGGATGTTACAACCACATGCAAGGATGATCAGCCACCAAAGATCCAAGATCAAACCTCTCTAGCTCTACCAAGATCCAAAGTATGCTCAAGAAAGAAAGAGGAAGAAAAGAGATTTAAAAGAATTGCTTGCATGTTAAGGAGAGAGCTTATATACACATTGGGTTGGAGGGAGGTAAAGAAATGAGGTGTCAAGATGTTGGAGCATCAAAAGGAGACTTGTCCCACAAAGGATCGACCATGCATCCACTCTACACTTGCATGACAAAAAGGGTGATAAGAATGAGTTAGTGTGGTGACCACTTAGGTCCACTACACACCAAGGTCACAACAAAACATCAAGGTATCGACCTCAACACTCAACCGCCCATGGTAGGCCACAACACATATCGACACACAACAACACAAGGGGAAACCCTAGTGTCCTCAACCAAGACAAAACACTATTGTCACCAAAAACATCATCGAGAAAAGGTTTAGTAGCTGAAACACACTCAAGACACCACACACATTGTCGCTATGCCATCATCTCAAGCAACCATGAATAGCCATGCAAACTGTAATATCAACATATGAAGCCACATCTTCAAACAAGGTCCAACAAGGTGCCCCTAATCATCATTCTCTCCCTCATGATGATAAGGCAAAAAATACACTATCTACATGTATCAAAATTGCATTATAAACCCACAACATGAGTAAGTTGCAAATTGGTCTAAAACAAGCATAACTAGCTCAAACATCAACCAAATAGGACCAAACTAGAACCATTGACTTGTCACATGTTATTAAGGAAACTCATGAGATTATATTAAGGTTTAAGCATGTTTTGTGCAAATCAAGAACAATCAAGTACTGAGCTAGGTCAGGGGCCTTACAACCATAAAAACCCTAACAAGGATTTCGCCCCCAAAATCCTACGTGAAAAGAGACAAGTACTTACTACATATCTATTCCTCAAGCTCCCATGTGGCTTCCTCTATGCCATGGTGATTCCACAAAACTTGACCAAAAGGATATCCTTGTTCTTCAACTTCATGATCCTTCTATCCAAAATCAACATGGGACCTTCCAAATACAATATATCTTCATCATGCTCCACCTCCATTGGCTACAACACCAACTCTATGTCAGGGTGATACTACCTCAACATTGAAACATGGAACAATGGATGCAAACTGTGCAACTCAGGTGGCAAATCCAATTTATAAACCACCTTCCCAACATGTTCCACCACTGGGTAAGGTCCCATATACCTAGGAGCCAACATACCCTTCTTCCCAAGCCTCAACATGCCTTTCCAAGGAGAGACTTTAAGACACACCATGTCTCCCACTTGGAACTCCAACGACATACGACGGTTATCTACATAAGACTTCTACCTATCTTGGGCTACCTTCAACTATTGTTGTATCATCTTAATCTTTTCTATGGTTTGCTTCACAAGCTCATGACCCAAGAGTTGATATTCAACACTCTCATACCAACACAATGGAGATCTGCAACGTCTCCTATAAAAAGCCTCATGCGGTGCCATATCAATAATACTCTGATAACTATTATTATATGCATACTCTATCAAACTAAGGTGTATGTCCCAACTGCCCAAAAAATGTAGAGAACATGCTCTCACCATGTCTCTGAAGTCTATATAGTCCTCTCAGACTATGCATCTATATGTTAGTGAAATGTTATGTTGAACTTCAACTGCCTACCCATAGCCGTATGTAATCTCTCACAAAAGTGACTAGTAAATTGAGGATCTCTGTCTAACATGATGGTTGTTGGGATACTATGAAATTGAACAATCTCATCAACATAAACATTTGCCAACTTCTCTGTCGTATACATTGTCTTCACAGGAAGAAAATGTGCTGACTTAGTCAACCTATCAACGACCACCCATATGGAATCATGGCCTTTTGCTATTCTAAGAAGTCCAACCACAAAGTCCATAGTATTATGATCCCATTTCCACTACCGTATAGGCCACGGTTGCAAAGTTCCTACATGTTTCTAATGTTCTGCCTTAACCTATTGACACAATGCACACTTAGCCACAAACTCAGCTACATCATGCTTCAAACCAAGATATTAATATAGGTTTATCAAGTTGTGATACATCTTGGTTTTACTTAGATGCACAACATACATCAAAGAGTGAGCCTCTTCCAGAACCAACTTCCTCATATCATCAACATCAGGTACTAATGCCCTACCATGGTAACATAGTATCCTATCCTCTGACTCATGGAAGCCATCATGGTTTTCACTGCCAAACTTTGATCATATATGATGTATCATAGTATCATCATGTTGTGCATCTTTGATTTGTTTCTTTAATGTAGGCTTCACTTTGAATTGTGCCAACAATCCTGCTAACAAGGAAACTTCCAACTTAACATTCATCTATCTCAACGACACCAATATGTCTATCTTATGGCACACCAAAGAAAACAATTGTTACAACCCCAATTTTTGGGTTCCTTTGGTGAGAAATGTAATTTCTCATATTAAAGATATTTGAACGAATAATGAGATAATCTATTTTGAATAAATGGATTTCATTTACAATTGCCTTGATGATTGTGTTGTGGGCTTTATTGGCTATTGTGCCCAATAACAAGGAAATGAAGAAAGGAAATTCAACTATTAAATTAATAAATGAATGATTGAGTTTTTGAGAAAAGAATGAGATGGAAACCTTGAGAAGGCCAATTCAAAGAGAGATTTCGTGCCTCTTGGGTTCCTTGGGTTCCAAGGAGTCCAAAGTTGCATAGAAAGTGTAATATGAAAGGAAAAGATCAATTAGGTATTTCTTTATTAAGAAAGAAATTGAAAATAATGATAAAAGGTGGGAAATAAGTGAAAAGAAGTATAATGGAATTATCCTTAGTGGAATTTCGTATCCCAAGGATTTCTAATGTTAAAAGATGAGGAAAATAAAGAGAAATCCTCAAAAAGAGATATTTTAATGAAAAATAAACAAGATAATGTGAAATAATACATATTGATGCATTTAAGGATAATGAGTATTTCTTTAAAAAGGAATTTCGAATTATTTGAGTTTCTTGGGGTCCAAGGAACCCCAATAAAGAAGAAAGAAAGAAGAAATATCAATAATACAAAGTAAGAAGATAAATGTGTAAGGAATATGATAAAAGGACATATTTGGACCACTTAATATTTTGTGTATATTCCTTTTCGTTTGGCAAAAGAAAGTTAAATAAGATGGGAACGTTTTCCCCCATTGCTTGTCAAGGAAAGGATGTTCTCAAGAGAACATTACAAGCATATTTTCGGAATTTGTTTCTTTCCAAGCATAGATATCTCTTTGGAAAGAATCTTTCCTTTTTCTCTAAGAAATGGAGGGCTCTAAAACCAACCACACCCTCGCCTATTACGTGCTACCTCATCCTATATAAATTCTAGACTCAGAGGTACCGAGACCAGAGGGACCTGAGGCAGTACACAATCTTCTTACAACCCTGCCTCCTTCTTGATCATGAAGGTCAGCAACAATGAGATTCCTGAAGCAACAACTGGTGATGGAACTTCGTTCACGGAGTTATGGAGTACCCTCCAAGTCATAACGGCAACAAGGGGTTGCCCATGCGTGGAATCCCGTCGCCCAGCTGCCTGTATCCCACCTGCATGGCCGACCGACGAGGATCGGCTGTAGATCTAAACCTCGCCGCTTCGGCCACGCCCAAGGGCCTCCGTAGGTTCGGGGGAGGGTGGCGGAGGTAAGGGGATCTTCGTCGGAGCTCCTCGAGTCCCAGGGAGGGGAGGCAATGTGGCCACAGACCCTTACCCTAACGGCATCGCGAGGTTCACGAGGAAGAAGAAGAGCGAAGGCTTTGGACGCTTCTACACCTCTGCAGGTTGAAGAGATGCCCACTTATGTGGGGGCAATTTCGACAATTGATTAAGTTCCCAAAAAACGCAAGCATGTTGCATGGAAAGGGGACACATGGCGCCCTCCTATTGGCCAGAGTAAGTGAAATTTGCTAAATTCATAGTAAATAACTTGTAGGTCGAATAAGGACATGTTATACATGAAAGTTGATCAGAAAAATGTGAAGAATACAATAAAAATATAATTGAAGCCTGATTCCTTGTGCAATTCAAAAAGTAATGGAAGATATCAACTTTAATGTATTAATGTTTAAAGAACCATATTTTGATATGATTAATGTGATTAGTGGGGTTTAATGGATGATTAAAGTTGATATTAACCTATTAATCATAAAGAGATACATTAAGATCAAAAAAGATGAATCTTGCATGTAATTAGTTTAATTGAAAGTTCATATGCATGAATATGTTGTAATGGGCCTTGAAACCCTGATGTTGGTAATTAGGACTACTAATGGCTTTGATTTCATGTATAAAACTGAGTTTTCATGGTTATAAGCTATTTCAAGCATTAAAGTTCCTAATTTGTGGATAAATACCCTAAATGTAGTAATTAGGGTTTTCTCATGAATAAAAGGTGGAATTAATGGCAAATCGGGTTCATATGTGATTTGGACCATAATGAACTATGAATTAACGATAAATGCATATAATGATATTGTCATGGATTAAAAGGATAAAAATAGTAGCTTAAATAAAAAGAGGCTTAATGAGCTTAATTAATGGTTAATTATGCCTTTAATCCGGAATTGAGGATTAGATGTGGAAATAATTAGGGTTTGTGATCAATTGTGTTAAATTAGGGTTTAAAATAGTAAAAGAGGAAGGGAAACCCTAATTGCAATGGAAACCCTAAAAGTGGACTAGAAACCCTAAGAAGCGATCTAGATTTAATAGATCTTAATGACATGAGTAATAAAAGGAAATTGTATAATTGTTTTAGGATCTTATTGAATGCTTGCATGCTCATTGTTGTTTGGATTATTCCTGCACCTGAATCTACATGTATAGGTATGTGGTTACGCTTATGATTATCTCACATTAGTTTGTCAAGGATTTTATCGATGTTTACATTGTGGCTTGAATTAATTGTTGGATGAATTTAATTCATGCAAATTATAATGTGAATATGATTATCACATAAGAGATGTGCCTACTAGCTCAGATCCTAGTCCCCTCTGTAGATTTATAGATTGACCTAGTAAATGGCTACCAATGGGGTAGGTCCATCAGGTCATTAAATGACTTAGTAAATGGCTACCAATGGGGTAGGTCCATCAAGTCATCATGAGTCAGGGATTGGGCTACCTTTGGGTAGGGCCATGCGACTCCATAACCCTAGGAATTGGCTACCTATGAGGTAGGACCATGGGGGTAAGGATCTACCATATGAGAGAGGTAGTATCCATGTCCACTACAGAGACGATACAGAGATAGGGGATAGGCAAGGATTGAGTAGTATTGCTTAAAACGTAATCTTGGATGTTAAATGATATTTTTGGTTGACTACATTGTTATTGTAGTTGTACGATTATTGTTTCCCCCACATACTAGCTTCTTGCTGACTGACATTTTGTTTGTCGGCGTTTTAGTTACAAATGAAAAGAACAAATAGTAAAGTGACATACGTTGAATTAAATGAAAAATAACGTGCACAGGAGGAATAGTTAGATTAGCTTCTTCATGGATAGAAGTTTAGAAATCCCAGTTTTTCCAAGGTAAGAAAAGTTTTATTTTATACCATTTTCAGTTTAGTTGGTAAAGTTTATTAATTGTTATTGATTATTTGTCGAACCTTTGATCTGGGTTATTGGTTAACAGCTCTGACCTTTCGATCTCCCTTAATTGGGGGTTACTGGGAGTCGGGGTCATTATAATAATTGTGACTTATCCACAAATGATGACAAAGAGGACTTCATGTTCAAAGCATGTTCCACCACATTTTCCTTCCCTGGATGGTAGTCTATGGTGCAATCATAGTCTTTGATCAACTCCATGTAGTGTCTTTATTGCATGCTCCTGTTTTGAAAAGATGTACTTAAGGTCTTGTGGTCAGTGAAGATCTGACACTTTTCTCCATAAAGATAGTATATGCATATGTTTAAGGTATGGGCCATAGCTACAAGCTTCAGATCATGTGTTGGGTAGCTATCCTCATGTTTCTTAAGATTTCGTGAGGCAAAAGAAATCACGTTCTTATCTTGAATCAATACACAACCCAAACTACTCTTTTACACATAAAAAAAAACTATGTAACCTTTTGCTTGCTCTAGCAGAACCAACACTGGTGCATTGGTCAACTTCTCATTCAAAATCTAGAAAGATCATTGACATTTGTCATTCTAGACAAACATCACACCTTTCCTTGTCAACTTTGTTAGGGGTAACACCACTATGCTAAAGTTCTTGATAAACCATCTCAATAGCTTGCCAAACCAAGGAAACTTCAAACCTCTATCAGTGTCGTCATTTGCTCCTACTCTAACATAGAATAAACCATAATGAGATCCACACGTACACCCTCAGCAAATATCACGAGCCCAATGAAAGACACCTCCTACAGCCAAAACTTGCACTTACTAAACTTAATTTGTAACTAATGCTATATCAACAAGGTCAACGTCTGTCGTAGATGTTATTCATGATATTGGCTATCTCTAGAGTAGATCAGGTTGTTGTCAATGAACACCGCCATGAAATAGTCAAGATAAGATCTAGATACCCTATTCAACAGGTCCATGAATGTTGCTGGTGTGTTTGTTTGCCCAAATGGCATAACCACAAACTCATAGTGACCATACCGAGTCCTAAAGGCTGACTAGGGTATGTCATCCACCTTAATTCACAACTGATGATTTTCTAACCTCATATCTATCTTTGTAAAGACTAAAACACCCCTTAACTGATCAAACAAATCATCTATCTATGGAAAAGGATATTTGTTCATAATCGCCACTTTGATCAATTGTCGATAGTCGACACACAACCTCATGGATCCATATTAATTTTTAACAAACAACACGAGAGAACCCCAAGATGAAGTGCTCAGTCTGATAAATCCTTTCTCCAGCAATTCATGCATGTGCTTTGTCATCTCTTGCATCTCAGCTAGTGCCATCCTGTACAGTGTTTATGCTAACGACTGTATACTGGGGACCAAATTGATTTCAAAATCAATCTGTCAGAGAAGGGAAACACCTAGGAACTCAATAGTAAACACATACTTGAACTCTCAAACAATTGGTACTTCTTGAACACTAGGACTCATCATCTTTGTATCTACCACATGTGCCAAAAATGCTTCATAACTGTAATGACCCCACCTCCCAGTAACCCCCAATTAAGGGAGACCAAAAGGTCAGATCCATTTTCCCAATTTTCCAGGTCAATGGTTCGATAAGTAATCCATAATAATTACTAAATTCTACCAAAACTATACAGAAAAGATGGAATAAAATAAAACTTTTCATACCTTTTTAAAATCTTGGATTTCTAAATTGCTATCCACAACTGGAGTCTATTCTAACTAATCCTCTATGTACTTTAATTCATATCTTCACATTGTATCAATTTACTATTTGTCCTTTTCCATTTTGTACCTAAAACACAGAAAACAAAACGTCAGTCAACATAAATGAATATGCTGGTATGCGGGGGAAACAATAATTGTGCAATTAACTATAACAACATATTGCCATCAATTATGGTTTAGCAAGAAAACTTTACACTTTAAACATAACTACTAAAGCCATAAATACCCTAACCTCTGCACTGTCCCTATATTGGACATGGATGCTACCTCTCATATGGTAGATCCCAACTAACCCCCATGATCCTACCTAACAGGTAGATCAATACCTAGGGTCAAAGAGTCGCATGAAACTACCAATAGGTAGCCCGATCACTAACTCATTATGTGGCAACACATCCCGCTATCACACAGAAGGCGAGGTGTTATGCGAAAACGTGAGGAAAACACCATAAAACACAGATTACCAAGAACACGAGTTAATTAAAACCGATTTCGGAAAGTGGATAAACTAAGAAATTATTACATTCAAGTCTTCATCCTACAAGAAAACACGTTATATAAACATTTACAAGTTGGATACGTGTCCACAGCTTAGGAGATCAGCTATCTACCCATCACATGAGTTCAACACCTGTTTATATATACATAATGGCCCACATCTGGCCAGCAGTAGGATATACAAAAACATCCAGAGCTATACATCGTGAAACAACGTCAAAACGCCTCCAAGGACCTGAGAGTACAGGGATGACTCTAGACTCTTCTACAAAACAACCAAAACAACATCATATCCATCGCTTGTCTTCAACTGTTCGTCTTGTTGCTCGGCCACAACTCCACGACCACCACCATGTCTAGCTCGGACACCTAAAAAGGTTATAAACCAGTGGGGTGAGACACACAGTCCCAGCGAGAAACATAACTCCCCGCTGAAACCACAAACCTCAGAAAGATAAAGCAACATTAGCATATTACTGATAAAAGGTACAAAAATAGCAGTCTATATAGCAAAGCTTATTCATACCATCAAGCTTAACAGATGTACGGAAGGCACATCACCAATTATCTCTTTATGGAACATGATTGACAAGATAAGATTTATAAGATCTTACTACATAGCATAAGGAATGTATAAGAAACTGCATGTATAACACGATTAACTACACAAGCAAGGCCTCAACCAATGTTCCGTGTTTTTCCCTAAGCAGTAAATACTACTCGGTTGGATTACATATTATTATGCCCTGAGGAATTGAGCTGTACCGCTCAGTTCCAACTGACAGCTGCGAAACCCAGAGCTGGTGCCATACAAGGTCAATGGAAGAGACAGACTCCATGACCTCCCACATCATGGTCAATGCACGAGTACAACACAATCAGGACCGCAGTCTCATGCTTAAGTGGCCTCAGCCACAGGGTCAGCTCTTGCAGGCTACCCTCTGCCTAGCCCGCCTCGGTATAGGTCTCGACGCTAGTGAAACTGAGCCACGGGCGTGTTCACCGTGCTCTGAGCCATGAACGCATTCATGCTCCCATATCACATATCCTTAGCCATGGGCCTATTCACCATGCTCTATACATATCCCGAGTCTGCAATCACAACTGCACTCGAATCCTCACTATTTTTGTAACGTCTATCTCGAGAAAACAAGGTTAACTAATGCTGAAGCGTTCACTAAGCAGCGGATTACCAAAAATCACTAAAAATTAAAACTTTTTGTGAAGAGATCTTTAAATGGTAAAGCTTTTTCATAAAACAACATGATAATTTATTTACAAACTGATCCATCAGTACATCTCTGTAAGGTCGTATGTCGAGATTACAATCATCAACTACCATGTTAACTATATAAGGCAAGATACAGAAATCTCGAGGTACTGGACCAAAAACTCGAAAGCACTAACTATTACTCCAAGGACCTGAGAGTACAAAGATGATACATAGGACTCTAACTACATCTATATGTGGCATAACAGCCAGTGTCTCCACCTGAAACTTCACTACTGTCCCTGGTACTGTTGATGATGACCGTCACCTATTGAAGGATTTTTGCCTCCTCACCCACGTCCACCTAAAAATATGTTTCCCACGGGGTGAGACAATTATAAAATTGTCCCAGCGAGAGATATAACTCTTTGCCAGAAACATAATTATTGCAGCTTAGGAGAATAAATGTACACAAAGAAGTTATATTTGTCTGGGAGTAATTAAAACAATGTTCAACAGATTAAACCATTCTTCCTATTAAAGCAATACAGCTATAATTTTATAAACCCATATGTCATTTATGTTTTAAGAAATAGAAGAACATGTATGGCATTTATTTACTATAAAACCATTATTACAACACTAACTCTCTTCAGACTTAGATCATATATCTAATGTCTGACATTATTATTGGGGAGTCATGGCCTGTAGCAATACTTTTTCTCACAAAGTGTTAGGATTTCAATTCCTCAACTTATCAAGTACCTTTCTAAATTTATCATTATGATTATAGAATCTAGGTACTTGAACTCATAATTTACCATTCACTAGGTATCATTGCAAATCATTATACTTGAAGCATGTAAGGTAATTTCAATGCATAAGATATCATAATTCTTACCTGGATATGATCACCTCTTTATGAAAACTTGCATGATCAATATTTACTAATAACATGCATATTGTATCATAACAGCACAATACAGGTTCTTCTCAAATTATATATGTGATACCACGGCCGTGCTACCTTGCACGGTCGTGCAAAAAAGGACTCACCACGATCGTGTCATAATACCACAGCAGGTTTCTAGGGTTAGGATTCTCTTTTAAACCAACTAGATTAGGAATAGTGATTCCTATCTCATTTCTCAATCATGGAGTTCCATGCTTAAAAGCATAACTCAGAATTAGGGTTACTTGTTCATATCATCACATCTCCCTAGATTAGGGTTTACTATTCACATAGCATCACATTACCCTAGATTAGGGTTTGCTTGATCAAGAAGTGTTGACTACTTAAACCCATCAAGGGTACTTTAGTAATGTTCACCATTGATCATAACATGCTTCAATCAACTAATAACATGTTCCCTTAATGTCTTTAGGTATCATTAGGATTTAGATTAATCAACCATTAAACTATCTAAGCCTTTAAAACATTAATCATTCTTTACCTTAAAAAACCCCAAACAGTTTTGCACTTTCAACCTCCAAACGGTTTGAAACCGCATAACCACCAAACGGTCTTGAGACTGTTTGGTCCAAACACCCTCAAAACCACATGGGCCAAAAAGTGTATTAACACTTCCAATTGAGTTAGGGTTTTCAATGTTGAACCCCTAAATCGTTCATACCATGGTTAACCACTTATCAATTGAGCCAATTAAGTTAATACTCAACTGATGTGACCCTCAATTGATCCTCAATTGATCACCAATTAGGGTTTGGATGGATTGGATTAGGGTTGGAATAGATCATCCTTCAACATGCATCAATATGAGCTTAATTGATGTTGAACCCATTGAACCATCACTCAATTGGGTCATGACCTGACCCCAAACAGTCTTGAGATCGTTTGGATGACCTCCAAACGGTCTTGAGACCATTTACCCATCACATCACCAAAATCCAAGTCAACCAATTAAGGTTTGGATCATTGGATTGATCACCAAATCAGCAATTGATTACACTTTAACTTAGTAACATTGGATCATCAATTGCTTAACCATACTCACCCCTAGACCTCCAAACGGTCTTGGGTGACCTCCAAACGGTCTTGAGACCATTTGTATGAGCTCCAAATGGTCTTGAGACCGTTTGGCTCATCCCACCCTTGGATTCTAGTGAAATTCTATCAAGGATTGGTCTATCGAGTTGATCAACAAATCAGCACTTAATTGTAATATGATTTGGTACCTTTTGACCTTGAATTGGTCAACTATACTTAAACCCAGACCTCCAAATGGTCTTGGGTGATCCCCAAACGGTCTTGAAACCGTGTGGGTGATCCCCAAATGGTTTTGAAACCGTTTGGGCCAATCAACCCAAAACATCATCTCATTCACTTGCAAAATCAGCATTTAGTCGATTAGGGTTCATGCCACATCTTTGGATCTTCAAACACATATTCATACTTCACCCTAGACCTCCAAACGGTCTTGGGTGACCCCCAAACGGTCTTGAGACCGTTTGGGTGATCCCCAAACGGTTTTGAAACCGTTTGGGCTAATCAACCCAAAATCTCAAATTAACTCATTGGAATTGCAGCACTAATTTCAATTAGGGTATGCCCAATTGATTAGCTTTCAACTCATGATTCCTTGAGAATCAGCCCCTCAAATTTGGTGATTTGATAACCAACATAATTATGAACAGTAATCTCAAACGGTCAACGCTTGGTCAACGCATTCCAATGGTTTTGAAAAAGTTTTCCCAGAAAGGTCAACTTAGTCAGGTTGAAAATCAGCACTTAATCCATTTAGGTTTATCTAATTGATTAGCCTTCAACTCTAGATTTCTTCGGAGTTAACCCATAAAGTTTGGTGAGTCATTAACCAACATCATTAGTAATAATAATCCCAAACGTTCAACCCTTGGTCAACGCACTCAAATGGTTTTGAAACCGTTTTCCCAAAAAGGTCAAGTTAATCAGGTTGAAAATCAGCACTTAATCCATTTTGGATTTACCTAATTGATTTGCCTTCAACTCACGATTCCTTTGGAGTTAATCCCTCAAATTTGAAGGGTTATCAACCAAAATAATTATGAACAGGAATCCCAAATGGTAAACCCTTTTTCAACTCAACCAAACGGTCTTGGAAACCGTTTTCTCCAACCGACCTTGTGAAACAGTTTGCCCCTCAAACGGTTTTGCAAACCGTTTGGCCAAGGGTGTAAGACCGTTTGCTAAAGTAACATTGGTATTCACGCCCCCCTTCTTCTACCTCCAGATCCAGGTCTGTTCTTCATGGTTTTAGTTGCAAGAAAGCAAGGAAGGATGGGGGAAAGAAGAATAAACTACTTTTGCAAGAAAGAAAGATGCATAACAAAGTTTAAGGGTTTAGAGTTATAAAACCCGCCTTAGAATCTGATCTAGAGCTCCAAGATCCGTATCTTTAATGGTGGCTTGAGCTCCAGGGGTCGTCCAAGGTCCTTTCTTCAAGAATTGGATGGAGAAGATGGCTAGAAGCAAGAGTTGTGTAAGAAATACTAGCAAACCAACCTTGTAATGGAATTTCCTCCATGAATCCGAGCTAGAAGATGACCAAACTTACCTAGATCAACTTGGTCGTCCTCCTCTGCTCCTAAGATCCTCCTTAGTAGTCCCAAAGCAAAAGGATGAGAAGTGGAAATGAAGGGAACGGTCCCTTGATTTTGGAAAGAGCTTGCTTATATATTTTTGGGCATATTTCCAAGGCAATGATAAATACTTCTTTTCTTTTACATCTATATCCTCCACGCCCCTCTCCTACTTATTTGCCACGTTCCTCCCTTCTCATAGCATGCAAACTTATCTCTCAACCTTGGTTTAGAGGAAAAGAAGCCAAACACTTTATTAAGTTATACATATATAAGGGCCATTTTACATACATCTTGATTATTCAATTACAATGATTATCCTTCTTTTATGGTTACTCAAATGAGGCACCCCCCCTCATTTTATTTACTCCGCTTGATGCTAAAAAGCATGAGAGTTACTATAGATGGTATATTTTACATGTTGCACCCTATGTTTTGGGTAAATTGCACTTTACACCAAAACTAGGTTTTAAAGTACAAGGATTGCTCTACAAGCTATATATTGGTGCCCAAGCTTGGGGAATCCATATCACCACATCATATTCATTCTTATGATGTCTCATCATCATAGGAACATCTTAAAATGTGCAATTTGCAAGTTAACCCCTCTAATTGGGTAAATTGCACATAGGTCCCTATTGAACACAATAATCTTACAACATTGTTCAAAAAGGGTAGAAAAGAGAATATAGATTCTTCTAAAGCTTTAATGACATATCAAGGGTTAACCACAAGCCTCTAATCATAATTTTAAGCAAAAAACCTAGGGTTAGTTCATAACCCATGTCAGGGGTGTTAAAAATTATAAACCCCTAACAAGGATTTAGTCCCCGAAATCACAGGAAAAGGAGGGACAGATTATTCATTAGTAAGGCCCTCAAGTTTCCCCATATTATCTCAAAATTATGATGATATTATGGATTTGTAATTTACACAAAGTCCCTTTCATTAATTACTTCTTATCATTGTTTATGTTTATGCAAAGCATAAACCCCTAACATAAGGTGTCCATACTTTTTGAAAGGAAGAAGCATAAAAGAACATTCTTCTAGTATCACCCAAGAATGTTTACCAAAAGAGAAACATACATACCTTAACACAGATAATTCACTCAGCAATCCTTTATTTATTTGAAACAGTTCACTAAGAAAGTTTGCTAATCAATTAATTTGTAAATATTCACTGAGAAGATTCACTAAGAAATTTGTCTTGGAAGATTTCACTAAATTTACTAAGTATGTTGTCTCAAAAGCTTTCACTGAAGGAGTTCATTGAGTATGCTTACTAAGTATTTACTGAGCAAATTCACTGAGTATGTTCACTAAGTATATTCACTAAGTATTCACTGAGGAAATTCACTGAGTATGTTCACTAAGTATGTTTACTAAGTATATTCACTAAGTATTCACTGAGGAAATTCACTGAGTATGTTCACTAAGTATTCACTGAGGAAGTTCACTGATTATATTCACCAAGTATTCACTAAGGAAGTTCACTGAGTATATTCACTAAGTATTCACTAAGGAAGTTCACTGAGTATATTCACTAAGTATTCACTGAGGAAGTTCACTGAGTATATTCACTAAGTATTCACTGAGGAAGTTCACTGAGTATATTCACTAAGTATTCACTAAGGAAGTTCACTGAGTATATTCACTAAGTATTCACTTAGGAAATTCACTGAGTATATTCACTAAGTATTCACTAAGGAAGTTCATTGAGTATATTCACTAAGTATTCACTGAGGAAGTTCACTGAGTATATTCACTAAGTATTCACTGAGGAAGTTCACTGAGTATATTCACTAAGTATTCACTGAGGAAGTTCACTGAGTATATTCACTAAGTATTCACTAAGGAAGTTCACTGAGTATATTCACTAAGTATTCACTGAGGAAATTCACTAAGTATATTCACTAAGTATTCACTGAGGAAGTTCACTGAGTATATTCACTAAGTATTCACTGACGAAATTCACTGAGTATATTCACTAAGTATTCACTGAGGAAGTTCACTGAGTATATTCACTAAGTATTCACTAAGGAAGTTCACTGAGTATATTCATTTAGAAGTTTCACTTAGCTTTTCTCATTAATTTCCTTATACTCTCTAGATTGTTTCAGAATAATTACATGATCAGAGTAATAAAAAAGATAACAATCTAAGAGTTTCATACTTGCCTTATCTACAATAACCATATACCTGGCCAGGGTATATAAGTATTGAGATTAGGTAGTATGTATTTTACTTATCATCATATTCCTCATTTTTTTTATCATTATACACACAGGATTTACCATACTAGATTATTCTTCAGGTATCACCTCTATATCTCATCTTTTAATACACAATTAAGGGAGATTATAAATTTTTTTAAAGAATACGGAGTAAGATATAAGTTCTTATCTCCCTTATGTCCTTCTATGACTTAGTCAAAGGAATTCAAAAACAGCTAATTTTCGTATCTTTAACACATATAATCCTGATATGAAATATCAAAACAAAACTTATTTCATCTGACATGTCTGGGACGTCTGTCCACGTCCTCTATTTTTATATTGCCTCCCTTGTGAGCCTTGCAGACTCTGTCCTTGAGGTTGAGTCATTATTGTATTCCTGTCTGGACAATCCTTTGCCAGATGTCCCGGTTGTCTACATTGGTAACAGATCCTGGGTGTAAGGTGTCTATACGATCCAGTTACCGATGTTGATGCTATGTCGGAAGGTCTTCTTGGTATACTATTATGATCCCTAATTCCACTTGACATCCATTGTGTCTGGGTAGGAAATCCTGATATTGCTATTGGTATAGAAAGTCTTGGCTTCTTAAAACTTTCAGGCTTTTGATCTTGAGGCTGGGTGTACATCTTCTTACTACTTGTCTGTTGTTTCTCGATTTCCGACCTCTCTATCCTTCTTACTGACTCCACAAATGTGGAAAACCTTTCTCTGTTCTCTAAGGCAGACACAGGAGTGGCTAGTTTAGCGTTCAATCCCTTTTCAAAATGTTGAATTCTTTCTTCATCACTAACTGCCATCTGCGGACAAAACCGCAGCAACTCCATGAACTTAGCTTCATATTCGCTAACGTTCATATGTCCTTGTGTGATCTTCTCAAATTGAGAGATCTTCTCTTCTAGATACGTCTTAGGGAAGTATCTATTAACGAATTCTCATCAGAATACCTCCCATCCTATTTCTTCGCCTGGTCTCTTATCTTCCTCTATCATCCACCAATTACCAGCACTCCCTTTTAGGAGGTATACCGCATGTTTTACCTTTTCAGCTTCAGGAATATCAAGGATCCTGAAAGCCTTTTCCAGCTCTGTCAACCATAGATCAGCATCTGCTGGGTCAGATGTACCAGCATAGTCTATGGCTCCCACCCGGTGAAGTCTCTTAAAAGTCTTGCCGGCTCCATAACCTTCCTGATGGGCTGGTGCCCTAGGTGCAGATGGTGGCACCCTATCTACTATGTGTGTTATGGCTGTCAGGAATTTATCAAATAAAGCATGGAGAGTTGGGTTTTCTATCTCATGTGGGTCAATCTGGGGCTTTTCAGGTACAGGCCCCTCCCTATTCTGGTCTCCTAAACCTCCTCCTGGTGCAGCAGTACTACCTTCAGCAACATGCTCTTCATGAGGTCCAGACATATTCAAGTTCTTCTTCTCCTATGAGAGAAGAAGACACTATCAGATAATTTGGAAAACACTTAGAACAGACTCAACAACCTTAGTCCTATGTCTCTGTAGACTCAGCGAACCTAGGGCTCTGATACCACTAAATGTAACGTCTATCTCGAGAAAACAAGATTAACTAATGTAGAAGCGTTCACTAAGCAGCGGATTACCAAAAATCACTAAAAATTAAAACTTTTTGTGAAGAGATCTTTAAATGGTAAAGCTTTTTCATAAAACAACATGATAAGTTATTTACAAACTGATCCATCAGTACATCTTTGTAAGGTCGTATCTTAGGATTACAATCATCAACTACCATGTTAACTATATAAGGCAAGATACAGAAATCTCGAGGTACTGGACCAAAAACTCGAAAGAAATAACTATTACTCCAAGGACCTGAGAGTATAGAGATGACACATAGGACTCTAACTACATCTATACGTGGCATAACAGCCAGTGTCTCCACCTAAAACTTCACGGCTGTCCCTGGTACTGTTGATGTTGTCCTTCACCTATTGAAGGATTTCTGCCTCCTCGCCCACGTCCACCTAAAAATATGTTTTCCACGGGGTGAGACAATTATAAAATTGTCCCAGCGAGAGATATAACTCTTCGCCAGAAACATAATTATTGCATCTTAGGAGAAAAAATGTACACAAAGAAGTTATATTTCTCTGGGAGTAATTAAAACAATGTTCAACATATTAAACCATTCTTCCTATTAAAGCAATACAGCTATAATTTGATAAACCCATATGTCATTTATCTTTTAAGAAATAGAAGAACATGTATGGCATTTATTTACTATATAACCATTATTACAACACTAACTCTCTTCAGACTTAGATCATATATCTAATGTCTGACATTATTATTGGGGAGTCATGGCCTGTAGCCATACTTTTTCTCACAAAGTGTTAGGATTTCAATTCCTCAACTTATCAAGTACCTTTATAAATTTATCATTATGATTATAGAATCTAGGTACTTGAACTCATAATTTACCATTCACTAGGTATCATATCAAATCATTATACTTGAAGCATGTAAGGTAATTTCAATACATAAGATATCATAATTCTTACCTGGATATGATCACCTCTTTATGAAAACCTGCATGATCAATATTTACTAATAACATGCATATTGTATCATAACAGCACAATACATGTTCTTCTCAAATTATATATGTGATACCACGGCCGTGCTACCTTGCACGGTCGTGCAACAAAGGACTCACCACGATCATGTCAAAATACCACGGCTGGTTTCTAGGGTTAGGATTCTCTTTTAAACCAACTAGATTAGGAATAGTGATTCCTATCTCATTTTTCAATCATGGAGTTTCATGCTTAAAAGCATAACTCAGAATTAGGGTTACTTGTTCATATCATCACATCTCCCTAGATTAGGGTTTACTATTCACATAGCATCACATTACCCTAGATTAGGGTTTGCTTGATCAAGAGGTGTTAACTACTTAAACCCATCAAGGGTACTTTAGTAAAGTTCACCATTGATCATAACATGCTTCAATCAACTAATTACATGTTCCCTTAATGTCTTTAGGTATCATTAGGATTTAGATTAATCAACCATTAAACTATCTAAGCCTTTAAAACATTAAGCATTCTTGACCTTAAAAGACCCCAAACAGTTTTGCACTTTCAACCGCCAAACGGTTTGAAACCGCATAACCACCAAATGGTCTTGAGACCGTTTGGTCCCAAACGGTCTTGAGACCATTTGGCCCAAACACACTCAAAACCGCATGGACCAAAAAGTGTATTAACACTTCCAATTGAGTTAGGGTTTTCAATGTTGAACCCCTCAATCGTTCATACCATGGTTAACCACTTAACAATTGAGCCAATTAAGTTAATAATCAACTGATGTGACCCTCAATTGATCCTCAATTGGTCACCAATTAGGGTTTGGATGGATTGGATTAGGGTTGGAATCGATCATCCTTCAACATGCATCAATATGAGCTTAATTGATGTTGAACCCATTGAACCATCACTCAATTGGGTCATGACCTGACCCCAAACGGTCTTGAGATCGTTTGGATGACCTCCAAACGGTCTTGAGACCGTTTTACCATCATATCACCAAAATCCAAGTCAACCAATTAAGGTTTGGATCATTGGATTGATCAGCAAATCAGCAATTGATTACACTTTAACTTAGTAACATTGGATCATCAATTGCTTACCATACTCACCCCTAGACCTCCAAACGGTCTTGGGTGACCTCCAAACGGTATTGAGACCATTTGTATGAGTTCCAAATGGTCTTGAGACCGTTTGACTCATCCCACCCTTGGATTCTAGTGAAATTCTATCAAGGATTGGTCTATCGAGTTGATCAACAAATCATCACTTAATTGTAATATGATTTGGTAACTTTGGACCTTCAATTGGTCAACGATACTTAACCCCAGACCTCCAAACGGTCTTGGGTGATCCCCAAACGGTCTTGAAACCGTTTTGGTGATCCCCAAACGGTTTTGAAACCGTTTGGGCCAATCAACCCAAAACATCATCTCATTCACTTGCAAAATCAGCATTTAGCCGATTAGGGTTCATGCCACATCTTTGGATCTTCAAACACATATCCATACTTCACCCTAGACCTAAAAACGGTCTTGGGTGACCCCCAAACGGTCTTGAGACCGTTTGGGTGATCCCCAAATGGTTTTGAAACCGTTTGGGCTAATCAACCCAAAATCTCAAATTAACTCATTGGAATTCCAGCACTAATTTCAATTAGGGTATGCCCAATTGATTAGCTTTCAACTCATGATTCCTTGAGAATTAACCCCTCAAATTTGGTGAGTTATTAACCAACATAATTATTAACAGTAATCGCAAACGGTCAACTCTTGGTCAATGCATTCAAATGGTTTTGAAACCGTTTGGGCCAATCAACCCAAAACACCATCTCATTCACTTGCAAAATCAGCATTTAGCCGATTAGGGTTCATGCCACATCTTTGGATCTTCAAACACAAATCCATACTTCACCCTAGACCTACAAATGGTCTTGGGTGACCCCCAAACGGTCTTGAGACCGTTTGGGTGATCCCCAAACGGTTTTGAAACCGTTTGGGCTAATCAACCCAAAATCTCAAATTAACTCATTGGAATTTCAGCACTAATTTCAATTAGGGTTTGCCCAATTGATTAGATTTCAACTCATGATTCCTTGAGAATTAACCCCTCAACTTTGGTGAGTTATTAACCAACATAATTATGAACAGTAATCTCAAACGGTCAATGCACTCAAATGGTTTTGAAACCGTTTTCCTAAAAAGGTCAAGTTAATCAAGTTGAAAATCAGCACTTAATCCATTTAGGTTTATCTAATTGATTAGCCTTCAGCTCTCGATTCCTTGGGATTTAACCCATAAAATTTGGTGAGTCATTAACCAACATCATTAGGAACAATAATCCCAAACGGTCAACCCTTGGTCAACGCACTAAAATGGTTTTGAAACCGTTTTCCCAAAAAGGTCAAGTTCATCAGGTTGAAAATCAGCACTTAATCCATTTTGGATTTACCTAATTGATTTGCCTTCAACTCATGATTCCTTTGGATTTAATCCCTCAAATATGGAGGGTTATCAACCAACATAATTATGAACAGGAATACCAAACGGTCAAACCTTGTTAAACTCAACCAAATGGTCTTGGAGACCGTTTGCTCCAACCGACCTTGTGAAACCGTTTGCCCCTCAAATGGTTTTGCAAACCCCCAAACGGTTTTGCAAACCGTTTGGCCAAGGGTGCAAGACCGTTTGCTAAGGTAACATTGGTATTCATGCCCCCCTTCTTATAATTCCATATCCAGGTCTGTTCTTCATGGTTTTAGTTGCAATAAAGCAAGGAATGATGGGGGAAAGAAGAATAAACTACTTTTGCAAGAAAGAACGATGCATAACAAAGTTTAAGGTTTAGAGTTATAAAACCCACCTTAGAATCTGATCTAGAGCTCCAAGCTCCATAGATTTAATGGTGGCTTGAGCTCCAGGGGTCGTCCAAGGTCCTTTCTTCAAGAATTGGATGGAGAAGATGGCTAGAAGCAAGAGTTGTGTAAGAAATACTAGCAAACCAACCTTGTAATGGAATTTCCTCCATGAATCCGAGCTAGAAGATGACCAAACTTACCTACATCAACTTGGTCGTCCTCCTCTGCTCCTGAGCTCCTCCTTAGTCGGCCCAAATAAAAAGGATGAGAAGAGGAAATGAAGGGAATGATCCCTTGATTGTGGAAAGAGCTTGCTTATATATTTTTGGGCATATTTCCAAGGCAATGATAAATACCTCTTTTCTTTTACATCTATATCCTCCACACCCCTCTCCTACTTATTTGCCATGTTCCTCCCTTCTCATAGCATGCAAACTTATCTCTCAACCTTGGTTTAGAGGAAAAGAAGCCAAACACTTTATAAAGTTATACATATATAAGGGTCATTTTGCATACATCTTGATTATTCAATTACAATGATAATCCTTCTTATATGGTTACTCAAATGAGCCCCCCCCCTCATTTTATTTACTCTGATTGATGTTAAAAAGCATGAGAGGTACTCTAGAGGGTATATTTTAAATGTTGCACCCTATGTTTTGGGTAAATTGCACTTTACACCAAAACTAGGTTTTAAAGTACAAGGATTGCTCTACAAGCTATATTTTGGTGCCCAAGCTTGGGGAATCCATATCACCACATCATATTCATTCTTATGATGTATCATCATCAGAGTAACATCTTAAAATGTGCAATTTGCAAGTTAACCCCTCTAATTGGGTAATTTGCACATAGGTCCCTATTGAACAAAATAATCTTACAACATTGTTAAAAAAGGGCAGAAAAGAAAATATAGATTCTTCTAAAGCTTTAATGACATATCAAGGGTTAACCACAAGCCTCTAATCATAATTTTAAGCAAAACACCTAGGGTTAGTTCATAACCCAGGTCAGGGGTGTTACAATTTTAGGCTAGGAGAAACCTCGCATATTCAACAATATGCGCTCCGGGTTAACCCGCAGGAGAACCCATTTCACCATCACCAGCTCCTGACGATGATGGATCTATGGCCAGGGCAAACTACATGATATGTTCCAATGTGATTAGTTAGTATATTTTAAGGGGATTATTGAGGCAATCAAGTTGTATCACATGCAAGAATAAACAACATGAAACTCAATATCATGCTTTAACTATCATCAACATCACCCTGATCCATCACAAGGATTCAAAATTACATGTTACCACTTGGCCTCTTGCCCACCATCTAGATCCATCTCATTGCCATGGGATCTCAATCCCTCATCACATAGTGCCACTGCCTCTCAAGGCTTACATCATCACCATGGGATAGCAATTCTAGCACTTTAGCCAAACTCAGATCCTCAGACCAGAACACATCATTCATATTATTTCATTATCAAGAGTAACCATTAAAGTGGTGTTATTCATACATATATACCTCATAGCCCTTTACCTGGATATGCATCTATGTGAATCACCTGCCTGCACAATCATTATGGATTAACAGAAGAATCATATTATCCAACATAAGGTGACATTAATGCTTATATACTTATCATTCATGCCACAACCTGTGACCATAGACATAGGTCATATCATTAAGCAAAGCATCTTATATACTTACCATTCTCAGCATTTTACAGATAATTCAAGATGATCATAAACACATGTAATACCATGGTAATCTACATAGGTGGGGTCTATTATATTCATTGCCATCAAGCATATCAAGGGTCACTATCATAAACCAAACGTGATTATATGAACAAAAACTAGTATAAAGGTTTTCGAGAAGGAACAAGACCCTCACTAAAAGCACCCACTACCCTCACCAAAGGTAGTATCGGTAGGGTACTATCCCATATCACCCACCACTACAACCTCATCACGGTCAAGCCAACCAGTCACATAACGGCCAAACACTAATCAAGGGTGTCGACTATCAACTCAAGATGTATCGGTCAGCACCACTCGACAAGGCATAACGCCAAGGGTGTAACTCAGCCTGTCATTAACCATCCTACTCATGATCTATCAGCCAAAACAAGGCAAGGACTGAGGTGAGACGCCCGTCAAGACCAGATCACAACGCCCCTTAACGTTCAAGGTGATAACAACACCAAGCAACCAACTGAGCTAGGCGTGTCGGGTAGGATACTCAACCAGGTGTGACGCCCGACACACAAGGGTAACGACCAACGTTCTACTCATCTAGGTATAACGACCAGGGCACAACCTCAAATGACATCAAGGAAAGCATGTCATCTAGCTAGCTAACCTCATCTATCAGCCAACACACAAGGCCAGGGCCAGGGGAGACGCCCACCATCGAACTAGCTAGCAAAGCTTCACAACATCAAGGTATAACGAGGCTAAGTGTGTCGGGCAGGGTACTGATCATGGTGTGACGCCCGACACAACAAGGCAGGAACCAGGTGTGTGATGCCCAACACAACACAACAACATAACGACCAAGGCTCTAGGCCAAAGAGGGATATCGGACAACATCACCACCAACCCCATATCGGGCAAGATGCAACCCAACAAGGTCATCATCAACCTCAAGCACAAGGGCACCAAAACTTTAATGGATCAAGAAGAAGGGTCACCTCTCAACAACGAAGAGAGAGGGGTCTTGCCTAGCTTCTTATCACCAATCGGGAAACCCAAGGATCAATCCTAACAAGGTCTACAACCTCCACAAAGCTCACCTCTCAAATCCATGGTGAGAGAAGGGTGTTGCTCAAGCAACTAGAACACAAGCTCACCTCTCAACTCAAACGAGAGAGGAGTATTTCTCATATCACTAGAGTTTAAGCTCACTTCTCAAGACCAAGGAGGGAGAGGGGTGTTTCTCAACAAGAAACCCTAAAACATGGTTCGGCCAACTAGATGCAACCAAGCAAGAAACCAAACTACCAACAAACATAGTCGATCATAAGAAACATACAAATAAGAACATAGAAGATGGTAATGTAGTTAGGGTTAGGAGTTATGTAACCCGCCTTAAGCAAGATCCAAGCTCCTAGCTCCTAGCTCCAAGCACCACCACTAGAGGAAGAAGGAGACTCCAAGGCAAGGATCGGCCACCAAGCTTGCAAAGAAAGAGGGGAGTGTCATGCACCAAGGGAGAGGGAGACTAAGGAACGAAAGGGATCCTTAGCAAAATAAAGGAAACACATATATAGGAGAGGATGGAGGAGAAACCAAGGAAAGACAAGGCAAGGTGTCACCCACCTAGGGACACTTGTCCATGTGCAAAGCCACCACTCTAACATGTCCTAAACACATGTCCAAGGCCATTGCCACATGCAAGCATCAAGCTCCAAGTGTCCACTAGTGGTGACACAAACGAGGTCAAAGAAGGTCAAAGGGTCCATGGGCGACACACACCCACACCATGGCTGACACACTCCCTAGGCCGACACAAAGCACTCCTGCTCGACACAAGGCTCACTTGCCCGACACAAAGGTCCAACAAGGCAAAGGCAAGGCATAATAAGGCCCAACAAGCTCAACTAATCCCAAGGCAACACAAGCAACACGCCCAACCCTTCCTCTCAACACAAGAGGAAGCAAGGAGAGGGAGGAACACCTCACAAGGTGACAAACTTGCCCACAAATCCTAAACTTGGGTGTATTGCAAGTAGCACCTCCATCTCTCAACAAAACACCAACAAACCCTAATCACCACTAAAGGTGATTAGCAAGCAACTAAGCACCAGGGTTAAAAAAACAAACAGGATAAGCCCAAAATGGAGGTCAGGGTCCTTACACATTATATGCTAAAGAGTCTCATGTCACTACCCATTGGTTGCCCAATCCCTGACTCATGATAACCTGATGGTCCTACCTAATAGCTAGACCATGTACTAGGTCATCCTTTTCATCATTAGAAAAGCCACAGAGGAGGACCAAGATCTGAGCTAGTTATGTACACATATTTATGGTGATAGTCATAGTCACTTTATAGTTGCATGAAATAAAAGTCATCCAAGCAGTTATTTTCTGGGAACCGATAAAACATTCGGGAATCACCGTGAAACTAAAGCGATTTTACCATAAGCGTAACCACATACCTGATCCAGAGTAACTTGATGTCCAAGAAAGAATAACCAAGAACATTCAATCAAGCAATCAACAATATCCTGAGATTAATGCATAACATCCAAGTTTCACTATTTTATCCATAACATTCTCAAGATTGACTTGGACTCCACCTTAGAATTTCTAGGCCAACTTTAGGGTTTTATTAGGGTTTTAGCCTCCATAATGCTTTTATCACGTTTAATGCTCTTTTAGTCCACAAAACCTAATTTCAACATCATAGGCATACTAGAATGTCAATTACGTCTAATATATCTCTTTTACACTAAAACTACCATATTTATCCTTTTAAGTTTTGTCTCGATCATTTAGGACAATTATCATCTTTGGTTTCTTTCAAATTAACAACTCATATTTCATTATAGTCTAATTCACATATGACTCTATTTATCACTATTTCCACATTTATCCACTAGAAAACCCTAATTACCAAATTTAGGGTATTTATCCACAATTAGAATCTTATATACTAAAAATAGCTTAGAATCATCATATCTCAGCTTTATTCATGCATTTGAAGAATTAAAGCCATTAAGAGTCATAATTACCAAAATTAGGGTTTCAAGGCCCATTAAATCATATTCATGTATATGGAACCCTACATTAATCAAACTACACATAAAGATCATCCTTTTGGATCTAATGTGTCTTTTTTATAATCAACATGTTAATATTGATTAAAAATACCCATAATACCTTTCTCAATCTTATTAACATCAATATTAGGGTTTTTAATCATGAATGCATTAAAGTTGACAACTTTAACTAATTTTTGAATTGTAAGAGGAAATAGGCTCTAAAATTATTTTTAATGGATTCCTAATATTTTGCTGAGAAAATTTCATAAATTATTTGCTACCATCAAAGTTACGAATAATTAATTACAAATATTTCAAGATTCACTTATTTGGACCAATGGGATGCTGACATGTCAGCCATCCCATGCATCACGTAACTCGGCCGAAACATAATGGAATTACCCTTTTGCCCCCGCATAAATATCCAACTCTTCATACCCAGGAGGGATAAATACGTCCAATGCGGCCCGATCATCCATTTCCTCACAAACCCTATTGCTGCCGTCAGGTGCGGCTGGTCACAGGGTTGCCTTCCCCCTCCAGAGCTCGATGGTCACTCGCGGAGATCCCACTACCTCCACAACCCTCTGCGGTACTCAGAAAGGCCTCCATCCATGAGTGAATCGGCTAGGGTCAGGAGCATCAAGTCCGTGAGATGAGTTGCAGGTGACCAGGGTGAGGGTTCCTCATGAATTGGCAACCCCGTAGCCGTGCGGATTTGAAGGGGAGTGTTTGGACTTACTCCAAACTCCTTTTGTTGCTCCAGGGTTCAAACTACTCCCCTTGGATAGGTTTTGTGTAGATGCAAGAGGAAGAAGAGAGTGGAGTGCTCGAGATCCTCTTGGACTCGAGGCTATGGGTCCAACCCTTATATAGGGGAGGGTAGCCATGCTCTAACATGCTTGCCCATGAAGAAAACAAGGCCTTTCCTTATTAGGAAACCTACTTTCCTTAATTAAGAATAAATTCTCTCTTTTAAATTATTCCTTGTTTATCCATAATCCTTGGTTATTAAAGAATATGAATGTTATCACTTTTATCTTCTTTGTGTTTGGCTTTTAATCCATTGGCTAAGAAATTTTACTTCCTCAAAGCAAATAGTGTCTCTTTTTTATAACACCAAAAGTCATTATCTTTATAGCAAATTATTCACATATAATGACTTTTGTATTATTTGTATTTTCTCTTTCTTTCTCTCCAATGGGACTCCTTGGACCCCAAGAATTCCTAAGATTTTGAAATCCATTTTGAAGGATACTTATTATCCTTCTAGATGCATCTACATCCATTAATTCTCTTTATCTTACTTATTTCTTTATTAAAAGATTTCTTTTCAAGGAGTTCTCTTTATCCTTTATTTCCTTTTTCCTCTTTTCCTATTTCTTTCATTTGAAATCATATGTAAAAGAAATTCATTCAATTGTGGCCATTAATGCCACTTTCTAGAGATTTCTATATATTTTTCATAAATATATTGCTTAATATCCATTATCTTTTATCGTTTTCTACTATTTGGACTTTTCCTCTTTTCTTTTCTTTTATATCCATTACTGGATTAACATAATAGTAGGAATCACAAAATTCATATCAAAAGGGTGATTTGCAAAGAAATCCATCCTTTCGAGAAAAGCATACAAACTTCTCAATTCAAGTCCATATTCATAAAATCATTACATTTTAATTTTGAAAACACATGTAAAATTGAGGTTGTAACATCCTTCCCCTCTTATAGGAATTTTGCCCTCAAAATTCCACCAAACATATAAACAATTCAGGATAAGACTTTACCATATATGTCATTGGCTCCCATGTGGCTTCATCCTCTCCATGGTTCTTCCAAAGAACATTTATCATCTTATATTCTTTACTCCTGAGCTCTCTCTCACCTTGGTATCTCATACCCTTATAGGTGACTCAGGGTAAGTTAGCCTCCCTTAGGAGCTCACCAGGTTCATTGCTCAGCCCATGGCTTGGGTACCTCACATAGTTCTCTAGATCGGACTCGTGGAACACATCATACATCACGTTATCCTGAGGGGTAAGGCTACATACAAGCATATCCACCAATCCATCTCAAATGGACCCATGTATCGGGGACTCATCTTTCTCACCTATAGCTCAGAGGGGTCAGATTTTCATATCACATATTATCCTACAGTGAACTGCATGCCAGTCTTCTTTGCATCAGATCATGACTCTTGTCACCCCTGGGCTCTCTTTCAGCCATCGCACGATCAAATTGACTTCATCTACACACACTGTGGTCTTTTTCTGACCTTCGTGAGGTCCCTTTGCCAACATCATCTTAATGAAGTGGTGATCGACACATCCTCCCTTATAGAGCTTCTTACATCCTGATACTATCTATGGTGTCTATCATCACATCTTACATAGGACAGGAACTGTCTCCATATATCACCCTGAACCAACACACACACTCTCATCAGACCCTCTAGTATGGATCATGCTAACCATTAGTTAGGGGTGAGAAGTTGTACTCAGATTGAGTTCTTCGTGTACCTACTTACACCGCATGGAAGTGAATCTTTACATCATACTCAAGAACCTTTGAACTTGCATCATGGGTTAGTTGAACCATCTCTTTCTCTTACATGTATTTCATCCAGATCTGTCCCTTAAAAGTATTGTCTCTTTCTCTTACCTATCATCTAGGTAAGGTGATCTACCATAACCCATATTGCATCTTGAACTCCCTTGGGCTATGGGAGACTTACCACAACATCCATACTGATGAACTCCAATTCCCCCTCGGGGACTCTTTACCCTCTGTATCAACTCACTGGGTTATTGGTGTTCATCCTTCACCTCCTAGCATGCATGGCGACAAGACACATGCAACTTCATATTAGGCATCCAAAGTAATACTTCCACATACTATCTCAGTAGTATCATGGTGTATTATGATCTCTTATACATCATGATTCCTCAAGGTTGATTCCTTAGAAACCCTAAAACACTCTAGTCGTGGGTTTCATCACCTTCTCTTCTAGAGAAGTGCATCTGAGGTTCTACAACCATCCTTCTATCACAACAAGCCCTTGTCTGGCTAACCAAGCAACCACTAACTCGATCAACAGATCTCATTTAATCTGAGTGTTAGCCAAACATATCTCACAACTTAGGGTTCACATAGCCACCTCTTCCAGCCTTTCCACTAGCTAAACTAGACAGCTGCATCTCAACAAGAGCATCCATCACCACCTTTCATCTTTATGTGCTAGGTAACAGTGGAGACATACACCTCCATGTATTCCACTTATTATCTCATCTTGGACTTTAGGTCTATCTTCATTAGGAAAACTTAGAGCTCATCCTCTTGGTTATCAAACTCAAACATATTTAACTCATAAATTCCATACAGCTCATCATAAGAATATCCTTATAAGATGACTACCTTAGTTTACTTGATATTGGTAAACCATCCACACATCGTGCACTTCACAAGGGTACACTATTATCATAGCAATGTTTCCACCCTCATCATCTTTATCCTTAGTTTATGGGATGCATATTGCCCTATCTCTCACCTTCATAACGAGAGGAAATAAGCATTTGGATGCAGTCCAAATAAAGAGTTTTTCCCATTCTAACAGTAGGGATGGTGCACCCTACATCGCCAGTACACCTTCCAATCTAAGTTGAAACATGCATCACATGTCCCCACATCATGAACATTTCAATATCAGGTTTTCTTTCATGAAGAATTGGTTTCAAACACACTTGGGTCACCACACGATCCTTAGTCATATCCTCTAGGTCTATAGGGTGTCAGCACTTTTGGGGTCATCTCTCTTCCCTTATGCATCCAGAGAGTGCCCTCTTCATCTGCCCTTTGGGTCCCAAGAGTTCATGAAGGTGATCAATCACCTAACCAATGGTCCTCAAACAATGATAGTTGTTACCGCCTGACCCTATGGTCATGTGCAACTAGGGAATTAGGAAACTCCTACTCTCATTGGTCTTATCCCTACCCAAGCTTAGGATAGACTTAGGATTCTATAATAGAACATATCCAACTTGAATCCTTACCCAAGTTTCCATCATCTCTCTTGGCATTCGTGGTCTGACTTACATCCTTTCATAGAGATCATGGCAACCTACCTACCTTGGTCAGAGCCCATCTACAAGCACTTAGAGATGGTTATCTATGGTCTATAGGTTCATTCTCATACTATGTACTTTCCACTTAGCTTCTCAAGATCCTATGAGACTTCTTTAGGTTATCTCAAACCCAATAAAAGTTGGTACATACCCTACAGAAGGGTCCCTCTCCCAGGATGGGAGGAAACTATATCCTGATAGCAGTAAGGGTCACAAACATCCCTATGTCCATGGTTTACATCCACATGAGCACGCTTATCCCTAGAAAGCTATTAAGGCACTTAGCTACCAAGCATACCACCTACTAAACCATGCTAGGTCTCCCTGATAGGTCATACTTGTTTCTATTCCTTCACATTGAACCATCATCATACATACATATGTCACCAAACTATAAGTAGGGGTTCATAAAACATACACATTAATCCAAGGGGTTTCCCTTTCCTCTAAACATGAGGGGTGCCATGCTCGAATCTATAGAAACTCAAATCTCATCATGAGCATTAGGTGCACCAGGTACTACTACTTCCCCTCTTATAAGGTCTAGGAACCCTAGGTTCACTTTTTCTGCAAAAGTTGTCCAACTGCATATTCAACATTCTAACAACGAACCAAGAATGTAATGAAAAAACACTAGAGGGGGGGTGAATAGAGTTTTTAAATAATTTTAAAAATTTATTGAACTCAAACAACCACAATTGAAAATTGGAAGAAGGAGACAGGTGTTTAGAGTGGTTCCAACTTTATCAACTACTAAAGTTGTCAGTCCACTACCCGGTTGCTTACCCAACCGGGATTTTGAAAGTATTTATTTTATTACCTTCCCAAGGATTTATACAAAATACAATACTTTCCTTTACACCCTTTGAACAGCCTTCACTTGGAGTAGGTGCACCAACCTTGAGGTAGCCTTCTTGAAGTAACTCCAAGCTCCCCCTTGAAGTAGCATTCCTCTCTAGAAGTAACCTCCCGTTGCACCAGCCTTCTGAAGTAGCTCAAAGTCACCTTCTTCACCAAGAAGATCTTCACCCTCTCCAATCAGCAGCCTCCAACCTAGGAGTAGCAAGGAGAGTACAAACGGTAATAGAGAACAAGAAAGAAAAAGGAAATTACAACTTATCCTTTGTAGCCCAAGGCTTGATTTGCCTAGATCAAGCGTATAGATCTCCTAACCAAATGTGTGAACTTGTGATTGCAGTGGGTAGGAGATACTAGCCTATAGGACACGAATTATGAGCTAAGGAAGGAAGTAGCCAATGTTCACAATGCTCAATTTTCTCATAAACAGATTGCTCAAAGTATGCTCAAAGAATTCTCAAGTGTAACAAGTGTATTTTAGTGTCCTATGGCCTGTCCTATTTATAGGAATGGATTAAGGATGCTTAAGGACGTTCTAGACAACTTATAGGGGGTTCTAAGTGTTTAACTAGCCGTTAGGTACAAGTTTGTTGCTTTAACAACGGCTAATTAATTAATTCTGCAGTTGCTATCAGAGACCATCTCGGTCGAGGAATGGTCGACCGAGATACCTACTCGGTCTAACTTTTGTCGACCGACAGGCTCTCTGGAACAAGTGTTTTGCAACGTTTATCTCCAACTGCCAACTACCTTGTCAGTTGTGTCTAACGGCTACTCTGGATCTTTCTCGGTCGAGAAGATTGTCGACCGAGAGTATCTCGGTCGAGGAGTTTGTCGACCGAGATTGATCCTGTTTCAATGTTGCAATTTAGGCACTAATTATATGTATGAGTGTGCATATGTGATCCTATTTGAAGGGGATGACTTATCTAAATGTGATGTTTAGCTAGGGAAGATCTAACGCTTGATTTACATGCAATCTAAGTACTTGTACATTATATATTTGTACAAGTTTTTACAAAGCGATTACATTGCATGAAAACATAAACATGTAAGCATATGGATTTCCCTAGTTGCTTTGGCATCCACCTTTATCCTGCACACTCAAGTAGCTCGTTAGATCAATAAGAATGAAATGTTTGTCATAATCAAAACAAAGGGATTTATAGATGTCCATTTAGCCAACAATCTCCCCCTTTTTGAAGATGACAAACATTTCCAAAATATAAAATAAGGAAATATAAAACATGTGAGTTTCATACCTGAAATTTACCTTTGTAGCCATCTTTGGTTTTGCAAGTGACTGCTGGCCAAGATTTATGAAACTCATTTTAATTTTATGTTTGTGATTTTATATTATTTCTCCCCCTTTTTCATTTCAAAAAAGATATCATGTAGTATGACTTTGTGTCTTCCTTTTTAAGCTTTGCTCCCCCTTAAAAAGATATCCAATTAAAATCAAGGGATTTTTATTGTCAAAATTAGCCACAATTTGTTTCTCAATCATTTGCAAAGGATGTTAAGCCTTGAAATGATATGAGTTTCTTTTAAGTTTATGGCCTATGTGTATTGATTTCTCACCCATTTTACAAGGGATGTTAAGCCTTAAAAATGAAATGAGAATCCTTTAGTTTTAGAGTGCATAAAAATGTCTCTTAACTAAATGCATGGGATTTTAAGCCCTGATTTGTTTAGAGAGTCCCTTTAAGAACAAGATATATCACTTTTACGTAACCAAGAGTAAAAATACTAAGGTCGTAACAAGCTCCAAATGATGTTTTACAATGTTTTTGTAAGCTTATTAATCAAATAATCAAATTTGTTTCTATGAGCTCCCCCTTAATCTTATACTATGCTCCCCCAAGGTGTAAGTGTTTTTGCAATAGATGTCATTTTAGCCATAACTTTAACTTTTAGGTATTTGCAAAGATGTTCATCCTTTTTTATTTACTTGTATTTATTACTCCCCTTATTTTGTATGCTCTACAATAGTCTTATAATCCAAATTCAAATGATGCCAAAAAGATATCTATTATAAAGATAACCAATGTCATTACAAGCATGAAAAGATAGCCAAAACATGTAACGATAACCCATTTATTACAATTTTGCAAAGATTCCATTACAACTAATACAACTCCAAATCTCACTGGAAAGACTTAAGAATTACATCAATATCAGGGCCTCTCCCAAGAAAAGGCTCAGCTCCATAATACTGGACCAAAGTTTGCCACTCCAGAGCACCTGTCTTGGTTAAGGCATATGCCTCCAAGAAGGTTGGAACACGATCAAATCGGAAATGAGCAGCAATATCTTGTAGTTGCATTGATGAAAACTGAGTATGTGTGAGATCTGTAGATGGTGGAGGTGGAGGTTGATAGTAGTTGTAAGATGGGTTATATGGATTGAGCATGCCAGGATTTAAAGAATAAGGATATTCATCTGGTTGGTTTGGAGAAAGAGTTTGCATTCTTTGATTTAGATAAGTCATGGCATGATGGTTATAATCTAGTTGTTTACTAAGATGATATTGTGACCCAGCAACATAGGTTAGAGTGTTTTGGATGGGGTCATAGGGTAGGCTGGTAGGAGGAGGTGGAGGTGGTATATCTTGTGTAGATGTTTCTCCTTATACCCTAGCCCTCTTATGACCGAAATCAATCCCCATTTTTTCTACAGTATTCTTACTTATTTTTTGTGGTCTACGCTCCCATGTATATCCCATATCCTCAAGTTGGGTCTTAAGGAAATGTTGAGTAATTTGGCATACAAAATCAGCATATGGAGGATTTCCAGAAAACTCAAGCATATTTTTAAGAATGATGCGGATAAAATTTGTGGGAATACGTTGGATAATGGCATATATTAGACACATACGAAAAATAGGAACTTCAGACTTATTGGCTCTAGGATGTATGTTTGTTGAAACAATAAGGTTTACAATCCTAGCAGCTGGTTTGAGATTTATAGCATAGTATGTGCCTCTATCTTCGTGACAGGTTGTATTGGATTGAAAAATGGTCCTTTTGATGTCACTAAGACTAACGGTATGGTCATCTTGGGAAAATTGATTAAGTGGGTTTCCAGAGGTAAGGTCAAGGGTGTCTTGATATTCATCTATGTCAATATCTAGCATGTCAAGAATATCCCCTTCAGTAAATCGGAAGCTATGCCCATTGACCATAGTATAGAAGAATATGGTTTCATTTTCAGAGTGGGAGATGAGGTTAGCATAGAATTCATTCACTACCTTGATGGAATAGGAAGGGAAAGAAGGGTTGATGAATTCTTTTAACTTTTGCACCTCGAAAAGGTCCTCCAAGTCGACGATGTTGAGGAAGTCCATAACTTCAACTGGTCGTCATGGGAGAGGAGCTTTGGAGGAGAGCCGTAGATAATGATCACCAGCATCTCCGTCGACGAAGGCAATGTCATTGATGATCGTCAATGGTGGAGTAGCCTCCCTTTGTTTCCTGCCAGCGACCTTCTTCTTTCCACGAGTAGAGGATGATGCCATTGTGTTGCTTGAAAGTGGAGAAGAAGCAAGGAAGTCTTGGGGATGAGAATGCTAAATATTTGCACAAGAATTCACTAGAGAGAGCCTATGGAAATAAGAATAAGAAGGTGTGAAGAAATGACCCGTTTTTGCTCCTTTTATAGCAATCCAGTGACCGGGTCGGTCGACAATTTGTCGACCGAGCGTCCGCAACGGTCATATTCCAGACGCGCCACTTCGGCCGTCCAACGGTTGACTTGCAACGGTCGGCCGTTAACGGTAACGGTCGGATTGCAACGGTCATATCCCAACGGCTCTTTCTCGGTCGAGCAATTGTCGACTGACACTGTCTCGGTCGAACAATTTGTCGACCGGAAGTGTGTCCGATGCTAGGTCTGTCTTAGATTCTGTCGGTCGAGAGAGGGGGGCAGACCGAGAGGTTTTCGGTCGAAGATTTGTCGACCGACAGACGTACTGGGTACGAATTTTTAAGCTGATTTTTAATGCAAATGATAGACTGAATTTGTAGAGCATATATATATTTTCTAAGGGAGTAATATTTTGTTTTAATATTGACAATATTGGGACAATTTTGTGATCATAAATTGATTTTGCTTTTAATAAAATGATATTCAATTAATTATTGTGTCAAAACTTATTTTAGGTCGATTTTGACTACGACCATAGCGCCCCTTGGTCAAATTGCATTTTAACCAAGAGGCAGATTTGCAGATTTTTCAAATTGAACATTATGAAGTATAATATCTGCATAAGATTTGATTAAGTATCAAGTTGAAGAATAATACTTAATATGAAAACATTTGTCCTTTTCTTAAAATATAGTAATATGAATATCAAATTTCACGTCGTTTAGTATCCTCATAGGATTCTTTACTGAAGGCACACTAAATATCTCAAGTCTTTTAAGGATACTAATTGAGAGATTTTATCTTATGTGTTGCAAGCATAATATATTACCAATAAAGCATTTTCTTGCCTATATATATCATCACGGATCCATGCAGACAATTATCTATCCAAGCTAATCACAGTACCAAATGATGAAAGCATATCCATGATGTAATAACAGAACAATAACAGTAAATAATCACATAATTTCTATATGGATAGACCAGAAAATAAAGAGATCATGTGAATAATTATAGAAATTTTCTTTTCATTAAACTAAGCATAATTTCAGTTTAAACTTAAATCATTTAAGGTATAGACTAATTTAAATTTGTAGGGATGATTTCCAAAAAAATATATCCAATTCATTAATCATGAATAGATAGCAATTTTATCAAAGAATTCAGCAATTTTGCAACAGACTGGAAATCAGTGATATGCTAGGTCGATATTTTCTCGATCGATAGTATCTCGGTCGACAGTCTCTCGACCGAAAATATTCCTAAAATTGTTAATTGCTTCCAAATAAAACATAATTATGCAAGTTAAATATTTAGATATTAAATTTATTTGTTATCCCATTATGTTTGAGTTGAGATAGACATAGAGATATGCAACTAAGGTTCTTGGTCATATCTCAACTTGATTATGTTCATTTAGTTTGGAGGTTTTGGAACCCAAACTAACTCGACATCTTTTCTCTTGTAAGGGCATGAAAAAGAATAGTGACCAAGACGCAAACAATACTGACAACATATCGAGTCAATCTCATATCTTTTTCTATGGTTGTTTTCTGTGTTATCCTTGGTTGAAGATGTTCCTTTAGGTACATATATAGATTGATGGGTTTGTGACTTTCTCCAGCTAGGTTTTTGATAGGATTTCCCTTTAGGCTTGTAACCTAGTCCTCTTCTCCCAATTTGATGATAGGAATTATCTAAGATTTGATCAAGAATGCCATTATTACTTAAACTACTAACTTTTTGTTGTAACTTGGCAATCTCTTCCATTCTCTTTTTGATATCTAATTTTTCTTGATCTAGATTAGATGACAATGAATTTCTTTCTTTGACAATAGAATCATAATCTAGATGGTTGCATAAAATGGGTTGTTTTTTAAGATCATTCACTTGACTTTGCAAATTATTCTTCTCTAAGGAGAGTAGATTACAATTTGCCTCTATAGATTTTATCTGAATATCATGATCTTCAATGATCTTTTTAAGATCTTCATTTTCAGATGTAATAGCAAGGAGCTTAGCATGTAATTCATCATTTGCTTTAATAGATTTCTTTAATTTCTTTTTGCACTCAATATATTTAATATGTGTTTCTTCAAGACTAGCAACTAGTTCTTCTTTAGATAAATCAAAAAGACTTACCTCTTCTTCTTCTTCACTAGTTGTAGCAATAAGACAATCTTTGTGCTCATCTTCCTTCTTTGATCTCCAAGGGCATCTAGTTGTTGTGTGGCTTGTTCCTAAGCACCAATTGCAACATGTTGTAGTTTTGTCCAAGTAGCACCTTTTGTTGTGATTGTAATCACCATTACCCTCCATTCTTCAAGACCTGGTTAGGGTTCCTTGAAGCCTGCTCTGATACCAATTGAAAAAACACTAGAGGGGGGTGAATAGAGTTTTTAAATAATTTTAACAATTTATTGAACTCAAACAACCACAATTGAAAATTGGAAGAAGGAGACAGGTGTTTAGAGTGGTTCCAACTTTAGCAACTACTAAAGTTGTCAGTCCACTCCCCGGTTTCTTACCCAACCGGGATTTTGAAAGTATTTATTTTATTACCTTCCCAAGGATTTATACAAAATACAATACTTTCCTTTACACCCTTTGAACAGCCTTCACTTGAAGTAGGTGCACCAACCTTGAGGTAGCCTTCTTGAAGTAACTCCAAGCTCCCCCTTGAAGTAGCCTTCCTCTCTAGAAGTAACCTCCCGTTGCACCAGCCTTCTGAAGTAGCTCAAAGTCACCTTCTTCACCAAGAAGATCTTCACCCTCTCCAATCAGCAGCCTCCAACCTAGGAGTAGCAAGGAGAGTACAGACGGTAATAGAGAACAAGAAAGAAAAAGGAAATTACAACTAATCCTTTGTAGCCCAAGGCTTGATTTGCCTAGATCAAGCGTATAGATCTCCTAACCAAATGTGTGAACTTGTGATTGCAGTGGGTAGGAGATACTAGCCTATAGGAAACGAATTATGAGCTAAGGAAGGAAGTAGCCAATGTTCACAATGCTCAATTTTCTCATAAATAGATTTCTCAAAGTATGCTCAAAGAATTCTCAAGTGTAACAAGTGTATTTTAGTGTCCTATGGCTTGTCCTATTTATAGGAATGGCCTAAGGATGCTTAAGGACGTTCTAGACAACTTCTAGGGGGTTCTAAGTGCTTAACTAGCCGTTAGGTACAAGTTTGTTGCTTTAACAACGGCTAATTAATTAATTCTGCAGTTGCTGTCAGAGACCATCTCGGTCGAGGAAAGGTCGACCGAGATACCTACTCGGTCGAACTTTTGTCGACCGACAGGCTCTCTGGAACAAGTGTTTTGCAACGTTTATCTCCAACTGCCAACTACCTTGTCAGTTGTGTCTAACGGCTACTCTGGATCTTTCTCGGTCGAGAAGATTGTCGACCGAGAGTGTCTCGGTCGAGGAGTTTGTTGACCGAGATTGATCCTATTTCAATGTTGCAATTTATGCACTAATTATATGTATGAGTGTGCATATGTGATCCTATTTGAAGGGGATGACTTATCTAAATGTGATGTTTAGCTAGGGAAGATCTAACGCTTGATTTACATGCAATCTAAGTACTTGTACATTATATATTTGTACAAGTTTTTACAAAGCGATTACATTGCATGAAAACATAAACATGTAAGCATATGGATTTCCCTAGTTGCTTTGGCATCCACCTTAATCCTGCACACTCAAGTAGCTCGTTAGATCAATAAGAATGAAATGTTTGTCATAATCAAAACAAAGGGATTTATAGATGTCCATTTAGCCAACATGTAAGAGGTGCATCATGCACGTCGTATTATCCATCCACAACACCTCATATTTGAGCCTTCCTCAAGGAGAAACATCTAGGTATGAGGCCTCACAACATGACACTATACCTCCTCAGGGTCTAAGGAACTCCTCTTCCTATCCCTAGAAGGTAAGGTAGGCACCTACAACATCCATAGCTCGGTTCAAGAAGTCTCCTTCGTTCTCTAGGGTTTGGTTCCTCTAAAGGAAACCCAGATGCCACAAGCCTCCAAGGATCATGCACGAGGCAACCACAACAATCCACTTAGGTCATAACATACCCAACTTCTTAGGGTTCCTTATATCCCAGAGTCTAAGCTTCCAACCTTCTTGCTCAGGTCTTGCTCTCTCTCTAGAGCTAACCCAACAAACAATCTTACTACTAGAGGTTCTCTCTGTAAAAAGGTGGATCAATCTCACATGTATACCCCTACATGGGTGAAACCTACGTTCACTCAAGATCATCCATAACTCTTTATGCTTATCTCATAAGTTATCCAACATGCCCTTCTGGCATGGGTTTTAAAGTACTTCCAGCTATAATGTACTCTAGGTGCATACGCTGCCATGCTCATATAAGCCCGTAGGGTGTCTATATGGTCATCACTAACCTTATTGATGAAGGGGTCATCCTTCACCCTAACATGTACGACCCTTCACAGGTTGGGTTTCCCAGAAGGCACTAAGTCAACCAACCTCACATAGCTCATACTTCTCATAGGTATTCAAAATCAAAAGTAGGTCAACTCACACACATGGTTGACCATGATATCTAACTCATCATGCCATCTCTCTCTAACCACCACTTAGGGTTATGGTTAGCATCATCCTCAAAGGATATGCCAGATCTCTACCTTTAATGGAGGTCTCTGACTCCAAGACCAACTCTCTACTCATACTCCTGACAAGAAGGTCTAACCTCAAGTCTCTCCTAAGGGTATGACAACACATGTCATACAACCTAGGCATGCAACTAATCTTTAGTCTATGCTTCCATGAAATCTTGTTTACATGTTTTTCATTAATTTGGTGGAGGATTCTTTAACCTTATCATATGTACCCTATTCTCAAGAGGGTGAGGAAGAGAGAGAGAAAACCATAAACCTTAGAATCTTAATTGAATTAGAGTTGAGAAGGGACAAAAATAGATGAGAGAGTTCGAAAGGTATCTTATTTCGAGTCAGAACCTCAGACATTGGCCAGGCAGTAACACTGCATCTAGGAGTCCTTGTGACTGACTAGAAGGGTGGAGGAAAATATTCCCAGCCCTCGAACTGTGATCCTTTTCTAGACACCTCCGTCATCGGAAAATCCTCTAATAACTCCCTTGAGTTCTAAAGAGTTTGTAAATTTTAATTATTATTAGAGATTAAATGGGGAACTGATGCTCTGATGCCAAATGTAATGACCCCGCCTCCCGGTAACCCCCAATTAAGGGAGACCAAAAGGTCAGACTCATTATCCCAAATGGTTCGACAAGTAATTAATAATAATTACTAAATTCTACCAAAACTATAATGAAAAGATGGAATAAAATAAAACTTTGCATACCTTTTTAAAATCTTGGATTTCTAAACTACTATCCACAATTGGAGTCTATTATAACTAATCTTCTGTGTATTTTAATTCATATCTTCACATTGTATCAATTTACTATTTGTCCTTTTCCATTTTGTACCTAAAATGACGACAAACAAAATGTCGGTCAGCATAAATGAATATATCGGTATGCGGGGGAAACAATAATCATGCAATTAACTGTAGCATCATATTGTAATCAATTATGGTTTAGCAAGAAAAATTTACACTTTAAACATAACTACTCAATCCATACATACCCTAACCACTACGTTGTCCATTCAGTGGACATGGATGCTACCTCTCATATGGTAGATCCCAACTGACCCCCATGATCCTACCTAACATGTAGATCAATACCTAGGGTCAAAGAGTCTTATGGCACTACCCATAGGTAGCCCAATCACTAACTCATGATATGCTAAAGAGTCGCATGGAACTACCCATAGGTAGACCAATCCCTAACTCATGATAACCTGATGGTCCTACTTAACAGGTAGACCAAGTACTAGGTCATCCTTTTCATCATTAGAAAAGCCACATAGGAGGACCAGGATCTGAGCTAGTTATGTACACATATTTATGGTGATAGTCATAGTCACTTTATAGTTGCATGAAATAAAAGTCATCCAAACAGTTATTTTCAGGCAACCGATAAAACATTCGGGAATCACCATGAAATGAAAGCAATTTAACCATAAGCATAACCACATACCTGATCTAGAGTAACTTGATGTCCCAGGAAGAATAACCAAGAACATTCAATCAAGCAATCAACAATATCCTGAAATTAATGCATAACATCCATGTGTCACTGTTTTATCCATAACATTCTCAAGATTGACTTGTATTCCACCTTAGGATTTCTAGGCCAACTTTAGGGTTTTATTAGGGTTTTAGTCTCCATAATTTATCACGTTTAATGCTCTTTTAGTCCACAAACCCTAATTTCAACATCACAGGCATACTAGAATGTCAATTAAGTCTAATAGATCTCTTTTACACTAAAACTACCATCTTTATCCTTTTAAGTTATGTCACGATCATTAAGTCCAATTATCATCTTCGGTTTCTTTTGAATTGACAACTCAGATTTCATTATAGTCTAATTCACATATGAACTCTATTTATCACTAATTCCACATTTATCCACTAGAAAACCCTAATTACCAAATTAAGGGTATTTATCCACAATTAGAATCTTTTATACTCAAAATATCTTAGAATCATCATATCTCAGCTTTATTCATGGATTTGAACAATTAAAGCCATTAAGAGTCATAATTACCAAAATTAGGGTTTTAAGGCCCATTAAAGCGTATGTGTAACATCCCTGACCTGGGTTATGCTTTAACCCTAGATGTTTTTCTTAATAAAGTGTATTATATGCTTGCTCTTATCTTTTAAAAAGTAATTAAGGCTCAAGAGGAACTCATATTTCAATTTTAGTCCTTTTTGAATAATGTTGAAATGATATTTTACTTATTTTGGACTAGAGTATAAATTACCCAAGTTGAGGGGTTAAATTGCAAATTGTGCATGATAATATGTTCCTCATGTGTTGAAGCATCATGAGAATGAAGATGATGCAGAGGAATGGCTTGTGAAAGTCGAAATACCAAGAAAGAGTTGATTAAGCAATGTTTGTGCATTAAAACCTAGTTTTGGTGTAATGTGCAATTTACCCAAAACCTAGGGTTCAATATGCAAATTATCACTTCAATAATGTCCCTAATATTTCTTGGCATCATGTAGAGGCAAGAAAATGAGAGGCGCATCTCATTTGAGTCTCTTTAGAGGAGAGAGAATCTTGATATTAAAATAATCAAGATTTAAGCATAATTGAAATTCTAATTCAATTTAATGCAAAAATAAATATATTAATTGAAGTGCCCTTCAACAAAAATTGTGTTGGTTGAAAATCCATATATGTGGACGTCCTTGTGCCTTGAAAATGCAACAAATATCTCAAGTGAGTCGAGATCCCACTCACATTAATAAAAGGAAAAGAATTATCCACTAACTTTAGGATATTATTATTATAAGGGTTAAGGTGCTTAATTTGTTTTCCTTTAATTCATGGATAATTGAGAGTAATATGAGGCAAGGAAAAGAGCCTCATACCCAAGGAAGAGGAGGGGGCAAGTGGCAAGGAAATGGAAGAGTTATCCCCTACTTTCTCTCTCTTAAATGAATTTTCAATAAAATGCATATATACTCATTTATCCATAGCTTGAATGGGTAATTTCGAAGCCACTTTCACTTCTTACTTGCAAAAAAACCAAGGGAGTTTGGGAGAAATAGTAGGACGACTCCCAACATGTAGGTAAGATCCATGATCCCCTTTCACCTCAAATTCACGGTGGAAATCACAAATCAATGCTTGACTTCTTACTTTCTTCAATCAATCTTCAACTCTAGCCAATCCTTTTCACTCAAAAGCATGAGGAACGAACCTTGTGATTTGAGAAAGCTTCTTCCACCATTTTGACGTGAAGCTCCAAGATTTGAAGCTCATTTAAAGGTGGGTTATATAACTTGAACCCTTAATCATTGTTATTGAATTCAATTCTTCAATTCATTTGGTTCAATTGTTCTTCTTGAAATTTGTTTGATTAATTGATGAAACTACCATGAGAATGGCAGTAGGATTCGAGGGGTTGAAGCTTGATGATGATGACATCATATCAAGCACACATATCAATTAATATCATAGTCAAACGGTTTCAAAAATTGAGACCAATCGGTTTCAATGGAATTGGTTAAATGATTTCAACAAACCGTTAGAAACCAAACGGTTTCAAACCATTCGGAGAGGCTGACCAACAGTTGACCGTTTGGATAAATATGCTGATGTAATTGGATGTTGATCAATTGGTTTCAATTAATTTGATCTTGAAGGTTCCAAGAATGGAAGATCTTTCAATTACAAAATTCAATCGGGTTGAAGTGTTGAAATTATCAATTGACAGATTCAATTTTTGGGTTGATTAACCCAAATGCTCTTAAGACCATTTGGAGGTCACCCAAACGGTCTCAAGACCATTTGGAGGTCATCCAAATGACTTCAAGACCGTTTGAGGTCAGGTCACATCATGGTTTAATGATGATTCAACAATTTCAATGGAATTAGTTTCACTATGTCAACCATTGATGGTTCCTCGATTTCAAAACCCTAATTGATGGTTTATTGATTATAAATCCTAGTTCAATTGGGTTTAAAACCCTAATTGATGGTCCAATTGAAGGGTGATTCAATGGTTCAATTGATGAATGAATCAATGATTCAATTGATAGGCGGTTCATTGATTGAAACCCTGAATTGATTAAGTGATGGAAGACCTTTTTGGTCCATTCGATTTTGAGAGGGTTTGGACCAAACGGTCTCAAGACCGTTTGTGTGCAAATGGTCTCAAGACCATTTGGGTCCAAACGGTCTCAAACCGTTTGGAGACCCAAGTCCATTCAGTTTCAACACATTTCTTGCTTAAACGGTTTCAAGGGAAATTTTCCTAAATGGTTTCAAACCATGTGAGTTTTGAGAGACTAAGACCGTTTGGGGTCTAAGTAATCAAAACAATTTGAGGTTCAATTGGTCAATCCAATTGGATACCTAATGTAATTGAAGATTCAATAGGCCAATCCATTTGAATATCTAATGTGTTTGAAGGTTCAATTGGTCAATCCAATTGGATACCTCAGTGATGAGCTAAGGGTAATTACCTGAAGGTGATAATTACCTGAAAAAGTGGTAATAGTGCTCAGTGATGAGCTAAGGGTTTGAATACCCAGAACCATATGATTATGGTATTGAGATTGTGAAGGGAGGATAATTCCTAGTATTGAAATGAGTGACTGAGATCCCAATGTCATATAAAGACTGAGAAGTACTTGATGAAAGTAGTGCATGTTTCTTTGTGGCATTTGTTATAATAATTTATGTTTGAAAACTTGGTTGATGCTAAAAGAATATGATAATGTACTAAATTAATCAAGTGAAAGCTATTCATGTAGTGCTCTGACGATCGATCCATCATCGTCAGTAGTTGGTGATGGTGAAACAGGTTTTCCTACATGATCTCCTGGAGATCGCATATTTTTGAATATGTGGGGGTGATGGGCGAAAATATCCATACGCCCTAATGGGGAAATTGATGGAAGGTAAACATTAAACCTTTCAATCCATCAGTATATGTGTCGGGATGGATGTATCACAAATCTCCCGATGATGTTAATGCCGGATCGATGGAGATAAACATGAAATCTCTCGATTGTGAAGAGAGTACAACCGCCACTGTAACTCTATAGCGAAGATGCCACTATACCCTGGCAAGCTATTTAACAGAGACACTAGATGTCCTGCATGTGGTCTCGCACTGACCGGGACAAGATGAGGTCATGGAAGCTGACTCTTGCATTGACCTATGTATGGTATCGATTTCAATTTCGCAATGGTTGGTTGGAGTATGAGTGGTATACCTCATCTCCTCAGAGCTTAAGTATGGTTGTAAAATGTAATCAACCGTGTAGCGTATTTTCTTAAGATTGAAATACGAGAATCACTGTTGATGTTATCTTGCTTAGCATGCTCTAGATGGATAAATATTATATATGTTACTTATCCAATACTCAAGCTGCTTTATCAAGTTATAGTTGAAATGCTTAAGTAAGAATGTTGCTCTAATCTTCTGATTGAATATATGATTCCACTGCTCAGTTTATTTCCATTAAACTGTAATAATAATGTTTTAGGTAGAGAGTTATATTTCTCACTGGGGAAATTTTATAATTGTCTCACCCCTGTGGGATCCAACATTTTTTTTAGGTAGACGCAGAGGAAGAGGCAGAAACCCTATAGTAGGGGAAGAGCAGCAACAGGGACATTTGTAATACTTCAGGTGGAGATATTGGCTGTCAAGCTTTGTATAGAAAGTCATATGTGTCGTCTCTGTACTCTCAGGTCCTAGGAGTTAGTGGATGGTGTTCTTATATTCGATCTGAGATTTTGGCTCGAATGCCTTGAGGATTTTGTTACTTGTGCTTTTATCAAGGCAAAGTGTTATATATATATTCCTCAAGAAGAGATGGTACATGGAATGTACAATGTGGACGAGTATGTAATTATAATATTGTGTCTCTTGTTTAAAGAGTTTTCTGGTAATGGATCTTTTTATAAATGGTTTTAAATTTTAGTGATTTTCAGTAATCCACTGCTAACGAACGCTTCTGCTTAGTGGATTTGGTTAATTACGATTCATCTGCCACAAGTTAAGTGTTATCAGAGCTCTAGGTTTGCTGAGTCTACAGAGACATAGGATTAAGGTTGTTGAGTCTGTTCTAGTGTCTTCCAGTTTATCTGATAGTGTATTTTGCTCATATAGGAGGAGAAGAACTTGAAGATGTCTGAATCACATGATGAACATGCTGCTGAGAGCAGCGTTGCTGCACCAGGAGGAGGTGTCATGGATCAAGCTAGGGAGGAACCCGTACCTGAGATTCCTCATCTTGATCAAGCTACACTAGAAAATCCAACTTTCCATGCCCTATTTGGCCAGTTTATGGCGACCATGACACATATAGCAGACAGAATGCCACCACCTGCACCAAGGGCACCAGCCCACAATGAAGGACGTGGAACCGGCAAGACTTTTAAGAGACTTTGCCGGGTTGGGGCCATAGATTATGCTAGTACAACTAATCCAGGAGACGATGATTTGTGGTTAACTGAACTAGAGAAGGCTTTCAGGATCCTAGACATTCCTGAAGCTGAGAAGGTCAGACATGTTGTATACCTCCTAAAGGGGAGTGTTGGCCACTGGTGGACCATAGAAGAGGGCAAGAGGCCAGTTGTAGAGGTCAGATGGGAGGAATTCCGATGAGAATTTGTCACTAGATACTTTCCCAAATCTAGATGAGAATATCTCTCAGTTTGAGAGGATTACACAAGGATAGATGAATATTAGAAAATATGAGGCTAAGTTCATGGAGCTTTTGTGGTTTTGTCTGCATATGGCAGCTAATGATGAAGAAATAATTTGGCATTTCGAGAAAGGGTTGAATGCTGAATTGACCACTCTTGTGTCTTCCCTAGAGAACAAGGAGAGGTTTGCTACTTTTGTGGAGTCCGTGAGATGGGTAGAGAAGTCTGTGATTGAAAAATGTCAGAATAAGAGTAAGAAAGAGTACACATAGTTTCATGGACAAAGGTATGAAAGCTTCAAGAAGTCAAGGTTTTCTGCACCGGCAGCACCATCAAGATTCAATACTCAGACGCAATGGACATCGAGTAGGGGTAGGGGAAGTACTTTTCCTCCAGATAGAGCCCCCAGTACAACATCAACATCAGTAACAAGACTACCTAGGCAGAATATGGGAAGCTACAATTGCTTCCAGTGTGGGAGGCTAGGACACTTGATGAGAGATTGTCCTGAGAAAGCCAGGACTATAACTCAACCACAGAGGTAGAGTCAGCAAGGCTCACAGAGGAGACAGTTTTCTAGTGGTGTTTGAGGACGTGAACAAGCATCCCAAGCTGGATCGTCAGCACCCAACAACCGAGCACAGGGTCAATAGCAAGCAACAACTAGATTCTATGCTATGAATCAGCCTGAAGCAGTAGTCAACCCTCAGGTTGTGACAGGTCATATGGAACTGTTTTATTCTGATATGTCTTCATCTTGCTTCATATCTATTTTAATTGATCTGGGTGCTACACATTCCTTTATCACTCAAGAAGTGATACATGACTGCAACATGGTTGTCAGTCATAGAGTAGATAATTTGATGTTAGAAACCCCTTTGTTGGAATCTGCAGTGTTACGCGAGGTGTGTTCTGTTGGATCCTAGATGGGTGATTATATGCTCTAGAGGGGGGGGGGGTGAATAGAGCTGAAAGCACTTAAACAAAATTCATTAAACCTTCAAGATATATGACAAGATAAGGTTGCTAAATAGGTAATTTGAGTGCAACTAAATCATGCATAGCAAGGATAAGAGAGATTGAACATGCACCAATTAGACAAGCTATTTAGAGTGGTTCCACACTTCAAACTAGAAGTGTGTCAGTCCACTTGCCTAGAGAGGTCAACCTCTAGGACTTCAAACAATTGCACTCTTATATTCATTAATAAGACATACAATACATGACCAAAAAAGGACTTACCTATCCAATACAAAAGAGTCCTCAACCTTACCAAGGACTTACCCACTTTGCAAGAGTCTTCGGCCTTCTCCAAGGACTTACCCACTCTTGCACAAGTCTTCGGCCTTGTAGGAATTACCCACTCTTCTTGGATCTTCCGCCTTTGACTTCACCTTCACTCGGAGAAGCTTTCCACCAAGGACTTACCCACTTGAGCTTGAGTCTTCTGCCTTCTCCAAGGGCTTACCCACTCTAGCTCCAAGTCTTCAGCCTTGATCTTCACCAAGGGACTCCTTCCCTTGTTCTTCTTCACCTCTCTTGGACAAGAGAGAGAACCTTCATCTTCATGATTGAAATGGAGAGATGGGGAGGTTGTGGAAGTGAGAGCTTCACAAGATATACAAATGGGACTAGCTCTCTTACAGATTTCCTACTCACTCTAATGGATGTAGCAAGTGATTACGCTTAGAGAGAGAGAGGAGGCTATAGGAAGCACTCAACTATAGAATAGGAACCTCACAAAGAGTTTGCAATGAATGCTCAACCTTGGAATGAAGCCCAAGGGGTCCTATTTATAGCTGGGGATGCCTCTTAGCCTTTGGGAACACTTAAGAATGAAAACTAGCCATTTTGTGGCTTGCAATAGATCTATTTTCACTTGTTGCAACTCCACAACGGCTAGAATCACTTTTCTGCACTTTTTCGTACAGTCTAATCGGCCGAGTTTATGTAAAGGTAACTCGGCCGAACCACTAAAAGACAAGGCTGAAAGCTAGACTGTCGGCCGAGTTCCTTTGGAGAAACTCGGCCGATCGGTCGACTTTCATCTTTGACCGATCAGTGGATCGGCCGAGTTTCCTAGCTAGAAACTTGACCGAACGGTGAATCGGCTGAGTTTGTAACTCGGCCGATTCCAACAAAAATCCCAGAATATATGGATCGGCCGAGTTTGGAATTCGGCCGACAAAATCCCTGTTATGGGTATTTTGGAATTTTCATTTAACCGTACAAATGATGGATTTTTGTGTCCCGATAATTTTTCTAAGCTTAATTACAAGTCATACAATCATTACAAGTGATTACAAAGCAATTCTAAGGTCATTTACATAGAGATCCCAAATTGCACACTTGTAGCTATTTTGACTTGTCTTTTCTCCAATTTGATATGTGCAAGTTAGGGCATTTGGAGTGTGTCTAAACCTAATCTGAAATCACTCAATGTAGAAGCATTAGACACCAATATGTGGAATGGTTAGTCATCATCAAAACAAGGGTTTAGTCAATTTAGACGTGAGTCAACATTGACCTAATTGACCTTGAGTCAACATTCTCCCCCTTTTTGAAGATGACAAACCATTCCATAAATGTATTGAAAGCATTTAAGTAAATTCATACCTTTGGAGAAACCTAGGGGTTTCAATGGAATTGAGTTCATATGCTCCCCCTCAATTGATGCTAGTGGAGTTCTCATACTCCCCCTTAATTGATGCTATTTCTCCTGCATGGTTAGCTTTCATAACATTTATAGAATACCATGTCTTCTACTCATATATGTTCTACACATATATGTCTTCTCCCCTTTACCTTCTCCCTTTACATGAACATACTTCTCTTCTTCATGTAAGACATGCCTTCTTCCTCTTTTTAAAAGAAGACATTACCTTTCTCCCCCTTTGTCATTTCAAAAAGGTGGGGGTTATGAAGAAAAAAGAAACATCACTTGTTAAAGAGAAAGGAGATAACACAAATATATAAGGAGAGTAGAAGAGCGTAGATAGGGGCTTGTTCAAGCATAGAAAGAAAAGCAAGTTAAAGCATATACTTGAACAACCCAAAAATGCAAGATAAGGTGCTGCAGAAAAACAATAAATCACAATTTTGACCCTCAAGATGATGGAATTTGACCAAAAACCATCGGAGCTCATGGCAAAGCGATGAGTCTTGCTCAGAAGGGTGTTTCTGCATAAAAAACACTATACTTGCAGAAAAAACTGAAATTGGAGCAAAACCTGCAAAAAAAATTCCAAAAAAAACTCCAATTTCTACATATAATGTAGCTCTATGTGCCCTGCATCACAATGTTATGCAAGCAACTCAAGATAGTAGATATGCAATTCAAGGAACAATCTTGAGCATGTATGAGATAAGATACAAGCATAACAGATAGATGATCAAAGATGGCAATTTGTAAACAAGATTAGAACTACATGTATATGAACTACTAGTAGATGATATCACAAGTTAGGACTACTAGTAGGATCTAGATCATAGCAAGAGATACTAAAAGATACACAAGATAAAGCAAGCTATGAGCAGATATAGAGATATATCCAAACCAAGAGATATGCAAATTTAATAAGCATGAAAGGATATAACTCACTAGATATGCATCCTTACCATAAGATGATTACCCCTAAGAACCTCAAGGTTGTATCAAAACAAGATATACACCTAGATAGATGTAGCAAGTTAGAGCACAACGGAAGCGCTCTTAGACACAACTAAGAGATCCAAAGAGATCATCATCAAAACCTGCAAAACAACTCAAAGCAAGTAATTGCAACATATAGATATACCAATTTAGAGAAATTAGAGAGATAGAGTTGTAAGCAAGATAGGCAATTTAGAACATATGCATATATAAAGGTACCAAATGGAGTGCCAAAGAATAAGGCTATTGGTTGAGAAAATCTAGTTGAGAGGGAAATTCTCATTCAATAAGCCAACTGTATACTCTGTGAACAGTGTTTTCGGTCGAGTTATGTGTATTGGCAACTCGGCCGATCGCAGCTGTTGGCAACACCCATTGGTGCCTATCGGTCGAGTTTTAGACAGGACAAAACTCGGCGGACAAAACTACTGTAGAAAAAGCACATATTTTTCATAAAACATATCTAGAGGCATGCTAAAAAATACAAACCATATCCAAACATGTCTAAGCAAGTTAGTAATGCACTATAGAAGCATTAGAAACAGTTTTTGAGCAAGAGTGTGAAGAGAAACACAAAATGCCACTTTTGACTCAAAAACCATATGTATAGTGCATACTAACTTGACAAAAACAAGTTAGAACAGGTTATAAGCAATAAAAACATTACCTTCATGCTTACCATTTCTTTTCCACTTGTTGTCACCCTCTGCACATCTCACCTTTCTTCTTTCATGTGGATTGAGAAGTCAATTTGCAATTCAATGGCTCATGTCAATCCATTTGCAAGTACCTACAAGAAGAAAGATGAAATGGTCCCCAATCATATTTTTGGGTCCGAAGGGGTTAGTTTAGCAACCCAAGTCCTATTGCTCTTGGGTGCTTTCATAAAAGGACAACAAGTAGCATAATGACCAAATTCATTGCAATAGTTACATGTGCCCATAGTCTTGGAACTAGAGGATTCTCCATGGAATATTGTAGGTCCTTTATCTTTGTTGTTCCCTTGACTACTATCATATCCTAAACCATGTCTACCAATTTGTTTAGTAGAATTGAGTAGGATGTCATTAAGACTCTTCTTACCAACTAAGAATCTTTGCAAAGATGATCTCAAACTGTCATTATCATGCATAAGAGAGGCAATAGTAGAAGACAAATTATTGATATTATCTCTAGCATGCAAAAGATCATTTTCTAAGCAAAGAGCTTTAGTTAAATAAGAATCTCTATCAATATGAAGAGCAGCAACATCATTCTCTTTATTAGTATAACTAGAACAAGATTCATGCCCATTGATTTTAGCAAGCAAGGAGGCATTTTCTATTTCTAATTCATGCAAAACAAAATCTTTGTCCTTGTTTTCAGATTTAAGAACATCAATATCATGCATGAGAGAATCAATAATTAAAGTATGCTCTTCATTAGAACTAGACATGAGAGGTTGAGCTTCTAGAAATTTAATCTTATCAAGTAAACTAGCATTTTCAAGTTTAAGAGAGTCTACTTGGCTAAGAAAATCATTTTTATCAATAAGCAAGCAAGAATTAGCATATTCAAGATCATCTAGTTCTATATGCAAATTATCAACAATTTTAGCAAGCTTTTTCTTTTTCTTTTTAGAAGACTTATAAGAGGCACAAATGTCATGATTAATAGCAATTAAAGATTCTTTATCTAAAGAGTCTAGATTTACCTCACTTGAGTCTTCACTTGTTGATGCTATAAGGGCAAAATGGCATTCCCCTTCATCACTAGAGCTTGAGCTTGATCCTTCACATGAATCTTCACTTGAGCTTGAGTTGGAGGAGCCACTTGAGCTTGAGTGCCATTTCTCCTTCTTGTGAAGATGGGTCTTTTTGCCTTGTGGGCAAACTTCCTTGTAGTGACCCTTCTTTCCACATGTGAAGCACCGGATGGAGGAGGACTTGCCTTTGTAGAGTCTACCCTTGGAGTACATGGCATCTTCTTTAGCTTGAGAGGATGGAGAGACTTTTTACATGATAGCTTCAATTTGAGCCTTTATTTCAGCCTTCTTCATTCTCTTTAGCTCTTTCTTCTCTTGTCTTTCTACTTCCTCCCTCTTGTTAAGCGTGGCTTCATGTGCTTTTAGATTTCCAATGAGCTCTTCAATAGGAATATCCCTAAGAGACCTTGCTTCTTCAATGGAAGTCACCTTGGATTCCCATCTCTTGGGGAGAGTTCTAAGGATCTTTGAGTTGATCTCTCCACTAGACATAGGATGTCCTAGAACGGCAAGACCATTCAAGATAGTGTTGAGCCTTGAGTACATGTTGGCTATGCTCTCTTCCTTTCCCATCTTGAAGTTCTCAAGCAACCCTTTGAGCATGTAGACTTTGCTTTCCTTCACTTGATTTGTCCCTTCATAAGTGATGCAAAGATTTCTCCATACCTCATAGGCCGTCTCACAAGAGGAAATCCGGTTGAACTCGGTGGGGGTCATGGAGGCATATAGGATGTGCATGGCTCTAGCATTCAAGGTTGCTTTCATCAAGGTGGCTTCATCCCATTCTTCAATGTTTGTCTTTGGTAGAATGTATGGGCTGTTCACCATTTGCCACATCTCGAGACTTGATCCTTGGATGAAGAATTGAAGTCTTCTTCTCCAATAGAGGAAGTTGCTCCCATCAAAGATTGGAAGGCTACTCGAGAGTCTCCCTCCTAGGTAGTCACCCATCTTCTCCTACTTGTTGAAGTATGCTTGGAGAAGACCCACTCAAGAAGTGATACATGACTGCAACATGGTTGTCAGTCATAGAGTAGATAATTTGATGTTAGAAACCCCTTTGTTGGAATCTGCAGTGTTGCGCGAGGTGTGTTCTCCCTATATTCTTTCCTTTTCTGATCATCACATTCAGGTGCATCTTATACCACTTGAAATGCACGGGTTTGATATAATCCTTGGGATGGACACCCTAGGAAAGTACAAGGTTGTCTTGGATTGTGGTTCCAAGCAGGCAATGTTCACAGATGATGGAGACACATGGACCTTTCAGGGAGATAGAAAGATCCTTTCAACCTATTTAGTGTCAGTTATGGTAGCTGAGAAGTTGATGTGACAGGGATGCTTTGCATTCTTGGCTCGTGTGATAGAACCCACAATGGAGAGCCCTAATCTTCTTGAGGATCCAATAGTTAGGGAGTTTGAGGATGTGTTTCCTGAGGAACTTCCAGGTGTTCCTCCACCCCAAGAGATTGATTTTGAGATTAATCTAAACCCAGGAACACAACCAATAGCACAAACACCGTATAGGATGGCTCCTACTGAGATGGTAGAACTCAAGAAACAACTGTAAGAGTTTCTTGGGAAGGGTTTTATCCGACCGAGTACTTCACCATGGGGTGCTCCGGTCCTCTTTGTAAAAAAGAAGGATGGGTCTATGCGATTATGCATAGACTATAGGGAGTTGAATAAAGTTACCATAAAGAACAAGCATCCTCTTCCAAGGATTGATGACCTGTTTGATTAGTTGTGTGGTGCAACTATCTTTTCTAAGATAGATCTGAGGTTGGGATACAATTAGTTGTGTATCAAGGAGAGTGACATAATATGGTCACTATGAGTTCATAGTTATGTCATTCAGACTAACTAATGCACCAGCTGCATTCATGGAACTCATGAATAGAATCTTCCGTCCTTTTCTTGATCAGTGTGTAGTCGTCTTCATAGATGACATCTTGATATATAGTAGAGATGCTCAATAGCATGAGAAGCACCTCCGTCAGGCTTCGACTTTGCTAAGAGAGCATAAGCTATATGCTAAGTTTAACAAATGTGAGTTCTAGTTACCAGAAGTTTCTTTTATAGGACACGTTATATCTACCTCAGGTATCTGTGTTGATCCTAAGAAGGTAGAATCTGTCCTATAATGGGAACAGCTGAAGACATCGACGGAGATTCGTAGTTTTCTTGGACTAGCAGGCTATTACAGGAGGTTCATTAAGAACTTCAATTCTATAGATTTACCCCTAACCAAGTTGACCAGGAAGGAAGTTCCTTTTGTCTAGAATGACAAGTGTCAACATTCTTTTCAATTGCTGAAGGAAAAGTTAACAAGTGCACCTGTGTTGGTGTTACCTGAGCAAGGGAAGGGGTACATAGTGTTCTGTGATGCATCTAAGAATGGTCTAGGATGTGTGTTGATGCAGGATAATCATGTGATTTCTTTTGCCTCACGACAACTTAAGAAACACTAGGAGAATTATCTGACACATGATCTAGAGCTAGTTGTTGTGGTCCATGCTTTGAAGATCTGGAGACATTATCTCTATGGAGAGACATTCCATATTTTCACAGACCATAAGAATTTAAAATATATCTTCTCTTAGCATGAGTTGAACATGAGGCAACACCACTGGATGGAGTTAATCAAGGACTACGATTGTATAATTGATTATCATCCAGGGAAAGCCAATGTAGTGGCTGATGCTTTAAGTAGAAAACCATCCTCACCAACCCTAGATAAAGCACAATTGAACTCCTTAGTTTGCTCTAAGAGAGATATGATTATCTCTATGAGGAAAAACAACATACAGCTTAAAGTTGTTGTTAACCAGGCTGTTAGCTGAGATGCAAGTAAAACCTACTCTGAGACAATAGATTAAAGAAGCATAGCAGGTTAATACTATGATTCAACAGATCAGGTCAGAGTACGGTAGTGAGAAATGGGATGGCTTCCATGATTCAGATGATAAAGTAGTCTATTACCATGGTAGGATGGTAGTACCTGATGTCGATGACCTAAGGAAGTTAGTTCTGGAAGAAGCTCATTCTTCAATGTATGGCATGCATCCAAGGAGCACCAAAATGTATCATAACTTAAAAGATATGTATTGGTGGCCTGGTTTGAAGAAAGATGTAGCTGAGTTTTTTATGCAGTGTCCAGTGTGTCAGTAGGTTAAATCTGAACATCAAAAGTAGGAAGGAACAATGCAACCTCTGCCTATACCGCAGTGGAAATGGGATCGTGTAACAATGGACTTTGTGGTTGGTTTGCCAAGAACATCCAAAAGTCATGATTCCATATGGGTGATAGTTGATAGGTTGACAAAGACAACACATTTCCTTCCTATCAAAACAACCTACACTACTAAGAACCTTGCACAGATATATATAGATGAGATAGTGTGTTTGCATGGGGTTCCAGCTACTATTGTTTCTGATAGAGGTCCCCAGTTCACGAGTCATTTTTGGGAGCGACTCCATAAAGCTTTGGGTACGCAATTAAGGTTTAGTACAACCTTTCATCCTTAGACAGATAGGCAATCTGAGAGGACTATACAAACTTTGGAGGACTTGCTTAGGGCATGTGTCCTTCAGTTTTTAGGAAGTTGGGACCTACACCTAAGCTTGATAGAATTTGCTTACAATAATAGCTATCATCATTGTATTGATATGGCACCGTATGAGGCATTATATGGTAAACGTTGTAGATCTCCTTTATGTTGGTATGAAATAGGGGAGTACCAACTTTTGGGTCCTGAGCTAGTACAACAAACAATTGAAAAGATTAAAGTAATACAACAACAGTTGAAAGCTACCCAGGATAGGCAGAAATCTTATGCTGATAAGCATTGTAGACCCTTAGAATTCCAAGTTGGAGACAGAGTATACCTCAAGGTCTCACCTTGGAAAGGTATCCTGAGATTTGGGAAGAAGGGCAAGTTAGCTCCTAGATTTATGGGGCCTTATCCAATCATTGAGAGGATGGGAAAGGTAGCCTATAAGCTGGAGTTTCCACCTGAGCTGCATAGATTGCACCCAGTGTTCCATATCTCCATGTTGAGTAAGTGTCATCCTGACACAGAGTTAGTTCTGCAACCTGTGGAAGTAGAACTAAATGATGATATATCATATGTTGAAGGACATGTGTTGATTCTTGATAGAAGAATCAAAAAGATGAAAAAGAAAGACATATGTCTTGTAAAAGTTCTCTGACATCACCATGACATTGAAGAAGCTACGTGAGATCTAGAGCAAGAGATGAGAAGGAAGTACCCTACTCTTTTCTCTTAACGATTTCGGGGACGAAATCCTTATAAGGGGTGGATAACTTGTAACATCTCTGAACTGGGTTATGCTTTAACCCTAGATGTTTTGCTTAATAAAGTGGATTATATGCTTTCTCTTATCTTTTGAAAAGTAATTAAGGCTCAAGAGGAACTCATATTTCAATTTTAGTCCTTTTTGAATAATGTTGAAATGATATTTTACTTATTTTGGACTAAAGAGAAAATTACCCAAGTTGAGGGGTTAAATTGCAAATTGTGCATGATAATATGTTCCTCATGTGTTGAAGTATCATTAGAATGAAGATTATGCAGAGGAATGGCTTGTGAAATCCTGAATACCAAGAAAGAGCTGATTAAGCAATGTTTGTGCATTAAAACCTAGTTTTGGTGTAATGTGCAATTTACCCAAAACCTAGGGTTTAATATGCAAATTATCACTTAAATAAGGTCCTTCATATTTCTTGGCATCATGTAGAGGCATGAAAATGATAGGGGCATCTCATTTGAGTCACTTTGGAGGAGGGAGAATCTTGATATTAAAATAATCAAGATTTAAGCATAATTGAAATTCTAATTCACTTTAATGCAAAAATAAATATATTAATTGAAGTGCCCTTCAACCAAAATTGTGTTGGTTGAAAATCCATATATGTGGACGTCCTTGTGCCTTGAAAAGGCAACAAATATCTCAAGTGAGTGGAGAGCCCACTCACATTAATAAAAGGAAAAGAATTATCCACTAACTTTAGGATATTATTATTATAAGGGTTAAGGTGCTTAATTTGTTTTCCTTTGATTCATGGATAATATAGACTAATATGAGGCAAGGAATATAGCCTAGTACCCAAGGAATAGGATGGGGCAAGTGGCAAGGAAATGGAAGAGTTATCCCCTACTTTCTCTCTCTTAAATGAATTTTCAATAAAATGCATATATACTCATTTATCCATAGCTTGAATGGGTAATTTCGAAGCCACTTTCACTTATTGCTTGAAAAACAACCAAGGAAGCTTTGTAGAAATAGGAGGACGACTCCCAACATGTAGGTAATCTCCATGATCCCCTTTCACCTCAAATTCATGGTGGAAATCACAAATCAATGCTTGATTTCTTACTTTCTTCAATCAATCTTCAATTCTAGCCAATCCTTTTCACTTAAAAGCTTGAGGAACGAACCTTGTGGTTTGAGAAAGATTCTTCCACCACTGTTGACGTGAATATACAAGCTTTGAAGCTCATTTTAAGGCGGGTTATGTAACTTGAACCCATAATCATTGTTATTGAATTCAATTCTTCAATTCATTTGGTTCAATTGTTCTTCTTGAAATTCCTTTGATTAATTGATGAAACTACCATGAGAATGGTAGTAGGATTCAAGGGGTTGAATCTTGATGATGATGACATCATTTCAATCACACATATCAATTAATATCATAGGCAAACAGTTACAAAATTTGAGACCAATCAGTTTCAATGGAATTGGTTAAACAGTTTCAACAAACCATTAGAAACCAAATGGTTTCAAACCGTTTGGAGAGGATGACCAAAAGTTGACCATTTGGATAAATATGCTGATTTAATTTGATGTTGATCCAATGGTTTCAATTAATTTGATCTTGAAGGTTCCAAGAATGGAAGATCTTTCAATTACAAAATTCAATCGGGTTGAAGTGTTGAAATTCTCAATTGATGGATTCCATTTTTGGGTTGACTAACCCAAACGGTCTTAAGACCATTTGGAGGTTACCCAAATGGTCTCAAGACCGTTTAGAGGTCATCCAAATGACATCAAGACCGTTTGAGGTCAGGTCATATCATGGTTTAATGACGATGCAACAATTTCAATGGAATTAGTTTCACTATGTCAACCATTGATGGTTCCTCGATTTCAAAACCCTAATTGATGGTTTCTTGATTATAAATCCTAGTTCAATTGGGTTCAAAACCCTAATTTATGGTCCAATTGAAGGGTGATTCAATGGTTCAATCAATGAATGAATCAATGATTCAATTGATAGGCAGTTCATTGATTGAAACCATGAATTGATTAAGTGATGGAAGACCTTTTTGGTCCATTTGGTTTTGAGAGGGTTTGGACCAAACAGTCTTAAGACCGTTTGTTGGGTCCAAACAGTCTCAAACTATTTGGAGACCCAAGTCCATTCAATTTCAACACATTTCTTGCTTAAACGGTTTCAAGGGAAATTTGCCTAAACGATTTCAAACCATGTGAGTTCTGAGAGACTAAGACCGTTTGGGGTCTAAGTAATCAAAACCATTTGAGGTTCAATTGGTCAATCCAATTGGATACCTAATGTAATTGAAGAGTTAATTGGCCAATCCATTTGAATACATAATGTGATTGAAGGTTCAATTGGTCAATCCAATTTGATACCTCATGTAATTGAAGGTTCAATTGATCAAACCATTTGGACACCTAATGTACTTAGGTGAGTGGTACCCTTAGTGGGATTAATCATTGATGCATAATGATGCAATAATTCAATACATCATGCTAACCCTGAATGCATGAATTTGAATAAAGAGTAGACTCAATCTAATCAAGAATTGAGTCGTCGACATCCTAGAAGAGGATGAGAGAAAGATATCCATACATGTATAATAATCATGCCCATTACATTCAAAATGAATGGGATATATAATTAGGGTATGATCCTTAATAAAGAGATCATAAAACCCTATATGAGTTGATTGATGAACTCAAACCCTAATTTAGGGCAATTCTGAGTGAAACCCTAATCTAGGGGGATGATGTGATATGAATTTAGGGTGATGACATTAGTAACCCTAATTCAGGGTGTTTTGATGATAAACCCTAATTGGGATGAATAGTAAACTTTAATTATGGGTAATTGAATATAAATCCTAATTGGGATGAATAGTAAACCCTAATTTGGGAAATGTTATAACAAACCCTAATTCAGGGTAATGATGTGCAAATCCATATTGTAGGGTGATGTAATGTAATTTGAAACCCTAATACAGGGTAAAAATATGAGAAACCCTAATTATGGGTTATTATGTATGAAACCCTAATTTTTAGGTAATATGATGATAATCCATAATCCTAATATGGGTTAATGGGATGAGTATCCCTTATTTATATGGAATGGAAACACTAATCCTTAAAAGGGAATAGTGGTAATACTTTGTGTTGCATGGTGCTGATATATAATTGATGTAATGGTTATCACTGTACTAACCATGCAGGTATCATGAGATGATAAACATAGCCAGGTATGAGCTATGATACTTTATTTATTGAAATTGTTTATTGGGCCTTGTGTGCCATAATATGCCTTGTTGCTTAGTAAGAGGTAACAAGAGAGTTAATGGGCCTCAAGTTCCATAAGAGATGCTTGTGTAGCAAGTGTCATGTTTACCTTGGTCAGATGACCTGAAGGTGATAATTACCTGAAAAAGTGGTAAAAGTGCTCAGTGATGAGCTAAGGGTTTGTTACCTAGAACCATATGATTATGGTATTGAGATTGTGAAGGGATGATAATTCCTAGTATTGAAATGAGGGACTGAGATCCCAATGTCATATAAAGACTGAGAATTACTTGATGAAAGTAGTGCATGTTTCTTTGTGGCATTTGTTATAATAAGTTATGTTTGAAAACTTGGCTGATGCTAAAAGAATATGATAATGTACTTAATTAATCAAGTGAAAGCTATTCATGTAGTGCTCTGACCATGGATCCATCATCGTCAGTAGTTGGTGATGGTGAAATAGGTTTTCCTACGGGATCTCTTGGAGATCGCATATTTTTTAATATTGGGGGGTGATGGGTGAAAATATCTATATGCCCTAATTGAGAAATTGATGGAAGGTAAACATTAAACCTCTCAATACTTCATTATATGTGCCAGGATGGATGTATCACAAATCTCCCGATGATGTTAATGCCAGATCGATGGAGATAAACACAAAATCTCTTGATTGCGAAGAGAGTAAAGTCACCGTTGTAACTCTATAGCAAAGATGCCACTATACCCTGGCAAGCTATTTAGCAGAGACACTAGATGTCCTGCATGTGGTCTCGCACTGATCGGGACAAGATGAGGTCATGGAATCTGGCTTTTCCATTGACCTATGTATGGTACCGATTTCGATTTTGCAATGGTTGGTTGGAGTATGAGTGGTATACCTCATCTCCTCAGAGCTTAAGTATGGTTGTAAAATGTAATCAGCTGTGTAGTGTATTTGCTTAAGATTGAAATACGAGAATCACTTGTTGATGTTATCTTGCTTAGCATGCTCTAGATGGATAAATATTATATATGTCACTTATCCAATACTCAAGCGGCTTTATCAAGTTATAGTTGAAACGCTTAAGTAAGAATGTTGCTCTAATCTGCTGATTCAATATATGATTCCACTGCTCAGTTTATTTCCATTAAACTATAATAATAATGTTTTCGGCGGAGAGTTATATCTCTCGCTGGGGTAATTTTATAATTGTCTCACCCCTATGGGATCCAACATTTTTTTAGATAGGCCGAGGAAGAGGCAGAAACCCTATAGCAGGGGAAGAGCAGCAGCAGCAGCAACAGGGACAGCAGTAATACATCAGGTGGAGATACTAGATGTCGAGCTTTGTATAGAAAGTCCTATGTTGTCTCTGTACTCTTAGGTCCTAGGAGTCAGTGGATAGTGTTCTTATAATCGATTTGAGATTTTGGCTCGAATGCCTCGATGATTTTGTTACTTATGCTTTTATCAAGGCAAAGTGTTGTATATATATTCCTCGAGAAGAGATGGTACATGGAATGTACGATGTGGATGAGTATGTAATTATAATATTGTGTCTCTTGTTTAAAGAGTTTTCTGGTAATGGATCTTTTTATAAATGGTTTTAAATTTTAGAGATTTTCAGTAATCCGCTGTTAATAATCATTTCCGCTTGTTGATTGTACACTTGTTAGCTTAATAATAGTGGGTGTCGTCACAATATGCATGTATATTAATCAAACTACGCATAAAGATCATCCTTTTGGATCTAATGCATCCATTTTATGATCAACAGGTTAATATTGATTAAAAACACCCATAATACCTTTCTCAATCTTGTTAGCATCAACATTAGTGTTTCTTAATCATTAATGCATTAAAGTTGACAACTTTAACTACTTTTTGACTTGTTAGAGGAATTAGGCTCTAAAACAATTTTTAATGGATTCCTCGTATTTTTCTAAGAAAATTTCATATATTATTTGCTACCATTGGAGTTATGAATAATTAATTACAAAAATTTTAAGATTTGCTTACTTGGACCAATGGGATGCTGACACGTCAGCCATCCCATGCATCCCGTTACTCGACCGAAACATAACAAAATAACCGTTTTGCCCCCGCATAAATATCTAGCTCTTCATACCTAGGAGGGGTAATTCTATCCAATGCGTCCCTGTCATCCCTTTCCTAGCAAACCCTATTACTGTCATCGGCTACAGATGGTCGCGGGGCTGCCTCCCCCCCTCCAGAGCTCGATGGTCGCCCGCAGAAATCCCACTACCTCCTCTGCCCTCTACTGCACTCAGAAAGGCCTCCAGCCATGAGCAAATCGACTGGGGTCAGGAGCATCAGGTCCGCAAACCTCGGCCCTCAGCAGACGAGTTCCAGGTGACCAGGGCGAGGGTTCCTCATGAATTGGCAACCCCATAGTTGTGTGGATTTGAAGGGGGGTGTCTGGACTTGCTCCAAACTCCTTTTGTTTCTCCAGGGGTTGCACTACTCCCCTTGGTTATGGTTTGTGTGGATGCAAGAGGAAGAAGAGAGTGGAGTGCCTGATATCCTCTTGGACTCAAGTCTATGGGTCCAACCCTTATACAGGGGAGGGTAACCACGCCCTAACATGCTTGCCCACGAAGAAAACAAGGCCTTTCCTTATTAGGAAACCTACTTTCCTTAATTAAGAATAAATTCTCTCTTTTAAATTATTACTTGTTTATCCATGATCCTTGGTTATTAAGGAATCCGAATTTTATCTCTTTTATCTTCTTTGTGTTTGGCTTTTAATCCATTGGCCACGAAATTTTACTTCCTTAAAGCAAATAGTATCTCTTTTTGATAACACCAAAAGTCATTATCTATAGCACATTACTCACAAATTATGACTTTTGTATTATTTGTATTTTCTCTTTCTTCCACTCCTTTGGGATTCCTTGGACCCCAAGAATTCCTAAGATTTCGAAATCCTTTTTGGAAGATGCTTATTATCCTTCTAGATGCATCTACATCCATTATTTCTCATTATCTTACTTATTTCTTTATTAGAAGATTTCTTTTCAAGGATTTCTCTTTATTTTGTATTTCCTTTTTCCTCTTTTCCTATTTCTTCCATTAGAAATCATATGTAAATGAAATTTATTCAATTGTGGCCATCAATGGCACTTTCTAGAGATTTCTATGTATTTCTCATAAATATATTGCTTAATATCCATTATCTTTTATCTTTTTCTTCTATTTGGACTTTTTCTCTTTTCTTCACTTTTATATCCATTATTGGATTAACATAATAGTAGGAATCATGAAATTCCTTTCAAAAGCGAGATTTGCAAAGAAATCCATCCTTTACAGCAAAGCATACAACCTTCTCAATTCAAGTCCATATTCATAAAATCATTACATTTCAATTTTGAAAACACATGTAAAATTGAGGTTGTAACAATAACCTTGTTGCATCAACTTCTTCATTGTCATTTCTGATACCAGACATGTCGAAACAATCTTTGTATCTCCTTGGATAATCCACAAAACATCACCATCATAAAATGTTTCCACCTTGACATTACAGTCAAGAAGCATGGGATCAACATGAATATTGTGTCTTGAGAAAGAAAGAATGCAGAAACCACAACTGGGAGGAACCAAACAAAGTGATTTCTAAGTGAATATTATCATGTCAACAACTAACAAGAAAAGAACAACTAACAATCAATTCTCTAGTGATAAAAGAGTGTGTCACACCCTGGTCAACCAAAATAGATATAAAGCAAGAAGAAGACAAATCAAAATTAAATAACTCCATCTGACCAATCACAACCTGAGAATTGACTACTCCTTTTAGATGAATCATGGAATATAATTGAGTCATTGCATATTGTTGCCCCCATCCTCTGTTGGCTTTCCAAGACAAACCAGCCTATGATACTTGACCACATCCTCATCCACCACCACTACTAAAGTGTCACTGCTCGACCCTTTACTGACTGTTTCTCGGCTGTTGCTCCACCTCTTCATCCTTCACCGGACATGCCCATCTCATATGTCCTACTTGCCCACACTTGTGGCAAGTCCTAGTCTTGAACTGTGTCCTAGACAGGACCATTATTGACACTGATCTCACACTATGAGCTACTATCAGTAGAAATGTACGACCTCTGCCTTTGCTTGGTGACCAATGAGACTGAACTGTGAACCTCTATCAAAACTGAGGTGCTGAAAACCTACTCTTCTTGAAGCCTCTAGACGATTTTCCTTGATACTATTTCAGTCTCTTCTTGGCATTCACCTCTCTCTTCTCCACAATTGACCACTCTATCCTCCTAACTGACTCCACAGACATGGCAAATTGCTCCCTGTTCTCTAAAGTTGATACTGGTATTGTCAACTCGAAACTTAAACCCTTCTCAAAACATATGATCCTCTACTTATTTATTGCATCCATATGTAGACAGAACCTAAGAAATCCATGAATTTGACCTCATAGTCATTGATCACCATACATATCTATTGGATCTTCTCAAACTGTGTGGTCTTCTCATCGAAGTAGGTCTCCAAAATGTATCGGCTTACAAACTCTCACTAAAACTTATCCCAAATGATCACAACACCATGCCTTCTCTCCTCTTTAATGGTCTACCAATGGCAACACTTCCTTTCAATAGGTATACAATGTGCTTCACCTTATCCTCTTCAGGGATATTGTGGATCTTGAAGGCCTTTGACATGCTTTTACAGTGCGTATAATGCAAGTGTACGCGTCAATGTAGTATAGGCCCTTGTGAGGCCCGAGTCGAACTCAGGGACACTGAATTATCGGTAGACTACTACTAACTATTCGCGATCAGCTAAACTGATTAAAGAGTTTGAGAAGTGTTTTAAAATTAAAAAGAAAATAAAATAAAAAAAGCAATCGATTAAGTGTTTAGTTTAATCAATTCAAGTGGAGATCTTTAGGATTGCAGTTTCACCGCGGGTTATCATTGTATGAATTTCCATATAATAATTCAGGTTCATCTCTCGATCCGGGTAGTGGCCTGTAATCAGAATTTCCCACTATCGTGGTACAATTCACTACCTATGTCTAGGTCGGTTCCACCGCCGTAGTAACCTATACCCTAAACTAGGTGCATTAGAATCAACCTCTGGGTTTCCACCATTAATCTTACATCAACTTGTTCAAGTGATTTGTTAATTAATGTGAATTTCATCTCTTTTCAACCGTTAATTCTTCTTTCAAAGTAATTAAAGGCATTAGATTATCATTATGGTGATCAAGCATAACAATATAATTGAGAAAACGAAATCATACCACAGATTTAAGAGATAAATGATGAATTACTATGATAAAAATGTCATACAATGCTTCCCCGAGCTACTCCTGGTCCTGAAGACAAAGGGGATTATCCCCGCATGTTCATCTCAAAGCAAAACATGGTAGAGAAAAGGGGAAACATGGAGAAAAATGTGAATAAGTAAAGAAACCCCTGAACGGAGAAGATCCAAGCGTTCCTCCGCGTGGAATGCGCAATCTACAGCCTTTCGGCGGTGGAAAACGTCTTCTTCGGCTTCCAGAACGGCTGGGGCGTGCTTCTGGACTCTGTTCTTCTCTCCACACCTTCTCGGGACGTGTGCAGCGGCTAATGATGTGATAGATTGCTCCTAGCCGCCGTCATTAGGTATAATCACCGAGTTAGGTTGCCAAAATATCACAGTCGTCGGATTTAGATCGATCTAAAACAAACTTGTATCTGACGGTGTCGATACCATAGACGTGAGTCGATGGTATCGACCCTGCGCGATATCGACAAGTCTTCTTTTCTTCTCTTCATTGCACCTGATGCTGACTCGATACCATCGACGCGGGTCGATGGTATCGACACCCTTAGGTGTCGGTTTTTGTCATTTTCCGTCGTTGAATCTTTTGGGGTCGATAGTATCGACTATCTTCTCGCCAGCAACCTGATGGAATGTCGCTACCATCGACTTCCATGTCGATGGTATCGACTCTGTGCTGCTCCTTGCGGCAGGCAACATGTGGCTGTGTCGATAGTATCGAAAGCCGTCGATGGTATCGACAGCTACAGATATGCATTTTTCCTGAAATTACAACACAAAACCACATAAGCCGAAATAAAACATGTTATTGTAATCATTTATGCTCAAAACAATAAAATAAGGGAGAATTGATGCTTAGAAGGGTCATAGACCAAAGTTAATGAATTATGCAATATTAACCACTAAAATTACCAATAAATGCATAAAACACAAGTAAAATAAGTCTATAATGTGACTCAAAATCATCGCATCAAACTCCCCTAAGCTTGAACATTGCTCTCCCTTGAGCAACTAAACTTTAGAATAAAATTGTGAGGGTCAGCTAAAGAATAGATCATCACAACAAACATCACCATATGATCCCCACTAGACATTCACATACCGGCCCTTACTAACCACAAAATGATAATTACCCTAAAGGCGACAGTAATCATCCATAAAAAATGTCTACCTCAAAATTAATTAACACTATAACATAAGGCAGTTAACATAATAAAATTCGCCGGTTCAGACTCGGTGTATCTTATGATCTCATATTCTACATTGCTCACCCTAACTACCATCTACATGGAAGAATCTCTCCTGATATTAATGAGTGAGGAGAAAATCACGGTGGCCTACCGATTCGAGCAATGGATGGATGGAATGGGTGGCTCATGGAAGAAATGGAAGCATTATACGATTCTAACATGCACAAAGCAAAAATGACCTAAATGATGCATATGCAAATGAAAATTCCCTAATGCCTACATTTGGGTGGAATGATGCATGCACTATCATTCCGTCTCCAGGTGAGATGGAATATCTAAGAAAACTACCTCATGTACTTATCCTTCTTAATATGCAGTGAGAACATGTTCCTTTCTCCCTCTCATTCTTATTTATTTCTCAATTCTTTTCTTTGTCTCTTTTTTTCAAATTTTTCTTCTTGTTTTTTTTCTTCTTTTAAGGCCCTTATATCCATAAATGACAATGAATTATTTGTCAGGCTCACTTCTTGTTGCACAACTATATACTTGAAGCATTCAGAAGGTATGGAACAAGTTTATCACCTTTAATGTTTCAGAAGAAATAAGATACATGATGTACTGTATATGCATAAAAATGTGAATGCAGCTACAAAATGATACTCATGCAACTAAATGACATGCACCTAAGGATAATGTGCGTGTATAGCTAATCTTTTTTTTCATGCAAAATATGTGAAAATAGTTGCAATGCAAGTCCTGTCTACATGAGATGCAATCAAAGAGATTAAAATCATAATGTACTTCCAGTTCTTAAGGTGGAGTATGAAAACAATGAGGTGGATAGATCACAAGACTAATTGACTGAACCTTTGTAAATTATTATGTGTCCCTCCTTACTGACCTATGTAATAATTAAGAGGTTTCTCTCTCTTACTTCAAATTAGAGTCTCATTATCATTTGATCAGTTTAGGCTCAAACAAACAGTTCCGTCCACTTTTCATGAATCATGAGAATGTACAGTTGTGATTTTCTATTTTATAGTTGACAAACCCAATTATTTCCTTAAGTTATGTGCTCAAAGTTGAACAACACAAGCTTGCAAAACACTGAAAAAAAATCCCCCGATTCCCATGTACAAGCAACGAGATGACACATGACTTAAGACATCCACAATTACACTAGATAGAGTGTGGATCCTACAAACAAACTAAAAATTGCAAGAACTAAAAGACAAAAGACAAAACAATAAAAACTAAAAACTAAAGGATAGAGTTGTTCCAACTCCCCCCTAAGCTTGAATCCGACTATGGCCTCATAGTCAAAAACAACCTTAAAAGGTGGAACAGAGATACCGATCATTCTTCCAGAGGAGGCGGGTACTGCGGAGCCGTGGGATCCCAAGACGGGTACTGCCCCTGAAAGCTCAGATCATATTGGGGCATTGGTGGAGGTTGTGAATACCCCCCAAAGTAATTTTGGCTCCAGTAATGATTGTAGAAGGGCTGTTGCTGCATCTCCATCCTATGCAACCTGTCGTGGATGTGTTGTTGGTTGTCGAGGAGGAGGCGCTCATTTTCAAAAATAGCCCTATGGTTATCTAGCATCCGGTTCGTCGTATCCTGAATACCGGCATATGAAGTTGTGTTCTGTAGCTGGGTGTGCTGGATCTCTTGCAGCATCATATACATCCCCTGCATGGAGTAGACATCCTCGCTTTACTACGAGGGATGTGGTGGCGGAGGCTGCGAAGAAGAAGATGCACCCGGATGCATGTGGGGACGCTTCCTGGGTGCCACTCGTGCCCGAAGAGGAGTGAAAGCCTCCTCTTCCTCTTCATTCTCGTCGCCATCATTGTTGTTATCGTCGTTGTCGCCGTCTTCATCTAAGTCTTCAATGGGTATAATAGGCCATCTGAAATGCTGAGCACCCGCGATTTGGAAGACAGGGTCTGGAAGTGAACACTCTTGATAGGCGTGATTAATATGGCAATGTGCATATGCCAGGCCATCACGAAGCAGGATGAGGCTGGAGCGATGCAGATGTTGTAGGTTGACTTTGCTTTGGTTGGAGAGGGGAGTAAGCTGGGAAAAATTTAACCCAAGAGAGGAGGCCATCGATGTGATGAGCCCTCCAAAGTGGATTGGAGCCTTCCGCGTACTCCTCTTTACAGCCAACACGCGCGTCAAGAAAATGCACCCCAATTACATTCTTCTTGCTTCAGCAACTTGTGTAAGAAAAACAAGTATGTCTCTTAAAACTTGCTGAGAGACGGATCACCACGAGCGAACAAGGTGGTGCAGAGCATGCGGTGAAGAATCCGCATGAACGGATGTTCGAAATCTGCCACCGCCGCATTGTGGTAGCTCACGGATTTGCCGGGCGGCGTAGTCACTAACTCAGCAAAAATGGTATCGTAGTCTGTCTTGTTGTCTGGCCGTCGGTACTGATCTCTCCCACGATTCCAGTTGTAGATGGAATTGAACTGCCGCAGGGTGAGAGTGTAATCATTGTTGTACAGCCGGAAAGAAACGCGGCCTTTGATCCATTCCCGATCAGTGGCGATGATGTCGTTTGGCACGACGCATATATCCAGTGACACCATGAACTCTGCCACTAGCTCTTTATATGTGGTCCATTCACCGAAGAATGACTGGCCGTCGGCATGGAATTCCATCTCCTCGAGCCTCCTGTCCATATGCCTTGCCTGTCCCTCGAGAACGTAGGCAAGATTAGCCTCGAACCCAAGATTGTGAATCATGTCCCAGTCGACATAGCAGGTCGGCTCTATCTTTCTCTTCATCAGTTCCTCGTAAACCTTCTTGACCTCCACGGAAGGATGGATAATCCGCAGTCGCAGAATAGACGTCATTGGTGGAGGAATAAACACTAGGATCTCCATTGGTGTCACGCGTGAAGAAGATGCTCTGGCGGTATGCACCATTGTCGAGGAAGAAGGGATAGAAGACAAAGCTTGGTGAAGGTCGGAGAAGACAATCTCTACTCAGTGAAGGCTCGTCGAAGAACACGCTCCTTGGATGCTTGTAGTTGGGCTCTGATTGCTCAAAGAGACGCTCGGCACAAGTGGAGGAAGAAAGCTCTGAAGGTGTGACGTCATATGACGACAATCCAACCCTTTTATAATCGTGGTCGGCGCTACTGTATGACCGTCGATACCATCGACGTGAGTCAATGGTATCGACTCCTGTAGCACAATCTGTCTTCCGCTAGTATTGACGGTTGTCGATAGCCTGATTGTGGGGCTTGGATCGATGACGCGTCGATACCATCGAAACCCATCCCACAGATCGACTCTCTTGGTGCAGCGATCGTTGTTGATTTCCTCTTGTGGATCGGTGACATGTCGCGTCGATACTATCGACGCAAGTCGATAGTATCGACTTATGCTTAGGGCAACACCCTCACGAGGCCCGTCCGCAGCCCTCTTCCTGTAGCCGGGTCGATACCATCGACAGGCCTGTCGATGGTATCGACTTCACTAAGATAATTTTCGTCTGAATATCCCCAGAGATCTCGATAGTATCGACATGCATGTTGATACTATCGACCTCATTTTTGCGATCAGCCTGATGGTGTGTCGATACTATCGACGAGGACATCGATACTATCGACGCAGGGAGATTTTTGTAGCCACCAACATGTACCCGTCTCGATACCATCGACACAAGGGTCGATGGTATCGACCCTGCCTCAGTCCTGCACATTGAACAAACGATCAAGGTATCATTTTTACACTAAAAACAAAATCAAAACAAACTAACCTACAAATGTGAACAAAACTAAACAAAACTACCTATGGCTGGGTTGCCTCCCAACAAGCGCCCTTGGTTAACGTCTTAGGCTCGACGGAATCAAGCTCCTCATGTATTTGTAAGTGCAATGAGTTTGACCTCATGCACTTTCCTCGTGTAATCCTCACCAAAGTACAGCTTCAATCATTGTCCATTAACCAAGAATGTTGTCTCGCCATCACGCACCATGATTGCGCCATGTGGCCTGACCTCCTCTACAGTGAACGGTCCACTCCATCGGGATTTCAATTTCCCGAGATGCATCTTCAACCTGGAGTTGAATAAGAGTACACGATCTCCTTTCTTGAAGACGCACATCTGAATATGGTGATTGTGAATCAGCTTTGTTCGCTCCTTGTAGATCTACGAGCTTTCATATGCATTCATCCTCAGCTCGTCAAGTTCATTCAGTTCAAGCAACCTCTTCTTTCCTGCTTCATCATAGTTCAAATTCAGCTTCCTCAGCGCCCAATGCGCTTTATGCTCTAATTACACCAGAAAATGGCAGGCCCGACCGTAAGAGTGGTAGCAACATACTCCGTAGTGCCTATATGTGTCTTAAACGCCGTCCTGTACGCCCACAAAGCGTCTGGTAGCAACATACTCCAGTTTTTTCTTGTTGCAGCCACAGTGCGCTCCAAGATCTTCTTAATCTCCCTATTGGAGACTTCCACTTGCCCCTGTGTCTGCGGGTGGTATGGGGTACCAATGTTGTGCTTTACCCCGTACTTTCTCAACAGTGCCACGAACTTCTGATTCCGGAAATGTGTACCTCCATCACTAATGATCATTCTTGGTACACCAAACCTGCAGAAAATGTGTTCCTTGACAAACCTGCACACTACGGCGGCATCATTAGTCCTAGTGGGTATTGCCTCTACCCACTTTGATACATAGTCAACAACTAATATAATGTACAAGTTAGAGTTGGAGGACACAAAGGGTCCCCTGAAATCAATACCCCGCAGATCGAACACCTCGACCATTTGAAATACATTGAGGGGCATCTCCTGTCTTTTTGAAATGTTACCTGCCCGTTGGCAGGAATCTTATTGTCGCACGTAGTCATAAGCATCCCTGAACAAAGTAGGTCAGTAAAGACCACTCTCAAGGACCTTGGCCGCAGTTCGAGAACTAGCATGGTGTCCACCCATCGGTAGAGTATGGCAATGACGGAGGACACTTTCATATTCCACCTCAGGTACACACCTGCACAACACACCATCCCTGCACTGCTTCAACAGAATAGGGTCATCCCAGAAATAATATTGTAAAGAATGGAAAATTTTCTTTTTCTCTTGGTATGTCCAATCATCTGGGATAATTTTCCAGGCGAGATAATTAACAATGTAAGAAAACCAAGGATCTTTCGATTTGGCAGATAGAAGTTGTTCATCAGGAAACGTCTCGGTAATGGGTATATGCAAATCCTTCTCATCTACCCTTTCGTGAGATGGGTAGAGAAGTCTGTGATTGAAAAATGTCAGAATAAGAGTAAGAAAGAGTACACATAGTTTCATGGATAAAGGTCTGAAAGCTTCAAGAAGTCGAGGTTTTCTGCACCGGCAGCACCATCAAGATTCAATACTCAGACGCAATGGACATCGAGTAGGGGTAGGGGAAGTACTTTTCCTCCAGATAGAGCCCCCAGTACAGCATCAACATCAGTAACAAGACTACCTAGGCAGAATCTGGGAAGCTACAATTGCTTCCAGTGTGGGAGGCTAGGACACTTGATGAGAGATTGTCCTGAGAAAGTCAGGACTGTAACTCAACCACAGAGGTAGAGTCAGCAAGGCTCACAGAGGAGATAGTTTTCTAGTGGTGTTTGAGGACATGAACAAGCATCCCAAGCTGGATCGTCGGCACCCAACAACTGAGCACAGGGTCAATAGCAAGCAACAACTAGATTCTATGCTATGAATCAGCCTGAAGCAGTAGTCAACCCTCGGGTTGTGACAGGTCAGATGGAACTGTTTTATTCTGATATGTATTCATCTTGCTTCGTATCTATTTTAATTGATCTAGGTGCTACACATTCCTTTATCACTCAAGAAGTGATACATGACTGCAACATGGTTGTCAGTCATAGAGCAGATAATTTGATGTTAGAAACCCCTTTGTTGGGATCTGCAGTGTTGCAGGAGGTGTGTTCTCCCTATATTCTTTCCTTTTTTGATCAACACATTCAGGTGCATCTTATACCACTTGAAATGCACGGGTTTGATATAATCCTTGGGATGGACACCCTAGAAAAGTACAAGGTTGTCTTGGATTGTGGTTCCAAGCAGGCTGTGTTCACAGATGATGGAGACACATGGACCTTTCAGGGAGATATAAAGATCCTTTCAACCTATTTAGTGTCAGTTATGGTAGCTAAGAAGTTGATGTGACAGGGATGCTTTGCATTCTTGGCTCATGTGATAGAAACCACAATGGAGAGCCCTAATCTTCTTGATGTTCCAATAGTTGGGGAGTTTGAGGATGTGTTTCCTGAGGAACTTCCAGGTGTTCCTCCACCCTCAAGAGATTGATTTTGAGATTAATCTAAACCCAGGAACACAACCAATAGCACAAACACCGTATAGGATGGCTCCTACTGAGATGGTAGAACTCAAGAAACAACTGCAAGAGTTTCTTGGGAAGGGTTTTATCTGACCGAGTACTTCACCATGGGGTGCTCCGGTCCTCTTTGTAAAAAAGAAGGATGGGTCTATGTGATTATGCATAGACTATAGGGAGTTGAATAAAGTTACCATAAAGAACAAGTATCCTCTTCCAAGGATTAATGACATGTTTGATCAGTTGTGTGGTGCAACTATCTTTTCTAAGATAGATCTGAGGTTGGGATACAATCAGTTGTGTATCAAGGAGAGTGACATAATATGGTCACTATGAGTTCATAGTTATGTCATTCGGACTAACTAATGCACCAGCTGCATTCATGGAACTCATGAATAGAATCTTCCGTCCTTTTCTTGATCAGTGTGTAGTTGTCTTCATAGATGACATCTTGATATATAGTAGAGATGCTCAACAGCATGAGCAGCACCTTCGTTAGGCTTCGACTTTGCTAAGAGAGCATAAGTTGTATGCTAAGTTTAACAAATGTGAGTTCTAGTTACCAGAAGTTTCTTTTATAGGACACGTTATATCTACCTCAGGTATCCGTGTTGATCCTAAGAAGGTAGAATCTGTCCTGTAATGGGAACAGCTGAAGACACCGACGGAGATTCATAGTTTTCTTGGACTAGCAGGCTATTACAGGAGGTTCATTAAGAACTTCAATTCTATAGATTTACCCCTAACCAAGTTGACCAGGAAGGAAGTTCCTTTTGTCTAGAATGACAAGTGTCAACATTCTTTTTCAATTGCTGAAGGAAAAGTTAACAAGTGCACCTGTGTTGGTGTTACCTGAGCAAGGGAAGGGGTACATAGTTTTTTGTGATACATCTAAGAATGGTCTAGGATGTGTGTTGATGCAGGATAATCATGTGATTTCTTTTGCCTCACGACAACTTAAGAAACATGAAGAGAATTATCTGATACATGATCTAGAGCTAGCTGTTGTGGTCCATGCTTTGAAGATCTGGAGACATTATCTCTATGGAGAGACATTCCATATTTTCACAGACCATAAGAATTTAAAATATATCTTCTCTTAGCATGAGTTGAACATGAGGCAACACTGCTGGATGCAGTTAATCAAGGACTACGATTGTATAATTGATTATCATCCAGGGAAAGCCAATGTAGTGGCTGATGCTTTAAGTAGAAAACCATCCTCACCAACCCTAGATAAAGCACAATTGAACTCCTTAGTTTGCTCTAAGAGAGATATGATTATCTCTATGAGGAAAAACAACATACAGCTTAAAGTTGTTGTTAACCAGGCTGTTAGCTGAGATGCAAGTAAAACCTACTCTGAGACAACAGATTAAAGAAGCATAGCAGGCTGATACTATGATTCAGCAGATCAGGTCAGAGTACGGTAGTGAGAAATGGGATGGCTTCCATGATTCAGATGATAAAGTAGTCTATTACCATGGTAGGATGGTAGTACCTGATGTCGATGACCTAAGGAAGTTAGTTTTGGAAGAAGCTCATTCTTCAATGTATGCCATGCATCCAAGGAGCACCAAAATGTATCATAACTTAAAAGATATGTATTGGTGGCCTGGTTTGAAGAAAGATGTAGCTGAGTTTTTTATGCAGTGTCCAGTGTGTCAGTAGGTTATATCTGAACATCAAAAGTAGGCAGGAACAATGCAACCTCTGCCTATACCAAAGTGGAAATGGGATCGTGTAACCATGGACTTTGTGGTTGGTTTGCCAAGAACAGCCAAAAGTCATGATTCCATATGGGTGATAGTTGATAGGTTGACAAAGACAACACATTTCCTTCCTATCAAAACAAACTACACTACTAAGAACCTTGCACAGATATATATAGATGAGATAGTGCGTTTGCATGGGGTTCCAGCTACTATTGTTTCTGATAGATGTCCCCAGTTCACGAGTCATTTTTGGGAGCGACTCCATAAAGCTTTGGGTACGCAATTAAGGTTTAGTACAACCTTTCATCCTTAGACAGATAGGCAATCTGAGAGGACTACTATACAAACTTTGGAGGACTTGCTTAGGGCATGTGTCCTTCAGTTTTTAGGAAGTTGGGACCTACACCTAAGCTTGATAGAATTTGCTTACAATAATAGCTATCAGCACTGTATTGATATGGCACCGTATGAGGCATTATATGGTAGACGTTGTAGATCTCCTTTATGTTGGTATGAAATAGGGGAGTACCAACTTTTGGGTCCTGAGCTAGTACAACCAACAATTGAAAAGATTAAAGTAATACAACAATAGTTGAAAGCTACCCAGGATAGGCAAAAATCTTATGCTGATAAGCATCGTAGACCCTTAGAATTCCAAGTTGGAGACAGAGTATACCTCAAGGTCTCACCTTGGAAAGGTATCCTGAGATTTGGGAAGAAGGGCAAGTTAGCTCCTAGATTTATGGGGCCTTATCCAATCATTGAGAGGATGGGAAAGGTAGCCTATAAGCTGGAGTTTCCACCTGAGCTGCATAGATTGCACCCAGTGTTCCATATCTCCATGTTGAGTAAGTGTCATCCTGACACAGAGTTAGTTCTGCAACCTGTGGAAGTAGAACTAAATGATGATATATCATATGTTGAAGGACATGTGTTGATTCTTGATAGAAGAATCAAAAAGATGAAAAAGAAAGACATATGTCTTGTAAAAGTTCTCTGACATCACCATGGCATTGAAGAAGCTACGTGAGAGCTAGATTAAGAGATGAGAAGGAAGTACTCTACTCTTTTCTCTTAACGATTTCGGGGACGAAATCCTTATAAGGGGTGGATAACTTGTAACATCTCTGACCTGGGTTATGCTTTAACCCTATATGTTTTGCTTAATAAAGTGGATTATATGCTTTCTCTTATCTTTTGAAATGTAATTAAGGCTCAAGAGGAACTCATATTTCAATTTTAGTCCTTTTTGAATAATGTTGAAATGATATTTTACTTATTTTGGACTAAAGTGAAAATTACCCTAGTTGAGGGGTTAAATTGAAAATTGTGCATGATAATATGTTCCTCATGTGTTGAAGCATCATTAGAATGAAGATGATGCAGAGGAATGGCTTGTGAAAGCCTGAATACCAAGAAAGAGCTGATTAAGCAATGTTTGTGCATTAAAACCTAGTTTTGGTGTAATGTGCAATTTACCCAAAACCTAGGGTTTAATATGAAAATTATCACTTCAATAAGGTCCTTCATATTTCTTGGAATCATGTAGAGGCATGAAAATGAGAGGCGCATCTCATTTGAGTCACTTTGGAGGAGGGAGAATCTTGATATTAAAATAATCAAGATTTAAGCATAATTGAAATTCTAATTCAATTTAATGCAAAAATAAATATATTAATTGAAGTGCCCTTCAACCAAAATTGTGTTGGTTGAAAATACATATATGTGGACGTCCTTGTGCCTTGAAAAGGCAACAAATATCTCAAGTGAGTGGAGAGCCCACTCACATTAATAAAAGGAAAAGAATTATCCACTAACTTTAGGATATTATTATTATAAGGGTTAAGGTGCTTAATTTGTTTTCCTTTAATTCATGGATAATTGAGACTAATATGAGTCAAGGAATATAGCCTAGTACCCAAGAAATAGGAGGGGGCAAGTGGCAAGGAAATGGAAGAGTTATCCCCTACTTTCTCTCTCTTAAATGAATTTTCAATAAAATGCATATATACTCATTTATCCATAGCTTGAGGAACGAACCTTGTGGACTGTTGGCTAAATGGACATCTATAAATACCTTTGTTTAGATTATGACAAACATTTCATTCTTATTGATCTAACGAGCTACTTGAGTGTGCAGGATTAAGGTGGATGCCAAAGCAACTAGGAAAATCCATATGCTTACATATTTATGAATTCATGCAATGTAATCGCTTTGTAAAAACTTGTACAAATATATAATGTACAAGTACTTAGATTGCATGTAAATCAAGCGTTAGATCTTCCCTAGCCAACCATCACATTTAGATAAGTCATCCCCTTCAAATAGGATCACATATGCACACTCATACATATAATTAGTGCCTAAATTGAAACATTGAAACAGGATCAATCTCAGTCGACAAACTCCTCGACCGAGACACTGTCGGTCGACAATCTTCTCGACCGAGAAAGATCCAAAGTAGTCGTTAGGCACAACAGACAAGTTAGTTGGCAGTTGGAGAAAGACGTTGCAAATCACTTGTTCCAGAGTGCCTGTTGGTCGACAAAAGTTCGACCGAGTAGGTGTCTCGTTCGACCATTCCTCGACCGAGATTGTCTCTGACAGCAACTGCAGAATTAATTAATTAGCCATTGTTAAAGCAACAACTTTGTACCTAACGGCTAGTTAAGAACTTACAAACCCCAAGAAGTTGTCTAGAACGTCCTTAAGCATCCTTAGACCATTCCTATAAATAGGACAAGCCATAGGACACTCAAACTCACTTGTTACACTTGAGAATTCTTTGAGCATACTTTGAGCAATCTGTTTGTGAGAAAATTGAGCATTGTGAACATTGGCTACTTCCTTCCTTAGCTCATAATTCATGTCCTATAGGCTAGTATCTCCTACCCACTGCAATCACAAGTTCACACACTTGGTTAGGAGATCTATACGCTTGATCTAGGCAAATCAAGGCTTGGGCTACAAAGGATAAGTTGTAATTTCCTTTTTCCTTTCTTGTTCTCTATTACCGTTTGTACTCTCCTTGCTACTCCTAGGTTGGAGGCTGCTGATTGGAGAGGGTGGAGATCTTCTTGGTGAAGAAGGTGACTTTGAACTACTTCAGAAGGCTGGTGCAACAGGAGGTTACTTCTAGAGAGGAAGGCTACTTCAAGGGGGAGCTTGGAGTTACTTCAAGAAGGCTACCTCAAAGTTGGTGCACCTACTTCAAGTGAAGGTTGTTCAAAGGGTGTAAAGGAATGTATTGTATTTTTTATAAATCCTTGGGAAGGTAATAAAATAAATACTTTCAAAATCCCGGTTGGGTAAGCAACCGGGTAGTGGACTGACAACTTTAGTAGTTGCTAAAGTTGGAACCACTCTAAACACCTGTCTCCTTCTTCCAATTTTCAATTGTGGTTGTTTGAGTTCAATAAATTGTTAAAATTACTTAAAAACTCTATTCACCCCCTCTAGTTTTTTTTCAATTGGTATCAGAGCAGGCTTCAAGAAACCCTAACCAGGTCTTGAAGAATGGAGGGTAATGGTGATTACAATCACAACAAAAGGTGTTGCTTGGACAAAACTACAACATGTTGCAATTGGTGCTTAGGAACAAGCCACACAACAACTAGATGACCATGGAGATCAAAGAAGGAAGATGAGAACAAAGATTGTCTCATTGCTACAACTAGCGAGGAAGAAGAGGTAAGTCTTTTTGATTTATCTAAAGAAGAACTAGTTGCTAGCCTTGAAGAAACACATATTAAGTATGTTGAATGCAAGAAGAAATTAAAGAAATCTAATAAAGCAAATGATTAATTACATGCTAATCTTCTTGCTATTACATCTGAAAACGAAGATCTTAAAAAGATCATTGAAGATCATGATATTGAGATAAAATCTATAGAGGCAAATTGTAATCTACTTTCTTTAGAGAAGAATAATTTGCAAAGTCAAGTGAATGATCTTCAAAAACAACCCATTTTATGCAACCATCTAGATTATGATTCTATTGTCAAAGAAAGAAATTCATTGTCATCTAATCTAGATCAAGCAAAACTAGATATCAAGAAGAGAATGGAAGAGATTGTCAAGTTACAACAAAAAGTTAGTAATTTGAATAATAATGGCATTCTTGATCAAATCTTAGATAATTCCTATCATCAAATTGGGAGAAGAGGACTAGGTTACAAGCCTAAAGGGAAATCCTATCAACAACCTAGTTGGAGAAAGTCACAAACCCATAAATCTATATATGTACCTAAATGAACATCTTTACCCAAGGACAACACAGAACACAACCATAGAAAAAGATATGAGGTTGACTCGATATGCTGTCATTATTGTTTGCGCCTTGGTCACTATTCTTTTTCATGCCCTTACAAGAGAAAAGATGTCGAGTTAGTTTGGGTTCCAAAACCTCCAAACTAAATGAACAGAATCAAGTTGAGATATGACCAAGGACCTTAGTTGCATATTTCTACGTCTATCTCAACTCAACATAATGGGATATACATGGGAGCGTAGACCACAAAAAATAAGTAAGAATACTGTAGAAAAAATGGGGATTGATTTCAGTCATAAGAGGGCTAGGGTAGAAGGAGAAACATCTACACAAGATATACCACCTCCACCTCCTCCTACCAGCCTACCCTATGACCCCATCCAAAACACTCTAACGTATGTTGCTGGGTCACAATATCATCTTAGTAAACAACTAGATTATAACCATCATGCCATGACTTATCTAAACCAAAGAATGCAAACTCTTTCTCCAAACCAACCAGATGAATATCCTTATTCTTTAAATCCTGGCATGCTCAATCCATATAACCCATCTTACAACTACTATCAACCTCCACCTCCACCATCTACAGATCTCACGCATACTCAGTTTTCATCAATGCAACTCCAAGATATTGCTGCTCATTTCCGATTTGATCGTGTTCCAACCTTCTTGGAGGCATATGCCTTAACCAAGACAGGTGCTCTGGAGTGGCAAACTTTGGTCCAGTATTATGGAGCTGAGCCTTTTCTTGGGAAAGACCCTGATATTGATGTAATTCTTAAGTCTTTCCAGTGAGATTTGGAGTTGTATTAGTTGTAATGGAATCTTTGCAAAATTGTAATAAATGGGTTATCGTTACATGTTTTGGCTATCTTTTCATGCTTGTAATGACATTGGTTATCTTTATAATGGATATCTTTTTGGCATCATTTGAATTTGGATTATAAGACTATTGTAGAGCATACAAAATAAGGGGAGTAATAAATACAAGTAAATCAAAAAGAATGAACATCTTTGCAAATACCAAAAAGTCAAAGTTATGGCTAAAATGACATCTATTGCAAAACACTTATACCTTGGGGGAGCATAGTATAAGATTAAGGGGGAGCCCATAGAAACAAATTTGATTATTTGATTAAGAAGCTTACAAAAACATTGTAAAACATCATTTGGAGCTTGTTACGACCTTAGTATTTTTACTCTTGGTTATGAAGAAATCTTTGAATTTCATAAAAGTGATATATCTTAAAGGGACTCTCTAAACAAATCAGGGCTTAACATCCCATGCATTTAGTTAAGAGACATTTTTATGCACTCTAAAACTAAAGGATTCTCATTTCATTTTTAAGGCTTAACATCCCTTGTAAAATGGGTGAGAAATCAATACACATAGGCCATAAACTTAAAAGAAACTCATATCATTTCAAGACTTAACATCCTTTCCAAATGATTGAGAAACAAATTGTGGCTAATTTTGACTATAAAAATCCCTTGATTTTAATTGGATATCTCTTTAAGGGGGAGCAAAGCTTAAAAAGGAAGACACAAAGTCATACTACATGATATCTTTTTGAAATGACAAAGGGGGAGAAATAATATAAAATCACAAACATAAAATTAAAATGAGTTTCATAAATCTTGGCCAGCAGTCACCTGCAAAACCAAAGATGGCTACAAAGGTAAATTTCAGGTATGAAACTCACATGTTTTATATTTCCTTATTTTATATTTAGGAAATGTTTGTCATCTTCAAAAAGGGGGAGATAGTTGGCTAAATGGACATCTATAAATCCCTTTGTTTTGATTATGACAAACATTTCATTCTTATTGATCTAACGAGCTACTTGAGTGTGCAGGATTAAGGTGGATGCCAAAGCAACTAGGGAAATCCATATGCTTACATATTTATGTTTTCATGCAATGTAATCGCTTTGTAAAAACTTGTACAAATATATAATGTACAAGTACTTAGATTGCATGTAAATCAAGCGTTAGATCTTCCCTAGCCAACCATCACATTTAGATAAGTCATCCCCTTCAAATAGGATCACATATGTACACTCATACATATAATTAGTGCCTAAATTGAAACATTGAAACATGATCAATCTCGGTCGACAAACTCCTCGACCGAGACACTGTCGGTCGACAATCTTCTCGACCGAGAAAGATCCAAAGTAGTCATTAGACACAACAGACAAGTTAGTTGGCAGTTGGAGAAAGACGTTGCAAATCACTTGTTCCAGAGTGCCTGTCGGTCGACAAAAGTTCGACCGAGTATGTGTCTCGTTCGACCATTCCTCGACCGAGATTGTCTCTGACAGCAACTGCAGAATTAATTAATTAGCCGTTGTTAAAGCAACAACTTTGTACCTAACGGCTAGTTAAGCACTTAGAAACCCCTAGAAGTTGTCTAGAACGTCCTTAAGCATCCTTAGGCCATTCCTATAAATAGGACAAGCCATAGGACACTTAAACTCACTTGTTACACTTGAGAATTCTTTGAGCATACTTTGAGCAATCTGTTTGTGAGAAAATTGAGCATTGTGAACATTGGCTACTTCCTTCCTTAGCTCATAATTCGTGTCCTATAGGCTAGTATCTCCTACCCACTGCAATCACAAGTTCACACACTTGGTTAGGAGATCTATACGCTTGATCTAGGCAAATCAAGCCTTGGGCTACAAAGGATAAGTTGTAATTTCCCTTTTCCTTTCTTGTTCTCTATTACCGTTTGTACTCTCCTTGCTACTCCTAGGTTGGAGGCTGCTGATTGGAGAGGGTGGAGATCTTCTTGGTGAAGAAGGTGACTTTGAACTACTTCAGAAGGCTGGTGCAACGGGAGGTTACTTCTAGAGAGGAAGGCTACTTCAAGGGGGAGCTTGGAGTTACTTCAAGAAGGCTACCTCAAAGTTGGTGCACCTACTTCAAGTGAAGGCTGTTCAAAGGGTGTAAAGGAAAGTATTGTATTTTGTATAAATCCTTGGGAAGGTAATAAAATAAATACTTTCAAAATCCCGGTTGGGTAAGCAACCGGGTAGTGGACTGACAACTTTAGTAGTTGCTAAAGTTGGAACCACTCTAAACACATGTCTCCTTCTTCCAATTTTCAATTGTGGTTGTTTGAGTTCAATAAATTGTTAAAGTTACTTAAAAAATCTATTCACCCCCCCTCTAGTGTTTTTTCATGGACTTGCTCCAAACTCCTTTTGTTTCTCCAGGGGTTGCACTACTCCCCTTGGTTATGGTTTGTGTGGATGCAAGAGGAAGAAGAGAGTGGAGTGCTTGATATCCTCTTGGACTCAAGTCTATGGGTCCAACCCTTATACAGGGGAGTGTAACCACGCCCTAACATGCTTGCCCACGAAGAAAACAAGGCCTTTCCTTATTAGGAAACCTACTTTCCTTAATTAAGAATAAATTCTCTCTTTTAAATTATTCCTTGTTTATCCATGATCCTTGGTTATTAAGGAATCCGAATTTTATCTCTTTTATCTTCTTTGTGTTTGGCTTTTAATCCATTGGCCACGAAATTTTACTTCCTTAAAGCAAATAGTATCTCTTTTTGATAACACAAAAAGTCATTATCTATAGCACTTCACTCACATATTATGACTTTTGTATTATTTGTATTTTCTCTTTCTTCCACTCCTTTGGGATTCCTTAGACCCCAAGAATTCCTAAGATTTCGAAATCCTTTTTGGAAGATGCTTATTATCCTTCTAGATGCATCTACATCCATTATTTCTCATTATCTTACTTATTTCTTTATTAGAAGATTTCTTTTCAAGGATTTCTCTTTATTCTGTATTTCCTTTTTCCTCTTTTCCTATTTCTTCCATTAGAAATCATATGTAAATGAAATTTATTCAATTGTGGCCATCAATGGCACTTTCTAGAGATTTCTATGTATTTCTCATAAATATATTGCTTAATATCCATTATCTTTTATCTTTTTCTACTATTTGGACTTTTCCTCGTTTCTTCACTTTTATATCCATTATTGGATTAACATAATAGTAGGAATCATGAAATTCCTTTCAAAAGGGATATTTGCAAATAAATCCATCCTTTACAGCAAAGCATACAACCTTCTCAATTCAAGTCCATATTCATAAAATCATTACATTTCAATTTTGAAAACAGATGTAAAATTGAGGTTGTAACAATAACCTTGTTGCATCAACTTCTTCATTGTCATTTCTGATACCAGACATGTCGAAACAATCTTTGTATCTCCTTGGATAATCCACAAAACATCACCATCACTAAATGTTTCCACCTTGACATTACAGTCAAGAAGCATGGGATCAACATGAATATTGCGTCTTGATAAAGAAAGAATGCAGAAACCACAACTCGGAGGAACCAAACAAAGTGCTTTCTAAGTGAATATTATCATGTCAATAACTAACAAGAAAAGAACAACTAACAATCAGTTCTCTAGTGATAAAAGAGTGTGTCACACCCAGGTCAACCAAAATAGATATGAATCAAGAAGAAGACAAATCAAAATTAAATAACTCCATCTGACCAATCACAACCTGAGAATTGACTGCTCCTTTTAGATGAATCATGGAATAGAATTGAGTCATTGCCTATTGTTGCCCCCATCCTCTGTTGGCTTGCCAAGACAAACCAGCCTATGATACTTGACCACATCCTCATCCACCACCACTACTAAAGTGTCACTGCTCGACCCTTTACTGAATGTGTCTCGGCTGTTGCTCCACCTCTTCATCCTTCACCGGACATGCCCATCTCATATGTCCTACTTGCCCACACTTGTGGCAAGTCCTAGTCTTGAACTGTGTCCTAGACAGGACCATTACTGACACTGATCTCACACTGTGAGCTACTATCAGTAGAAATGTACGACCTCTACCTTTGCTTGGTGACCAATGAGACTGAACTGTGAACCTCTATCAAAACTGAGGTGCTGAAAACCTACTCTTCTTGAAGCCTCTAGACGATTTCCCTTGATACTATTTCAATCTCTTCTTGGCATTCACCTCTCTCATCTCCACAATTGACCACTCTATCCTCCTAACTGACTCCACATACATGGCAAATTGCTCCATGTTCTCTAAAGTTGATACTGGTGTTGTCAACTCAAAACTTAAACCCTTCTCAAAACGTATGATCCTCTACTTATTTATTGCATCCATATGTAGACAGAACCTAAGAAGATCCATGAATTTGACCTCATAGTCATTGATCACCATACATATCTATTGGATCTTCCCAAACTGTGTGGTCTTCTCATCGAAGTAGGTCTCCAAAATGTATCGGGTTACAAACTCTCACTAAAACTCATCCCAAATGATCACAACACCATGCCTTTTCTCCTCTTTAATGGTCTACCAATGGCAACACTTCCTTTCAATAGGTATACAATGTGCTTCACCTTATCCTCTTCAGGGATATTGTGGATCTTGAAGGCCTTTGACATGCTTTTACAGTGCGTATAATGCAAGTGTACGCGTCAATGTAGTATAGGCCCTTGTGAGGCCCGAGTCAAACTCAGGGACACTGAATTATCGGTAGACTACTACTAACTGTTCCCGATCAGCTAAACCGATTAAAGAGTTTGAGAAGTGTTGTAAAATTAAAAAGAAAATAAAATAAAAAAAGCAATCGATTAAGTGTTTAGTTTAATCAATTCAAGTGGAGATCTTTAGGATTGCAGTTTCACCGTGGGTTATCATTGTATGAATTTCCATATAATAATTCAGGTTCATCTCTCGATCCGGGTAGTGGCCTGTAATCAGAATTGCCCACTATCGTGGTACAATTCACTACCTATGTCTAGGTCGGTTCCACCGCCGTAGTAACCTATACCCTAAACTAGGTGCATTAGAATCAACCTCTGGGTTTCCACCATTAATCTTACATCACCTTGTTCAAGTGATTTGTTAATTAATGTGAATTTCATCTCTTTTCAACCGTTAATTATTCTTTCAAAGTAATTAAATGCATTATATTATCATTATGGTGATCAAGCATAACAATATAATTGATAAAACAAAATCATACCACAGATTTAAGAGATAAATGATGAATTACTATGATAAAAATGTCATACAATGCTTCCCCGAGCTACTCCTGGTCCTAAAGACAAAGGGGATTAGCCCCGCATGTTCATCTCAAAGCAAAACATGGTAGAGAAAAGGGGAAACATGGAGAAAAATATGAATAAGTAAAGAAACCCCTGAACAGAGAAGATCCAAGCATTCCTCCGCGTGGAATGCGCAATCTACAGCCTTTCGGCGGTGGAAAACGTCTTCTTCGGCTTCCAAAATCGCTGGGGCGTGCTTCTGGACTCTGTTCTTCTCTCCACACCTTCTCGGGACGTGTGCAGTGGCTAATGATGTGATAGATTGCTCCTAGCCGCTGTCATTAGGTATAATCACCGAGTTAGGTTGCCAAAATATCACAGTCGTCGGATTTAGATCGATCTAAAACAAACTTGTATCTGACGGTGTCGATACCATCGACGCGAGTCGATGGTATCGACCCTGCGCGATATCGGCAAGTCTTCTTTTCTTCTCTTCATTGCACTTGATGCTGACTCGATACCATCGACGCGGGTCGATGGTATCGACACCCTTAGGTGTCGGTTTTTGTCATTTTCCGTCGCTGAATCTTTTGGGGTCGATAGTATCGACTTTATGGTCGATAGTATCGACTGTCTTCTCGCCAGCAACCTGATGGAATGTTGCTACCATAGACTTCCATGTCGATGGTATCGACTCTGTGCTGCTCCTTGCGGCAGGCAACCTGTGGCTGTGTCGATAGTATCGACAGCCGTCGATGGTATCGACAGCTACAGATATGCATTTTTCCTGAAATTACAACACAAAACCACATAAGCCGAAATAAAACATGTTATTGTAATCATTTATGCTCAAAACAATAAAATAAGGGAGAATTGATGCTTAGAAGGGTCATAGACCAAAGTAAATGAATTATGCAATATTAACCACCAAAATGACCAATAAATGCATAAACCACAAGTAAAATAAGTCTATAAATGTGACTCAAAATCATCGCATCAAACTCCCCTAAGCTTGAACATTGCTCGCCCTTGAGCAACTAAACTTTAAAATAAAATTGTGAGGGTCAACTAAAGAATAGATCATCACAACAAACATCACCATATGATCCCCACTAGACATTCACATACCGGCCCTTACTAACCACAAAATGATAATTACCCTAAAGGCGACAGTAATCATCCATAAAAAATGTCTACCTCAAAATCAATTAACACTATCACATAAGGCAGTTAACATAATAAAATTTGCCGGTTCAAACTCGGTGTATCTTATGATCTCCTATTCTACATTGCTCACACTAACTACCATCTACATGGAAGAAGCTCTCCTGATATTAACGAGTGAGGATAAAATCATGGTGGCCTACCAATTCAAGCAATGGATGGATGGAATGGGTGGCTCATGGAAGAAATGGAAGCATTATATGATTCTAACATGCACAAAGCAAAAATGACCTAAATGATGCATATGCAAATGAAAATTCCCTAATGCCTACATTTGGGTGGAATGATGCATGCACTATCATTCCGTCTCCAGGTGAGATGGAATATCTAAGAAAACTACCTCATGTACTTATCCTTCTTAATATGCAGTGAGAACATATTCCTTTCTCCCTCTCATTCTTATTTATTTCTCAATTCTTTTCTTTGTCTCTTTTTTTTTCAAATTTTTCTTCTTGTTTTTTTTCTTCTTTTAAGGCCCTTATATCCATAAATGACAATGAATTATTTGTCGAGCTCACTTCTTGTTGCACAACTATATACTTGAAGCATTCAGAAGGTATGGAACAAGTTTATCACCTTTAATGTTTCAGAAGAAATAAGATACATGATGTACTGTATATGCATAAAAATGTGAATGCAGCTACAAAATGATACTCATGCAACTAAATGACATGCACCTAAGGATAATGTGTGTGTATATCTAATCTTTTTTTTCATGAAAAATATGTGAAAATAGTTGCAATGCAAGTCCTGTCTACATGAGATGCAATCAAAGAGATTAAAACTGTAATGTACTTCCAGTTCTTAAGGTGGAGTATGAAAACAATGAGGTGGATAGATCACAAGACTAATTGACTGAACCTTTGTAAATTATTATGTGTCCCTCCTTACTGACCTGTGTAATAATTAAGAGGTTTCTCTCTCTTACTTCAAATTAGAGTCTCATTATCATTTGATCAGTTTAGGCTCAAACAACCAGTTCCGTCCACTTTTCATGAATCATGAGAATGTACAGTTGTGATTTTCTATTTTAGAGTTGACAAACCCAATTATTTCCTTAAGTTATGTGCTCAAAGTTGAACAACACAAGCTTGCAAAACACTAAAAAAAATTAAATTTTCCCCCGATTCCCATGTACAAGCAACGAGATGACACATGACTTAAGACATCCAAAATTACACTAGATAGAGTGTGGATCCTACAAACAAACTAAAAATTGCAAGAACTAAAAGACAAAAGACAAAAAAATAAAAACTAAAAACTAAAGGATAGAGTTGTTCCAACTCCCCCCTAAGCTTGAATTCGACTATGGCCTCATAGTCAAAAACAACCTTAAATGGTGGAACAGATTTACCGATCATTCTTCCAGAGGAGGCGGGTACTGTAGAGCCGTGGGATCCCAAGACGGGTACTTCCCCTGAAAGCTCAGATCATACTGGGGCATTGGTGGAGGTTGTGAATACCCCCAAAGTAATTTTGGCTCCAGTAATGATTGTAGAAGGGATGCTGCTGCATCTCCATCCTATGCAACCTGTCATGGATGTGTTGTTGGTTGTCGAGGAGGAGGCACTCATTTTCAAAAATAGCCCTCTGGTTATCTAGCATCTGGTTCGTCGTATCCTGAATACCGGCATATGAAGTTGTGTTATGCATCGTATACATCCCATGCATGGAGTAGACATCCTTGCTTTACTGCGAGGGATGTGGTGGCGGAGGCTGCGAAGAAGAAGATGCACCCCGGATGCATGTGGGGACGCTTCCTGGGTGCCACTCGTGCCTGAAGAGGAGTGAAAGCCTCCTCTTCCTCTTCATTCTCGTCGGCGTCATTGTTGTTGTCGTCGTTGTCGCCGTCTTCATCTGAGTCTTCAATGGGTATAACATGCCATCTGAAATGCTGAGCACCCGCGATGTGGAAGACAGGGTCTGGAAGTGAACACTCTTGATAGGCGTGATTAACATGGCAATGTGCATATGCCAGGCCATCACAAAGCAGGATGAGGCTGGAGCGATGCAGATGTTGCAGGTTGACTTTGCTTTGGTTGGAGAGGGGAGTAAGCTGGGAGAACTTTAACCCAAGAGAGGAGCCAGCGATGTGATGAGCCCTCCAAAGTGGATTGGAGCCTTCCGCGTACTCCTCTTTACAGCCAACACGCGCGTCAAGAAAATGCACCCCAATTACATTCTTCTTGCTTCAGCAACTTGTGTAAGAAAAACAAGTCAGTCTCTTAAAACTTGCTGAGAGACGGATCACCACGAGCGAACAAGGTGGTGCAGAGCATGCGGTGAAGAATCCGCACGAACGGATGTTCAAAATCCGCCACCGCCGCATTGTGGTAGCTCACGGATTTGCCGGGCGGCGTAGTCACTAACTCAGCAAAAATGGCATCGTAGTATGTCCTGTTGTCTGGCCGTCGGTACTGATCTCGCCCATGATTCCAGTTGTAGATGGAATTGAACTGCCACAGGGTGAGAGTGTAATCATTGTTGTACAGTCAGAAAGAAACGCGACCTTTGATCCATTCCCGATCAGTGGCGATGATGTCATTTGGCACGACGCATATATCCAGCAACACCATGAACTCTGCCACTAGCTCTTTATATGTGGGCCATTCACTGAAGAATGACTGGCCGTCGGCGTGGAATTACATCTCCTCAAGCCTCCTACCCATATGCCTTGCCTGTCCCTTGAGAACGTAGGCAAGATTAGCCTCGAACCCAAGATTGTGAATCATGTCCCGGTCGACATAGCAGGTCGGCTCTATCTTTCTCTTCATCAGTTCCTCGTAAACCTTCTTGACCTCTGCGGAAGGATGGACAATCCGCGGTCGCGGATTAGACCCCGTTGGTGGAGGAATAAACATTGGGATCTCCATTGGTTTCGCGCGTGAAGAAGATGCTCCAGCGGTATGCACCATTGTCGAGGAAGAAGGGATAGAAGACAGAGCTTGGTGAAGGTCGGAGAAGACAATCTCTTCTCGGTGAAGGCTCATGGAAGAACACGCTCCTTGGATGCTCGTAGCTGGGCTCCGATCGCTCAAAGAGACGCTCGGCACAAGTGGAGGAAGAAAGCTTCGAAGGTGTCACGTCATATGACGAGAATCCAACCCTTTTATAATCGTGGTCAGCGCTACTGTATGACCGTCGATACCATCGACGCGAGTCGATGGTATCGACTCCTGTAGCACAATCTGTCTTTTTCTAGTATTGACGGTTGTCGATAGCCTGATTTGGGGGCCCGGATCGATGACGCGTCGATACCATCGACGGGTGTCGATGGTATCGACCCATCCCACAGATCGACTCTTTTGGTGCAGCGATCGCCGTTGATTTCCTCTCGGGGATCGGTGACATGTCGCGTCGATACTATCGACGCAAGTCGATAGTATCGACTTATGCTTACGGCAACACCCTCGCGAGGCCCAGCCGCCGCCCTCTTCCTGTAGCCAGGTCGATACCATCGACAGGCCTGTCGATCGTATCGACTTCACTGAGATAATTTTTGTCTGAATATCTCCAGAGATCTCGATAGTATCGACATGCATGTCGATACTATCGACCTCATTTTTGTGATCAGCCTGATGGTGTGTCGATACTATCGACGAGGCCGTCGATACTATCGACATAGGGAGATTTTTGCAACCTCCAACCTGTACCTGTCTCGATACCATCGACACAAGGGTCGATGGTATCGACCCTGCCTTAGTCCTGCACATTGAACAAACGATCAAGGTATCATTTTTACACTAAAAACAAAATCAAAACAAACTAACCTACAAATGTGAACAAAACTAAACGAAACTACCTATGGCTGGGTTGCCTCCCAACAAGCGCCCTTGGTTAACGTCTTAGGCTCGACGGAATCAAGCTCCTCATGTATCTGTAAGTGCAATGAGTTTGACCTCATGCACTTTCCTCGTGTAATCCTCACTGAAGTACAGCTTCAATCATTGTCCATTAACCAAGAATGTTGTCTCGCCATCACGCACCATGATTGCGCCATGTGGCCTGACCTCCTCTACAGTGAACGGTCCACTCCATCGGGATTTCAATTTCCCGAGATGCATCTTCAACCTGGAGTTGAATAAGAGTACACGATCTCCTTTCTTGAAGACGCACATCTGAATATGGCGATTGTCAATCAGCTTTGTTCGCTCCTTGTAGATCTAAGATCTTTCATATGCATTCATCCTCAGCTCGTCAAGTTCATTCAGTTCAAGCAACCTCTTCTTTCCTGCTTCATCATAGTTCAAATTCAGCTTCCTCAGCGCCCAATGCACTTTATGCTATAATTCCACCGGAAAATGGCAGGCCCGACCGTAAGACAACCTAAAAGGCGTAGAGCCTATAGGTGTCTTAAACACCGTCCTGTACGCCCACAAAGCGTCCGGTAGCAAGATACTGCAGTTTTTTCTTGTTGCAGCCACAGTGCGCTCCAAGATCTTCTTAATCTCCCTATTGTAGACTTCCACTTGCCCCTGTGTCTGTGGGTGGTATGGGGTACCAATGTTGTTCTTTACCCCGTACTTTCTCAACAGTGCCACAAACTTCTGATTCCGGAAATGTGTACCTCCATCACTAATGATCATTCTTGGTACACCAAACCTATAGAAAATGTGTTCCTTGACAAACCTGCACACTACGGCGGCATCATTAGTCCTAGTGGGTATTGCCTCTACCCACTTCGATACATAGTCAACAACTAATAGAATGTACAAGTTAGAGTTGGAGGACACAAAGGGTCCCATGAAATCAATACCCCACAGATCGAACACCTCAACTATTTGAAATACATTGAGGGGCATCTCCTGTCTTTTTGAAATGTTACCTGCCCGTTGGCAGGAATCGCATTGTCGCGCGTAGTCATAAGCATCCCTGAACAAAGTAGGTCAGGAAAGACCACTCTCAAGGACCTTGGCCGCAGTTAGAGAACTAGCATGGTGGCCACCCATCGGTAGAGTATGGCAATGACGGAGGACACTTTCATATTCCACCTCCGGTACACACCTGCGCAACACACCATCCCTGCACTGCTTCAACAGAATAGGGTCATCCCAGAAATAATATTGTAAAGAATGGAAAATTTTCTTTTTCTCTTGGTATGTCCAATCATCTAGGATAATTTTGCAGGCGAGATAATTAACAATGTAAGAAAACCAAGGATCTTTCGATTTGGCAGATAGAAGTTGTTCATCAGGAAACGTCTCGGTAATGGGTATATGCAAATCCTTCTCATCTACCCTTTCGTGATATGGGTAGAGAAGTCTGTGATTGAAAAATGTCAGAATAAGAGTAAGAAAGAGTACACATAGTTTCATGCACAAAGGTCTGAAAGCTTCAAGAAGTCGAGGTTTTCTACACCGGCAGCACCATCAAGATTCAATACTCAAACGCAATGGACATCGAGTAGGGGTAGGGGAAGTACTTTTCCTCCAGATAGAGCCCCCCGTACAGCATCAACATCAGTAACAAGACTACCTAGGCAGAATCTGGGAAGCTACAATTGCTTCCAGTGTGGGAGGCTAGGACACCTGATGAGAGATTGTCCTGAGAAAGTCAGGACTGTAACTCAACCACAGAGGTAGAGTCAGCAAGGCTCACAGAGGAGACAGTTTTCTAGTGGTGTTTGAGGACGTGAACAAGTATCCCAAGTTGGATCGTCGGCACCCAACAACCGAGCACAGGGTCAATAGCAAGCAACAACTAGATTCTATGCTATGAATCAGCCCGAAGCAGTAGTCAACCCTCGGGTTGTGACAAGTCAGATGGAACTATTTTATTCTGATATGTCTTCATCTTGCTTCGTATCTATTTTAATTGATCTGGGTGCTACACATTCCTTTATCACTCAAGAAGTGATACATGACTACAACATGGTTGTCAGTCATAGAGCAGATAATTTGATGTTAGAAACCCCTTTGCTGGGATCTGCAGTGTTGCGGGAGGTGTGTTCTCCCTATATTCTTTCCTTTTCTGATCAACACATTCAGGTGCATCTTATACCACTTGAAATGCATGGGTTTGATATAATCCTTGGGATGGATACCCTAGAAAAGTACAAGGTTGTCTTGGATTGTGGTTCCAAGCAGGCTGTGTTCACAGATGATGGAGACACATGGACCTTTCAGGGAGATAGAAAGATCCTTTCAACCTATTTAGTGTCAGTTATGGTAGCTGAGAAATTGATGTGACAGGTGTTGGGTTATGGAGGAGGCAGAGAAGCAGCAGAAACAAAAAATTTTCTCCCCAAACCCGAAATAAAAGGAATCGCGTCAACATCTATATAATAGGAAAGATGGTTTGTGAATCATACCTTGTCCCGAGGCTTGCTCGGCGACAATACCACGCGCCTTGCGTGGTCTTCACCTCCGGTCTTGGACGGTGTCTGTGCAGCCCCTGGTCGCACCGGGACTGAAGACTCCTCCTCCTACCGGACTGTCGGATGACAGTTGTCCTCCTGAGCGGAAGTGACCTCCCGCCTCTGAAGTAGTCCACACGGACCACCTGGAACTCCACTCTCCTTGTCCCACAAGGAAGTGGAAGGAGTCGTACCCTCCTATTGACGTACTAGTCGTCAACACACTCTCCTGTTGTCAATTGCAACTGCAGTTGTCCTTCCCTTGCTGCACCTCCCTTTGCGGGAAGCACTTGCTCGGGCTCTCTCTCGGTTACCAAAACCAGAGAGAACGACAACTTTGCAGAGCAATCAACTTGTACTGAGTTGTACTCTGAGAAGCCCCCAATACCCCTATATATATAGGAGGGTCATGGGACAGGGTTCTCTATGCCCGGCAATACGGGACTAAAGCAGGAGTAGAAGGGTTCGTGATTTTTCCACAAAAAGCAACCATCTCGCAACCTGAACCGATCAGTTCACAAGTGAACCGGTCGGTTGGGGACCTGAACCGATCGTTTGGGACCCTTGAACCGATTGGTTCACTCATGAACCGGTCGGTTGGGGTTCCAGGTTGGTTCCCGATTGACTTTCCTTGTTTCTTTCCCAATTGGTATCGAATACCAATATTATTCCCAATCGAATTGGGCAATTTGAAACGAAAGGAAAATTCTCACCAATCCTACTTTCCCAAGTTGCTCGATTGCACCAGTTGAACCGATCAGTTCAACACTTGAACCGGTCGTTTCACTCTGTGCATGAGCCGATCGGTTCAACAATTGAGCCGACCGGTTCAGCAACCTCATCCGACCGGTTCATCACATGAACTGATCGGTTGGGAATGCAGATTGTGCAGAATCAGTCAAATGTGATTTCAATCAATCCGATACTCCAATCAATGCGTCCAACACCTTGAACACTATGATATTGAGCTATCGATTAATTGAGTGTTTAATTGAACTACTAAACTCCTTTAGTAATCAATCTAAACGTTGCTTGTGGACAAAACTCCTCTTCCAGGTTAAATCCTATGTGTGTGACCCTGCAGGTCCATTTCACGTTGGCAGTGAAAGTCCATAACACTTATGACTTCACAAGCAAAGAGCGGTGCCTAGTAACACATCAGTGCTACCCAAGTGAAAGTAGAAAGTTGTAGAACAACTTTCATCCTACAAACCATGAATGGTGTTACAGTGAATGTATAATTCCTTTGTCACTGATATCTAGAATGAACTCGAGGCATGGAACAGTCATCCTGTCAATGTTCATTCATTTCCTTGATCTCAGAGTAGACCGAGTGAGATGTGTATGACATCAATATCACATATTGATTCACACGTGCATGCGCATGCCTTTCTCAATCCTACTCATCAAGTGGCCAAGGATATCAAACTCCCTTAGGAGGGAAAAATCCCATATCTATCACTCACCCCTCAAAAGCCCCATGTGTCAAAGCCACCCAATCATCACCTTTATAACAACCCATGTTTCAGGATTACGTTTGATGATGTCAAAGTGTACCCAACGACATGTGTTGAGTGTAGTGATTTCAGGTCTAAGAATCACACTCACCACCATCACTGTGAGAGCTGACTGTGACTACCATGTCATGGTTCCATGTGTCACTCTCGCGGTGGGTCTGTCTGGTACCTTGTTCTCTAACAAGTACCTATGTGCTTGGTTTGATATCACTATATCATGACTAATGAGATTCTGTCATCAACCAACACATAATCTAGTCTTCAGTGTTATTGATGTCTATGGCTATTTCCACAATAACAACCGACTAGGGACTGAACAAGAATGTATACTCTTAACATCCATATGATCTCATCGTTTAGGTCATGAACCTAAAAGCATATGTCATTGAGTAAGACAATCTTTAGACATCTATCATGTTACACCATCATCTCAGAAATAGTTTAAACATATAGATTGGAAATTGCCTTTATTATTATTCAAATCATTTACAAAGTATCCCATTACAATCATCATATGACTTGCTCTATGGGCATACATACCAACAGACTCCCACTTGCACTTAGAGCCAGTCACCAAGGAAACACAGTCCTTGTGACCTAGCATGACCATCATGCTTCTGCTGAGAAAGGGCCTTAGTCAGTGGATCAGCTATGTTGTCTTCAGTTGGTACTTTGCAAATCTTCACATCTCCTCGCTGTACGATCTCTCGTATGAGATGGAAGCGCCGCAGTATGTGCTTGGACCGCTGATGTGATATGGGCTCCTTAGCTTGTGCAATAGCTCCATTATTGTCACAATAAAGCTCAATTGCATCACAGCTATTGGGAACTACTCCAAGTTCAGAAATGAACTTCCTGATCCACACAGCCTCCTTTGCTGCATGCGAAGCAGCAATATACTCGGCCTCTGTAGTAGAATCGGCAACTGTTTCTTGCTTGGAACTCTTCCAGCTCACAACTCCATTATTAAGGCAAAACACAAATCGTGACTACGATCTGTAATCATCTTTATCCGTTTGGAAGCTTGCATCGGTGTAACCCTTTACAACCAGCTCTTCCTCGCCGCCGTACACAAGAAACTGATCCTTAGTCCTTCGCAAGTACTTGAGGATGTTCTCCACGGCTGTCCAGTGAGCATCCCCGGGATCTGACTGGTACCTGCTCGTCATGTTGAGAGCATACGAGACATCTGGGCATGTGCACAACATAGCGTACATGATGGATCCGATGGCTGATGCATATGGGATCCCATTCATACGCTCCCTTTCTTCACAAGATTGGGGACATTGAGCTCTAGAGACGGTAACTCCATGTAGCATAGGGACATTTCCTCTCTTTGAGTTCTCCATGCTGAACCGATTCAGCACCTTGTCAATGTACGTGCTTTGAATTAGTTCGAGAAGCCTTCTAGATCTATCTCTATAGATCTTAATTCCTAGAATGTAGGATGCTTCTCCTAAGTCCTTCATTGAGAAAGTTTTCCCAAGCCAAGTCTTTACCTTCTCTAAGGCTAAGACATCATTCCCCATCAAAAGTATGTCATCCACATACAATATGAGGAATGTGGTCGAGCTCCCATTAACCTTCTTGTACACACAAGGTTCATCTTCATTTTGAATAAAGACAAACACTTTGACTTCTTCATCAAATCGAAGATTCCAACTCCGAGATGCTTGCTTCAATCCATAGATTGACCTTTGCAACTTACAGACTTTACTGGCATTCTTTGTATCTACAAAACCTTCAGGTTGTGTCATGTACACATCCTCATGTATATTCCCATTAAGGAATGCGGTTTTAACATCCATCTGCCAAATCTCATAGTCATAATAAGCTGCAATAGCAAGCATGATCCTGATGGACTTAATCATGGCAACTGGAGAAAAGGTTTCGTCATAGTCAACACCTTGAATTTGTCGAAAACCCTTCGCAACTAGTCTGCCTTTATAAGTTTGCACATTGCCATCCATGTCGGTCTTTTTCTTGAAGACCCACTTGCACCCCATGGGTTTTACCCCTTCGGGTGGTTCCACCAAAGTCCATACTTTGTTGGAGTACTTGGATTCCATCTCGGATCTCATGGCTTCAAGCCATTTCTCAGAATTTGGTCCCTCCATAGCCTCTACGTAGGTAGTTGGATCATCATCTATGATCAACTCTCCACCTTCCTGAGTTACAAGGTATCCAAACCTCTCAGGTTCAAGGCGAGTCCTACTAGATTTACGAGGTCCTTGTGTTACCTGAGGAGACTGAGATTCCACAACACCTTGTGAATCTACATTTTCCTCTGGTACATCTACCGGTTCAATGTTTTCTTGTTGGGCTTGAACCTCTTCAAGCTCTATATTCCTCCCACTGTTTCCTTTGGAAATAAATTCCTTTTCTAGGAATACAGCATCCCTGGAAACAAACACTTTGTTGTCAGTTGGGTGGTATAAATAATATCCCTTGGTTTCCTTGGGATATCCAACAAAATAACATTTATCAGATTTGGGTCCAAGCTTATCAGGAAACATTTTCTTGACGTAAGCCTCACAACCCCAAATCTTCATAAAAGACAAATTGGGACGCTTCCCAGTCCATATCTCATATGGTGTCTTTTGAACCGATTTAGATGGTACACGGTTAAGTGTAAACGCGGCGGTTTCAAGAGCATGACCCCAGAAAGAAATTGGAAGATCAGCAAAACTCATCATAGATCGCACCATATCTAACAATGTGTGATTCCTTCTTTCAGACACACCATTATGCTGTGGTGTTCCAGGCGGAGTCCATTGTGATACAATACCACGGGCTCGCAGAAGGTCCTCAAACGCCTGGCTCAAGTATTCTCCACCTCGATCGGAACGAAGTGCCTTAATACTTTTACCAAGCTGGTTCTGTACTTCATTCATGAAATCCTTGAACTTTTCAAGGGTTTCTGACTTATGTTTCATCAGGTACACATAGCCATACCTACTGAGATTATCAGTGAAGGTAATGAAGTACTGACACCCATTTCTGGCATTAGTTCTAAAAGGCCCACATACATCAGTATGTATGAGTCCTAATAGATCACTAGCTCTCTCACCTTTACCTGAAAAGGGAGTCTTGGTCATCTTGCCCAACAAACAAGATTCACATGTCTCTATTGATTCATAATCAAAAGAGTCTAGATAACCATCTTTATGGAGTCTAGAAATGCGCTTCTCATTTATGTGCCCTAGACGACAATGCCAGAGATATGTTTTGTTTGAGTCGTTGAGTTTTTTCTTTTTGGTGTTTACGTTGTATACACTTGTCTCCAAGTCTATCAAGTATAGACCATAAGACATAGGGGCACTGCCATAAAAGATCCCATCTTTAGAAATGGAACACTTTCCATTCTTAATAAGAAATTCAAATCCATCTTTGTCCAAACAAGAGACGGAAATGATATTCCTATTTATGGCAGGTACATAATAGCAGTTCTTCAACTCTATTATTAGCCCACTAGGTAGAGTTAACTCATAGGTTCCTACGGCACTGGCGGCAACTCTTGCCCCATTAGCAACACGTAGTTCAACCTCGCCTTTCCCCAAAGGCCTACTTCTCTTAAGATCCTTCACATTTGAACAAATGTGAGATCCGCATCCGATATCAAGTACCCATGACGAAGAAGTAGTAAAGTTAATCTCTATCACGTATACACCAGAAGTAGAGATCTCTATCTCCGACTTCTTCTTCCATTGTTCCTTCCATCCTCTCCATGTAGAAGAAATTGGTTTGGCGAGAGAACACTTCTCTCCCTTACCTACTTTCTTCTTCACCAACGCATTAAGCATACATAGAGTGGATTCTAAGGCTCCTGGTATATCTAGATTGTGCAGAACACTTCTCACAGTCCTCAACCAGTTATGGAATTTATTCTCAATTAATTTGCCCATTTTAAAAGACGATTCTTTTGTCATTCTACAAGAGAAAATTTGCATTTGTCAAAACCCTTTTGATTTGATTTGAATAAAATTTGACGATAGTTAATTAGGCCTTTAATTAATTACCACTCCCACTATTTTGACTCAAATTGATAGCCCTCACCATCAATTCAGAAGATTGCAGCGTACAATCTTCTAGTGGGTCAAGATCCTAGAATCCTCTAAGCCATGGACCAGCTTTGGCTGTCACCCACAACTCAGATCTTTCGGGTAGGCAACTCTTGCCAATTGCATCATATGCAACTCTTGATGAATGAACATGCGCAACACCTTGCCATGAACATTTCGTGCCTCTGGGCTTAGACGCTCTAAGAATCACCAGTTAAGTCTAACCCAAAAGCCGACACGGTAAACATGCACCCTGCTTTGGCAGAACCTAAATGTTGACCCTTCACACTTCCACAAGATAGACGGAACACCACGCTTTGGCGTAACCTACGCTTGGTCGATCAAGTTTGCCATGTGTGTCGCTAATGGAAGGCATATAAGACTTAATATTTAATGAGGGATTTGGTTTTATATACATATACATATCCAATGACCACAATATATAGTATGTATCATATACATGCTATATCCCACAGAAAACATGCATAAACGATAAAAAGCAATGATTATGGCCATCCTATTTGTGATTCCTCGAGCCAAGAGGAATCACGGTCATCTAGGTCTACATCACATGCAACCTATACAAGATGAAATTTGTGCCTGCCTTTCTGGGTTTGATCAGCTCATCTCCATGACTGATCGGCTCGCCATCAGGTTGGTTGTTCGGGTGCCACCAGCCGATCGACTGGCGCCTCCTGCCGATCGGTTCACCGGTCATCGTGCATCTCCTCAGGTCGCCACCCAATCATCTCATTCCTCGAACCGGCCGTCTGGATCACCAACCGATCGGTTCACTCCTTGAACCGATCTCCTTCAGGTTGTCTGCCGTTCTTTGACATAACAAGAAATAAAATCTATCCTATCTACAATTGAATTGAGAAACCCCGAGTTACATTCAGGGGGAGCAAAGGTAGGAAAAGAATTCTCGAATTATTTCGAGTTACATCAGGAATATGAGAAAGGGAATCGGTGCGCAGACTGAGATGCAAGCAACCATACAAACAACCACACACAGATATAGGGGTTTATAGGCCATAATCATGCTACACATCCACCACAAAACTCGTTTAAGGGCGACGTGTATCGAGTGCATTAACATTACATATCATATATGTATATTAGGGATTTGTGGATTGGACATGTATAAAGCCGATATTATTCGCATCGCATGCAATAAATAAAGTCAACAAACCAAAATCGATCATATCGATAATCCTAAAATATAGAGAGGTTGATGTGGCTCTGATACCACTGTTGGGTTATGGAGGAGGCAGAGAAGCAGCGGAAACAAAAAATTTTCTCCCCAAACCTGGAACAAAAGGAATCGTGTCAACATCTATATAATAGGAAAGATGGTTTGTGAATCATACCTTGTCCCGAGGCTTGCTCGGCAACAATACCATGCGCCTTGCGTGGTCTTCACCTCTGGTCTTGGACGGTGTCTGTGCAGCTCCTGGTCGCACCGGGACTGAAGACTCCTCCTTCTACCGGACTGTCGGATGACAGTTGTCCTCCTGAGCGGCAGTGACCTCCCGCCTCTGAAGTAGTCCACACGGACCACCCGGAACTCCACTCTCCTTGTCCCACAAGGAAGTGGAAGGAGTCGCACCCTCCTGTTGACGTACTAGTCGCCAACACACTCTCCTGCTGTCAATTGCAATTGCAGTTGTCCTTCCCTTGCTACACCTCCCTTTGCGGGAAGCACTTGCTCGGACTCTCTCTTGGTTACCAAAACCAGAGAGAACAACAACTTTGCAGAGCAATCAACTTGTACTGAGTTGTACTCTGAGAAGCCCCCAATACCCCTATATATATAGGAGGGTCATGGGACAGGGTTCTTTGTGCCCGGCAATACGGGACTAAAGCAGGAGTAGAAGGGTTCGTGATTTTTCCACAAAAACCAACCATCTCGCAACCTGAACCGATCAGTTTGCAAGTGAACCGGTCAGTTTCGTTTGGGACCCTTGAACCGATCGGTTCACTCATGAACCGGTCGGTTGGGGTTCCAGGTTGGTTCCCGATTGACTTTCCTTGTTTCTTTCCCAATTGGTATCGAATACCAATATTATTCCCAATCGAATTGGGCAATTTGAAATGAAAGGAAAATTCTCACCAATCCTACTTTCCCAAGTTGCTCGATTGAACCAGTTGAACCGGTCATTTCACTCTGTGCATGAGCCGATCGGTTCAACAATTGAGCCGATCGGTTCAGCAACCTCAGCCGACCGGTTCATCACATGAACCGATCGGTTGGGAATGCAGATTGTGGAGAATCAGTCAAATGTGATTTCAATCAATCTGATACTCCAATCAATGCGTCCAACACCTTGAACACTATGATATTGAACTATCGATTAATTGAGTGTTTATTTGAACTACTAAACTCCTTTAGTAATCAATCTAAACGTTGCTTGTGGACAAAACTCCTCTTCCAGGTTAAATCCTATGTGTGTGACCCTGCAGGTCCATTTCACGTTGGCATTGAAAGTCCATAAGACTTATGACTTCACAAGCAAAGAGCGGTGCCTAGTCACACATCAGTGCTACCCAAGTGAAAGTAGAAAGTTGGAGAAAAACTTTCATCCTACAAACCATGAATGGTGTTACAGTGAATGTATAATTCCTTTGTCACTGATATCCAGAATGAACTCGAGGCATGGAACAGTCATCCTGTCAATGTTCATTCATTTCCTTGATCTCAGAGTAGACCGAGTGAGATGTGTATGACATCAATATCACATATTGATTCACACGTGCATGCGCATGCCTTTCTCAATCCTACTCATCAAGTGGCCAAGGATATCAAACTCCCTTAGGAGGGACAAATCCCATATCTATCACTCACCCCTCAAAAGCCCCATGTGTCAAAGCCACCCAATCATCACCTTTATAACAACCCATGTTTCAGGATTACGTTTGATGATGTCAAAGTGTACCCAACGACATGTATTGAGTGTAGTGATTTCAGGTCTAAGAATCACACTCACCACCATCACTGTGAGAGCTGACTGTGACTACCATGTCATGGTTCCATGTGTCACTCTCACGGTGGGTCTGTCTGGTACCTTGTTCTCTAACAAGTACCTATGTGCTTGGTTTGATATCACTATATCATGACTAATGAGATTCTGTCATCAACCAACACACAATCTAGTCTTCAGTGTTATTTATGTCTATGGCTATTTCCACAATAACAACCGACTAGGGACTGAACAAGAATGTATACTCTTAACATCCATATGATCTCATCGTTTAGGTCATGAACCTAAAAGCATATGTCATTGAGTAAGACAATCTTTAGACATCTATCATGTTACACCATCATCTCAGAAATAGTTTAAACATATAGATTGGAAATTGCCTTTATTATTATTCAAATCATTTACAAAGTATCCCATTACAATCATCATATGACTTGCTCTATGGGCATACATACCAACAACAGGAATGCTTTGCATTCTTGGCTCATGTGATAGAAACCACAATGGAGAGCCCTAATCTTCTTGAGGTTCCAATAGTTAGGGAGTTTGAGGATGTGTTTCCTGAGGAACTTCCAGGTGTTCCTCCACCCCAAGAGATTGATTTTGAGATTAATCTAAACCTAGGAACACAACCAATAGCACAAACACCGTATAGGATGGCTCCTACTGAGATGGTAGAACTCAAGAAACAACTGCAAGAGTTTCTTGGGAAGGGTTTTATCTAACCGAGTACTTCACCATGGGGTGGATGACATATTGAATCTTCCGTCCTTTTCTTGATCAGTGTGTAGTCGTCTTCATAGATGACATATTGATATATAGTAGAGATGCTCAACAGCATGAGCAGCACCTCCGTCAGGCTTCGACTTTGCTAAGAGAGCATAAGCTGTATGCTAAGTTTAACAAATGTGAGTTCTAGTTACCAGAAGTTTCTTTTATAGGACACGTTATATCTACCTCAGGTATCCATGTTGATCCTAAGAAGGTAGAATCTGTCCTGTAATGGGAACAGATGAAGACACCGACGGAGATTCGTAGTTTTCTTGGACTAGCAGGCTATTACAGGAGGTTCACTAAGAACTTCAATTCTATAGATTTACCCCTAACCAAGTTGACCAGGAAGGAAGATCCTTTTGTCTAGAATGACAAGTGTCAACATTCTTTTCAATTGCTGAAGGAAAAGTTAACAAGTGCACCTGTGTTGGTGTTACCTGAGCAAGGGAAGGGGTACATAGTTTTCTGTGATGCATCTAAGAATGGTCTAGGATGTGTGTTGATGCAGGATAATCATGTGATTTCTTTTGCCTCACGACAACTTAAGAAACACGAGGAGAATTATCCGATACATGATCTAGAGCTAGCTGTTGTGGTCCATGCTTTGAAGATCTGGAGACATTATCTCTATGGAGAGACATTCCATATTTTCACAGACCATAAGAATTTAAAATATATCTTCTCTTAGCATGAGTTGAACATGAGGCAACACCGCTGGATGGAGTTAATCAAGGACTACGATTGTATAATTGATTATCATCCAGGGAAAGCCAATGTAGTGGCTGATGCTTTAAGTAGAAAACCATCCTCACCAACCCTAGATAAAGCATAATTGAACTCCTTAGTTTTCTCTAAGAGAGATATGATTATCTCTATGAGGCAAAACAACATACAGCTTAAAGTTGTTGTTAACCAGGATGTTAGCTGAGATGCAAGTAAAACCTACTCTGAGACAACAGATTAAAGAAGCATAGCAGGCTGATACTATGATTCAGCAGATCAGGTCAGAGTACGGTAGTGAGAAATAGGATGACTTCCATGATTCAGATGATAAAGTAGTCTATTACCATTTTAGGATGGTAGCACCTGATGTCGATGACCTAAGGAAGTTAGTTCTGGAAGAAGCTCATTCTTCAATGTATGCCATGCATCCAAGGAGCACCAAAATGTATCATAACTTAAAAGATATGTATTGGTGGCCTGGTTTGAAGAAATATGTAGCTGAGTTTTTTATGCAGTGTCCAGTGTGTCAGTAGGTTAAATCTGAACATCAAAAGTAGGCAGGAACAATGCAACCTCTGCCTATACCGCAGTGGAAATGGGATCGTGTAACCATGGACTTTGTGGTTGGTTTGCCAAGAACAGCCAAAAGTCATGATTCCATATGGGTGATAGTTGATAGGTTGACAAAGACAACACATTGCCTTCCTATCAAAACAACCTACACTACTAAGAACCTTGCACAGATATATATAGATGAGATAGTGTGTTTGCATGGGGTTCCAGCTACTATTGTTTTTGATAGAGGTCCCCAATTCACGAGTCATTTTTGGGAGTGACTCCATAAAGCTTTGGGTGCGCAATTAAGGTTTAGTATAGCCTTTCATCTTTAGACAGATAGGCAATCTGAGAGGACTATACAAACTTTGGAGGACTTTCTTAGGGCATGTGTCCTTCAGTTTTTAGGAAGTTGGGACCTACACCTAAACTTGATAGAATTTGCTTACAATAATAGCTATCAGCACAGTATTGATATGGAACCGTATGAGGCATTATATGGTAGACGTTGTAGATCTCCTTTATGTTGGTATGAAATAGGGGAGTACCAACTTTTGGGTCCTAAGCTAGTACAACAAACAATTGAAAAGATTAAAGTAATACAACAACAGTTGAAAGCTACCCAGGATAGGCAAAAATCTTATGCTGATAAGCATCGTAGACCCTTAGAATTCCAAGTTGGAGACAGAGTATACCTCAAGGTCTCACCTTGGAAAGGTATCCTGAGATTTGGGAAGAAGGGCAAGTTAGCTCCTAGATTTATGGGGCCTTATCCAATCATTGAGAGGATGGGAAAGGTAGCCTATAAGTTGGAGTTTCCACCTGAGCTGCATAGATTGCACCCAGTGTTCCATATCTCCATGTTGCGTAAGTGTCATCTTGACACAGAGTTAGTTCTGCAACCTGTGGAAGTAGAACTAAATGATGATATATCATATATTGAAGGACATGTGTTGATTCTTGATAGAAGAATCAAAAAGATGAAAAAGAAAGACATATGTCTTGTAAAAGTTCTCTGACATCACAATGGCATTGAAGAAGCTACGTGAGAGCTAGAGGAAGAGATGAGAAGGAAGTACCCTACTCTTTTCTCTTAACGATTTCGGGGACGAAATCCTTATAAGGGGTGGATAACTTGTAACATCTCTGACCTGGGTTATGCTTTAACCCTAGATGTTTTGCTTAATAAAGTGGATTATATGCTTTCTCTTATCTTTTGAAAAGTTATTAAGGCTCAAGAGGAACTCATATTTCAATTTTAGTCCTTTTTGAATAATGTTGAAATGATATTTTACTTATTTTGGACTAAAGTGCAAACTACCGAAGTTGAGGGGTTAAATAGCAAACTGTGCATGATAATATGTTCCTCATGTGTTGAAGCATCATTAAAATGAAGATGATGTATAGGAATGGCTTTTGAAAGCCTGAAAATACCAAGAAAGAGCTGATTAAGCAATGTTTGTGCATTAAAACCTAGTTTTGGTGTAATGTGCAATTTACCCAAAACCTAGGGTTTAATATGCAAATTATCACTTCAATAAGGTCCTTCATATTTATTGGCATCATGTATAGGCATTAAAATGAGAGGGGCATCTCATTTGAGTCACTTTGGAGGAGGGAGAATCTTGATATTAAAATAATCAAGATTTAAGCATAATTGAAATTCTAATTCAATTTAATGCAAAAATAAATATATTAATTGAAGTGCCCTTCAACCAAAATTGTGTTGGTTGAAAATCCATATATGTGGACGTCCTTGTGCCTTGAAAAGGCAACAAATATCTCAAGTGAGTGGAGAGCCCACTCACATTAATAAAAGGAAAAGAATTATCCACTAACTTTAGGATATTATTATTATAAGGGTTAAGGTGCTTAATTTGTTTTCCTTTAATTCATGGATAATTGAGACTAATATGAGGCAAGGAATATATCCTAGTACCCAAGGAATAGGAGGGGGCAAGTGGCAAGGAAATGGAAGGGTTATCCCCTACTTTCTCTCTCTTAAATGAATTTTCAATAAAATGCATATATACTCATTTATCCATAGCTTGAATGGGTAATTTAGAAGCCACTTTCACTTATTGCTTGAAAAACAACCAAGGGAGCTTTGTAGAAATAGTAGGACTACTCCCAACCTATAGGTAAGCTCCATGATCCCCTTTCACCTCAAATTCATGGTGGAAATCACAAATCAATGCTTGATTTCTTACTTTCTTCAATCAATCTTCAATTCTAGACAATCCTTTTCACTTAAAAGCTTGAGGAACGAACCTTGTGGTTTGAGAAAGATTCTTCCACCACTGTTGACGTGAATCTACAAGCTTTGAAGCTCATTTGAAGGCGGGTTATGTAACTTGAACCCATAATCATTGTTATTGAATTCAATTCTTCAATTCATTTGGTTCAGTTGTTCTTCTTGAAATTCCTTTGATTAATTGATGAAACTACCATGAGAATGGTAGTAGGATTCAAGGGGTTGAATCTTTATGATGATGAAATCATGTCAATCACACATATCAATTAATATCATAGGCAAACAGTTTCAAAATTTGAGACCAATCAGTTTCAATGGAATTGGTTAATCAGTTTCAACAAACCATTAGAAACCAAATGGTTTCAAACCGTTTGGAGAGGATGACCAAAAGTTGACCATTTGGATAAATATGCTGATTTAATTTGATGTTGATCCAATGGTTTCAATTAATTTGATCTTGAAGGTTCCAAGAATGGAAGATCTTTCAATTACAAAATTCAATCGGGTTGAAGTGTTGAAATTTTCAATTGATGGATTCCATTTTTGGGTTGACTAACCCAAACGGTCTTAAGACCATTTGGAGGTTACCCAAATGGTCTCAAGACCGCTTGGAGGTCATCCAAATGACATCAAGACCGTTTGAGGTCAGGTCATATCAAGGTTTAATGACGATGCAACAATTTCAATGGAATTAGTTTCACTATGTCAACCATTGATGGTTCCTCGATTTCAAAACCCTAATTGATGGTTTCTTGATTATAAATCCTAGTTCAATTGGGTTCAAAACCCTAATTTATGGTCCAATTGAAGGGTGATTCAATGGTTCAATCAATGAATGAATCAATGATTCAATTGATAGGCAGTTCATTGATTGAAACCATGAATTGATTAAGTGATGGAAGACCTTTTTGGTCCATTTGGTTTTGAGAGGGTTTGGACCAAACAGTCTTAAGACCGTTTGTTGGGTCCAAACAGTCTCAAACTGTTTGGAGACCCAATTCCATTCAATTTCAACACATTTCTTGCTTAAACGATTTCAAGGGAAATTTGCCTAAACAGTTTCAAACCATGTGAGTTCTGAGAGACTAAGACCGTTTGGGGTCTAAGTAATCAAAACCATTTGAGGTTCAATTGGTCAATCCAATTGGATACCTAATGTAATTGAAGAGTTAATTGGCCAATCCATTTGAATACCTAATGTGATTGAAGGTTCAATTGGTCAATCCAATTTGATACCTCATGTAATTGAAGGTTCAATTGATCAAACCATTTGGACACCTAATGTACTTAGGTGAGTGGTACCCTTAGTGGGATTAATCATTGATGCATAATGATGCAATAATTCAATACATCATGCTAACCCTGAATGCATGAATTTGAATAAAGAGTAGACTCAATCTAATCAAGAATTGAGTAGTGGACATCCTAGAAGAGGATGAGAGAAAGATATTCATACATGTATAATAATCATGCCCATTACATTCAAAATGAATGGGATATATAATTAGGGTATGATCCATAATAAAGAGATCATAAAACCCTAATTGAGTTGATTGATGAACTCAAACCCTAATTTAGGACAATTTTGAGTGAAACCCTAATCTAGGGGGATGATGTGATATGAATTTAGGGTGATGACATTAGTAACCCTAATTCAGGGTGTTTTGATGATAAACCCTAATTGGGATGAATAGTAAACTTTAATTATGGGTAATTGAATATAAATCCTAATTGGGATGAATAGTAAACCCTAATTTGGGAAATGTTGTAACAAACCCTAATTCAGGGTAATGATGTGCAAATCCATAATGTAGGGTGATGTAATGTAATTTGAAACCCTAATACAGGGTAAAAATATGAGAAACCCTAATTATGGGTTATTATGTATGAAACCCTAATTTTTGGGTAATATGATGATAATCCATAATCCTAATATGGGTTAATGGGATGAGTATCCCTGATTTATATGGAATGGAAACACTAATCCTTAAAAGGGAATAGTGGTAATACTTTGTGTTGCATGGTGCTGATATATAATTGATGTAACGGTTATCACTGTACTAACCATGCAGGTATCATGAGATGATGAACATAGCCAGGTATGAGCTATGATACTTTATTTATTGAAATTGTTTATTGGGCCTTGTGTGCCATAATATGCCTTGTTGCTTAGTAAGAGGTAACAAGAGAGTTAATGGGCCTCAAGTGCCATAAGAGATGCTTGTGTAGCAAGTGTCATGTTTACCTTGGTCAGATGACCTGAAGGTGATAATTACCTAAAAAAGTGGTAACAGTGCTCAGTGATGAGCTAAGGGTTTGTTACCCAGAACCATATGATTATGGTACTGAGATTGTGAAGGGATGATAATTCCTAGTATTGAAATGAGGGACTGAGATCCCAATGTCATATAAAGACTGAGAATTACTTGATGAAAGTAGTGCATGTTTCTTTGTGGCATTTGTTATAATAAGTTATGTTTGAAAACTTGGCCGATGCTAAAAGAATATGATAATGTACTTAATTAATCAAGTGAAAGCTATTCATGTAGTGCTCTGACCATAGATCCATCATCATCAGTAGTTGGTGATGGTGAAATAGGTTTTCCTATGGGATCTCTTGGAGATCGCATATTTTTTAATATTGGGAGGTGATGGGTGAAAATATCTATATGCCCTAATTGAGAAATTGATGGAAGGTAAACATTAAACCTCTCAATACTTCATTATATGTGCCAGGATGGATGTATCACAAATCTCCCGATGATGTTAATGCCAGATCGATGGAGATAAACACGAAATCTCTTGATTGCGAAGAGAGTACAGTCACCGCTGTAACTCTATAGCAAAGATGCCACTATACCCTGGCAAGCTATTTAGCAGAGACACTAGATGTCCTGCATGTGGTCTCAAACTGACCGGGACAAGATGAGGTCATGGAATCTGGCTTTTCCATTGACCTATGTATGGTACCGATTTTGATTTCGCAATGGTTAGTTGGAGTATGAGTGGTATACCTCATCTCCTCAGAGCTTAAGTATGGTTGTAAATTGTAATCAGCCGTGTAGTGTATTTGCTTAAGATTGAAATACGAGAATCACTGGTTGATGTTATCTTGCTTAGCGTGCTCTAGATGGATAAATATTATATATGTCACTTATCCAATACTCAAGCGGCTTTATCAAGTTATAGTTGAAATGCTTAAGTAAGAATGTTGCTCTAATCTGCTGATTCAATATATGATTCCACTTCTCAGTTTATTTCCATTAAACTGTATTAATAATGTTTTCGGCGGAGAGTTATATCTCTCACTGGGGTAATTTTATAATTGTCTCACCCCTATGGGATCCAACATTTTTTTAGATAGACGTCGAGGAAGAGGAAGAAACCCTATAGCAGAGGAAGAGCAGCAGCAGCAGCAACAGGGACAGCAGTAATACATCAGGTGGAGATACTAGATGTCGAGCTTTGTATAGAAAGTCCTATGTGTTGTCTCTGTACTCTTAGGTCCTAGGAGTCAGTGGATAGTGTTCTTATAATCGATCAGAGATTTTGGCTCGAATGCCTCGATGATTTTGTTACTTATGCTTTTATCAAGGCAGAGTGTTGTATATATATTCCTCGAGAAGAGATGGTACATGGAATATACAATGTGGATCAGTATGTAATTATAATATTGTGTCTCTTGTTTAAAGAGTTTTCTGGTAATGGATCTTTTTATAAATGGTTTTAAATTTTAGAGATTTTCAGTAATCCGCTGTTAATAATCGTTTCTGCTTGTTGATTGTACACTTGTTAGCTTAATAATAGTGGTTGTCGTCACAATATGCATGTATATTAATCAAACTACGCATAAAGATCATCCTTTTGGATCTAATGCATCCATTTTATAATCAACAGGTTAATATTGATTAAAAACACCCATAATACCTTTCTCAATCTTATTAGCATCAACATTAGTGTTTCTTAATCATTAATGCATTAAATTTGACAACTTTAACTACTTTTTGACTTGTAAGAGGAATTTGGCTCTAAAACAATTTTTAATTGATTCCTCGTATTTTTCTAAGCAAATTTCATATATTATTTGCTACCATTGGAGTTATGAATAATTAATTACAAAAATTTTAAGATTTTCTTACTTGGACCAATGGGATGCTGACACGTCAGCCATCCCATGCATCCCGTAACTCGATCGAAACATAACGAAATAACCATTTTTCCCCCGCATAAATATCTAGCTCTTCATACCCAGAAGGGGTAAATCTATCCAATGCGGCCCTGTCATCCCTTTCCTAGCAAACCCTATTACTGTCATCGGGTGTAGCTGGTCACGGGGCTGCCTCCCCCCCTCCAGAGATCGATGGTCGCCTACAGAAATACCACTACCTCCTCCGCCCTCTACTGCACTCAGAAAGGCCTCCAGCCATGAGCAAATTGGTTGGGGTCAGGAGCATCAGGTCCGCAAACCTCGGCCCCCAGCAGACGAGTTCCAGGTGACCAGGGCGAGGGTTCCTCATGAATTGGCAACCCCATAGTTGTGTGGATTTGAAGGGGTGTGTCTGGACTTGCTCCAAACTCCTTTTGTTTCTCTAGGGGTTGCACTACTCCCCTTGGTTATGGTTTGTGTGGATGCAATAGGAAGAAGAGAGTGGAGTGCCCGATATCCTCTTGGACTCAAGTCTATGGGTCCAACCCTTATACAGGGGAGGGTAACCACACCCTAACATGCTTGCCCACAAAGAAAACAAGGCCTTTCCTTATTAGGAAACCTACTTTCCTTAATTAAGAATAAATTCTCTCTTTTAAATTATTCCTTGTTTATCCATGATCCTTGGTTATTAAGGAATCCAAATTTTATCTCTTTTATCTTCTTTGTGTTTGGCTTTTAATCCATTGGCCACGAAATTTTACTTCCTTAAAGCAAATAGTATCTCTTTTTGATAACACCAAAAGTCATTATCTATAGCACATTACTCACATATTATGACTTTTGTATTATTTTTTTTTTCTCTTTCTTCCACTCCTTTGGGATTCCTTGGACCCCAAGAATTCTTAAGATTTCGAAATCCTTTTTGGAAGATGCTTATTATCCTTCTAGATGCATCTACATCCATTATTTCTCATTATCTTACTTATTTCTTTATTAGAAGATTTCTTTTCAAGGATTTCTCTTTATTATGTATTTCCTTTTTCCTCTTTTCCTATTTCTTCCATTAGAAAACATATGTAAATGAAATTTATTCAATTGTGGCCATCAATGGCACTTTCTAGAGATTTCTATGTATTTCTCATAAATATATTGCTTAATATCCATTATCTTTTATCTTTTTCTACTATTTGGACTTTTCCTCTTTTCTTCACTTTTATATCCATTATTGGATTAACATAATAGTAGGAATCATGAAATTCCTTTCAAAAGGGAGATTTGCAAAGAAATCCATCCTTTACAGCAAAGCATACAACCTTCTCAATTCAAGTCCATATTCATAAAATCATTACATTTCAATTTTGAAAACACATGTAAAATTGAGGTTGTAACAATAACCTTGTTGCATCAACTTCTTCATTGTCATTTCTGATACCAGACATGTCGAAACAATCTTTGTATCTCCTTGGATAATCCACAAAACATCACCATCACAAAATGTCACCACTATGACATTACAGTCAAGAAGCTTGGGATCAACATGAATATTGCGTCTTGATAAAGAAAGAATGCAGAAACCACAAATCAGAGGAACCAAACAAAGTGCTTTCTAAGTGAATATTATCATGTCAACAACTAACAAGAAAATAATAACTAACAATCAGTTCTCTAGTGATAAAAGAGTGTGTCACACCCAGGTCAACCAAAATAGATATAAAGCAAGAAGAAGACAAATCAAAATTAAATAACTCCATCTGACCAATCACAACCTGAGAATTGACTGCTCCTTTTAGATGAATCATGGAATAGAATTGAGTCATTGCCTATTGTTGCCCCCATCCTCTGTTGGCTTGCCAAGACAAACCAGCCTATGATACTTGACCACATCCTCATCCACCACCACTACTAAAGTGTCACTGCTCGACCCTTTACTGATTGTATCTCGGCTATTGCTCCACCTCTTCATCCTTCACCGGACATGCCCATCTCATATGTCCTACTTGCCCACACTTGTGGCAAGTCCTAGTCTTGAACTGTGTCCTAGACAGGACTATTACTGACACTGATCTCACACTGTGAGCTACTATCAGTAGAAATGTATGACCTCTGCCTTTGCTTGGTGACCAATGAGACTGAACTGTGAACCTCTATCAAAACTGAGGTGCTGAAAACCTACTCTTCTTGAAGCCTCTAGACGATTTTCCTTGATACTATTTCAGTCTCTTCTTGGCATTCACCTCTCTCTTCTCCACAATTGACCACTCTATCCTCCTAACTGACTCCACAGACATGGCAAATTGCTCCCTGTTCTCTAAAGTTGATACTGGTGTTGTCAACTCGAAACTTAAACCCTTCTCAAAATGTATGATCCTCTACTTATTTATTGCATCCATATGTAGACAGAACCTAAGAAGATCCATGAATTTGACCTCATAGTCATTGATCACCATACATATCTATTGGATCTTCTCAAACTGTGTGGTCTTCTCATCGAAGTAGGTCTCCAAAATGTATCGGCTTACAAACTCTCACTAAAACTCATCCCAAATGATCACAACACCATGCCTTCTCTCCTCTTTGATGGTCTACCAATGGCAACACTTCCTTTCAATAGGTATACAATGTGCTTCACCTTATCCTCTTCAGGGATATTGTGGATCTTGAAGGCCTTTGACATGCTTTTACAGTGCGTATAATGCAAGTGTATGCGTCAATGTAGTATAGGCCCTTGTGAGGCCCGAGTTGAACTCAGGGACACTGAATTATCAGTAGACTACTACTAATTGTTCGCGATCAGCTAAACCGATTAAAGAGTTTGAGAAGTGTTGTAAAATTAAAAAGAAAATAAAATAAAAAAAGCAATCGATTAAGTGTTTAGTTTAATCAATTCAAGTGGAGATCTTTAGGATTCCAGTTTCACCGCGGGTTATCATTGTATGAATTTCCATATAATAATTCAGGTTCATCTCTCGATCTGGGTAGTGGCCTGTAATCAGAATTGCCCACTATCGTGGTACAATTCACTACCTATGTCTAGGTCGGTTCCACCGTCGTAGTAACCTATACCCTAAACTAGGTGCATTAGAATCAACCTGTGGGTTTCCACCATTAATCTTACATCACCTTATTCAAGTGATTTGTTAATTAATGTGAATTTCATCTCTTTTCAACCGTTAATTCTTCTTTCAAAGTAATTAAAGGCATTATATTATCATTATGGTGATCAAGCATAACAATATAATTGAGAAAATGAAATCATACCACAGATTTAAGAGATAAATGATGAACTATGATAAAAATGGCATACAATGCTTCCCCGAGCTACTCCTGGTCCTAAATACAAGGGGGATTAGCCCCGCATGTTCATCTCAAAGCAAAACATGGTAGAGAAAAGGGGAAACATGGAAAAAATGTGAATAAATAAAGAAACCCCTGAACGGAGAAGATCCAAGCATTCCTCCACGTGGAATGTGCAATCTACAGCCTTTCGGCGGTGGAAAACGTCTTCTTCAGCTTCCAGAATGGATGGGGCGTGCTTCTGGACTCTGTTCTTCTCTCCACATCTTCTCGGGACGTGTGCAGTGGATAATGATGTGATAGATTGCTCCTAGCCACCGTCATTAGGTATAATCACCGAGTTAGGTTGCCAAAATATCACAGTCATCGGATTTAGATCTATCTAAAACAAACTTGTATCTGACGGTGTCGATACCATCGACGCGAGTCGATGGTATCGACCCTGCGCGATATCGGCAAGTCTTCTTTTCTTCTCTTCATTGCACCTGATGCTGACTCGATACCATCGACGCGGGTCGATGGTATCGACACCCTTAGGTGTCAGTTTTTGTAATTTTCCGTTGCTGAATCTTTTGGGGTCGATAGTATCGACTTTATGGTCGATAGTATCGACTGTCTTCTCGCCAGCAACCTGATGGAATGTCGCTACCATTGACTTCCATGTTGATGGTATCGACTCTGTACTGCTCCTTGCGGCAGGAAACTGGTGGTTGTGTCGATAGTATCGACATCCGTCAATGGTATCGACAGCTACAGATATGCATTTTTCCTGAAATTACAACACAAAACCACATAAGTCGAAATAAAACATGTTATTGCAATCATTTATGCTCAAAACAATAAAATAAGGGAGAATTGATGCTTAGAAGGGTCATAGACCAAAGTAAATGAATTATGCAATATTAACCACCAAAATGACCAATAAATGCATAAAACACAAGTAAAATAAGTCTATAAATGTGACTCAAAATCATCGCATCAAACTCCCCTAAGCTTGAACATTGCTCGCCCTTGAGCAACTAAACTTTAGAATAAAATTGTGAGGGTCAACTAAAGAATAGATCATCACAACAAACATCACCATATGATCCCCACTAGACATTCACATACCGTCCCTTACTAACCACAGAATGATAATTACCCTAAAGGCGACAGTAATCATCCATAAAAAATGTCTACCTCAAAATCAATTAACACTATCACATAAGGTAGTTAACATAATAAAATTCGCCGGTTCAGACTCGGTGTATCTTATGATCTCCTATTCTACATTGCTCACCCTAACTACCATCTACATGGAAGAAGCTCTCCTGATATTAACGAGTGAGGAGAAAATCATGGTGGCCTACCAATTTGAGCAATGGATGGATGGAATGGGTGGCTCATGGAAGAAATGGAAGCATTATACGATTCTAACATGCACAAAGCAAAAATGACCTAAATGATGCATATGCAAATGAAAATTCCCTAATGCCTACATTTGGGTGGAATGATGCATGCACTATCATTCTGTCTCCAGGTGAGATGGAATATCTAAGAAAACTACCTCATGTACTTATCCTTCTTAATATGCAGTGAGAACATGTTCCTTTCTCCCTCTCATTCTTATTTATTTCTCAATTCTTTTCTTTGTCTCTTTATTTTCAAATTTTTCTTCTTGTTTTTTTCTTCTTTTAAGGCCCTTATATCCATAAATGACAATGAATTATTTGTCGGGCTCACTTCTTGTTGGACAACTATATACTTGAAGCATTCAGAAGGTATGGAACAAGTTTATCACATTTAATGTTTCAGAAGAAATAAGATACATGATGTACTGTATATGCATAAAAATTTGAATGCAGCTACAAAATGATACTCATGCAACTAAATGACATGCACCTACGGATAATGTGCGTGTATAGCTAATCTTTTTTTTCATGCAAAATATGTGAAAATAGTTGCAATGCAAGTCCTGTCTACATGAGATGCAATCAAAGAGATTAAAACCGTAATGTACTTCCAGTTCTTAAGGTGGAGTATGAAAACAATGAGGTGGATAGATCACAAGACTAATTGACTGAACCTTTGTAAATTATTATGTGTCCCTCCTTACTGACCTGTGTAATAATTAAGAGTTTTCTCTCTCTTACTTCAAATTAGAGTCTCATTATCATTGATCAGTTTAGGCTCAAGCAACCAGTTCCGTCCACTTTTCATGAATCATGAGAATGTACAGTTGTGATTTTCTATTTTAGAGTTGACAAACCCAATTATTTTCTTAAGTTATGTGCTCAAAGTTGAACAACACAAGCTTGCAAAACACTAAAAAAAAAAATTTCCCCCGATTCCCATGTACAAGAAACGAGATGACACATGACTTAAGACATCCACAATTACACTAGATAGAGTGTGGATCCTACAAACAAACTAAAAATTGCAAGAACTAAAAGACAAAAGACAAAACAAGAAAAACTAAAAACTAAAGGATAGAGTTGTTCCAACTCCCCCCTAAGCTTGAATCCAACTATGGCCTCATAGTCAAAAACAACCTTAAAAGGTGGAACAGAGATACCGATCATTCTTCCAGAGGAGGAGGGTACTGCGGAGCCGTGGGATCCCAAGACGGGTACTGCCCCTGAAAGCTCAGATCATACTGGGGAATTGGTGGAGGTTGTGAATACCCCCAAAGTAATTTTGGCTCCAGTAATGATTGTAGAAGGGCTGCTGCTGCATCTCCATCCTATGCAACCTGTCGTGGATGTGTTGTTGGTTGTCGAGGAGGAGGCGCTCATTTTCAAAAATAGCCCTCTGGTTATCTAGCATCCGGTTCGTCGTATCCTGAATACCGGCATATGAAGTTGTGTTCTGCAGCTGGGTGTGCTGGATCTCTTGCAGCATCGTATACATCCCCTGCATGGAGTAGACATCCTCGCTTTACTGCGAGGGATGTGGTGGCGGAGGCTGCGAAGAAGAAGTTGCACCCGGATGCATGTGGGGACGCTTCCTGGGTGCCACTCGTACCCAAAGAGGAGTGAAAGCCTCCTCTTCCTCTTCATTCTCGTCGCCATCATTGTTGTTGTCGTCATTGTCGCCGTCTTCATCTAAGTCTTCAATGGGTATAACAGGCCATCTGAAATGCTGAGCACCCGCGATGTGGAAGACAGGGTCTGGAAGTGAACACTCTTGATAGGCGTGATTAACATGGCAATGTGCATATGCCAGGCCATCACGAAGCGGGATGAGGCTGGAGCGATGCAGAGACTGCAGGTTGACTTTGCTTTGGTTGGAGAGGGGAGTAAGCTGGGAGAAATTTAACCCAAGAGAGGAGGCCAGCGATGTGATGAGCCCTCCAAAGTGGATTGGAGCCTTCCGCGTACTCCTCTTTACAACCAACACACGCGTCAAGAAAATGCACCCCAATTACATTCTTCTTGCTTCAGCAACTTGTATAAGAAAACTTGCTGAGAGACGGATCACCACGAGCGAACAAGGTGGTGCAGAGCATGCAGTGAAGAATCCGCACGAACGGATGTTCGAAATCCGCCACCGCCGCATTGTGGTAGCTCACGGATTTGCCGGGCGGCGTAGTCACTAACTCAGCAAAAATGGCATCGTAGTCTGTCGTATTGTCTGGCCGTCGGTACTGATCTCGCCCATGGTTCCAGTTGTAGATGGAATTGAACTGCCGCAGGGTGAGAGTGTAATCATTGTTGTACAGCCGAAAAGAAACGTGGCCTTTGATCCATTCCCGATCAGTGGCGATGATGTCATTTGGCACGACGCATATATCCTGCGACACCATGAACTCTGCCACTAGCTCTTTATATGTGGGCCATTCACTGAAGAATGACTGGCCGTCGGCGTGGAATTCCATCTCCTCGAGCCTCCTGCCCATATGCCTTGCCTGTTCCTTGAGAACGTAGGCAAGATTAGCCTCGAACCCAAGATTGTGAATCATGTCCCGGTCGACATAGCAGGTCGGCTCTATCTTTCTCTTCATCAGTTCCTCGTAAAACTTCTTGACCTCCGCGGAAGGATGGACAATCCGCGATCGCGGAATAGACGTCGCTGGTGGAGGAATAAACACTGGGATCTCCATTGGTGTCACGCGTGAAGAAGATGCTCCGGGGGTATGCACCATTGTCAAGGAAGAAGGGATACAAGACAGAGCTTGGTGAAGGTCGGAGAAGACAATATCTGCTCAGTGAAGGCTTGTGGAAGAACACGCTCCTTGGATGCTCGTAGCTGGGCTCCGATCGCTCAAAGAGATGGTCGGCACAAGTGGAGGAAGAAAGCTCTGAAGGTGTGATGTCATATGACGACAATCCAACCCTTTTATAATCGTTGTCGGCGCTACTATATGACCGTCGATACCATCGACGCGAGTCGATGGTATCGATTCCTGTAGCACAATCTATCTTCCGCTAGTATTGACGGTTGTCGATAGCCTGATTTGGGGGCCCGGATCGATGACGCTTCGATACCATCGACGGGTGTCGATGGTATCGACCCATCCCACAGATTGACTCTCTTGGTGCAGCGATCGCCGTTGATTTCCTCTAGCGAATCGGTGACATGTCGCGTCGATACTATCGACGCAAGTCGATAGTATCGACTTATGCTTAGGGCAACACCCTCACGAGGCCCGGCCTCCGCCCTCTTCCTGTAGCCGGGTCGATACCATCGACAGGCCTGTCGATGGTATCGACTTCACTGAGATAATTTTCATCTGAATATCTCCAGAGATCTCGATAGTATCGACATGCATGTCGATACTATCGACCTCATTTTTGCGATCATCCTGATGGTGTCTCGATACTATCGACGAGGCCGTCGATACTATTGACGCAGGGAGATTTTTGCAGCCACCAACCTGTACCCGTCTCGATACCATCGACACAAGGGTCGACGGTATCGACCCTGCCTCATTCGTGCACATTGAACAAATGATCAAGGTATCATTTTTACACTAAAAACAAAATCAAAACAAACTTACCTACAAATGTGAACAAAACTAAATGAAACTACCTATGGCTGGGTTTCCTCCCAACAAGCGCCCTTGGTTAACGTCTTAGGCTCGACGGAATCAAGCTCCTCATGTATCTGTAAGTGCAATGAGTTTGACCTCATGCACTTTCCTCGTGTAATCCTCACCGAATTACAGCTTCAATCGTTGTCCATTAACCAAGAATGTTGTCTCGCCATCACGCACCATGATTGCGCCATGTGGCCTGACCTCCTCTACAGTGAACGGTCCACTCCATCGGGATTTCAATTTCCTGAGATGCATCTTCAACCTGGAGTTGAATAAGAGTACACGATCTCCTTTCTTGAAGATGCACATCTGAATATGGTGATTGTGAATCAGCTTTTTTCGCTCCTTGTAGATCTACGAGCTTTCATATGCATTCATCCTCAGCTCGTCAAGTTCATTCATTTCAAGCAACCTCTTCTTTCCTGCTTCATCATAGTTCAAATTCAGCTTCCTCAGCGCCCAATGCGCTTTATGCTCTAATTCCACCAGAAAATGGCAGGCCCGACCGTAAGACAACCTAAAAGGTGTAGTGCCTATAGGTGTCTTAAACGCCGTCCTGTACGCCCACAAAGCGTCCGGTAGCAAGATACTCCAGTTTTTTCTTGTTGCAGCCACAGTGCGCTCCAAGATCTTCTTAATCTCCCTATTGGAGACTTCCACTTGCCCCTGTGTCTGCGGGTGGTATGGGGTATCAATGTTGTGCTTTACCCCATACTTTCTCAACAGTGCCACGAACTTATGATTCCGGAAATGTGTACCTCCATCACTAATGATCATTCTTGGTACACCAAACCTGCAGAAAATGTGTTCCTTGACAAACCTACACACTACGGCGGCATCATTAGTCCTAGTGGGTATTGCCTCTACCCACTTCGATACATAGTCAACAACTAATAGAATGTACAAGTTAGAGTTGGAGGACACAAAGGGTCCCATGAAATCAATACCCCACAGATCGAACACCTCGACCATTTGAAATGCATTGAGGGGCATCTCCTGTCTTTTTGAAATGTTACCTGCCCGTTGGCAGGAATCGCATTGTCGCACGTAGTCATAAGCATCCCTGAACAAAGTAGGTCAGTAAAGACCACTCTCAAGGACCTTGGCCGCAGTTCAAGAACTAGCATGGTGGCCACCCATCGGTAGAGTATGGCAATGACGGAGGACACTTTCATATTCCACCTCCGGTACACACCTACGCAACACACCATCCCTGCACTACTTCAACAGAATAGGGTCATCCCAGAAATAATATTGTAAAGAATGGAAAATTTTCTTTTTCTCTTGGTATGTCCAATCATCTGGGATAATTTTGCAGGCGAGATAATTAACAATGTAAGAAAACCAAGGATCTTTTGATTTGGTAGATAGAAGTTGTTCATCAGGAAACGTCTCGGTAATGGGTATATGCAAATCCTTCTCATCTACCCTTTCGTGAGATGGGTAGAGAAGTCTGTGATTGAAAAATGTCAGAATAAGAGTAAGAAAGAGTACACATAGTTTCATGGACAAAGGTCTGAAAGCTTCAAGAAGTCGAGGTTTTCTGCACCGGTAGCACCATCAAGATTCAATACTCAGATGCAATGGACATCGAGTAGGGGTAGGGGAAGTACTTTTCCTCCAGATAGAGCCCCTAGTACAGCATCAAAATCAGTAACAAGACTACCTAGGCAGAATCTGGGAAGCTACAATTGCTTCCAGTGTGGGAGGCTAGGACACTTGATGAGAGATTTTCCTGAGAAAGTCAAGACTGTAACTCAACCACAGAGGTAGAGTTAGCAAGGCTCACAGAGGAGATAGTTTTCTAGTGGTGTTTGAGGACGTGAACAAGCATCCCAAGCTGGATTGTCAGCACCCAACAACTGAGCACAAGGTCAATAGCAAGCAACAACTAGATTCTATGCTATGAATCAGCCCGAAGCAGTAGTCAACCCTCGGGTTGTGACAGGTCAGATGGAACTATTTTATTCTGATATGTATTCATCTTGCTTCGTATCTATTTTAATTGATCTGGGTGCTATGCATTCCTTTATCACTCAAGAAGTGATACATGAATGCAACATGGTTGTCAGTCATAGAGCAGATAATTTGATGTTAGAAACCCCTTTGTTGGGATCTGCAGTGTTGCGGGAGGTGTGTTCTCCCTATATTCTTTCCTTTTCTGATCATCACATTCAGGTGCATCTTATACCACTTGAAATGCACGGGTTTGATATAATCCTTGGGATGGACACCCTAGAAAAGTATAAGGTTGTCTTGGATTGTGGTTCCAAGCAGGCTGTGTTCACAGATGATGGAGACACATGGACCTTTCAGGGAGATAGAAAGATCCTTTCAACCTATTTAGTGTCAGTTATGGTAGCTGAGAAGTTGATGTGACAGGGATGTTTTGCATTCTTGGCTCATGTGATAGAAACCACAATGGAGAGCCCTAATCTTCTTGAGGTTCCAATAGTTAGGGAGTTTGAGGATGTGTTTCCTGCGGAACTTCCAGGTGTTCCTCCACCCCAAGAGATTGATTTTGAGATTAATCTAAACCCAGGAACACAACCAATAGCACAAACACCGTATAGGATGCTCCTAATGAGATGGTAGAACTCAAGAAACAACTGCAAGAGTTTCTTGGGAAGGGTTTTATCTAACCGAGTACTTCACCATGGGGTGCTCCGGTCCTCTTTGTAAAAAAGAAGGATGGGTCTATGCGATTATGCATAGACTATAGGGAGTTGAATAAAGTTACCATAAAGAACAAGTATCCTCTTCCAAGGATTGATGACCTGTTTGATAAGTTGTGTGGTGCAACTATCTTTTCTAAGATAGATCTGAGGTTGGGATACAATCAGTTGTGTATCAAGGAGAGTGACATAATATGGTCACTATGAGTTCATAGTTATGTCATTCGGACTAACTAATGCACCAGCTGCATTCATGGAACTCATGAATAGAATCTTCCGTCCTTTTCTTGATCAGTGTGTAGTCGTCTTCATAGATGACATCTTGATATATAGTAGAGATGCTCAACAGCATGAGCACCACCTCCGTCAGGCTTCGACTTTGCTAAGAGAGCATAAGCTGTATGCTAAGTTTAACAAATGTGAGTTCTAGTTACCAGAAGTTTCTTTTATAGGACATGTTATATCTACCTCAGGTATCCGTGTTGATCCTAAGAAGGTAGAATCTATCCTGTAATGGGAACAGATGAAGACACCGACGGAGATTCGTAGTTTTCTTGGACTAGCAGGCTATTACAGGAGGTTCATTAAGAACTTCAATTCTATAGATTTACCCCTAACCAAGTTGACTAGGAAGGAAGTTCCTTTTGTCTAGAATGACAAGTGTCAACATTCTTTTCAATTGCTGAAGGAAAAGTTAACAAGTGCACCTGTGTTGGTGTTACCTGAGCAAGGGAAGGGGTACATAGTTTTCTATGATGCATCTAAGAATGGTCTAGGATGTGTGTTGATGCAGGATAATCATGTGATTTCTTTTGCCTCATGACAACTTAAGAAACACGAGGAGAATTATCCGACACATGATCTAGAGCTAGCTGTTGTGGTCCATGCTTTGAAGATCTGGAGGCATTATCTCTATGGAGAGACATTCCATATTTTCACAAACCATAAGAATTTAAAATATATCTTCTCTTAGCATGAGTTGAACATGAGGCTACACCGCTGGATGGAGTTAATCAAGGACTATGATTGTATAATTGATTATCATCCAGGGAAAGCCAATGTAGTGGTTGATGCTTTAAGTAGATAACCATATTCACCAACCCTAGATAAAGCACAATTGAACTCCTTAGTTTGCTCTAAGAGAGATATGATTATCTCTATGAGGCAAAACAACATACAGCTTAAAGTTGTTGTTAACCAGGCTGTTAGCTGAGATGCAAGTAAAACCTACTCTGAGACAACAGATTAAAGAAGCATAGCAGGTTGATACTATGATTCAACAGATCAGGTCAGAGTACGGTAGTGAGAAATGGGATGGCTTCCATGATTCAGATGATAAAGTAGTCTATTACCATAGTAGGATGGTAGTACCTGATGTCGATGACCTAAGGAAGTTAGTTCTGGAAGAAGATCATTCTTAAATGTATGCCATGCATCCAAGGAGCACCAAAATGTATCATAACTTAAAAGATATGTATTGGTGGCCTATTTTGAAGAAAGATGTAGCTGAGTTTTTTATGCAGTGTCCAGTGTGTCAGTAGGTTAAATCTGAACATCAAAAGTAGGCAGGAACAATGCAACCTCTGCCTATACCGCAGTGGAAATGGGATCGTGTAACCATGGACTTTGTGGTTGGTTTACCAAGAACATCCAAAAGTCATGATTCCATATGGGTGATAGTTGATAGGTTGACAAAGACAACACATTTCCTTCCTATCAAAACAACCTACACTACTAAGAACCTTGCATAGATATATATAGATGAGATAGTGTGTTTGCATGGGGTTCCAGCTACTATTGTTTCTGATAGAGGTCCCCAGTTCACGAGTCATTTTTGGGAGTGACTCCATAAAGCTTTGGGTACGCAATTAAGGTTTAGTACAACCTTTCATCCTTAGACAGATAGGCAATCTGAGAGGACTATACAAACTTTGAAGGACTTGCTTAGGGAATGTGTCCTTCAGTTTTTAGGAAGTTGGGACCTACACCTAAGCTTGATAGAATTTTCTTACAATAATAGCTATGATCACAGTATTGATATGGCACCGTATGAGGCATTATATGGTAGACTTTGTAGATCTCCTTTATGTTGGTATGAAATAGGGGAGTACCAACTTTTGGGTCCTGAGCTAGTACAACAAACAATTGAAAAGATTAAAGTAATACAACAACAGTTGAAAGCTACCCAGGATAGGCAGAAATCTTATGCTGATAAGCATCGTAGACCCTTAGAATTCTAAGTTGGAGACAGAGTATACCTCAAGGTCTCACCTTGGAAAGGTATCCTGAGATTTGGGAAGAAGGGCAAGTTAGCTCCTAGATTTATGGGGCCTTATCCAATCATTGAGAGGATGGGAAAGGTAGCCTATAAGCTGGAGTTTCCACCTGAGCTGCATAGATTGCACCCAGTGTTCCATATCTCCATGTTGAGTAAGTGTCATCCTGACACAGAGTTAGTTCTGCAACCTGTGGAAGTAGAACTAAATGATGATATATCATATGTTGAAGGACATGTGTTGATTCTTGATAGAAGAATCAAAAAGATGAAAAAGAAAGACATATGTCTTGTAAAAGTTCTCTGACATCACCATGACATTGAAGAAGCTACGTGAGAGCTAGAGGAAGAGATGAGAAGGAAGTACCCTACTCTTTTCTCTTAACGATTTCGGGGACGAAATCCTTATAAGGGGTGGATAACTTGTAACATCTCTGACCTGGGTTATGCTTTAACCCTAGATGTTTTGCTTAATAAAGTGGATTATATGCTTTCTCTTATCTTTTGAAAAGTAATTAAGGCTCAAGAGGAACTCATATTTCAATTTTAGTCCTTTTTGAATAATGTTGAAATGATATTTTACTTATTTTGAACTAAAGTGCAAATTACCCAAGTTGAGGGGTTAAATTGCAAATTGTGAATGATAATATGTTCCTCATGTTTTGAAGCATCATTATAATGAAGATGATGCAGAGGAATGGCTTGTGAAAGCCTGAATACCAAGAAAGAGCTGATTAAGCAATGTTTGTGCATTAAAACCTAGTTTTGGTGTAATGTGCAATTTACCCAAAACCTAGGGTTTAATATGCAAATTATCACTTCAATAAGGTCCTTCATATTTCTTGGCATCATGTAGAGGCATGAAAATGAGAGGGGTATCTCATTTGAGTCACTTTGGAGGAGGGAGAATCTTGATATTAAAATAATCAAGATTTAAGCATAATTGAAATTCTAATTCAATTTAATGCAAAAATAAATATATTAATTGAAGTGACATTCAACCAAAATTGTTTTGGTTGAAAATCCATATATGTGGACGTCCTTGTGCCTTGAAAAGGCAACAAATATCTCAAGTGAGTGGAGAGCCCACTCACATTAATAAAAGGAAAAGAATTATCCACTAACTTTAGGATATTATTATTATAAGGGTTAAGGTGCTTAATTTGTTTTCCTTTTATTCATATATAATTGAGACTAATATGAGGCAAGGAATATAGCCTAGTACCCAATGAATAGGAGGGGGCAAGTGTCAAGGAAATGGAAGAGTTATCCCCTACTTTCTCTCTCTTAAATGAATTTTCAATAAAATGTATAAATACTCATTTATCCATAGCTTGAATCGGTAATTTCGAAGCCACTTTCACTTATTGCTTGAAAAACAACCAAGGGAGCTTTGTAGAAATAGGAGGTCGACTCCCAACCTGTAGGTAAGCTCCATGATCCCCTTTCACCTCAAATTCATGGTGGAAATCACAAATCAATGCTTGATTTCTTACTTTCTTCAATCAATCTTCAATTCTAGCCAATCATTTTCCTTAAAAGCTTGAGGAACGAACCTTGTGGTTTGAGAAAGATTCTTCCACCACTGTTGACGTGAAGCTACAAGCTTTGAAGCTCATTTGAAGGCAGGTTATGTAACTTGAACCCATAATCATTGTTATTGAATTCAATTCTTCAATTCATTTGGTTCAATTGTTCTTCTTGAAATTCCTTTGATTAATTGATGAAACTACCATAAGAATGGTAGTAGGATTCAAGGGGTTGAATCTTGATGATGATGACATCATGTCAATCACACATATCAATTAATATCATAGGCAAACAGTTTCAAAATTTGAGACCAATCAGTTTCAATGGAATTGGTTAAACAGTTTCAACAAACCATTAGAAACAAAATGGTTTCAAACCGTTTGGAGAGGATGACCAAAAGTTGACCATTTGGATAAATATTCTGATTTAATTTGATTTTGATCCAATGGTTTCAATTAATTTGATCTTGAAGGTTCCAAGAATGGAAGATCTTTCAATTACAAAATTCAATCGGGTTGAAGTGTTGAAATTCTCAATTGATGGATTCCATTTTTGGGTTGACTAACCCAAACGGTCTTAAGACCATTTGGAGGTTACCCAAATGGTCTCAAGACCGTTTGGAGGTCATCCAAATGACATCAAGACCGTTTGAGGTCAGGTCATATCATGGTTTAATGATGATGCAACAATTTCAATGGAATTAGTTTCACTATGTCAACCATTGATGGTTCCTCGATTTCAAAACCCTAATTGATGGTTTCTTGATTATAAATCCTAGTTCAATTGGGTTAAAAACCCTAATTTATGGTCCAATTGAAGTGTGATTCAATGGTTCAATCAATGAATGAATCAATGATGCAATTGATAGGCAGTTCATTGATTGAAACCATGAATTGATTAAGTGATGGAAGACCTTTTTGGTCCATTTGGTTTTGAGAGGGTTTGGACCAAACAGTCTTAAGACCGTTTGTTGGGTCCAAACAGTCTCAAACTGTTTGGAGACCCAAGTCCATTCAATTTCAACACATTTCTTGCTTAAACGATTTCAAGGGAAATTTGCCTAAACGGTTTCAAACCATGTGAGTTCTGAGAGACTAAGACCGTTTGGGGTCTAAGTAATCAAAACCATTTGAGGTTCAATTGGTCAATCCAATTGGATACCTAATGTAATTGAAGATTTAATTGGCCAATCCATTTGAATACCTAATGTGATTGAAGGTTCAATTGGTCAATCCAATTTGATACCTCATGTAATTGAAGGTTCAATTGATCAAACCATTTGGACACCTAATGTACTTAGGTGAGTGGTACCCTTAGTGGGATTAATCATTGATGCATAATGATGCAATAATTCAATACATCATGCTAACCCTGAATGCATGAATTTGACTAAAGAGTAGACTCAATCTAATCAAGAATTGAGTAGTGGACATCCTAGAAGAGGATGTGAGAAAGATATTCATACATATATAATAATCATGCCCATTACATTCAAAATGAATGGGATATATAATTAGGGTATGATCCTTAATAAAGAGATCATAAAACCCTAATTGAGTTGATTGATGAACTCAAACCCTAATTTAGGACAATTCTGAGTGAAACCCTAATCTAGGGGGATGATGTGATATGAATTTAGGGTGATGACATTAGTAACCCTAATTCAGGGTGTTTTGATGATAAACCCTAATTGGGATGAATAGTAAACTTTAATTATGGGTAATTGAATATAAATCCTAATTGGGATGAATAGTAAACCCTAATTTGGGAAATGTTGTAACAAACCCTAATTCAGGGTAATGATGTGCAAATTCATAATGTAGGGTGATGTAATGTAATTTGAAACCCTAATACAGGGTAAAAATATGAGAAACCCTAATTATGGGTTATTATGTATGAAACCCTAATTTTTGGGTAATATGATGATAATCCATAATCCTAATATGGGTTAATGGGATGAGTATCCCTGATTTATATGGAATGGAAACACTAATCCTTAAAAGGGAATAGTGGTAATACTTTGTGTTGCATGGTGCTGATATATAATTGATGTAACGGTTATCACTGTACTAACCATGCAGGTATCATGAGATGATGAACATAGCCAGGTATGAGCTATGATACTTTATTTATTGAAATTGTTTATTGGGCCTTGTGTGCCATAATATGCCTTGTTGCTTAGTAAGAGGTAACAAGAGAGTTAATGGGCCTCAAGTGCCGTAAGAGATGCTTGTGTAGCAAGTGTCATGTTTACCTTGGTCAGATGACCTGAAGGTGATAATTACCTGAAAAAGTGGTAACAGTGCTCAGTGATGAGCTAAGGGTTTGTTGCCCAGAACCATATGATTATGGTATTGAGATTGTGAAGGGATGATAATTCCTAGTATTGAAATGAGGGACTGAGATCCCAATGTCATATAAAGACTGAGAATTACTTGATGAAAGTAGTGCATGTTTCTTTGTGGCATTTGTTATAATAAGTTATGTTTGAAAACTTGGTTGATGCTAAAAGAATATGATAATGTACTTAATTAATCAAGTGAAAGCTATTCATGTAGTGCTCTGACCATAGATCCATCATCGTCAGTAGTTGGTGATGGTGAAATAGGTTTTCCTACGGGATCTCTTGGAGATCGCATATTTTTTAATATTGGGGGGTGATGGGTGAAAATATCTATATGCCCTAATTGAGAAATTGATGGAAGGTAAACATTAAACCTCTCAATACTTCATTATATGTGCCAGGATGGATGTATCACAAATCTCCCGATGATGTTAATGCCAGATCGATGGAGATAAACACGAAATCTCTTGATTGCGAAGAGAGTACAGTCACCGCTGTAACTCTATAGCAAAGATGCCACTATACCCTGGCAAGCTATTTAGAAGAGACACTAGATGTCCTGCATGTGGTCTCGCACTGACCGGGACAAGATGAGGTCATGGAATCTGGCTTTTCCATTGACCTATGTATGGTACCGATTTCGATTTCGCAATGGTTGGTTGGAGTATGAGTGGTATACCTCATCTCCTCAGAGCTTAAGTATGGTTGTAAAATGTAATCAGTCGTGTAGTGTATTTGCTTAAGATTGAAATACGAGAATCACTGGTTGATGTTATCTTGCTTAGAATGCTCTAGATGGATAAATATTATATATGTCACTTATCCAATACTCAAGCGGCTTTATCAAGTTATAGTTGAAATGCTTAAGTAAGAATGTTGCTTTAATCTGCTGATTCAATATATGATTCCACTGCTCAGTTTATTTCCATTAAACTGTAATAATAATGTTTTCGGCGGAGAGTTATATCTCTCGCTGGGGTAATTTTATAATTGTCTCACCCCTATGGGATCCAACATTTTTTTAGATAGACGTCGAGGAAGAGGCAGAAACCCTATAGCAGGGGAAGAGCAGCAGCAGCAACAGGGACAGCAGTAATACATCAGGTGGAGATACTAGATGTCGAGCTTTGTATAGAAAGTCCTATGTGTTGTCTTTGTACTCTTAGGTCCTAGGAGTCAGTGGATAGTGTTCTTATAATCGATCTGAGATTTTGGCTCGAATGCCTCGATGATTTTGTTACTTATGCTTTTATCAAGGCAAAGTGTTGTATATATATTCCTCGAGAAGAGATGGTACATGGAATGTACAATGTGGATGAGTATGTAATTATAATATTGTGTCTCTTGTTTAAAGAGTTTTCTGGTAATGGATCTTTTTATAAATGGTTTTAAATTTTAGAGATTTTCAGTAATCCACTGTTAATAATCGTTTCCGCTTGTTGATTGTACACTTGTTAGCTTAATAATAGTGGGTGTCGTCACAATATGCATGTATATTAATCAAACTACGCATAAAGATCATCCTTTTGGATCTAATGCATCCATTTTATAATCAACAAGTTAATATTGATTAAAAACACCCATAATACCTTTCTCAATCTTATTAGCATCAACATTAGTGTTTCTTAATCATTAATGCATTAAAGTTGACAACTTTAACTACTTTTTGACTTGTAAGAGGAATTAGTCTCTAAAACAATTTTTAATGGATTCCTCATATTTTTCTAAGCAAATTTCATATATTATTTGCTACCATTGGAGTTATGAATAATTAATTACAAAAATTTTAAGATTTGCTTACTTGGACCAATGGGATGCTGACACGTCAGCCATCCCATGCATCCCGTAACTCGACTGAAACATAACAAAATAACCGTTTTGCCCCCGCATAAATATCTAGCTCTTCATACCCAGGAGGGGTAAATCTATCCAATGCGGCCCTGTCATTCCTTTCCTAGCAAACCCTATTACTGTCATCGGGTGCAGCTGGTCGTAGGGCTGCCTCCCCCCCTCCAGAGCTCGATGGTCGCCCGTAGAAATCCCACTACCTCCTCCGCCCTCTACTGCACTCAGAAAGGCCTTCATCCATGAAGAAAATCGGCTGGGGTCAGGAGCATCAGGTTCGCAAACCTCGGCACTCAGCAGACGAGTTCCAGGTGACCAGGGCGAGGGTTCCTCATGAATTGGCAACCCCATAGTTGTGTGGATTTGAAGGGGGTGTCTGGACTTGCTCCAAACTCCTTTTGTTTCTCCAGGGGTTGCACTACTCCCTTTGGTTATGGTTTGTGTGGATGCAAGAGGAAGAAGATAGTGGAGTGCCCGATATCCTTTTGGACTCAAGTCTATGGGTCCAACCCTTATACAGGGGAGGGTAACCACGCCCTAACATGCTTGCCCACGAAGAAAACAAGGCCTTTCCTTATTAAGAAACCTACTTTCGTTAATTAAGAATAAATTCTCTCTTTTAAATTATTCCTTGTTTATCCATGATCCTTGGTTATTAAGGAATCCGAATTTTATCTCTTTTATCTTCTTTGTGTTTGGCTTTTAATCCATTGGCCACGAAATTTTACTTCCATAAAGCAAATAGTATCTCTTTTTGATAACACCAAAAGTCATTATCTATAGCACATTACTCACATATTATGACTTTTGTATTATTTGTATTTTCTCTTTCTTCCACTCCTTTGGGATTCCTTGGACCCCAAGAATTCCTAAGATTTCGAAATCCTTTTTGGAAGATGCTTATTATCCTTCTAGATGCATCTACATCCATTATTTCTCATTATCTTACTTATTTCTTTATTAGAAGATTTCTTTTCAAGGATTTCTCTTTATTCTGTATTTCCTTTTTCCTCTTTTCCTATTTCTTCCATTAGAAATCATATGTAAATGAAATTTATTCAATTGTGGCCATCAATGGCACTTTCTAGAGATTTCTATGTATTTCTCATAAATATATTGCTTAATATCCATTATCTTTTATCTTTTTCTACTATTTGGACTTTTCCTCTTTTCTTCACTTTTATATCCATTATTGGATTAACATAATAGTAGGAATCATGAAATTCCTTTCAAAAGGGAGATTTGCAAAGAAATCCATCCTTTACAGCAAAGCATACAACCTTCTCAATTCAAGTCCATATTCATAAAATCATTACATTTCAATTTTGAAAACACATGTAAAATTGAGGTTGTAACATTAACCTTGTTGCATCAACTTCTTCATTGTCATTTCTGATACCAGACATTTCGAAACAATCTTTGTATCTCCTTGGATAATCCACAAAACATCACCATCACAAAATGTTGCCACCTTGACATTACAGTCAAGAAGCATGGGATCAACATGAATATTGCGTCTTGATAAAGAAAGAATGCAGAAACCACAACTCGGAGAAACCAAACAAAGTGCTTTCTAAGTGAATATTATCATGTCAACAACTAACAAGAAAAGAACAACTAACAATCAGTTCTCTAGTGATAAAAGAGTGTGTCACACCCAGGTCAACCAAAATAGATATAAAGCAAGAAGAAGACAAATCAAAATTAAATAACTCCATCTGACCAATCACAACCTGAGAATTGACTGCTCCTTTTAGATGAATCATGGAATAGAATTGATTCCTTGCCTATTGTTGCCCCCATCCTCTGTTGGCTTGCCAAGACAAACCAGCCTATGATACTTGACCACATCCTCATCCACCACCACTACTAAAGTGTCACTGCTCGACCCTTTACTGATTGTGTCTCGGCTGTTGCTCCACCTCTTCATCCTTCACTGGACATGCCCATTTCATATGTCCTACTTGCCCACACTTGTGGCAAGTCCTAGTCTTGAACTGTGTCCTAGACAGGACCATTACTGACACTGATCTCACACTGTGAGCTACTATCAGTAGAAATGTACGACCTCTGCCTTTGCTTAGTGACCAATGAGACTGAACTGTGAACCTCTATCAAAACTGAGGTGCTAAAAACCTACTCTTCTTGAAGCCTCTAGACGATTTCCCTTGATACTATTTTAGTCTCTTCTTGGCATTCACCTCTCTCTTCTCCACAATTGACCACTCTATCCTCGTAACTGACTCCACAGACATGGCAAATTGCTCCCTGTTCTCTAAAGTTGATATTGGTGCTGTCAACTCAAAACTTAAACCCTTCTCAAAACGCATGATCCTCTACTTATTTATTGCATCCATATGTAGACAGAACCTAAGAAGATCCATGAATTTGACCTCATAGTCATTGATCACCATACATATCTATTGGATCTTCTCAAACTGTGTGGTCTTCTCATCGAAGTAGGTCTCCAAAATGTATCGGCTTACAAACTCTCACTAAAACTCATCCCAAATGATCACAACACCATGCCTTCTCTCCTCTTTAATGGTCTGCCAATGGCAACACTTCCTTTCAATAGGTATACAATGTGCTTCACCTTATCTTCTTCAGGGATATTGTGGATCTTGAAGGCCTTTGACATGCTTTTACAGTGCGTATAATGCAAGTGTACGTGTCAATGTAGTATAGGCCCTTGTGAGGCCCGAGTCGAACTCAGGGACACTGAATTATCGGTAGACTACTACTAATTGTTCGCGATCAGCTAAACCGATTAAAGAGTTTGAGAAGTGTTCTAAAATTAAAAAGAAAATAAAATAAAAAAAGCAATCGATTAAGTGTTTAGTTTAATCAATTCAAGTGGAGATCTTTAGGATTGCAGTTTCACCGCGGGTTATCATTGTATGAATTTCCATATAATAATTCAGGTTCATCTCTCGATCCGGGTAGTGGCCTGTAATCAGAATTGCCCACTATCGTGGTACAATTCACTACCTATGTCTAGGTCGGTTCCACCTTCGTAGTAACCTATACCCTAAACTAGGTGCATTAGAATCAACCTATGGGTTTCCACCATTAATCTTACATCACCTTGTTCAAGTGATTTGTTAATTAATGTGAATTTCATCTCTTTTCAACCGTTAATTCTTCTTTCAAAGTATTTAAAGGAATTAGATTATCATTATGGTGATCAAGCATAACAATATAATTTAGAAAACGAAATCATACCACAGATTTAAGAGATAAATGATGAATTACTATGATAAAAATGTCATACAATGCTTCCCCGAGCTACTCCTGGTCCTAAAGACAAAGGGGATTAACCCCGCATGTTCATCTCAAAGCAAAACATGGTAGAGAAAAGGGAAACATGAAGAAAAATGTGAATAAGTAAAGAAACCCCTGAATGGAGAAGATCCAAGTGTTCCTCCGCGTGGAATGCACAATCTACAGCCTTTCGGCGGTGGAAAATGTCTTCTTCGGCTTCCAGAATGGCTGGGGTGTGCTTCTGGACTCTGTTCTTCTCTCCACACCTTCTCGGGACGTGTGCAGCGGCTAATGATGTGATAGATTGCTCCTAGCCGCCATCATTAGGTATAATCACCGAGTTAGGTTGCCAAAATATCACAGTCGTCGGATTTAGATCGATCTAAAACAAACTTGTATCTGACGGTGTCGATACCATCGACGCGAGTCGATGGTATCGACCCTACGCGATATCGGCAAGTCTTCTTTTCTTCTCTTCATTGCACCTGATGCTGACTCGATACCATCGATGCAGGTCGATGGTATCGACACCCTTAGGTGTCGGTTTTTGTCATTTTCCGTCACTGAATCTTTTGGGGTCGATAGTATCGACTTTATGGTCGATAGTATCGACTGTCTTCTTGCCAGCAACCTGATGGAATGTCGCTACCATCGACTTCCATGTCGATGGTATCCACTCTGTGCTGCTCCTTGCGGCAGGCAACCTGTGGCTGTGTCGATAGTATCGACAGCCGTTGATGGTATCGACAGCTACATATATGCATTTTTCCTGAAATTACAACACAAAACCACATAAGCTGAAATAAAACATGTTATTGTAATCATTTATGCTCAAAACAATAAAATAAGGGAAAATTGATGCTTAGAAGGGTCATAGACCAAAGTAAATGAATTATGCAATATTAACCACCAAAATGACCAATAAAGGCATAAAACACAAGTAAAATAAGTCTATAAATGTGACTCAAAATCATCGCATCAAACTCCCCTAAGCTTGAACATTGATCGCCCTTGAGCAACTAAACTTTAGAATAAAATTGTGAGGGTCAACTAAAGAATAGATCATCACAACAAACATCACCATATGATCCCCACTAGACATTCACATATTGGCCCTTACTAACCACAGAATGATAATTACCCTAAAGGCGACAGTAATCATCCATAAAAAATGTCTACCTCAAAATCAATTAACACTATCACATAAGGCAGTTAACATAATAAAATTCGCCGGTTCAGACTCGGTGTATCTTATGATCTCCTATTCTACATTGCTCACCCTAACTACCATCTACATGGAAGAAGCTCTCCTGATATTAACGAGTGAGGAGAAAATCACGGTGGCCTACCAATTCGAGCAATGGATGGATGGAATGGGTGGCTCATGGAAGAAATGGAAGCATTATACGATTCTAACATGCACAAAGCAAAAATGACCTAAATGATGCATATGCAAATGAAAATTCCCTAATGCCTACATTTGGGTGGAATGATGCATGCACTATCATTCCGTCTCCAGGTGAGATGGAATATCTAAGAAAACTACCTCATGTACTTATCCTTATTAATATGCAGTGAGAACATGTTCCTTTCTCCCTCTCATTCTTATTTATTTCTCAATTCTTTTCTTTGTCTCTTTTTTTCAAATTTTTCTTCTTGCTTTTTTTCTTCTTTTAAGGCCCTTATATCCATAAATGACAATGAATTATTTGTCGGGCTCACTTCTTGTTGCACAACTATATACTTGAAGCATTCAGAAGGTATGGAACAAGTTTATCACCTTTAATGTTTCAGAAGAAATAAGATACATGATGTATTGTATATGCATAAAAATGTGAATCCAGCTACAAAATGATACTCATGCAACTAAATGACATGCACCTAAGGATAATGTGTGTGTATAGCTAATCTTTTTTTTTCATGCAAAATATGTGAAAATATTTGCAATGCAAGTCCTGTCTACATGAGATGCAATCAAAGAGATTAAAACCGTAATGTACTTCCAGTTCTTAAGGTGGAGTATGAAAACAATGAGGTGGATAGATCACAAGACTAATTGACTGAACCTTTGTAAATTATTATGTGTCCCTCCTTACTGACCTCTATAATAATTAAGAGGTCTCTCTCTTACTTCAAATTAGAGTCTCATTATCATTTGATCAGTTTAGGCTCAAACAACCAGTTCCGTCCACTTTTCATGAATCATGAGAATGTACAGTTGTAATTTTCTGTTTAAGAGTTGACAAACCCAATTATTTCCTTAAGTTATGTGCTCAAAGTTGAACAACACAAGCTTGCAAAACACTAAAAAAAATTAAATTTTCCCCCAATTCCCATGTACAAGCAACGAGATGACACATGACTTAAGACATCCACAATTACACCAGATAGAGTGTGGATCCTACAAACAAACTAAAAATTGCAAGAACTAAAAGACAAAAGACAAAACAATAAAAACTAAAAACTAAAGGATAGAGTTGTTCCAACTCCCCCCTAAGCTTGAATCCGACTATGGCCTCATAGTCAAAAACAACCTTAAAAGGTGGAACAGAGATACCAATCATTCTTCCAGAGGAGGCGGGTACTGCGGAGCCGTGGGATCCCAAGACGGGTACTGCCCCTGAAAGCTCAGATCATACTGGGGCATTGGTGGAGGTTGTGAATACCCCCCAAAGTAATTTTGGCTCCAGTAATGATTGTAGAAGGGTTGCTGCTGCATCTCCATCCTATGCAACCTGTCGTGGATGTGTTGTTGGTTGTCGAGGAGGAGGCACTCATTTTCAAAAATAGCCCTCTGGTTATCTAGCATCCGGTTCGTCGTATCTTGAATTCCGGCATATGAAGTTGTGTTCTGCAGCTGGGTGTGCTGGATCTCTTGCAGCATCGTATACATACCCTGCATGGAGTAGACATCCTCGCTTTACTGGGAGGGATGTGGTTGCGGAGGCTACGAAGAAGAAGATGCACCCGGATGCATGTGGGGACGCTTCCTGGGTGCCACTCGTGCCCGAAGAGGAGTGAAAGCCTCCTCTTCCTCTTCATTCTCGTCGCCGTCATTTTTGTTGTCGTCGTTGTCGCCGTCTTCATCTGAGTCTTCAATGGGTATAACAGGCCATCTGAAATGCTGAGCACCCGCGATGTGGAAGACAGGGTCTAGAAGTGAACACTCTTGATAGGCGTGATTAACATGGCAATGTGCATATGCCAAGCCATCACGAAGCAGGATGAGGCTGGAGCAATGCAGATGCTGCAGGTTGACTTTGCTTTGGTTGGAGAGGGGAGTAAGCTGGGAGAAATTTAACCCAAGAGAGGAGGCCAGCGATGTGATGAGCCCTCCAAAGTGGATTGGAGCCTTCCGCGTACTCCTCTTTACAGCCAACACGCGCGTCAAGAAAATGCACCCCAATTACATTCTTCTTGCTTCAGCAACTTGTGTAAGAAAAACAAGTATGTCTCTTAAAACTTGCTGAGAGACGGATCACCACGAGCGAACAAGGTGGTGCAGAGCATGTGGTGAAGAATCTGCACAAACGGATGTTCGAAATCCGCCACCGCCGCATTGTGGTAGCTCACGGATTTGCCGGGCGGCGTAGTCACTAACTCAGCAAAAATGGCATCGTAGTCTGTCATGTTGTATGGCCGTCGGTACTGATCTCGCCCATGATTCCAGTTGTAGATGGAATTGAACTGCCGCAGGGTGAGAGTGTAATCATTGTTGTACAGCCAGAAAGAAACGCGGCCTTTGATCCATTCCCTATCAGTGGCGATGATGTCGTTTGGCACGACGCATATATCTAGCGACACCATGAACTCTGCCACTAGCTCTTTATATGTGGGCCATTCACCGAAGAATGACTGGACGTCGGCGTGGAATTCCATCTCCTCGAGCCTCCTGCCCATATGCCTTGCCTGTCCCTTCAGAACGTAGGCAAGATTAGCCTCAAACCCAAGATTGTGAATCATGTCCCAGTTGACATAGCAGGTCGGCTCTATCTTTCTCTTCATCAGTTCCTCGTAAAGCGTCTTGACCTCCGCGGAAGGATGGACAATCCGCGGTCGTGGAATAGACGCTGTTGGTGGAGGAATAAACACTGGGATCTCCATTGGTGTCACGCGTGAAGAAGATGCTCCAGCGGTATGCACCATTGTCGAGGAAGAAGGGATAGAAGACAGAGCTTGGTGAAGGTCGGAGAAGACAATCTCTGCTCGGTGAAGGCTCGTGGAAGAACACGCTCCTTGGATGCTCGTAGCTGGGCTCTGATCACTCAAAGAGACGCTCGGCACAAGTGGAGGAAGAAAGCTCTGAAGGTGTGACGTCATATGATGACAATCCAACCCTTTTATAATTGTGGTCGGTGCTACTGTATGACCGTCAATACCATCGACGCGAGTCGATGGTATCAACTCCGGTAGCACAATCTGTCTTCCGCTAGTATTGACCGTTGTCGATAGCCTGATTTGGGGGCCCGGATCGATGACGCGTCGATACCATCGACGGGTGTCGATGGTATCGACCCATCCCACAGATCGACTCTCTTGGTGCAGCGATCGTTGTTGATTTCCTCTCGCGGATCGGTGACATGTCACGTCGATACTATCGACGCAAGTCGATAGTATCGACTTATGCTTAAGGCAACACCCTCGCGAGGCCCGGCCGCCGCCCTCTTCCTGTAGCCGGGTCGATACCCGCCAACCTGTACCCGTTTCGATACCATCGACACAAGGGTCGATGGTATCGACCCTGCCTCAGTCCTGCACATTGAACAAATGATCAAGGTATCATTTTTACACTAAAAACAAAATCAAAACAAACTAACCTACAAATGTGAACAAAACTAAACGAAACTACCTATGGCTGGGTTGCCTCCCAAAAAGCGCCCTTGGTTAACGTCTTAGGCTCGATGGAATCAAGCTCCTCATGTATCTGTAAGTGCAATGAGTTTGACCTCATGCACTTTCCTCGTGTAATCCTCACCGAAGTACAGCTTCAATCATTGTCCATTAACCAAGAATGTTGTCTCGCCATCACGCACCATGATTGCGCCATGTGGCCTGACCTCCTCTACAGTGAACGGTCCACTCCATCGGGATTTCAATTTCCCGAGATGCATCTTCAACCTGGAGTTGAATAAGAGTACACGATCTCCTTTCTTGAAGACGCACATCTGAATATGGCGATTGTGAATCATCTTTGTTCGCTCCTTGTAGATCTATAGCTTTCATATGCATTCATCCTCAGCTCGTCAAGTTCATTCAGTTCAAGCAACCTCTTCTTTCCTGCTTCATCATAGTTCAAATTCAGCTTCCTCAGCGCCCAATGCGCTTTATGCTCTAATTCCACCGGAAAATGGCAGGCCCGACCGTAAGACAACCTAAAAGGCGTAGTGCCTATAGGTGTCTTAAACGCCATCCTGTACGCCCACAAAGCGTCCGGTAGCAACATACTCCAGTTTTTTCTTGTTGTAGCCACAGTGCGCTCCAAGATCTTCTTAATCTCCCTATTGGAGACTTCCACTTGCCCCTGTGTCTGCGGGTGGTATGGGGTACCAATGTTGTGCTTTACCCCATACTTTCTCAACAGTGCCACGAACTTTTGATTCCGGAAATGTGTACCTCCATCACTAATGATCATTCTTGGTACACCAAACCTGCAGAAAATGTGTTCCTTGACAAACCTGCACACTACGGCGGCATCATTAGTCCTAGTGGGTATTGCCTCTACCCACTTCGATACATAGTCAACAACTAATAGAATGTACAAGTTAGAGTTGGAGGACACAAAGGGTCCCATGAAATCAATACCCCACAGATCGAACACCTCGACCATTTGAAATACATTGAGGGGCATCTCCTGTCTTTTTGAAATGTTACCTGCCCGTTGGCAGGAATCGCATTGTCGCACGTAGTCATAAGCATCCCTGAACAAAGTAGGTTAGTAAAGACCACTCTCAAGGACCTTGGCCGCAGTTAGAGAACTAGCATGGTGGCCACAGCGGGTTTATTGTCCACACGTTGTCCCAAAACAGCCCCAACTGTGAAATCTGACGCATCACATATCAATTCAAATGGCTTGGTCCAATCCGGTGTTTGCACAATCGGTGCCGAAATCAGTTTTTCTTTAAGCACGTTAAACGCATGTAGACACTTTTCGTTAAAATCAAACACAACATCCTTTTCCAACAACTCAGATAATGGTTTGGCAATTTTAGAGAAAGCTTTTATAAAGCGGCGATAAAAACTAGCATGACCTAGAAAACTCCGTACCCCTTTAACCGAATTCGGTGGGGGCAATTTGGAAATCACTTCGATCTTCACCGGGTCTACCTCCAACCCTTTTCTAGACACTTTATGTCCAAGAACGATCCCTTCACTGACCATCATGTGGCATTTCTCCCAATTGAGGACCAAATGTGTGTCCTCACATTGTTGCAAAACCTTGTCCAAATTGTATAAACATTCATCAAAGGACGCACCATAGACGGAGAAATCGTCCATAAAAACATCCAAACAGCGTTCAACCATATCGGAGAAAATGGCAAGCATGCAACGTTGAAAGGTTGTTGGTGCATTACACAAACCAAAAGGCATACAGCGGTATGCAAATGTTCCATAAGGACAAGTGAAGGTGGACTTCTCTTGGTCCTTAGGATCAATGGAAATCTGATTGTACCCCGAATGACCATCGAGAAAACAAAAATGAGATTGACCCGCTAATCGCTCTAAAATCTGATCAATGAATGGAAGAGGGAAATGATCCTTAAGCGTAGAAGCATTCAATCTTCGGTAGTCTATACATACACGCCACCCGGTTACCAAGTGGGTCGTGACAGGTTCATTTAACAAATTATGTGTAACAGTAATTCCCCCCTTTTTAGGGACTACCTGTGTCGGACTCACCCACGTCGAGTCAGATATAGCATAGATGATACCTGCAGAAAGGAGCTTGATCACCTCCTTCTTGATGACCTCCATCATGCTACGATTTAGTCGACGTTGCGGTTGAATCACCGGTTTGGCTCCCTCCTCAAGCCGGATCTTGTGCTGGCACAATGTAGGAGAGATCCCCTTGATGTCTGCGACCGACCACCCAAATGCACCTCGGTGGTTCTTCAGCACGATCAACAATTGATCTTCCTCCTCGGCACTCATATATGCCAAAATAATTACTGGAAGCTTCTCATCCTCAGCTAGAAATGCATATTTCAAGTGCGGTGGCAATGGCTTCAATTCTAAATCTGGCGGGCTGATCAAAGATGACTGAAGCGGTGGTGGAAGTTCTCCAAGGTCTTCATAGTACCTAGCATAAAAACATGGAAGCACCTGAAGCATCTTGGCACACTCTTGTAGTGACTTGCTTCTCATCCAATCATGGGTTACATTAACCAGGCAGGCTTCAAGTGGTAATTCTGGATATGCATTGAAAATAGAACTTGCAACGGCCTCGTCTTCAGTAGAGGAAGGGATGTCCTCCTCTTCATCATTGGGAAAACCCACAACCTTGCTAAGAGACACAACCTTAGTCTACTCCATGATGTCTACATCCAGTTTCCCTTTTTCTACTCTAGTCATCACATGAGCCATATCGAGAAATGGCTTCCCTAGACGGAGAGAGATATTTTGATCAAAGTGCTTCGCCATGCGGCATTGCTCCTTAACTTTAGATTGTGTAGTGCTAGAAGGCATGACCATCTCAAACCAATCATCAGCGATACCCAAGGTCAAACGACCTCTTCCCATCTCAAGTATCATGTCAGCAGTGGCTTGGAATGGTCGTCCAAGGAGTAACTCATTACCCTGTTTATCTTGCATCTCCATAACAACAAAGTCTGTTGGAAATACAAACCGATCTACTTTCACCAACACATCTTCACAAATACCATAGGGCTTCACCACTGAATTATCCGCCAACTGTATTGTCATATTGCTCAGCCGTGATTCTTTCAATCCCAATTTCTTGAACGTAGAGAGTGGCATCAGATTTATGCGTGCCCCTAAATCACATAGTGCTTCACCAAATTTCACTTTTCCAATATAGCATGAAATATTGAAGCAGCCCGGATCCTGCCTCTTGGGTGGCAATGTGCCCATGATGAAGGCACTCACCTGCTCCTTAAGAACCACAACCTCGCTATCTGGGATCTTCCTTTTCTTTGTGATGATGTCTTTCAAGAACTTCCCGTAGGAGGGTATCCGCTCGATTGCTTCTAATAATGGAATATTGACAGAGAGCTTTCTAAAACTGTCCAGAAACTTCTTGAACTGGGCATCCACTTTCTTTGCTTTCACACTATTTGGATATGGGACCGGGACAGTCTGTGCCCTTTGATGTGGTGGCACATATGGTGTCCTCTTCTTTGTCTCCTCCTCAGTAGTAACAGGTTCAGCTGTGACTTCCTGTACTATATCCTCAACCGGCTCTGTGACGGGAATTGGCAACTCCTCTGTGCCTCACCTTTGGTTTCTGACTGGTGTTTGCTTGGTTCATCGGCCCTGGGGTTTAAAATCTTCTTGCCACTCCGTAGCAAGATTACCTTCTCATGTTGGTTTCCTCCTGGAATGTATGTGTTACCCGGGAAGCCTTGTTGCGCTGGCTTCTTCAGATTTGCTATCTCAGCTGCCAATTGCGCCATAAACGTCTCTATCATCCTCATCTGAGCCCCATGGCTCTGCAATGTCTGCCCAAACTGATTCATGAATTCCCCTTGTTGCTTGATCTGCTGGCCAAAAGTGTTCATCAGTTCTTGGTTCTGCTTTATCACTTGGTTGAGCAACTCCATGCTCTTATCTTCTGCCACCGGCTAGGGTTTTGCATCGGGGTCCTGCAAGAAGTTATTCGGATCTTTCCAGGAAAATGTTTTGTCCTTCCTCCATGAGTAATCGTTGTTTCTTTACCCCTGTTGCTGGCGCATGAATTTGACTTGAGCTTCATCCCCAGATTCGATATCTTCTTTTGCAAGTAGTTTCTTGGCTAGAAGGTCCATCTTCTCATTCAGCTCTTTGATGGCCTTTGACTCCCCCGCAGCTCGAAAGTGCTCTACGGCGACTCTGTCACCCCAGGATTGCTTCTTGGCCATGTTTTTCAGAATTTCCCAACACCTTGTGTCTGTGTTGTTCAAAATGAACCCTAAACCTGCGGAATCCAGGTTACTTCTATCATGCTCGGAGAGATAAAAATAGAAGATTTTGACCTGTGTCTCCTTGTCAAGCCTGTGATGAGGGCACCTCCTAAGCATGATCTGGAACCACTCCCAGGTCTTGGAGTAAGTCTCCCCTGCCTTCTGGCTGAAATTATGGATTTTTCTAATCATATCATTTGTCTTCTCGGGCGGGAAAAACCTTTCAAAGTACACTTCCACCATGTGATTCCATGATTCCACATATTCATCATCAAGATTGTGCAACCATTCTCATGCATTTCCTACCAGAGAGCTCGGAAATAGCTTCATGTATTGTGTCTCCTACGGAAACCTGTCTATTTTTATCATATCGCAGTTCTCCACAAACTGGCTAATGTGAATCATCGGGTCTTCATTCTTTAGCCCATGGAATGCATTTGACTTGACCAAGTTGATTAATGCAGGATCAATCTTATAAGTCGGAATGTTGATCGCCTGCTTCTTAATTGGACCCTTTGAAGCGGATGAGGAAGAAGCTTTTATATTCTCCCATATCGTCTGCTCTTCGGCCATGGCTTCTAGTTCTGAGCCGGAATCTATATCCTCCAGTTGGTCTTGATTGTAATTTTCCTCGTCGTCAGGTCCCGACAGTGGAACCTCTGGTGTAGGCTGTGTGTAGTCAGTGTTACGTGTCCTCACCATGCACAGTACCTGCAAAATAATGATTTCAGTTCAGTACCATGCTAGATGATTACACAATTTGAAAAATAGACTTTGAATTTTTGAAATGATTACAAAATAATAAAAATAAAAGGTGGCCTAGAATGGCCTCTTACAGCACTCGTAGTGCCGACAATTGTCGTGTCCCTGGAAATGGCGCCAAAAACTTGACACGCTTTTACCGTGCGTATAATGCAAGTGTACGCGTCAATGTAGTATAGGCCCTTGTGAGGCCCGAGTCAAACTCAGGGACATTGAATTATTGGTAGACTACTACTAATTGTTCACGATCAGCTAAACCGATTAAAGAGTTTGAGAAGTGTTGTAAAATTAAAAAGAAAATAAAATAAAATAAAGCAATCGATTAAGTGTTTAGTTTAATCAATTCAAGTGGAGATCTTTAGGATTGTGATTTCACCACGGGTTATCGTTGTATGACTTTCCATATAATAATTCAGGTTCATCTCTAGATCCGGGTAGTGGCCTGTAATTAGAATTGCCCACTGTCGTGGTAAATTTCACTACCTATGTCTAGGTCGGTTCCACCGTCGTAGTAACATATACCCTAAACTAGGTGCATTAGAATCGACATTTGGGTTTCCACCATTAATCTTACATCACCTTGTTCAAGGGATTTGTTAATTAATGTCAATTTTGTCTCTTTTCAACAGTTAATTCTTCTTTCAAAATAATTAAAGGCATTAGATTATAATTATGGTGATCAAGCATAACAATATAATTGAGAAAATGAAATCATACCACGGATTTAAGAGATAAATGATGAATTACTATGATAAAAATGTCATACAATGCTTCCCTGGGATACTCTCGGTCCTAAAGACAAAGGGGATTAGCCCTGCATGTTCATCTCAAAGCAAAACATGGTAGAGAAAAGGGGAAACATGGAGAGAAATGTGAATAAGTAAAGAAATCCCTAAACGGAGAAGATCCAAGCGTTCCTCGGCATGGAATGCGCGATCTACAGCCTTTCGGCGGTGGAAAACATCTTCTTCGGCTTCCAGAATGGCTGGGGCGTGCTTCTGGACTCCGTTCTTCTCTCCACACCTTCTCGGGACGTGTGTAGTGGCTAATGACGTGATAGATTGCTCCTGGCCACCGTCATTAGTTATAATCACCGAGTTAGGTTGTCAAAATATCACAGCCATCAGATTTAGATTGATCTGAAACAAACTTGTATCTGACAGTGTCAATACCATCGACGCGAGTCGATGGTATCGACCCTGCTTGATATCGGCAAGTCTTCTTTTCTTCTCTTCGTTGCGCCTGATGCTGACTCGATACCATCGACGCGGGTCGATGGTATCGACACCCTTAGGCGTTGGTTTTTGTCATTTTCCATTGTTGAATCTTCTGGGGTCAATAGTATTGACTTTATGGTCGATAGTATCGACTATCTTCTCGCCAGCAACCTGATGGAATGTCGCTACCATCGACTTCCATGTTGATGATATCGACTATGTGCTGCTCCTTGTGGCTGGCAACCTGTGGCTGTGTCGATAGTATCGACGATAGGGTTTTGGGAAAAACTTTGATATAGGCGATTTCTTGACGATCCCGAGAAGATCTGTCTGGCGGCGCCGCCGCAAGGACCACACCCTAGTAGGACACTCCGTCCTCTGGGGGCCATCTCTCTCATCGCGTGACTACCTGTTGATCACCAGAAGACGAGGCCTCATGGTCCTTCCTACGCCTCCATGATGGTATAACGGCCGCTGCATATGAACGAAAATAGGAGTCTTTCCTCCACCAGAAGGGCCGTCTATGAGAGAAGGAGGGCGTTTGTGACTACATCCACTCCATCAGAACACATCATTCAAGACCTATGCCTTCTGTGGGGATCGAGCACACAGATAACCATGAACAAGACTACTCTGGATCACCGAACCTCATACCCAGCAACGAGGAATGACGGTCATCGCTCATACATACCTTTTCAGATACAGAAGGACCAGTGTTACAGATGCTTGAGGAAGGGCCATTGGCAGCGTCAGTGCCAAAAACCTAGGGTATGCTACAAGTGCAAATCGACAACACATCTAGCACGCGACTGCCAGCATACGATGAGCATGATCACGGCAACGCCGACACCCGATATCTACTCCAACACAAGCTTCCCTCCTCTGATTAGGGGAATTCCTACAAGAGGTAGCCCGAGCCACACCCCCAACAGAAAGGTGGTTGAACTAGATCCTGATAGCCCGATTAGGAAAGACTTCCTCAGATCCTTAGAACTGGCAATCGGTGTCGTTTGGCCGACAACTGCTCAGTGGCATGAAGTTTCAAAGATCTTACATCATAGATGGCCACAAGCCATCGAGATCTTTAAGTATGAAGACAGGAGAGTTGTGGTTTATTTCGAATCATCTTATGAAGCTTGGAGACAGTCGCAAATAAAATCATTGAAGATAAATTCGATTGAACTCAAACTGATATCTCTTCGGGGAGGAGGGATGCACCAGATAAAAGAAGTTGTTTGGTTCTGGATTAAGAACATTCCGCTTTATTGTAGAAACCATGAATCCATTCGGGAAATCATCAAATCTTTTGGAGACATGATCTGGGTCTAAAATTGGTAGAGAACTGAAGATGATGCGTCAGGGATCCTTGTTCTTGTGGAAACGTTTAACGAAGATATTCCTCGTTTCATTGCGCTCACGGACCAGATCTACAGAACTGAATTAAAACTTGATATAGTCTCTAAGGGATAGATCGGTGGGAACTCTTTCACTCTCACGAAGATAGGAAAGGATATGGGATTAACAAAAGAGGCCCTCCGATTCCCACCTAATGAATACTTTCCCGATGACAGTACTAGCATTATATCAACACGTACGGACACGAGACCCTCAAAGGAACAGCAACTCGAGCAGACGGATCGTAACTGTGATACGTTTGAGAACGATGACATCCCTATGCTTTCGATCACTACCAACGACAAGAGGAACAATATTGAATCCTTTCCTAAGGAACAAAGGGCGAACAATTCGAAACTTAGAAGAACCATCATGAATTGTGATGGTACCAGATCGATTCTCGCTCAGAGACGTCTTAGCGACTTCATTAATTTCCTTGAGCCGATTCCTAGTCGAAGAAGAAGATGCAAATATGAGATTTCAGAGACACACACGACGGAAATGTCAAAATGGGAGGACAAGCATGACAACCCATATCTATCTAACGAATGGTTTGATGAAGCATATGAGGACACACGATCAGATAATCTCATTGAGGAAGGCAGCAAGCATATCGCATGAACCAGAAGCATCTAAGGATCGGGATCGTTGTGTCAGGTGCTATCCTTGACAGTGACTCCATGCTAGATCTTTCTCTCATGTTCTGGAACATCAGGGGAGCGGCCAACAATCCAACCAGAAGGGTTTTAGCAAGACTTTGTAACAAGTACAAGCCATGTTTTGTGGCCCTTTTTGAACCTTTCGTCCATGCAGATAGATTTATTGAGCTGAATGACATTATCAAGCTTGACTGGAACAGTGACAACGAGGTGGATGTTGGGAAAATCTGGATCTATGTGGAGAGTTCTCTTAATCCTTCTGTCATTTGCACGCATAGACAGCATATTACTGTTAAACTGCAACTGCCTGATGGGCATCATGTGTTCATCACTTCTATATATGCCAGCTGCCAAAGACGCAATAGAGCTGATCTGTGGTATGACCTCGAGAATCTTGTTGATACTGTTAGAGACGATCCTTGGATCATCGTTGGGGACTTCAACGTCATCTGAAGTCAAGAAGAAAAGCGGGGGGGCGACCCACCTAATTTCCAATCAATGTATGACTTCAACAAATTCGTCTTTGATAATGACTTACAGGAGTCTTGTATCCATGGTAGCCGCTTCACTTGGGTCAACAAGCAAACTGGGTCTCCGACAACTTGGGAGCGACTAGATCGAGCACTTTTCAACCCTTCTTGGAAAATCTAGTTTCCCTCCAGTGGAACGAAGCACCTCACTAGGTACAGGGTCTTTGACCACTGTCCTATTCACATCAAAACATCTCGAGCTGCGACCACAGCACCTCGCAAGTCTGCCTTTTCTTTCAACAATGTGTGGCTTGAACATTCGGATTGCCTCAAGATCATTGAAGCTGCCTGGACAACCATTCAAAGAGGAGACCCTTCCTTCATTTTCTTCTCAAAAATGAAAGTGTTGAAGCATCATCTCAATAGATGGAGCAGACATACCTTTGGTAATGTCAAGCAGCAGCTTTTTGACATCGAAGACGTGGTCCATACAGCCCTGTAGGCTTATGATGATAATCTGACCTCCATGAATGAACATACCCTTAGAGTGGCAGAAGATGAGATGGAACATCTGCTCAATATTGAGGAACAGCACTGGAAAGAACAATCTAGAATTGATTGGCTTACGGGCGGTGATAGAAACACGACATTCTACCACTCGATTGTTCGAAATAAGAGGAAGAGAAGGCTTGAGCACAAGATCTCCCTTGAAGACGGTACCGACATTTCTTACCCGCAACACATCGCAAGGGTAGCTGCTGACTATTACTGCGATTTCTTCAAAGCTGAGAAGTATGGCCCTCTTCATGACGACCTTCTCCACCATATCAATCATGTATTGACTACGGATGACAACGCAATGCTTACAGCATGTCCCAACTCTGAAGAAGTTTTTAGAACGATGAAAGAGATGAACAAAGACACCGCCCCAGGTCCAGATGGACTTACTTTATCCTTCTACATTGCTGTGTGGCCGATTATTCTTGAAGACTTTATGAGACTCATTACGAGCTTCTTCAAAGGAGAACGATGCCACAGAAGTATCACTGCGTGTAAGATTGTTCTAATTCCTAAAACTAATGATCCGAGGCAGATTGGGACTGACTTTTGTCCGATTGCAATTGAGAACGTCTCCTTGAGGATCTTTGCCAGAATCATGAGTAACAGATTATCGACCATGCTCGTCAACCTCATCTCGGAAGAACAAGGAGCCTATGTTAAAGGGTGTGATATTACTCATCAGATTAAACTTGCGAAGGAACTCAGTCATGACCTTAACTATGGCACAGACCATCCTAACATCATCATCAAGTACGATATGTCTCGTGCATACGATCGTGTGGAGTGGACGATTCTGAAATCTATTCTGAGTGCTTTCGGCATGGATTCTACTTCCATTCATCTCTACCTCATATTCTTCCATGATGCCTGGATTACAGTTCATGTGGTCGAGCATTCGCATGGCTTCTTCCCTATGCACTGGGGTCTGAAGCAAGGCAACCCCCTTTCTCCGCTCCTTTTCATTCTGTTTGAAGAGCCCCTATGTCTCCATATCAAACACCTCACAGACAGTGGAGTTATTGCTAGATTCATTACTAGAGGTGGTGGCGAGGCACCCCCCATCCTCATCTACGCGGACGATCTGATCATGTTTCACAATGCTGACAATAGATCGATAACCAATCTTATTGTGGCGCTTCAGCTGTATACTCAGACTACTGGGCAAATCGTTAACCTCCATAAGTCCTTGTGCATGATTGGGAAGGCAAACCCGATATACACTGATGAGTTAAAGAACCTTCTGAATATCTCGATGGTCGATCACGCTATCCAGTACTTAGGTGTTCCTCTATGTGTCGGGCCTAACAGGTTGACGGATTATAAGTATCTGTTGGAGAAGATCATGAACAAGACAGCAACATGGAAGGCCAAGCTACTATCCTTTGCTGGAAGAAAACTCCTTATCTCACATGTTCTTACGTCCACTGCCATTTATTCTGCTGCATCAATTGGCCTTCCGGCAGGCATCATAAAGAGGATTGAGGCCATGCTATCCAGATTCCTTTGGGCGAACAGAAGCAATGACAAGCGTCGTGCGTGGATCGCGTGGGACAGACTTGCTCAACCTACGGATAAAGGTGGCCTTGGCTTTAACACTATTCAACAGATCGAAGAAGCATATGTTATCAAGGACTGTTGGGAAATTATTAACGGTTCTTCTCTGTGGTCGGCCTTCTATAGAAGAAAATATGCCTCTTCCTTCAAGAATCAGCAAGGTTGTTACCCATCCTATCTCAAGTTGGGCTCTAATCCGTCGCCTAGATGGAGAAAGATATGGATGCATTTTCCTAAGATGTTACCTAATACAAAATGGATTATAGGTAAGGGTGAAGTCTCCTTCTGGGATCCTAGATGGTGCGAGCGCCCTTTATAAGAGTTTGCTCTTCATCGACATGACTGGAATATAGACTTCCTTATTAAGGATTTCTGGACCAACGAACATGGTTGGGATTGGAGCACTATTGAGCACATTATGGATGAGCATGGTTGTCAGATTATTCACAGATCTCAGACGTGTATTGATGACCGTCCTGATTTCCTTGTTTGGAAATCAAACCCATATGGACAGTTCAGCTTAAAGTCAGCTAAGTTAATGATGAATCCGATCCGGCAGGATGACACCTCTACATGGAATTGGATCTGGCGTGCCTCTATGCCCAAAGCCAGTGCTACTACCTGGAAGCTCTTAAGGAGAGCTTTGCCCACTGACCAAAGAATCAGAAGTTGCCATATCTTCATCGCGTCGAGATGTGAGTGCTGTCAGCAACACACGGAGGAGCATGATTCACATCTCTTCTTCCATAGTGATTTAGCGTCGAATCTATGGAACAAGGCTGCCAATCTTTTAGATGACCTTTCTTTCATTCCTCGGTCCATCTCTGAGCTCTTGACCAGAGGTAATGATCAGAATAGACATACCCTCAGAGGATGGCTTTCGATTGAGCTTATCACGCTAATTATTTGGTCTATTTGGAAGGCAAGATGTGCCTCCAGATATGACAACCTACCTATCCAGTGCGAGAGACTTTGGCATGAGATCATTAAGATCATCAACTTCAAGAGTCAAAGTCAATTTTTTAAATGGTCAGCCGATCCTCAACTCTATCAGAAGATGATTGATGATTCAATTATTCAACCCATTGTGAAGATTAGAAGAATTCACTGCATTACTTGGTAGCCCCCTGACATTTTTGCCCTGAAGATGAACATCACCACAGGTAAACACAGATCGGAAGATGGAAGAATTAGAAGATGGATGGCGGGCATCATTCGAGATAGAAACTTATACATTCGTCTTGCTTTCCGAACTTGGTTGAATGCCAAGGATTACATCACTGCCTACATAAGTGGCATCTTAGTTTCTCTCAAGATCATGGATGACAACAATCTCTCGATTTCATCTATTGAGGTTGATAACTTTCATGTTTATCAGATCCTTTGGAACAATGTTGCAGGACCGTGGAACATTAGTCACATTACGAGAGAGATAAAGGAGATTTTAGAGGAAGAAGCCATTCTCGGCTATCTAGTTCCTATGATTGTCAACTCAATTCCTAGAGAGCTTGGTCAGTGGGGGTCTCAACTTGATAACAGCTACATCACCAATGATCATGCGTCCCTACCTCTGAAGATCCGTGGCATGAATATTCTTGAACGGAGAAGAACTCCTTATATTTTTTTCAGATGGGAGCAGGTTTAGTTGAGTCTGTTGTGTTTTTTGATGTGTTTGGATCTGCCACAACCGTGGCGTGTGACCATGGGCATGTTGCGGTGGTCACACCACGGGCGTGGCGGTGTGGTGGTTGACCGCGGTCTTGCGTGTCTTGGTTTCTTATACCTACATTTTAGGCAGGAGATGTAGCTTTTGTTTTTTGCCCACAAGAGAGGGGTGGGATGAATAGAACACCCTCTGGCTTCCTTAAAAAAAAAATCGACAGCCGTCGATGGTATCGACAGCTGCAGATATGCATTTTTCCTGAAATTACAACACAAAACCACATAAGCCAAAATAAAACATGTTATTGTAATCATTTATGCTCAAAACAATAAAATAAGGGAGAATTGATGCTTAGAAGGGTCATAGACCAAAGTAAATGAATTTTGCAATATTAACCACCAAAATGACCAATAAATGCATAAAACACAAGTAAAACAAGTCTATAAATGTGACTCAAAATCATCGCATCAGCCTTCTCTAGCTCAGTCAACCATATGTCATTATCAGTTGGATTAGTTGTAACATCCCACTCTTGTTATGCAATTTTCCAAATTATTTTATTCCTTGCATGCTCTTTTCCTAATTAGATAAATGTTGAGGACCTTTATGCAATTTTCCCATATTAGCTTTACCATTTCGTTTCATGTGAAGAAAATTATGTTCACTTACTTTATTACCCATAGTTTAATTTTAGAAAGTATTTCCTTGCACATTTATGCACTCTTGTTTAGAAAATAGAAATGGATGTTTTTATGTCAATTTTCCTCTCTCTTATTACCATTAGTGGTTTTATGCATAGAAACTTTCTTAATATTCCGCAAGATGTTTATTGTTGATATAGGGTAATGAGGTGCACTAAAACACAATTGTTCAGTTATATTCATCTTTTAACCCACCACCACTCCTAATTAGGCAAAAATGCATTCAATACACTTAAGTGAATATATTAATGCATATAGAGCTATTCTTTAAACACTAAATGGAGATAATTTGGGTAATCACTCATTTGGACTTCAAATGGCCCTCCAAATGTTAATTATACGTTTTATATTATTTATTGAGTACCAATCAATGTCACATGTATTCAATATACTCCTTTTCCTTTTTATTTTCTGTATAGTCGCGTATTTAATCAGTCACGCGTTAATTTTCTCACGCATAAGCACGGCAACCGTTGGATCAAGATCCAACAGTGTGCTTGTTCTCTTCTTCCTTCGTTCTTTCCACAAGCAGGAGCCGTTTCACATGCCAACCATCGTCGATCTCTCTCTCCCTCATTACGGAACCGTTTCATTTGATTTCTTCGCCAACGCCTCCGGCTCGTCACCCTGATCCGAGCAAGCCCTAATTTGCCCCCTCTTGCTTGTTGTGGGTGAAACGCCCAATATAGGGCTCACATCCCCCCTTGCACAGACAGCCTCCTTGCCTTCTTCGCCGCCACCTAAACACTCAAAGAGCATCGCCAAGCTGTGAGACTCCCTCCTCCACTACCAATGTTTGCCCCGAGAGCCCCGACTCTCCCTGACCTGCTCGACCTCCCTTCTTGGGCGACGCGGGCTTCTCCCTACCCCCAGTAGTGCCTCCACCCTAATTCCTTCTCTGGTAAGCATATACCATCCCTCGTGGTGCTTTTCGCATCATTTCTTTGCTCCGATCTTGTCCCAGTTGTTGTACCCTCAAGGTCACCTTCATGGTGCTTGTCGACGCACAACTCCACCATGCTCTGGGCTGCCCATGGCCACAGATAACTTGCCTTTAGCCTCGATGAACCACACCACGACCTTCTCATGTGTTTTCTGACTCGCATTCATGGATTCTCAGCTCAGAATTAGTGATTTCAAGTATCCAAGATACTCCCATGTTCTTGCTTTGCGGCGGAGCATTCCTGGTGCTCCCGGCCACCACGAGACTCCATCTTGGGCTTGTCGAGTTCGCGTGGCAACCAGGATGGCCACGGTGCTCTTGGTTGTCCCTGTTGGACACTACTTCGCGATCCCGATCCCAGGAATCGAGGATCGGTTGCTGCTCTCCTACCATGATGCGAAGAAGAGCAATCCAGGTCACAAGATGACCATGGTGCCCCCATGAGTGCAATCAGTTAACTGATCGCCCAAGGGTACTATAGGTATTTCGACATTCGATTTGTTCTCCATCGACCGCGAGAGTTATTTTGTCTTAAATGACAGTTTTACCCCCACTTGTTTAATTCATGTGTCGCGTGGGCTAGGGTAGTTTCGGTATTGCATCTTTTATTTACATCGAAATAATCATAGATTTAAATGAGGTCACGCTATGGTTTCCTAATTTCTTATTGGTCCAGAGTGCAAAATTCATAACTTTTGCATACGACCCCAGAAAAATATAAACAAATACGTTTTGGAAAGGATTTTCAACAAGTAATCTAATTTCATGGTTTTTATTGTCTGATTTCTCTATTTTCACATCTCAATTTTTTTATATGAACAAATTAGGGTTTGATGTTGTATAATGAATGATAAACATGCTATTTTCAGGTGTTTAAGGGAACCCAATCTGTCAAACAGGGTTTGACTTAGGTGTTTTAGATCAAGGTAAGCGGGCCATGCCCTTGGCATAGTAAACTTGATTTATTGAATGATTATGATATGCTTATGCACTTTATGTTAAATCATGATTAATGCATGTTTTTCTTCAATATATATGATTATTGAATGTTGATTGCTATAATCTAAGTCTAAGAATAGAAATCACATTAAGATTATGGATTATGATTGAGAAACATGAAATCAAGATTAAGAGGGAAGAAATTCCCATTTATGCTTAAGAGGGAAGAAATTCCCATTTATGCTTAGGAGGGAGAAATCCCAATTATGTTCAAGAGGGAGTAATTCCAATTAAGATCACGTTTAGGTTATTAAGAAGATAAGTAAAGTTTAAGAAAGATCATGGTTAAGGGAATTTGATTTAGATTTATATGCACCTTGTTATGGGATTTCCGAGTATTATGGGCTCCTTATGGGGCATTAAGAGAGGAGCATATACTTCTAGTCAAATTCTTCATGTAAAAGATGCTAAGAATGATTAATGTCAATGCATGTTTATGTCAAATCAATTTATATGTTATTTTTATGCTTTATAATATGCCAATGTCGCTTACTTACCATGTTTGTTTTCCTTTGCATGGTTGAAGACGAGATGTCTGCAGAAGTTGGAGCCAAAGGGAAGGAGACCTCTTGAGAAGATTCCAAGTATCCCAGATGTTAGAAGTTGTTTCCTGGTGGGACGTCCATCTATGGAGATCCATATCTTTTCATGATTATCTAGTTTATGTTTAGTGTACCTTTAGAAGCATTTAGCTTTCTTTCCAAGAACTCATGTATGAATCTATGTTTCTATGAATGCCAAGTGTTGTTTATTTCTTGATATGAGATCATGCATGTGACAATCCCTCCATGATATGCCAAGTACCCCACATTATGGATAATGTTGGGGATTAGGTTGTGCTTCCGCTGGTTACGTAAGAAACCCTAGGGAGGGGTGTTACATCAGTTGTACCAACGCACTCCAATGCCCCCACATGCCTTAACCACTCAAAGGTCTACCCATAACTATGGTATTTTCCATTAAAGACAACTTCTCTAGCTTGGGTTACATGCATCATGTCCTCCACATGCATCATCATGTCCATAATTTGTCCAAACATGGACTGAATTGTAAGGCCCCTAAACTTGCTTAATGAGTTGAATAAACTTAATTACCATTCATGAATGCTTATAACCCTAATATAACCTTGTGATATGATTTTAAATCATAACACAAGCTTAAGTTTCAAATTTGGTCCAATTGGGACACTATTTGAGCAAGTTATGCAATTTTATGTACATTTTGGACTTTTCTACAATTTACCCAATTGAAGGGTTTTCTTTGCAATTTGTCACATAAATTATGTTCCTTAGATGTTTTCTTATCATTCTTGAGTATTTTGAGCCATGGGTCTCCTAGTTATGACATGGTTTGAAGGTGTTTTCCACAAGGGTATTTTAAGGTTTACCCTTTCATGGATGAGCTACCTTTAGTAGCTATCAACAAATGAATTATCTGATTGGCTTAAAAATTTTGACAAAGGAGATATAAGAAGTTCTATATGTATGTTGGGGAAGCTTCTTGTATGTGTGCTTGCATATTCTTAATAGTATAAGGCCATGGACACCTGGAAAGATACTAGAGCTTCAACTTTTTCTTTTTCTTTATCTTAAAGGTTTATATACTTATCCCTAAGCAAATAAACGAGCCACTTCCTCTCCAACACTTCCCTCCTTCTATGAACCTCGTTCTCCCTCTGTTTTTCTATGAATTTATTGTCCAAGGAAGAAGAAAGTGGGGATCTTCTTGGAAAACGAATCTCGGGTTGCAATTGACTTCCATTAGGGGTTCCTAAAGCTCCTTCCTAGTTATCTTGATCTAAAAGCATAAGTATTACCTTATTTCCTCCATTTATTTCTTTTATCTTCTTCCTCCTATATTTTTCCAGGTCGGAACCTTGCTGTTCCATGGTGAAAGTGGCTCTAGAACTCAAAAGTCTATCCTTCTTGTTTCTTTTTCTAGGATTTTGCTTCTTTGATGAGAGAAGTGCCTATTTAGCCAAGTTCATATCTGAATCTTGGGTTTTCTTGCCTTATTTTCTCCAGATTATTTCTTTTTGGGATCTGACCTACTCTATAGAGGTGATTTATATAACATTCTTCACTTATTTTTCTTGCTAGAAGCTTTTTAGTTCATGTTTGTGCTTTAATGTGATGATCTAAGCATAAAGAAACCATGCTTATTTAGGGTTACAATTTTTTTATGGTGTTCCCTATTCTTTTCCAATTCTATATGAACTTGTGAACATGTGTACGACCTTTCTAAGGTATAAAATTATCTGAGACAAGTTTATAGCAACAACCTATGGTTCTAAGTATAAAACAATCAATGATTCAAATTAGGGTTTCCAAGCTATTTCCTTCCCTATCACACAACCAATGGTCATACCATTTAACAAGCAATGGTGTTGCTATCTTGGCAACTGATGTTCATCATCAAGGGTGTCAAATTGTATGGTGAAAACCTATGGTCACCCCCTTAGTTCAGGTTTTGTCTCAATTAGAAGTTTGATTACCATCCACTAAGTATTCTAATGATGCTATCAATCAATGATGCATTAGCTTAATATTTGATGGTGTTAAATTAATGTATTACTGATATAACAACCAATGGTGACCTAATGATCACAATTAATGGTGGATCCGGTCACCACCATATATGACGAGTTAAGAATGTAATTGTATATTTGACTAAACCTTAGACCAATGGTTCCTTGGTTCAATTAATCTAATGGTTAGACCTATAATTCAATTGATAACCTTGAACAATGAAACTGATCCAATGAATATTATTGGATGCTTTAACATCCATTGGATTATAATGAATTCCATGGTATTATATGTGGGTCCTAGTGATGATAATTCAACGGTTCAATACCATCAATTTGTAGTCCTACCTTTGCCATCATATAGTTATATTTGATAAGTCACTATAATAAGTGGATGCATAACTCCCACGTGATCTAGCTTGTTATATCTAACCTTAATGTAATTATATGATGTAGATTGGTTATAATCAGACCTCTTGAATGATTAATATGACAATGTAGTACACTCTTCTTGTGTTGAAACCATAATGTAATACTATTTGAATATCATAGTGTGTTGCCATGATAATATCTATTGACACATATGTGTTAATGATCTTTTGAGCCTTGTTTAAGGCATGGAATGATGATGATAACCTTACAATGAATAAAGTGATGGTCTTAACAAACTTTGGGCATGTTCAAAGCCATAATTGAGGTGGAATCCTCTTCGTGTTCCAATAAGGGTTAAAACCCTAGAACTTGTGATAAGATATTGATATCTTGTAATAGTACGATGATAAGTGTGGTCCAATAATTTGCAATGAATGATAATATGTGGTAATGTGATTAAGATTTATATCTCAAATGTTTTATAAATTTTGAAGTTGTTATACATATACTCTTGTTATAAAAAAAATTAGGGTTTGAATGTCCACTTCTATGATAAAGCCTTAATGCATTCAATTGGCAGTACTTAATCAAGTGTAACCTTAATATGTAGAGCCATGTGTCGTAGAGCCATGTTCAGTGTCAAAACTTGTTGGATGGTGAAATGAGTGCTCCCAAGGGAAACTCAGAGTGCATATCGTTGAGTATGTGGGGGTGGCAAGTTGAGGATATATCCTTTTCATCCACAAATGCAAGTTATGGAGGATGGCTATGGTCATGCCTCAGACATTTGATGTGATTGAGGATAGTTGTGGTTGTACCCCAGATTAGAGGGTTTTGTATACCCAAGTTTCTAGTGTCGTAACTTGTACCAAGTATGAACTAGTTGTTATCAGTTGACTATATGAAGCTTTTTCTTTTTCTTTTTAGAATACTTAATAGAGGCATGGGTAGCATTAATGCTAGCAAGTAAGGGTTCTTTATATAAAGAGTTTATATTTACCTCATTTGAAACTTTTCTCATAGAAGCCATAAGAGAACAATGGCATTCTCCTTCATCACTTGAGCTTGAGCTATATCCTCCACATGAATTTCACTTGAGCTTGAGTTGGAGGAGTCACTTGAGATTGAATCCCAATTCTCCTTCATCTTGTACTTCTCTTCTCTTTCCTTGTGATGATGGGTCTTCTTTCCTTGTAGACAATCTATCTTCAAGTGACCCTTCTTTCCACACTTGAGGCACCGAATGGAGGAGTAATTATTGCCTTTGTAGAATCTACCATTAGAGTACATGGCATCTTCTTCAACATGAGAGGATGGAGAGTATTGTCCCATAATAGCTTCAATTCGGGCCTTCATTTTAGACTTCTTCATTCTCTTTAGCTCTTTCTCATCTTGTCTTTCAGCTTCTTCTCTTTTGTCAAGTGTGGCTTCATGGGCTTGTAGATTTCCAATGACCTCTTCAATGGGGATATTATCAAGAGACTTTACTTCTTCAATAGAAGTCACATTGGGTTCCCATATCTTGGGGAGAGGTCTAAGGATCTTAGAGTTGATCTCTCCTATACTCATAGGATGACCTAGGTTGGCAAGGCCATTTACAATTGTGTTGGGTCTTGAGTACATGTTGGCTATCTTCTCCTCCTTTCCCATCTTGAAGTTCTCGAGCAGCCCTTTGGGCATGTAGAATTTTCTTTCCTTTACTTGAGTTGTCCCCTCATAAATGATGCATAGCTTTCTCCATACCTCAGAGGTCATCTCACAAGAAGAAATCCGATTGAACTTGATAAAGGTCATGGTGGCATAGAGGATGTTGATTGATCTTACATTCAAGGTGGCTTTCATCATGGTAGCTTCATCCCATTCTTCTATCTTTGTCATCGGTAGCTTGTATGGATGGTCCACTATTTTCCATAGCTCAAGACTTAATCCTTGGATGTAGAATTGTAGCCTTCTTTTCCAATAGAGGAAGTTACTCCCATCAAAGATTGAAAGGATGATGACATATCTCCCACCTTGGTAGTCACCCATCTTCTCCTACTTGTTGAAGTTTCCTTGGAGAAGACCTGCTCTGATACCAATTGTTGGATACTATATGGGTGATTGGATGATCTAGAGGGGGGTGAATAGAGTTGAATGCACTTAGACAAAATTCATTAGACATTCAAGATATATCACAAGGTAAGGTTGCTAAATAGGAAATTTGAGTGAAACTAAAACATGTATAACAAGGGAGAGAGATTTAAGTTACACCAATTGACAAGCTATGTACAGTGGTTTGACACTTCAAACTAGAAGTATGTCAGTCCACTACCAAGAAAGGTCAACAATAACATACTAGATCTTGGACCCTACCCTACAACTTTGACCTTTTGGTCCTAACCAAACAAAGATAAAACATAAAATGTGTCACAAGAGGTATATAGTGGAAAACATAATAAATCATGCTTACTAATCACATATGACTTATTTACAAAGAAATAAGAAGATAAAGAACTCAATTGGATGAATAAAGTGGTTAATGGGCCACTAATGGGCCATGTGACATAACTCATTAAAAGAAATCCCAAAAGTGGAATCTAAGTTAAGAATCGTGTTCCTTGGGTCCCAATTGTCTTGAGAGTCAATTTTTACATTATTCATATAATAATAATTAATTTAATTTAATTTGGAAAGAGAAGATTTGAATTTTCTACAAAATATCAAATAAAATAATAAATGACTCCAAAAGAGGAAAATAATCTTGAATTCATAATCTACATAATCAATATAGCCTTTGTTGGTATGTATGCCTTGAGAGCCAATCATGGGATAATTGGTGGGATACATTAAGATTGATTTGATAAACTTAAAGGCAAGCTTCCAATTCTTTCTGGTTCAGTTATATGAGATAGTGATAGAACAGATTGAATGTCTAGAGAATGACAGTACTCAATGACGTATGCTTTCAGGTTGAGGACCTGAACGATGAGATCATACAGATGCTAAGAGTTTTGACATTCCTGTTATGTCCCTAGTCAGATGTCATTGTGGAAGGTAGATAGACAGCAATGACACACAAGACTAGATTGTAATGTTGGTTGATGACAGAATCTCATTAGTCATGATATAGAGATATCAAACCAAACACATAGGTACTTGTTAGAGAACAAATGTACCAGATAGACCCACCGTGAGTTTGACACATGGAACCATGACATGGTAGTCACAGTCAGTACTCACAGTAATGGTGGTGAGTGTGATTCTTTGACCTAAAATCACTACACTCAACACATGTCGTTGGGTACACTTTGACATCATCAAACGCAGTCCTGAAACATGGGTTGTTATAAAGGTGATGATTGGGTGGCTTTGACACATGGGGCTTTTGAGGGGTGAGTGAGAGATATGGGATTTGTCCCTCCTGAGGGAGTATGATATCCATGGCCACTTGATGAGTAGGATTGAGAAAGACGTGCACGCATGTGTGAATCCGTATGTGATATTGATGTCATACATATCTCTTCCAATCTACTCTGAGATCAAGAAAGTGAATGAACGTTGACAGGGTGACTGTTCCATGCCTCGAGTTCATTCGGGATATCAGTGACAAAGGAATTATACATTCACTGTAACACCATTCACGGATTGTAGGATTGAAAGTTGTTCTCCAACTTTCTATTTCACTTGGGTAGCACTGATGTGTGACTAGGCACCGCTCTTTGCTTGTGAAGTCATAAGTGTTATGGACTTTCACTGCCAATGTGAAATGGACCTGCAGGGTCACACACATAGGATTTAACCTGGAAGAGGAGTTTTGTCCACAAACAATGTTTAGATTGATTACTAAAGGAGTTTAGTAGTTCAATTAAACACTCAATCAATTGATAGCTCAGTATCATAATGTTCAAGGTGTTGGACTGATTGATTAGAGTATCAGATTGATTGAAACTGCAATTGACTATTTTTGCACAATCTGCACTCCCAACCGATCGGCTCATGTGATGAACTGATCGGTTGAGCTTGGTGAACTGATCGGCTCAGGTGGTGAGTCGATCGGCTCATGGATAGGGTGAAACGATTGCTTCAAGTGTTGAAATGATCGGTTCAATTGATGCAACCGAGCAAGTTGGGAAAGTAGGATTGGTGAGAAATTTCTTTTCATTTCACTTGCCCAATTTGATTGGAACAAGGATTGGTATTTGGTATCAATTAGAAACAAAAAAAGAAAAGTCAATTGGGAACTGATCAGGACCATGAACCGACCGGTTCAGAAGTGAATTGATCATTTCATAGGTCCCAACCGATCGATTGAGGTGTCAACCGACCGGCTCAGGTCCCCAACCGACCGTTTCAGAAATGAAACGATTGGTTTAGGTTACGCAGTTGGTTGTTTTTGTGGAAAATCTCAAACCCTTCTACTCCTGCTTTAGTCCCACATTGCCCGGGATAGAGAACCATGTCCCATGACCCTCCTATATATAGGGGTTTTGAAGGCTTCTCAAAGTACAACTCAGTGCAACCAGTTGCTCTGAAAACTTGTCGTTCTCTCTGGTTTCGGTAACCGAGAGAGCCCGAGCAAGTGCTACCTAATAAGGGAGGCACAGCAAGGGAAAGACAACTGCAGAAAGCGACTGGTGGCAGGAGAGTGTGTCAGTGACTAGTACACTGACAGGAGGGTGTGACTCCTTCCAATTCCTTGTGAGACAAGGAGATTGGAGTTCCAGGTGTTCCGTGTGGACTACTTTATAGGCGGGAGATTTCTGCCGCTCAGAGGACAGATGTCAATCCCGACAGTCCCAGTGAGGCCAGGAGTCTTCAGTCCTGGTGCGACCAGGAGCTGCACAGACACCGTCCAAGACCGGAGGTGAAGACCGTGCAAGCCGCGAGGTATTGTCGCCGAGCAAGCCTCGGGACAAGGTATGATTCCACAAACCATCATTTCCTATTGTATAGACGTTGACGCGTTTTCTTGTTCTGGGTTTGGGGGGGAAAATTTTTGTTCCTGCTGCCTTCTCTGCCTCCCCTAAAACCCAACAGCCTTTTGGTGAATTTTCATCCAATTTGGAAGATGTTTGATTCAAAGATGAAATTCGGAGAGAGAAAGTGTGTAGAACCTTCAAAATATTAATAAAGGTACAAGAAACTCCAAAATGTGAAATTGATGGCAAAATCGTATCAAACACATTAAATATGACTTGTGGGTGAAGTTTCATCAAATTTGGATAATTGAATAACCATTAATGTAGTAGGAAAGAGAAAATAAGTTTTGATTTATTTAATACATTAAAAGTTCTCAAAAGGAAAATCTAATTGCATAATCAAAATCTACATGCTTTAATTAGCCTTTGTGTAATATTTCATTAATTTTGGGATTCGTTTGCATCCTTAAAAGAGGAGAGAGAAAAAGGAAAATAAATATGTTCACACTTTAGTTGAATCTGATTAGGAGAATCATTGAATATGTCACACGGTTTTTATTTGGATTATTTTTCGTGCATGTAGCTAGGACCATTGGATCTGCAATCCAATGGCTCTCCATCATATTCTAGCTCGTGACGGATCGAGAAAGATGAACATTCACTCCGGATTTTGATATCAAGATATATCGATCGATACTCAACCTCTTCATGAGATTTTTGCTTCCACACTTTCCTCAGGAGACTCTGCATCGATGGACCCATAAATTTGGGTATTTTTTCAATGATTCAGGAAATGCCCAAAAAGGGCTTTCAGGCTCTCTCACCGCCATAATGTTTTAGCCATTGAGCGAACCATACTTATAAATAGTACTGCCAAAACCCTCGTCACCTCTTGCACAAATTTTCTCTTCCCTTGATTTTCTTGATGCTCATGTGGGTGAATGTTAGGGAGCTGGTAATGTGTTTGAGTTTGTTGTAGCTAGATTTGGCTTCTCGTGACACCTTGGTCTGATTGCTTCCACCTGCGAATTTGAGGTACTCGTCTTCTCTTTTATCTGCTCCTATTTTCCTGAATTGTTGTACCATGTGGTTTTGCCCAATTCTAGGCCGAGCTACTCGTGCAACCATGGACAAGCAGAGGAGGAAGAATCCTCTTGATCGTTTTACCTTCTTACCCTTACCTCGCCTCCTTTCTTTGTTTTATTGCCCGGGGGCATTCTGGTCTTTTTCCGAGTTTCTTCTACTTTGACGCGGGTCAAGCAAGCAGCTAGTTAGGTCATATACCGATGACTTACCCATGTGTGATTGGGCCAAGTCATCCAGCCCGATCCATCTCTTTTCCTTTCTCAGGTTATTTGATGATGTGGCAGTTTCCAATTGGCTGAATTTCAATAAATCATAACTATTTATTCCTTTGTCTAAAAATAAAAATAAAATATGTTTTGAACTCAGAAAAAAATTCTCTTTCTAATAAAAATAATTTTATGGTTTGGTTTTGAGTTTTATCGAAGGTGATTTTCTAGAAAATGATTTAATTACTTAAAATCACTAAAAATGCACTTTATTCCTTATAGCTCCAAAATATACAAAATTATATGTTTTCTTAATCAAGAGAACCTAGTCAAATAAATAGTGATGTTTTTAGAGTCTAAATTAGAGTTTTGTGTGAAAAGTCAAAACTTAGGGTTTTCTTTCATTCAGTGCATATGATAAACCCTAATACATACACAATCTATGAATCCACCTAGAGTCACTCATTTTCCTTTCTCTCACTATAGGCGCTCTGATCCATCTCTAGAAGGGCTAGCCGTGCAATGCCAGTGGTTGGTAGGGGAGGGGTGGTCTCCTCCGCTCCATCCTCTACCCCCCGAGATGGCTCAGCACCGTGGTCCATTCCTTTGGTGGATGTGACAGTCAGCGACCTAGATCCCACAACCACGACGGCGATTGAGGGTGTCCCGCCCTCAACAGCCTCAGTTGCCGCCACCCTCGCTGCCAAGGCTAGTAGTAATAGATCAAAGCACAGGTTCTCTGCTGATGCCGACGTCACCATCGGTAGAGACTGGGTCAGATCGGTGGTCGGACCCCCGCCCAAACTTAGAGGTGCTTTTGCGGATGACCCGAAGACCCCTTTTCATAGGGAAGGGGATAAGTGGATTTGGACTCGGTTCAACTAGCCCATAATGGAAGAGATGGAGGATTATCACCAGTTCTCCGCCCAGCAGGAAATGCCATCTGCTATAGCAGAAGGGATGGATGCTTAGACAATGGCAGTCGAACGGTGAGATTGAAGTATTCACGCTGGATGGAGGCCTTTTTCTCACGAGGTTTGCCAGCGAAGCTGACAGGAATAGAGCTATGCTTAGGGGTTTGTGGTTCTTGTATGATCAACTGGTGTGTGTCTATAAATCGACACCATAGGCTGATACAAGGAGAGATTCTTTCATGACGGCGCCGGTTTGGGTGTCCCTTCCTGATGTCGGGAAGCATTCGACCTCTAGAGCAATAGCGGTTATTGCCCACGCAATTGGCATACCCAGAGCTATCGACCGGTGATCCAATGGATCGGTCCAGGGTTGCACCAGATTTTGTGTCAATATCGCATTAGAAACTGAACCACCTCCCAAAGTAATGGTCGAGCTCCCCAACAGTGACGAGTGGGAGATCAGGGTTAAGTATGAAGCCCTACCAGTTCATTGTTGTACCTGCAAAGTCTTTAGGCACAGTACGGGTGAATGCCCAGGAGAGAGAAGAAAAGAGGTCTTCCACTCACTGCTGATTGTGCTGGAGGAACCTCGAGGAAGACCCAGGAGAGGCTGTAAGTCCAGGCCTCTGACAGGCTCTAGAAAGGGCAATGAGAAGGCGGTTTAGGCATGGGAAGCGACTGATAAGGCAGACAGTGTCTCTATTTCGGTGGTTGGAGCTGCGATGGTTTCTGACTAGGCGGAGGAGACTGATCTGGCAATGACCAATGGAGCCAAGGAGTCCATGGCTGGGTTGAAGATACGAGTGTGGTTGTGTTAGTCAAAGAAGGAGAGATCAGTGAAAGATCACTAAAGGTGGTGCAGCCGATGAGTGTTGTCGAGACTGGTGTGCCCAATGCATTCTCAGTGCTCGAGCAATTGTTTGAGGAAACACCTATTGGATCTAAAATAAGAACAAGTAGGAGTCCTAAGAAGACTCGAAGCACTACCAAGAAAGGGAGGAAGAGCACCCACCAAGAAGGAGGAGGTGGGTCAACCAAAGATAAGTAATGTCCATCCTCACATGGAATATGCGAGGAGTGTCCTTGGTGAACAGCCAGAGGGAGTTGAAGAAAACCATAGCTAAGATTGGTGCTTCGATAGTCATCTACATGGAAACAAGAATTAGAAGGGCAGTAAAGGAGATGGTGGACACTCTATTCCCTACAAGGTGGAATGCAGTAATGAACCTAGAGCAGAGAGAAGGGGGACACATAGAAATTGGGTGGCACAATGATATCTGGGAGGTTGATACCATTAATGCCTCTGGCCAAGTGCTTACTATTTCCTTCTGTAACCGGGGAGGTGCTCACTTTATTCTCTCTACCATTTACGGTGAGAGACTTGAGGGCGATAGAGCATGTATGTGGAAGAACATCAGTGACACTGCTCAAACTGAAGAACCTTGGCTTTTTATAGGTGATTTTAACAACATCAGAAGAGTGGATGAGAAGGTTGGGGGTAATAGAGTGCCAGAGAGAGTTCTTGCGCCATTCAATAATATGGTAGAGGAAACCAACCTGATTGAACTCAATAGAATCGGGGGAAAGATCACTTGGTCTAATAAGCTAGAAAAGAGAAGAAGAATCACCAGTTCCATTGATAAGGGATTGGTGAATGAGGTGTGGCTGAATGAGTGGCCTTCGTCCTACATCAAGGTGGGTTCTAACCCCCTTAGTGACCATGCTTGGATGAGGATCTATTTGGTGGACAAACCAATCATTAAAAGACCTTTCTGTTTCTCTAATTGGTGGTGCGACTGGCCTGGCTTTAAGGAAGTGGTTGAAGCCAGTTGGAAGACTGAGCTTGAAGGCAATGACCTATTCAGAACTCTAAAGAAGATACAGAATACTAAGAAGGATCTGAAGAAATGGAGTAAAGAAAAAGTGAATCTTAAAAACCTACTTTATAAGGCTGAACAAGAATACCAAACTGTGATTTATAGGATTCATAGTGATCCTATGAACGAAGAGCTTATTGAGGAGGAGAGAAGAACTGAAGAAAGGTTGTTGAAGCTGAAGAAAGCGGAGGAAGTGTTCTATTGGAAGAGAAGCTGAATGGATAGGATAAAAGATGGTGACCGTCATAGAGAAATAAAGAAGAAAGAGATGAAAGAGTCCATCCATGAGTTAATCAATGAACTAGGACAAGTGGTGAATAATAGAGAAGAGGTGGCGTGCAATGTTATTAACTACTTCAGATACCTGTACAACAAAGAAGAGAGCTACACTCATAGCTTTGAGGAGATGCTACCTGAAAAAAGGGTGGATGATATAACTAATGATATTCTTTGTGCTCAGGTCACTGATGAAGAAGTAAAGATGGCGGCTTTATCCATTAGTCCCAAAAGGCTCGAGGACCCGATGGGATGAATGCAAATTTTTTTCAACATATGTGGCAACTAGTGAAGGATGACATCTTAAAAGCAGTTAGATGGATCATGAGTGGACATAGCATGGTGACGGATGTCAACCATGGGTTCATCAAACTGATACCGAAGAAGAAGGAGATTGAGAGTGTCGCTGATTATAGGCTGATAGCTTGTTGTAATGTTCTTTATAAAATAATATCTAAGGTTGTTGCAGGTTTCCTGAAGAACATCCTACTGAACATCATCTCCAAAGAATAAAGCACCTTTATTAAAGGGAGAAGGATAGCGGAAAGCATTCTCCTCACAGCAAAATTCCTCACCGGGTTCAAGAATAGAAGAAAGGGTGCTAAACCCTGCCTTAAGGTGGATCTGACGAAGGCATACGATCATGTAAGATGGGATGCCCTTTGGGCCATTATGAAAGCTCTGGGTTTTTGTGAGAGGTGGATTAGCATCTTTGAACAATGTGTGACCACCACTTCCTTCTCGATTCTATTAAATGGTTGTCTGGTTGGTCTTTTCACTGCAGTGAATGGCCTAAGACAAGGGGACCCCTTGTCCCCTATGTTGTTCACCTTATTGATGGAAGGTCTAACCAAATTGATGAAGGTTGTTGAAGATAATAGTAAAGTGAGACCGTTCAAAATAAAGAATGTTAGAGTCTACTCCCATCTCATCTTTTCCAACGACGTCATGCACTTCTCCACTGGCTATGCCAACAGAGTGCGGGAACTCAAAGTTGTAATGAAGAAGTTCAGCCACCTGACTGGTCTTTACAAAAGTACCATCAAGTCCAGGTTGTACCTCTCCAGGTTGTGCGATGCAAAGAGGGGAAGGATGCAAAATGCCATTCAGATCAAGTTGGGTAAGCTACCCACCCGTTACCTGGGTGCCCCAGTAGCTGGCGGAAAAGGAACCACGTCAGATTTCATCCATTCCCTTGATATGCTAAGAACTAAGATCGATGGGAGGGCGGCCTGTCGGATCTCTATGGCTGGGAAACTGGTTATGGTCTGGGCTGTCCTCCAAGCGATGATTTGTTTTTTCTACGATGTATGTGATGTGCCCCTTCCTATGGCGGATAGCTTCAGACAACTCATAGCTAATTTCATCTAGGGAGGAAAAGGCCACAGAGTGTCTTGGCATACTATTGCCAATCCATTCAGGAGTGGTGGGCTGAATGTTACCGACCCTAAATGGATGGTAAACTAGAGTCAATGCAAAAGAGTGGATAGGTTCCTGAGACATAAGGATAATATATGGAATAGCTGGATGACAGAAAGATATGGAGGCTTACAGAATGGGTATGATAGTAGTTCCTCTAGGATTTGGAGGAACATGTATAAGCAATGGCAGGAGATGCAATGATGGTATAGTGTTAATAGTCATGGTTTGGTCAGCTTGATCGCTCCTTGGACAAGACCATGGATCAACATTAGTATCGGGGAAGAGGCGCATGGCACAACCTGTTGTGGAATCAATTCCACATGCCCAAGTGGAGTACTACTACCTATAGGGATATCCTCTCTAAACTTCCTACCTCAGACAGACTTAGAAGATGGGGATTGTAGATCGAAGCTAATTGTAGCCTATGCAACACCGAGGAGGAGATCCACCAACACATCTTTGGCAATTGTAGGTTCTTTAGGAGAATCTGGGCTATAACCTGCCTAAAATGCAAGTGGGGGAAAATTTTGGAAGATGATCTCCTTAGTACTGTAAATAAACTTAATGAGAAGTTAAAGGCCAAAAGTAGCTTGGCTATAGAAGTTTTTTTCCTGACTGGTGCCTGCTACTACGTGTGGGAGGAGAGAAACAGTAGGAATCATGGTAGATTGGCTTGTGATGAGGAGAAGGTCATTGCTAAAATAGATATGGCCTTAGCTCATGCTATTAAATGTAAAGAAGGCTTTGCCTTAGGTCTGTCTGAGCAAGCTAAAAGATATTGGGGGTTTTGTTGATAGCACCCCCATGTATACGTCTTGTATTTTGTAGGTCATGTGCATAATAGTTCCTTTTGGCAATATATTTACCTATTTCCAAAAAAAACCTAATACATGTGAGTAATTGTAATTAGGTAAAGTTGATCTTGGAAACTACTAGATTGGTGAAGAGTATTTCTGAGACTTTGTTTTAAGGCATGTTTGCATCCTATATTATTTCTATATTGAGCAATAACCTATCTTTATCATTTTGTTGGTCCTATGGACATTAACACATACACAATGCCTTTTTATTTTTGAAATTATGTTTCATGTGAAGTATCTTACTTGTTACTGATCGTGTGATCATGGATATTCTCTTGGACTCTTTTCATATGCTTTGTACATGATGAAACTATATATGATGACATGTGATGTCTTTTTCCCACTTATGTGGTGGATGTATATGCTGGTCATTTATGTGGTGACTAGTTTTTATAATCTGACTATACTTTCTACTTGCCTCTACATTAAACATGCAATGTGAATCAGTAGAACTAGAGTAGTGTAATTGCATTGGTTTTTGGGTTATGTTCCCATGTTATTATTTTGGGATGGAGGTTATGTGCCCCATACCCGGGTTTCACATTTATGAGGTATGTCCCACATTATATATATTGGGAGTTTGGTTATGTGCCATTCTCTATCAGGTTTCAAGTTTATGAGGCTTGGCCACCATTGTTATTTATATTGTTCTAGGGCTATGTTTATCTTACATGCATGCAAGATGATGATTACTGATGATGGGTTATGTGACCTGAATCATTATATGTGCTTTTGTGGCACCACTTTTATTATTGGTTTCATGGAAAGTATCCCCTTTATCATATGATAGTGATTCTTTTCTTTTATGCCCTCTTTGGGTAGTCCTTGTATTTTCTATGGTAATCTTCACTTTATTTGATGTCCTTTACTCCATATATTGCTCAATTTACTTTTAAGTATGCACATACCAGCCTTTGTTGATGTCATCATTTTTTCTCTTTTTGCTGGGGTATGCTTTCAACCCTAGGTGAAGGACTTGGATGATATGGCTTGAAGATTTGGATATAGCTTAAGGATTTAAATCTTAGAGACAAATATGTTATGGTTTAGACTTCCCTCTATCTTAGATCCTTATGTTGTATTATAAATGTAAACCCTATGTTGGAGATTTAGATATACTTTTGTAATATTATTGAGAAAATTGAATATAGTCATTATTTTCTTCCATTGCTACACTTTGGTTGTTTTGAATACCATTAATAAGATTTGAAATTTTACACCCACTCTAAGATACCTTAAGGGTGTGTTTAGAATGGAGGTTCTATTCTTCAAATTTTTAGTAGGGAGTGGATCCCCTCTGGGTCCCACTCCTTACAATATGGTATCAGAGCCCATGGTAGTCAGAATCTGACTATTCCTATTTTGTCCCCCTAATTAAAACCCTTATCTTGCATAGTTTCCCTCTAATTAGGATGATCACCCTAGAATTGATCAATGTTAATATGTGATGTGGTTTTAGGAGATCTTACCGTATCATATAGATTGATTATGATTTGTATATCCTGATTCTATGAGGTTTTGACTTTAGGATGTAATTAGGTTGAAGAGATAGTAGGACAAAGAGTTCTCATTATGGATATATTGTGACTTGGTTTTTGCATTGAATTTTGGCCAACTTGTTGATTTTACTTTGCAATGTTTCTTATCGACAAAAAAATATTTTCATTATACTACTATATGTACAAAAATTTTCTCTGATTTTCTCAATGATTCCTTCAACTAAGTCACAATAAACAGATATGTGAAGCTTTTCTAGAGAAACCTTGGATATAGTTGGAATAGAATATTAAACCTAGTTTTGAAGAAGTGATTGGGAATATGTGAGATAATATTAAGTTATAGTGTACCTACCCTTTTTACCCTATGACTTTTTAGATCATAAGGTTGATAGGTTAGAGACACAAGGACCTAAAACTCAACCCTAGATGGTATGAGTGTTAGATGGATACATGAACAACATAAATCTCTAAAAACATTCACAACTAAAAGATATGTGGGTAACCCTAAATGTTACTAGTTTGACTTGTTAGGTTAAACCTTTTTAAGGGGTGGAGAGTAGTTGGTTGTTGATGTTTGAATCAATAGATTTCGAGGATGAAATCCTTTTAAGGGGTTGAGTGTTGTAACATACTAGATCTTGGACCCTACCCTAGAACTTTGACCTTTTGGTCCTAACTAAACAAAGATAAAACATAAAATGTGTCACAAGAGGTGTATAGTGGAAAACATAACAAATCATGCTTACTAATCACATATGAATTATTTAGAAAGAAATAAGAAGATGAAGAACTTAATTGGATGAATAAAGTGGTTAATGGGCCACTAATGGGCCATGTGATATAACTCATTAAAAGATATCCCAAAAGTGGAATCTAAGTTAAGAATCATGTTCCTTGGGTCCCAATTTCCTTGAGAGTTAAGTTTCACATTATTCATTTAATAATAAATAATTTAATTTAATTTGGAAAGAGAAGAACTGAATTTTCCCCCAAAATATCAAATAAAATAATAAATGACTCCAAAAGAGGAAAATAATCTTAGATTCATAATCTACATAATCCATATAGCCTTTGGGTGGATTATCATCCAATTTGGAAGATGTTTGATTAAATAATGAAATCAGGAGAGAGAAATTGTGTGAAACCTTCAAAATATTAAATAGAAGTACAAACAACTCCAAAATATAAAATTGATGGCAAAATTGTGTCGAACACATTAAATATGACTTGTGAGTGAAGTTTAATCAAATTTTGATAATATTATAACCATTAATGTAGTAGGAAAGAGAAAATAAGTTTTGATTTATTTAACAAATTAAAAGTTCTCAAAGGTAAATATAATTGCATAATCGGAATCTACATGTTTTCATTAGCCTCTGTACAAAATTCCATTAATTTTGGGATTCATCTGCACCCTCAAAAGAGGAGAGAGAGAAAAGAAAATAAATATTTTCACACTTTAGTCGAATCTAATTAGGAGAATTATTTAATATGTCACACAGTTTTTATTCGGATTGTTTTTCATGTGTGTAGACAGGACCGTTAGATATGCGATCTAATGGCTCTCCATTATCTTCTAGCTCACGATGGATTGGGAAATATGAACAGTTTATGCCGGATTTTGATATCTAGATATCTCAGTCGATACCCAACCTCTTCATGAGATTTTTGCTTCAACACTTTCCTCAGGAGATTCCTCACCGATTGACCCATAAATTTGGGTATTTTTTCAATGATTCGAGAAACACCCAAAGAAGTGTTTCAGTCTCTCACTGTCGTAATGTTTTAGCCATTGAGCAAACCATACTTATAAATAGTACTGCCAAAACCCTCGTCTCCTCTTACACAACTTTTCTCTTCCCTTGATTTTCTTGCAACTCGCATCGGTGAATGTTAGGGAGCTGGTTATGTGTTTGAGTTTGTAGTGGCTAGATCTGGCTTCTCATGCCACCTTGGTCTGATTGCTTCCACCCTAAAATTTGAGGTACTCGTCTTCTCTTTTATCTGCTCCTATTTTCCCGAGTCGTTGTACCCTATGGGTTTGCCCAGTTTTGGACTGAGCTGCTCGTGCCTCCATAGATGAGCAAAGGAAGAAGAATCCTCTCGATCGTATTATCTTCTTGCCCTTGCCTCGTCTCCATTATTTATTTAATTTCCCAGGGGCATTCTGGTCTTTTTTTGAGTTTCTTCTACTTTGATGTGGGTCAAGAAAGCAGCTGGTTATGTTGTTGATCGGTGACTTGCCCGCATGCGATTGGGCCAAGTTAGCAGGCCTGATCCCTCTCTTTCGCTTTCTTGGGTTATTTGATGACGTGACAGTTTCCAATTGGCCGAATTCCAATAAATCATAACTATTTATTAAAATAAAAATAAAATATGTTCTGAACTCAGAAAAAAGATGCTCTTTCTAATAAAAATAATTTTATGGTTTGGTTTTGAGTTTTATCGAAGGTGATTTTCTAGAAAATGATTTAATTACTTAAAAATCACTAAAAATGCACTTTAATCCTTATAACTCCAAAATATACAAAATTATATGTTTTCTTAATCAGGAGAACCTAATAATATCAATAGTGATGTTTTCAGATTCTAAATTGGAGTTTTCTATGAAAAGTCTAAAACTATGGTTTTCTTTATATCAATGCATATGACAAACCCTAATACATGTGAATAATTGTAATTAAGTAAAGTTGGTCTTAGAAACTACTAGATTGGTGAAGAGTGTTTCTAGGACGTTGTTTTAAGGTATGTTTGCATTCCATAGTATTTCTATATTGAGAAATAACTGATCTTATCATTCTCTTGGTCCTATGGACATTAGCTATACACAATGTCTTTTTCTTTTGAAATTATGCTTCATGTGAAGTATCTTACTTGTTACTAATCTTGTGATCATGGATATTCTCTTAGACTCTTTTCATATGCTTTGTACATGATGGAACTCTATATGATGACATGTGATGTCTTTTACCCGCTAATGAGGTGGATGTATATAATGGTCATTTATATGGTTACTAGTTTGTATAATCTGACTATACTTTCTGCTTAACTCTACATTAAACATGCTATGTGAATCACTACCACTAGAGTAGTGTAATTGCATTTAGTTTTTGGTTATGTACCCATGTATTTTTTTTGGTATGGAGGTTATGTGTCCCATACTCGTGTTTCAAATTTATGAGGTTTGGTCTACATTATATATATTGGTAGTTTGGTTATGTGCCATTCTCTATCAAGTTTCAAGTTTATGAGGCTTGGCCGCCATTGTTATTTATATTGGTCTAGGGCTATGTTTATCTCACATGCATGTAGGATGATGCTTATTGATGATGGGTTATGTGCCATGATTCATTATATATGCTTTTGTGGAACTACTTTTATTATTGGTTTTATCGCAAGTATTTTGTTTATCATATGATAGTGATTCTTTTCTTTTATGCCCTCTTTGGGCAGTCCTTGTCTTTTATACAGGAAGCTTCACTTTATTTGATGTCCTTTACTCCATATATTGTTCAACTTACTTTTTAGTATGCACATACCAGCCTTTGTTGATGTCATCTATTTTTGTCTTTTTGTTGGGGTATGCTTCCAACCCTAGGTAAAGGACTTGGATGGTATGGCATGAAGATTTGGATATAGCTTAAGGAGTTAAAGGTTGGAGACAAATTTGTTATGGTTTAGACTTCCCCTTATCTTAAACCCTTATGTTGTATCATACATGTAAACCCTATCAAGGGGATTTAGATATACTTTTGTAATTTTGTTGAGAAAATTGAATATAGTTATTATTTTCTTCCACTGCTACACTTTGGCTGTTTTGAATACCATTAATAAGATTTGAAAATTTTACACCCACTCTAAGATACCTTAAGGGTGTGTTTGGACTGCAGGTTCTTTTCTTCAAATTTTTAGTTGGGAGTGGATCCCCTATGAGTCCCACTCCTTACATCAACCTCTAGGATTTCTTAACCATTGCACTCTTATATTCATTCATAAGACTTCCAATACATGACCCACCAAAGGACTTACCCATACAATACAAAGAGTCTTCAACCTTACCAAGTACTTGCCCACTTTGCAACGATTCTTCGACCTTCTCCAAGTACTTACCAACACTTGCACAAGTCTTTAGCCTTCTAGGAATTACATACTCTTCATGGATCTTCGGCCTTTGACTTCACCTTCACCCAGAGAAGCCTCCACCAAGGACTTACCCACTTGAGGAAGGACTCTTCTACCTTCACCAAGGTCTTACCCACTCTTGTTCCAAGTCTTCAGCCTTGATCTTCACCAAGGGACTCCTTCCCTTTTTCTTCTTCACCTCTCTTAGCCAAGACCAAGAAACTTCATCTTCATGGTTGAAATGAGAGATAGGGAGGTGGTGGAAGTGAGAGCCTCACAAGATATACATGTAGGACAAGCTCTCTTACAAATCTCCAACTCACTCTAATGGATGTAGCAAGTGATTAAGCTTAGAGAGAGAGAGGAGGTTGTAGGATCACTCAAATATAGAATAGGGACCTTCATAGTGCTTGGTTTTAATGCTCAACCTTGGAATGAAGCCCAAGGAGTCCTATTTATAGCTAGGGATGCCTCTTAGCCTTTGTGAACACTTAAGAACAAACACTAGCCATTTTGTGGCATGCAACGGATATATTTGCAATTGTTGCAACTCCAAAAAGGTTAGAAACACTTTTCTGCACTTTTTTGTATAGTGTTATCGGTCTAATTTCTATAAAGGTAACTTGACCGAATGCACAATGCGACAAAGCTAATTTGACCAATAAGTCGATTTTATCCTGGATGAAACCCAACCAATCACTTAAATCAGTTTTTTTCCAATGCAGGGATCGGTTGAGTTCTATGAAGTGGCAACTCAATCGAACCATGACATTCTCAAAATCCATCAAGGATCGGTCGAGATTGTAACTTGACCGATAAAGTGTCTATAATGAATGTTGGAAAATGTCATTAAAGTGCTTAAACATTCATTTTAAGTGCTCCTGATTTTTTCTAAGCTTAATTACAAGTCATACAATCAATACAAGTGATTTACAACATGATCATAATAGATTTACATCATATTCTAAAAACATTCACTTGTGTTGACTTTGAATTGTCTTTTCTCCAAGTTGAGATGTGCAAGTTATGGCATTTGGAGTGTGTCTATACCTAATCTAAAATCACTCAAGTAGAAGTATTAGACACAACAAATTGGAATGGTTTGGTCATCATCTAAACAAGGGTTTAGTCAACATTGACTAAATCAACCACGAGTCAACATTCTCCCCCTTTTTGAAGATGACAAACCATTCCATAAATTTATTGAAACCATTGAAGTAAAATCATACCGTTGGAGAAACTAAGGGGTTTCAATGGAATTGAGTTCATATGCTCCCCTTCAATTGATGCTCACAGAGTTTTCATACCCCCCTCAATTGATTCTATTTCTCCTGCATGGTTAGCTTTCATAACATTTATAGAATACTATGTCTTCTACTCATATATGTTCTACACATATAAGTCTTCTCCCCTTTACCTTCTCCCCTTTACATGAACATGCTTCTCCTCTTCATGTAAGGCATACTTTCTCCCTCTTTTGCCAAAAGAAGACATACCTTTATCCCCTTCTGTCATTTCAAAAAGTGGGGGTATGAAGAAATAAGAAACAACTTGTTAAAAGAATGGAGATAACAAAAAGTTATATAAGGAGAGTAGAAGATCACAGATAGGGGATTCTCCAAGCATAGAATAAAATCAAGTTAAAGAATGCACTCGAACAACCCAAAATGCAAGATAAAGTGTTGTAGAAAAATAATAAATTGCAATTTAACCCTCATGACATAATTGCAAATGCATCTGGGATCATGGCATAGCGATGAGCCTTGCTCAGAAGGTCGTTTCTGCATAAAAAACACTAGTCTTGCACCAAAAACGAAATTGGAGCAAAATCTACATGAAATCCAAAGATGCTCCAATTTCTGCATACAATGTAGCTCTATATGTCTTGCATCACAATGTTATGTAAGCAGCTCAAGATAGTATATATGCAATTTAAGAAACAAGTTTGAGCAAGTATGGAACAAGATACAAGAATAGCATATAGTTATATACCCCTAGATAAATAAGGCTAGAACTACATGTATATGAACTACTAGTAGATGATATCACAAATTAAGACTACTAGTAGGATCTAGATCATAGCAAGAGATACAAAAAATGACAAGATAAAGCAATCTATGAGTAGATGTAGAGATATATCCAAAAAAAAGAGATATACATTTCTAGAAGCAAGTAAAGTTATAACTCACCAGCAAATATGCATCATTACCAAAAGATGATTACCCCTAAGAACCTCAAGGTTGTATCAAAACAAGATATACAACTATATAGATGAAGCAAGTTAGAGAACAAATGAATCATTTTAAGACACAACTACGATATCGAAAGAGATCATCATCAAAACATATCAAACAACTCAAATCAAGTAATTGTAAGATACAGATATAACAATTTGGGGTAATTAGAAAGATAGAGTTATAAGCAACATATACAATTTAGAACACGACAATATGCATATATAAAGGTATCAATGGGAGTTCCAAAGAATAAGGCTATTGGTTGAGAAAATCTAGTTGAGAGGGAAATTCTCATTCAATAAGCCAAATGTATATTATGTGTACAGTGTTGTCGGTCGAGTTCTATGTATTGACAAGTCAATCGATGACAGTTGTTGACAACACCCATTGGTATTAGTCGGTTGAGTTTCTATCAGGACAAACTCGACTTACAGAGCTATTGTCAAGAAGCACATTTATATATATGAAAAACATATCTAGAGGCAAGATAAAAATATAAACCATATACAACCATGTGTAAGCAAGTTAGTAATGCAGTATGAAATCACTAGAAACAATTTTTGAACACGACTGCAAAGAGAAACACAGAATACCACTTTTGACTCAAAAACCATATGTATAGTGCACACTATCTTGGAAAAACACACTATGATTTGATATGAGCAAGAATAACATTACATTTGTTCTTACCATTGCTTTTTCATTTGTTTCCACCCTCTACCCATCTTACCTTTCGTATTTTATGTGGATTGAGAACTCAATTTGCAATTCAATAACTCAAGTAAACCCATTTGTAAGTACCTACAAGAAGAAATATTAAATGGTCCCCAATCATGTTTTTGGGTCCGGAGGGGTTAGATTAGCAACCCAAGTCCTAGTGCTATTGGGTGCTTTCCTAAAAGGACAACAAGTAGAATAATGACCTATTTCATTGCAATAGTTACATGTACCCATAGTCTTGGAACTAGAGGATTGTCCATGGAATATTGGAGGTCCTTTATCTTTGTTGTTCCTTTGACTACCATCATATCCTAAACCAAGTCTACCAATTTGTTTAGTAGAATGATATAGAATGTCATTAAGATTCTTTTTACCAACTAAGAATCTTTGCAAAGAAGATTCAAACTATCATTATCTTGCATAAGAGTAGAAATAGTAGAAGACAAATTATTTATATTATCTCTGGCATGCAAAAGATCATTTTCTAAGCAAAGAGATTTAGTTAAATAAGAATCTCTATCAATATGAAGAGAAGCAACATTATTCTCTCTACTAGTAGAACTAGAACAAGATTCAAGAACACTGATTTTAGCAAGCAGGGAAACATTCTCATTTTCAAGCAAAGATATCTTATAAAGATAAACACCATTTTCAGATTCTAATTCTTGCAAAGCAAATTCTTTGTCCTTGTTTTCAGATTTAAAAACATCAATATCATGCATGAAAGAATCAACAATTAAGGTATGCTCTTCATTACAACTACTCATAAGAGGTTGATCTTCTAAAAATCTAATCTTGTCAAGAATGCTAGAATTTTCAAAATATACTTGACTAAGACAAGCATTTTTATCATCAAGCAAGCAACTATTAGCATGTTCAAGATTATCTAGTTCTACATGCATATTATCAACAATTCTAGCAAGCTTTTTCCTTTTATTTTTAGAATACTTAAGAGAGGCATGAGTAGCATTAATGATAGCAATTAAGGGTTCTTTATCTAAAGAGTTTATATTTACATATTTTGAGTCTTTTCTTGTATAATCCATAAGAGAAAAATGACATTCTCCTTCTTCACTAGAGCTTTAGCTAGATTCTCCACTTGAATCGTCACTTGAGCTTGAGTTGGAGGAGTCACTTGAGCTTGAGTGCAAATTCTCCTTCATCATGTACTTCTCTTCTCTTTCCTTGTGATGATGGATCTTCTTGCCTTGTAGACAATCTATCTTGAAGTGATCCTTCTTTCCATACAGGAGGCACCGAATGGAGGAGGAATTCTTGCCTTTTTAGAATCTACCCTTGGAGTACATGGCATCTTCTTCAACATGAGAGGATGGAGAGGCTTGTTCCATAATAGCTTCAATTTTAGCCTTCATTTCAGACTTATTCATTCTCTTTAGCTCTTTCTCATTTTGTCTTTCAACTTCTTCTCTTTTGTCAAGTGTGGCTTCATGGGTTTGTAGATTTCCAATGAGCTCCTCAATGGTGATATCATCAAGAGACCTTACTTTTTCATTGGAAGTCACCTTGGGTTCCCATCTCTTGGGGAGAGTTATAAGGATCTTAGAGTTGATCTCTCCTCTACTGATAGGATGATCTAGGATGGCAAGTCCATTTACAATTGTGTTGAGTCTTGAGTACATGTTGGCTATATTCTCCTCCTTGCCCATCTTGAAGTTCTCAAGCAGCCCTATGAGCATGTAGACTTTTCTTTGCTTCACTTGAGTTGTCCCCTCATAATTGATGTATAGCTTTCTCAATACCTCATAGGCCGTCTCACAAGAAGAAATTAGGTTGAACTCAGTGGAGGTCATGGTGGCATAGAGGATGTTGATTGCCCTTGCATTCAAGGTGGCTTTATTCATGGTAGCTTCATCCCATTCTTCTATCTTTGTCACTGATAGCTTGTATGGATGGTCCACCATTTGCCATAGCTCAAGACTTGATCCTTGGATGTAGAATTGTAGCCTTCTTTTCCAATAGAGGAAGTTACTCCCATCAAAGATTGGAAGGTTTGATGAAGTATCTCCCACCTTGGTAGTCACCCATCTTCTCCTACTTGTTGAAGTATTCTTGGAGAAGAAATGCTCTGATACCAATTGTTGGATCCTATATGGGTGATTAGATGCTCTAGAGGAGGGTGAATAGAGCTGAATGCACTTAAACAAAATTCATTAGACATTCAAATATATTTCACAAGATAAGGTTGCTAAATAGGAAATTTGAGTGCAACTAAAACATGCATAGCAAGGGAGAGAGAGATTGAACAGACACCTATTGACAAGCTATGTAGAGTGGTTCCAAACTTCAAACTAGAAGTATGTCAGTCCACTACCTAGAGAGGTGAACCTCTAGGATTTATTAACCATTGCACTCTTATATTCATTCGTAAGACTTCTAATTCATGACTCACCAAAGGACTTACCTATCCAATATAAAGAGTCTTCAATCTTACCAAGGACTTACCCACTTTGCAATGAGTCTTCAGCCTTCTCCAAAGACTAACCCACTCTTGCAAAAGTCTTCATCCTTCTAGGAATTACCCACTCTTCTTGGATCTTTAGCCTTTGACTTTACCTTCGTTCAGAGAAGCTTCCACCAAGGACTTACCCACTTGAGCAAGGAGTCTTCTACCTTCACTAAAGTCTTACCCACTCTTGCTACAAGTCTTTAGCCTTGATCTTAACTAAGGGACTCCTTCCCTTATTCTTCTTCACCTCTCTTAGCTAAGAGAGAGAATCTTCATCTTCATGGTTGAAATGAGAGATAGGGAGGTGGTAGAAGTTAGAGCCTCACAAGATATACATGCAAGATGAGCTCTCTTACAAATATCCTACTCACTCTAATGGATGTAGCAAGTTATCAAGCTTAGAGAGAGAGAGAGGAGGTTGTAGGATCCCTCAACTATAGAATAGGGACCTTCATAATGCTTGGCTTGAATGCTCAACCTTGGACTGAAGCCCAAGGGGTCCTATTTATAGCTGGGGATGCCTCTTAGCCTTTGGGGACATTTAAGAACAAAAACTAGCCATTTTGTGGCTTGCAACGGTATTTGCAATTGTTGCAACTCCACAACGGTTAGAAACACTTTTCTGCACTTTTCTATACAGTGCCATCAGTTGAGTTTCTATAAAGGTAACTCGACTGAATGCACTATGAGACAAAACTAATTTGACCAATCGGTCGAGTTTATCCTGGATGAAACTCAACCAATCACTTAAATCAGTTCTATTCTAATATAGGGATTGGTCGAGTTCTTGTAAAGTGGTTACTAGACCGAACCATGACATTCTCAAAATCTATCAAGGATCGATCGAGATTGTAACTCGACCAATAAAGTGCCTCTAATGAATTTTGGAAAATGTCATTAAAGTGCTTAAATGTTCGTTTTAATTGCTCCTGATTTTTTCTAAGCTTAATTACAAGTCATACAATCATTACAAGTGATTTACAATATGATTCTAATGGATTTACTTCATATTCCAAAAACTTGCACTTGTGTTGACTTTGAGTTGTCTTTTCTCCAAGTTGAGATGCGCAAGTTAGGGCATTTGGAGTGTGTCTATACCTAATCTGAAATCATTCAAATATAATCATTAGACACAAAGAATTGGAATGGTTTAGTCAATTTAGATCTAGATTCAACATTGACTAAATTGACCTTGAGTCAACACACTACACGAAAAAAGAATCAACAGACCTACCAGATGAGCTCGCGTGTCCAAGAAAAAGATGTCACATACCCAAAGTATCATATTCATGGGTAATCACACCCATGTGATGTTGGTTCCCTAAAAAATAGGGGAAAAGGTCTGGAATCAAAACCATAGAAGTCAAGGTGAAAAACACCTGCCAAGGGTTGGCAAATGCTCGTGAAGTGAATGCACATTCATGGGGATCATACATGTGGTCAAAACTCCACTGTATTTCCATGGTGATGAGAACCAAGAATGACCTCTAACCATGCCTGAACGATATAGAAGCTTAGGCAATGTTGGGGAAAACTAAAGATTGGAAATCAAAGGAGGGGTGTTCATGGTGCTTACTAGGCAGCCAATTCATTGGAGGTGGTCAAGAGGGTTAGGGTGAGGTGGTGATCACTAGAGATGAAGATCAAGTAGGCTGAGACATGCAGGGGTATGAGTAGCCTAATTAGCAGCCAAGGAGAGCAAGTCCTAGACTGAGGGTGGATTAACACCCTCTATATAGGCATGAGAAGACATAAATGTCCTCTACAACTTCGACATGGAGAGAAAAAAAAGCCCTAGTTAGGGCGTTCCTCCCATAGAGTGACAGAGAAGGAAAATAATGGCTCATGTGAATCACGGATTCGATACAGAAACATTGGAGAAGAAATCTCCAAAAAATATTGAGAAATGAGAGAGGGAAAGGTCATGGAGGAATTATGATGGAAACTCGTTTCATACCCATGACTAAACTGGGAGAAGGAGATGATGGATTGATTTGTTAGATCATGGTGAAATAAATGTTAGTCATTGGATGAATGTGTGATAAATAGGAGAAATAAAAGAGAGTGTGATAGGGATAAATAGTAGAATATTAGAGTTATTTACTTCATTAAATGTATTTTGAGTCTTAATAAAACTATATCCAAATATTTCCTAATTGATTTAGAGGATAAAACATCGACAAAATGAAACCAAATTTGGACAACACCTTAACCAGATACTCTAGACCCTTCCAAGACAATTAGATCTAGGTTTTACTTATAATTACCCAATAATTTCAATAATGGACATTACTCTTAATTTTAATGTATTCAAGGACAAGGTAATTGGGAAAAACTTTCCTTTGTGAGTATTTGAGTCAAAATTTTGAGATAATCATTAGTCACCCACTCAAAAGTCATATTAAACCTCTTTATTCCCCTTTTATGTAATTTTTTGAAGGAAAGAGAAAATAAAAGATGTTGTTATTTCCTCTGTATTTATATAAAAGAAAAGGGAAAAATCATTTATTGTTTCTTCAAAATAGTAACTCATCTTAAATTTTCAACATTGGTCAAAAAGGGGAAGTTTATTATGCTTTTTGTAAATCCAAAGAAGGGGACAAAGAAAGAAGAAAATTAATGACTTTCATCTTAAAAGCTATCAAAAGAAGAGAATGCTTATTGCTCAAGTCATTGATAACACTTTATTTTGTGTTGTATAAAATTTATACCTCTTTTAGTATATCTTTCGTTAGTTTTTCCTAAAGTTTGACTATCTTTTTGACTAAAACCTCACTTACATGATTTCAGGTACATTCACAGCCCAAGTCGCGGTCGCTACCTCGACCGCAACCCTCTTATCCTTCAATTGTGGTCGCGGTCTCTTTTCCGACTTTAAGATCGAGGTCATCGCACATTGGAGACAGACCGCAGTCATATTGAGACCTCGATCACTGCTCAACCGTGATCACAAGGAGGTCGCGATCAATAGAAAGGCACCATTCATACCAGGGACCGCAGTGTATTCAGAGATCGCGGATGCCAATTTTCTCGTGACTCAATCAAGGTCGTGATCCATATGGATCGTGATCCCTGCAGACCGTGATCAAGCCAGACCACGACCAGCGTGGAGGTCGCGGTCGTTGCTAAGCCCGCAATTCTTGCCTACAATTCTTACATACCGCTACCGAGTGAGAAAGCCTCGACCTCGACCACAATCATTTCCAGACCATGAGCAAGTGGCAGACCGTGACTCAAGCGACCGCAATGAAAAGAGGAATCAAGAGCAGACCATGACTGTGGTCTCACACCTCACCCAACCAGGACCGCGATCATGGTCTAGGCTTAAGTCAGTGGAATGCGCCTATAAATAGCACACCCACCCGTCTTGTCAAAGGATCAGATCATAGATCGGATCTCGAGGACCATGAAGTGTTGCTACATTCCAGATTCATTACATACCATCCCATCCATAGTCTTGGATCTCTAAAGGCGGAAGCTGAGGAGAGAGAAGATTGAAGACTGCTTCTTCGAGAGAAGAAGATCGTCCACGCCATCAACGTATTAGATCCATATCTGAAGAAGTATTGTGTTGTATCACGTCTCTTCTCTCTAGATCTATTACTCCATTTTGTTGTACTTCCCTCCCCTCTTTGTGGAACTTCATGTATCCATCTTTCTGTAATGTCATTATGTCGTCTGCAATCATGAGCGGCTAACACCTTAACTTGGGTTGGGTGCAGCCACTAAGGCTCTCCCAACATGTATATTGTCTTTCTCTGTTGAATATATATGCTCTTATCAAGATTATCTGCATGCACCTATTTTAATGCTTCACTTGTATGTTTAGCTACCATCTTGTGATGTTTGATAGTTGATATCTTGAGAGAGTAATATCACTTTTGGTATGTGTTATGGAGTAGTATGAATGCACGAGAGTGTTGGAATGCTAAATCTTTAAAACCAAATGTTATGCGACGAGGTTTGCATGTAGTCATCTCAAGAGAGAGGCTACCCTTGGACTTAGATCTTTCCTCATCTTGAGAGAGAGTGGAATATATGCTTTTGATGGTTGCTTGTAATCTTGGTAAGAGTATGTAAGGGAGAAAAAGATGATGTTGCATGTTGATGAGATGCTTTAGTAGGCAAACCCTAGCCCGGGTTTCCTCCCATATACTTGTTTCATCTTATTTCTTTTGTTTTCATTCGTTCTTCTTATTCTAGGTTTTCTTACCCAACTTAGTTTGGGTGACATCGTTCCTAAGGGAACACCTTTTATATACCCTCTTCGACTGGAGTATGCGAGTGTTAGATTTTGTGCGCTTAACACTGTCAACCTTGTCCCTGTGTTTGACATTGATCGCTACGTCTGACCCCGTTTATCGTTGTGGGGACCTGACAGTCGGGTTATCTCTTTAAAGTCTGACTACTCTGAATCCACTCCTTTTAGAGGTGCCATTTAGGCTGGTCAACTTTTTGGCATCATTGTCGGGGACAAGGAAAAATGGTATTGTTAAGAACTCGAGTCCACTTTCTATACTCCTGTGCCTCAAGCTTAGTGATGGACCTGACAACACACTTACATTAAGTCTGCTACCCTGGGTTTGTGTAGAGTAGTTCATTTTAACACGTCCAGTTTGCTAACTCGACTGTACGATTTACTCTGGCACCCAGAAAGAAGTAGGCATGTTCAAATTTACTCTTATTCGCCATGCCACCTTGCATGGACCCCTCAGGAGACGAGCGGAATGCGAGGATCCAACACCATCTACCGCCACTGGGCACGGATGAAGACAGAGACGACCATTACAATGACGGCCACCAATATGAAGAACGAGAGGAAGAGCCTGAAGAGCGACCTGAAGATGATCATCGTGAGGATGACCATTACTATGAGGAATGTCATCATCGCCACAGGCATAGAATAAAACATCATAACCATGAGCGTGAAGTTGAGAGAAATCACAACCGTAGGGATAGAGATAGCGAGGATGACAAGGAAGGGAAGACCCCTCGTGAGTTGGCAGCAACAAGGGCCAATGAGTTGAGATGTCATATCATCGTACTAAACTTGAAGGTAGCAAACTTTGAGCTAAAACTAGTTGTCATATCTATGATTCAGAATAAGCCTTTTTGCAGGAACTCAAGATAGAATCAGTACCACCATTTGGATGCTTTCAAGAACATTTGTGATACCATTAAGATGAGGGGTGTCCCATAAGAAGTGATTTACTATAAGGGTTTCAACTTCTCCTTGGAAGATAAGGCTCTATCCTGGTATCTAAATCTCCCCCACCAGTCTATAGATGGGTGGAGACCCCTGGTAGATGCCTTTGTCACTAAGTTTTATCCTACTGAGAGGACCATCTGTAACATGTAGAAGATTACATCTTTTACACAAAATCCAGGAAAAAACTTGCATGAGGGATGGGAGTGTTTCCAAGAGTACCTGAGGGATTGTCCACACCACAACTATCTTAAGGGGTTCCTAGTGACCACCTTGTATAATGGGTTGACCCATACAGAAAGAACTTCATTGAATGTTGCCATAGGAAGTGACTTCCTTGGGAAAAAGCCAAGCAGGACTATGAAGATTATAGAAAACATGGTTGCGCTCCAAGCAGGATTAGACTATGAAAGGAGTGATAGAGGCCCATCGAAGAAGGTAGGATCTGAAGGACCATCCATGGAAGCCAAGGCATTAGAAATTATAACAGCCCAAATCTAGAAAATAGCAACTGACGTTAAACAACTGAAGGATATTGGAGGCAAGGGAAAGAATCACATCGTGAAAGTGATGAAGTGTGTCACCTATGGTGAAGGAGGATACGGGGTCGATAAATGTATCTACAAAAGACCCGAAGAGAGTGAAGACAATGAAAGTGAAGATGAGACTATGTAGAATGTTTCCTATGCCAACTATAAGAGGCTAGATCACCCTGGCTTTAGCTATGGAAACAACGATGCCGCCGAGAATTCGCACCAGCTGAGCAATTCACAAAAGCCTCCACCAGGTTTTGAAAAGAGGGGCGGACAACCGCTGTATACTCGAACAACCAATTATCAAACAAATAGGAATAATTACTCCGTACAAGGTAAAAACCAGACTCGCCAAGGAGCTGGACTAAGCCAGGGGCCAAGTCAAAGTCAAGGTCAAGGTCAAGGACAGGGGCAAGGAAAAGGAAAAGTTAATATCTAGTAAGACTTAGTTACTCAACTCTTCGATTTTGCTAAAAGACAAGATACTATGAATGATGAACTGGCACAAAGTGCCCTGGACAATTCTGGCATCCTAACAACTATGCAAGTCTAGATGGCAAATATGCAGATGCATCAATGCCAAATAGACCAACAACTCGCGTAGTTGGCAGAGTTAGTAAAGAATCCCTCTGGAAAAATTCCGTCGAATACGGAGATAGCAAAAATGGCTACCCTCCGATCTACGAGGATGTTGATCAACTCTGGAACCAGGAATGAGAATGAGGAAGGAAAAGATGAAGGACAGAAACTCGAGAGAGAAGTTTCTTTCAAGAAGTCTACTGACTGGGAGAGGCATGCTGAAGAAAGCCGCAAGAGAAGTAGAGAAGCTAGAGATCCTAATCCCATTGAAGAAATATTTGCAAAGAAGAGCATGTATGCCCCAAGAATTCCATTCCCATACAAGCTTATCAAGGCACACTTGAAGAAAAGATATGAAAAATTCATGGAAGCAGTGAAGAAACTGCATATAGGCATCCCATTTCTTGATGCTTGGGAGGAGATGCCAACATATGCTAAGTTTTTCAAGGACCTTATCACAAAAATAAGGAGAGGGAACCATGCCAAAATGGTACACCTGGAAAACATGTCCAGCGCCTTTGTTCAAGTGGAACTACCAACTAAGAAGAAAGACCCAGGAGCCTTCAACATCCCTTTTTTCGTTGGTGACAATGTTGAAAGGAAGGGTCTGGAAGATTTGGGCGCCAGCATAAGCATGATGCCCCTAAGCTTAGCACAAAAATTGGGATTGACCGATATGGTAAAGGCAAGTATGTGGATTGAACTAGTAGACCACACATTTAAGAGTCCAATGGGTACAGTGGAGGATGTCTTGATCCATATGGGATGATTCTTCATACCATGTGATATCATTGTGATAGATGTTGTGGAGGACCCAAAGTGTCTGATAATATTTGGATGACCTTTTCTAGCTACTGGAAGAACCCTGATAGATGTCGTCAAATGCGTCATAACCCTTCGGGTTGGAAGTAACCACATTGACTTCAAAGTGAAGGATGTCATGAAGGGATCATCTCTTTCAGAGTCAGTATACTTCATGGATATTTATAACCAATATTGTGAAGAGATTCAACAAGAAATGGCTATTGTGGACCCACTTATGAGAGCCCTGAATAACTCAAACCCTTTGACAGAAGACCCCAAAGTGGTTGAGATAATAGATTATCTTAACCAAAGTGAAGAAAGTCTCGGTGATGATGAAGAAGTGATAAAGATGGTGAGGTATGCTTCTTTGAAACAGTCAAATGAAGAGTTAGAAGATCCAAAGACAATGTCTGAATTAAAGCCACTACCAGAAGGGCTAAAGTACGAGTTCATGGATAATGAGAAAAGGAATCCCGTCATCATCAATGCTGACCTCACAGAAGAACAACGGGAAAGACTCCTAGAAGAGTTGAGGGAGCATAAAAGAGCAATCAGATATTTAGTTGAGGACATTAAGGGACTAAACCCAGCCATGTGTATGTACATGATAAACTTAGAAGAATCGGCAAGGCCATTGGGGGAACCTAAAAGGAAATTGAACCCAATGTTGAAGGAAGTAGTCAAGAAGGAAATATTGAAGCTACGGGATGCGGGGATCATATACCCAATAAGAGACAGCAACTGGGTGAGCCCCATTCATGTAGTACCCAAAAAGGGTGGAATGATAGTGGTAAGAGGAGATAATGGTGACGAAATTGCCACGAGAACTGTCAAAGGCTGCAGAATGTGCATTGATTATAGAAAGCTAAATTTGGCCACCAAGAAAGATCATTTTCCTCTGCCATTTATTGACCAAGTCTTAGAAAGACTTGCCACCATGATTACTTATGCTTCTTAAATGGAACAAGTTCTATCCACTCTGATGATCAGGAAAAGATGACGTTTACGTGCATCTATGGCATGTACGCCTTCAGGAGAATGCCTTTCATCCTATGCAATGCCCCTGCAACTTTCCAGCGTTGCATGATTTCCATGTTCTTAGACTTCTTAGAAGACATAGTTGAAGTGTTTATGGATGACTTCTCTATATATTGGATAGATTTTCATGCTTGCCTAAGAAATTTATCCCTGGTTCTGCAAAGATGCGAAGAAAAATGCCTGGTCCTAAATTGGGAAAAATGCCACTTTATGGTTCAGAGTGGCATTGTCTTGGGATAAAAAATCTCCAAGAAAGGCATCGAGGTGGATCTGAGCAAGATCGAGGCCATCTCCAAACTATCGCCACCAAAGTCCATGACTGGGGTAAGGAGTTTCCTGGGCCATGCTGGGTATTATAGGAGGTTCATCAAAGACTTCTCAAAAATTTCAAAGCCCCTTTCAAATTTACTGATCAAGGATGTAGTGTTTGAGATCGATGATGAATGTTCAAAAGCTTTTGAGGCCCTAAAGAAGGCTTTAACCTATGCACCAATCTTGTAAGCTCCATACTGGGAGCTACATTTTGAGATAATGTTCGATGTTAGTGACTACGCCATAGGTGCAGTCCTAGGGCAAAAGAAAGACAAGAAACACAGTGTCATATGTTATGCTAGTCACACACTGGATGAAGCCCAAGTGAACTACACCACAACTGAGAAGTAGATGTTAGTGATTGTTTTCGTGTTTGATAAATTTTGATCATATCTTATAGGAGCCAAGGTTAAGTTTTATATTGACCATGACACTATATGCTATCTCGTGCAAAAGAAAGACACCAAGCCAAGACTGCTAAGGTGGGCCCTACTGTTGTAAGAATTTGATCATGAAATCGTTGATAAGAAAGGAAAAGAAAATGTGGTCGCAGACCACTTGTCCATAATAGTTTCTTATGAAGAGAATCAGTTACCATTGAATGACAATTATGTTGATGAAGACCTATTGATGGCTCAGTCTAATGAGCAAAGTTTACCGTGGTTTGTAGATATCTGTAACTATCTGGCTTGTAGCCAGCTGCCGCCGGACATAACATACAGCCAGAAGAAGAAGCTTTTCTATGATGTTAAGAAGTATTACTGGAACGACCCACTGTTGTTTAAGAGGTGTTCTGACAGTTTGTATCGAAGGTGTATACCATAGGAAGAAGTCCCTTCAATCCTAAAAGAATGTCATTCTTCGTCGTATGGAGGACATCATAGTGGAGAAAGAACGACTGCAAAATTGCTCCAATCTGGGCTTTACTGGCCCACCCTATTCAAGGACGCGACATCCTTTGTCAAGGCTTGCAAGTAATGCCAACTTACTGGAAATATCAGTAAGAGAAGTGAGATGCCTATGGCCGACTGGGTGGAAGTGGAAATCTTTGATGTTTGGGTAATAGACTACATGGGTCCTTTCCCATTATCAAAAGGATACTGGTATATCCTAGTTGTTGTTCACTACGTGTCAAAGTAGGTAGAGGCGGTAGCGACCCAAACTTGCAATTCTAAATCTATGATCAAGATATTCAAGAAAACCATTTTCTAACGCTTCAGAGTTCCTCGCACGGTCATATGCGACGGGGGATCGCATTTTGGGGAAAAGCAATTTGAGGCTCTATTAAAGAAATATGGGGTAAAGCACAAAGTTTCTACACCCTATCATCCTCAAACCTCGGGACAAGTAGAGGTATCCAACTGGAAGATTAAACAGATTCTAGAGAAAATGGTCAGCTGCACTCAGAAGGACTGGTCTATGAAACTTGATGATGCTCTCTGAGCTTATAGGATAGCTTATAAAACACCAATAGGCATGACGTCATACATATTAATCTATGGTAAGTCCTACCACCTACCACTGGAAATTGAGCATAAAGCCCTTTGGGCGATCAAGTTTCTAAACATGGATTTGGAGAAGGAAGGACCGAAAAGATTCCTATAGTTACAAGAGCTTGAGGAGATGAGATTGCATGCTTACAAGAATGTAAAAATTTACAAACAAAGGACTAATGTGTGGCATGACGCCCACCTAAAGAACAAGGATGTTCATGAAGGAGGTAAAGTGCTTCACTTCAATTTAAGCATTAGGCTCTTCCCTGGAAAGCTTAGAACAAGATGGTTAGGCCCCTTCTCTGTGCTGAAGATTTACCCATCAGGAATGATAGAGATTCATGGGGAGAAAACTGGAATTTTCAAGGTCAATGGCCATAGGGTAAAAATATTTTATGAAGACAAGGCTTTTGTGTGAAGATCTGAAATCAATTTGGAGGAACCAGACTAGCCACCTGAGAAAAGGAATGAATAGTTGCCACATCCAGCTACGGGACCAAAGGAGTGAATAATTATGAAGCCTATCTAGAGACTTTAAAGCAAGCACTTCCTGGGAGGCAACCCAAGTTTTCGGCTACTTCTTTAAGCTTTGTTTTCTCTCCCCTTTTTGTTTGATTAGTTTTTTTCTCTTTTAAGTGATGTACATATCTATCCTCCTTTTGATTAATTGATGATTTAATTAAAGAAGCGAGCTTTGTTTTGGTCGAGTAGCTCTGATCGTGGTCTGGATTGCGGTCATGGTATAACCTTGCATTGCATAAGACTGCGACCCGCAGTGCCCATAACCAGACGCCTCGACCACGACTCGAGGTCACTGTTGGAACAGAAGAGATTGCGACTACATTCGTGATTCAAGTACACTGCGATCGTGGTCATACCCTTCGATCGTCCGGTCGTGGTCACTCTAATATATATATTCTTAAACCCTCGTCTCTCAAACTCTTTTCGTTGCTTGCTTTCCCGAGCCGAGTTAAACCCTATTTCTCTGAAGAACCGCTCTACCGTGACCGAAGACTCATCATCGTGCCAACCTACTATGATTTTTCTATCTCAACTGACAACAAGGTAATAGGAAACCATCCCCTTTTCTTTACTCGTTGCCGATTCTTAGATTTTTACTCACCGTCGATTTTACTCCCCGCCCTAAAAATCATTTTTCCGCTTCGCCCATTTGATGGGTATCTACCATGCTGCCACTGGTTGCTCATAGCTATCCAGATACCCAAAGTGTCCTAATGGCGGCGTTTGCAAACAATAACTAAAAACCCTAAAAATACCAATAATGGGGCAACCGCCCATCGATGAGACAAAGAGCAGATCAACGGACGAAGAAGGAAGGTGGAACAGTTGAATCAAGAAGAACCGCGAGTCGCGTTTCATCTCTAGTACAACAGCAATCGTGGTATACTCATCAACCCTAACCCGGTTGCGATGTTCGCTCAAGTTTCAGGTCCACACCACGAGTCGCGGTGTGGAAGAGTGCTACTTGAAGTCATGGTACCTTCGACCGTGACCTGCCCAAAACATAGAAGAAGACCGCGATCGAGATTACAACCGCGACTGTGATCCCCTACTCATTTCACCACGACTGGAATCTCCTTCACAGACTGCGACTGCGGTGCCCCTCTGAATTATTAACAAAAATGTGGGTCGCGGTCCCTATATACATTCTTGAACTTAATAATTAAAACTTTGTTGAATACCTTCCCAGATAATCGCAAGAAGACTAGTATTTGTTAAATCAATTATAAACTAATTCATTATTGAAACCTTGTAGAATGTCTTCTTCAGAGAAAAGTGACCCCATCTTCCAGAAGTCAACATCCCTGAAGGAGGTGGAAAAGATAGTGGAGGGCTTAACAGTAGCACTACATAGGAATACTTATCTACCAGGGACCAAACAGGTTGAGGTGCAGCTGATGCTAGAACAGTATCAAAGAATACTGGGACACATGACAACAGAGGACTCTACACATGAAACATAACAAATTGAGCAAACAGAGACCTTCGAGTATCAACCAGGGGAGTCATAGAGCCGAGCACAGGGGAAGAACAGAAAGGCTGCACCTAAGGGAGCCAAAAGCAGCAAAAAGACAAAACCATTAGTTGTTGAGAAGACAAAGGAACAGGAGGCAAGCAAGGGCAAAGAACTCATAGGGGAGACATTTGCAGAATCTGGAGAACCACCATTTGTGCCAAGGAACATCATACACTAGTCCACCTACGAGTGGATGTACCAGAACAAGGAATTCTACCCGACCTGTTACCTAGACGTAGAAGATTTCAAGAAGATGGGAATCTACGACAGGGTAGTCAAATTCTTGGAAGGTGCAAACTTACGCACCTTATGCACACGCGACGTGAAGTCCTACAAAAGGCTGACTGTGAAGTTCATGTCTTCGCTAAAGAAGGTCGCTACCAATAGTGAAACAAGAAAGGCAGGAGGCAGAGATTATAAACAACAAGTAATGCTAGGAGGTGAGTCTTACATAATCACGGAGGAGATGTTGAACAAAATATTTACAGAGACAGAGGAAGAAGCAAAAGCTTGCTCCATCGCCCTAAGAAAAAAAGAAGCAGTCACCTATGAAAGCAATCAATTGTGGGAAGAGCTGACTGGAGAAGAGGAAAACAGCTCTAAGAACTCTAAAGCCTCGCTGATTACCTCGTGCTTCACTCGCACAATGCAGAAAATTACTGCCTACACAATTTACACGAGATCAGAAATTGGAATAGTTAGTAAGGGAGATATGTTCCTAATCTGGTCGATGATAAATAGAAAGCCAGTTAATATCGAAAAGATATTAATCAAGCATTTATCAACGGTAGTAGGTGGAGAAGCAAAGAGGAACTCTGCATATTGCATGGGTGGCCAGATAACGAAGATTGTTGAATACTTAATGGACACAAAATAGGTCTTGAAGTATAAGGAAATGGAGGGACAACAAAGGATAGACATCAAGTCCTTTACCAGTAGGGGTATGCTGGCACAGAAGGGGAAGAAATTGTACTTCAGGCAAAGAAGGACAAAGAGGCTCCTTCCCCTTCCAGAAATGGTGTTCTATGACGCCCATAAGCTGCAACCAACCCATGATGACATCAAAAAGATGTGCTCCATGGCACTGTAGGCCGGAACGAATACTGAACCAGTACTTACAGCCGGATAAAGCAGTGCCCAAGTTGAATTAAAGGAGAAAAAGATGACAGAGCCACAGAAGAAATTGGTGGTGTAGAAAAAGAAGACAACAGATGCAATTGCACCACCAACTGAAGGGCCAACAGCTGCAGAACAACCCACCCCCATGGCTCCACCTCCAGAAGAACCACTGGGGAATGTAGAACCCACACCTCTAGAGCCACACAAGGAAGCGACTACTGTGGAGCCAGAGATAGAGAAAGAGGAAGGCGCAGCATCCAACCTACAACCTAACAAAGAACTGGAGGCTAAGCTAGAAGGACAAGGCTCTCAGGATGTACCAGATATAGAGATCTGTGGAGCGGAGGTGGACCCACAAGACAAGCAAAAGGAAAAAGAACAAGGCCCACCACCACCAACTCCACAACCAACTGTGCCAAGCTCATCAATGACATGCATGGAGCATCAACTGCACCAGCATGCACCTTTCTTCAGAGGTGTATTAGGTACAAAGTTTGATGTCATGTGGGAACACATGCATCAAACCAACACAATAAATGCAACCATCTCTTCTTCTTTGTCTGCACTAACAACATAGGTATGAGTCCTCAGTGAAAGGACTAGAGCACTCCTTGACTTTATCTAAGAAGTTATAAGCAACCAATGGATGATGATGGGAATGTTGAAGAACATAAAGAATGAGATGGAAGACCTACAGAAAGAGAGGCATGCTATTTGAGCCAACAATGAGCATATGCATCGTGGCTACGATGCGGTAATGGATAGCCTTGAGGAAGAACGCCAGCACCTAGAACAGGACCGCCGGAAGATCGAGCAGGAACGTGAAGAACTTCGAGAACCGGAGGAAGAAAAATAAGGCGAAGCGCTCAGCAAGTCCAGTGCAATCCTCATCAAGCCCCTCCAGCCACAATGACAACGACGATGACAACGTGGGAGGAACTAGCATTGGAGAGGGTGTGCTAAAAGAAGAAAGTGCCAACACAAGGATGACACCAGCAATAGAGTCGAAGAAGAATGAGTCAGCACAGCAATCGAGCTCCCCCAATGATAAACATATGAAGAAAAACAAAACATTGTCGAGGGAGCTCGACCTAAATAGAAATTCCAAAGAATGTCAGGATGAAGCTATTGAAGGCGGTGGGGGACTAGCAGAGTAGCAATTCACCTTGCCTACAAATAAAATGATGCTAGCAGAATAGATTGCTACAACCCACTGAGAATAAGTTGCCACCGAACTCAGTGCGACAGGAGTGGCAGAGCTCGATAGGATGTTAGCTGAGCTGGGTGTCAGACTCAAAGAGAGCAGTGAGTTCTTCCTATTCCAAACACACCATGATCATAACGACTACCTCTATGATGGGAAGATGGAGGCAACTCTTTCAATGATGGAGGTCGCCAAACTGGGCCAAACTTCTTAGGAGAGCAATGTCAAGGACAGTGTAGTTGTAGAAGCCTCCTCTGAAGTAGCAGAACAGGTGGTCGCTACACAACCATCGGACAAAGAAGCAGAACAAGTGGCCAAGGCCATGCCAACCATAAATGAAACTCCGGCACCTTGTGCACAAGAAGTAACATCTGACGATGAGGACAGCGGGCTGGAAACCTTCTTTATGAATGATCCCGCCAGGGAGCAGAGTGCGCCAGCTAGAATATAAATGCTTGGAGCACCCCCCCTCTACCATGCAAGATGAAGGAAATGGACATGACTGTAGTGTCACAGATCACATGCAGAGATGTCCACATCTTGGCAGATGTCCTCAGCGACGATCTACCTGGGTCATACATTCTATATAACAATAAGGGTAGACGTCTATCCAGAGATCACTTCCGAGGAATATTCATGAAAAGGCACGAGTACATAAAAGACTATTCAAGGTACTCTGTGCCACCCTCCAAGAAGAATTTCCACACCCGAACAAGCCGCAATCAGTCTTCAATGGGATGACACATCTAGCTAGCCTTCTCTACAACGAAGACTATAGGGCAACTGATGTAGCCAAACTGAAGGCAGTAGTTTGAAGGAAGGAAACAAGATATGTTGTGTTTCCCATATGGAATGTAAAGCATTGGGCATTGATAGTCGTCGATCTGTATGAGCGGAAAACGACGGTGCTAAATTGATGTACATCCGAACTGGATAGTACTTTGCTAGTCTACAAAAGGAAGGATGCCAGAGATGCCCTAAAGATATCGCTGTGTTTGCAACGTGCAATCAAGGATGCAGATGACAAATTCAAAGGGTTATGGAAGTTCTTATCCATCAATAAGAAGGTCCCTCAAGAAGAGGCTGGTTTAGGGGACTGCACATTTATAGTGTTGAGGATGATGGAAGCCATCAACAAGGGTGTCCCCCTGGAAGATCTAGATAATGAAGACCTACATGGACTGCGAAGTGTGTATACTATGGAGGTCATCTACGATCGTCGATTCTTCAGTGACCTGGAGATGCCTTCAGAAGATGTACCCCAAAGACTTCACAAGGATATCCCTCTACCTGAAAAGGTCACCTGGAGGGAGCAACTAAAGACCATGTGGGTGGACCCGACAGAGCCAGCCAGGGCTGCGGCTTGGAAAGAAGGTTGGCATGAAAGCTCTGGAGAAGCTGCAAAACATGTGTCAGATGATAAACCAAAGCAACCTCCAATATCAGAAGTTCCTGAAGAGAAGCCTTCAAAGGACGAGGAAGGAGAGGTTGAAGAAGAAGACGTCGTCGATGTAAGGCCAGACAGACCGGCAGGAGAAATTACACCTTCTTTCAAGGACTTTGACAGATGGAGCTGTCTCAGACTGTCTTTCGAAGAACTGACTATAATCATGAGGTCCTTGAAAGAAGATTACTCACCAGGAGATGTCATCTTTGAGAGAAATGGCATTTGTGTGCTAAAAGATGACCTCTGAGAAATGCTAAAAATAGGAGGATATCTTTCAGTAAGCACGATGTCAGCTTACCATGCGCTTCTAGGCGACAGCATGATAAATGCCCACATGGCATACTTCTTATTGGTGGATGACATCGTAAAAGATAAAAGATCAGGAGAAAAGGAATGGCTGCAACAATGCTTGGCGACATTCCCACCAGTCTATATTTTCCTGCCAATTCTTCACAACAATCATTGGACCTTATTGGCTATCAACATCATCAAAAAGACTACAGTCCTCTACAACAGCTCAGATGCTGCCTTTGGCCTTATCAAGAAGACTAATAGGACAACATAAAAGACCCCCACAGAAGAAAAGGCAAACACATGCATTGAGGCATTAGTTGACATGATAAAAAGTCATGCCAGAGGGTACGAGCATACGGCAGACAAAGACTTCAGGAAGACGTAGTTCTGCCACAGGATCCCCAATAGGTGCCCCTATAAAATGATTGTGGCTTCTTCTGTCTAGCCTGGATGGTGGCCCTAGCCACTATTAACGTCAAAGTGGAGGGTATGCAATATGAACAATACCATGCTCTACGAGGATTATACACAAGCATGCTTCTCGAGTCTGAGTGGGCCTCTACCTACAACAAAAAAAACAAATAAATGAAATCTCATTTATACATCTCACTCAAATTTTGACACCCTGAGATGAGGTGCATGATAAGTTTGGGGGAGGAGTCATAAACGGGCTATAGAGGTACGTTTACCATCCTTTTACCTCTCTAAAAATTTTCAACAATTCTGAAATTTTGAAATTTTTCTAAAACTACTTTTTGAATTCAAATTCTAGCCTTCTCTCTTGCTAAATTTTCGAATTGTAGTGCTTTCTCCCTCCTAGAGAGAAATAAATAAGCTATATATATATATATGAATAAAATAGGAAACATAGAAATACTTCTCTATCTCATTCTTGTGATAAGATGTTGTACATGTGACAACCTTAACTCATGAAACCCTCGGAGACTAGAGAACTTCATTGAGCCATATTCCTGACCAACCACCCCTACCTGACGCTTTTGACAGAAAATCCTTATCTCCGTAGAGAAGGAAATAGTTTCCCTTTTCAAGGCATATCTAAAAAGAGGCTTGTCTGCCCAGAAGACCAAGTAAAAATCCCTCGCACCCAAGCCTGAAAGGAGATGTAAAAAGCCAAAAAGAAAGAAAAAAATAATGAGAGTTGTGCCCAAAAAGATGCCAAAAGTTTCCACATGGTAGGTATATTATTGCACTCATGAATGCAGATATGTCATGCCCGTAAGTGGAATCTTGAAGCCAAGCTTACACACCTCTAATCCTGAATGAAAACTCACAAAACCACCTAACCTAATGAAAAACCACTAGAGGGGGGTGAATAGGGTTTTATGATTATTTTAAAGTAATTTAACTCAAACAACCACAATTGAAATAATAAGAAGGAGACAAGGTGTTTAGAGTGGTTCCAACCTTAGCAAATACTAAGGCAGTCAATCCACTACCCGGTTGCTTACCCAACCGGGATTTTGAAAGTATTAAATTTTATTACCTCTCAAGGACTTTACATAAAATTACAATACTTTCAACACCCTTTGAACAGCCTTCACCTTGAAGTAGTTGCACCAACCTTGAAGCAGCCTTCTTGAAGTAACTTCAAGCTCCCCCTTGAAGTAGCCTTCCTCTTGAAGTAGCTTCAAGCTCCCCCTTGAAGTAGCCTTCCTCTTGAAGTAACTTCAAGCTCCCCCTTGAAGTAGCCTTCCTCCTTCTTCACCAAGAAGATCAAACCCTCTCAAATCTGCAGCCTCCAATCCTAGGAGTAGCAAGGAGAGTACAAGCAATAAGAAAGAACAAGAAAGGAAATGGAAATTACAATTACCACTTTGAAGCACAAGGCTTGATTTGCCTATATCAAGCGTATAGATCTCCTAACCAATGAATATTGAAGTGTAGGTTTAGTGGATAGGAGATGCTAGCCTATAGGATACGAATTTGGAGCAAGGAAAAGAATAGCCAATGCTAGTGTTGCTCAATTGCTAAAAATAGATTGCCAATTGCAAGTGTAAGCTCAAGTATTGCACAAGTGTGTGTTAGGGTGTCCTAAGGCATGTCCTATTTATAGGAATGACCTACAAGTGCTTAAGGACATTCTAGACACTTTCTAGGGGGTTCTAAGTGCTTAACTAGCTGTTAGGTACACATTAGTTGCTTTAGCAATGGCTAGTTAATTAACTCTAAAAATTGCAAACAGAACACTTCTCGGTCGAAGATTTGTCGACCGAGAGTCCTTCTCGGTCAAGATCTTGTCGACCGAGGGACTTCCTGGAGCAAGAGTTTACAACATTCACTTTTAACTCCCAACTACCTTGTCTATTGTGTCTAATGGCTACCTGGGTCTTTCTCGGTCGAGGAGTTTGTCGACCAAGAGTGTCTCGGTCGAGAATATTGTCGACTGAGATTGACCTTGTTTCAACATTTTAAACTAAGTACTAAGTTTGTGTATGAGTGTGCAGATGTGACACTATTAAAGGGGATGACCTATCTAAGTGTTGTGATTGGCTAAGGAAGATCTAACGCTTGATTTACATGATGTCTAAGTACTTGTACATTATATATTTGTACAAGTATTATAATTGATTACATTCATGAAATTAAAGCAATTTAGCATATAGATCTTCCAAATATTTGTCATCCACTTTATTCCTGCAACACTCAAGTAGCACGTTAGATCGACAAGAATGAAATGTTTGTCATCATAAAAACAAAGGGATTATACTAATGTCTAATTTAGCCAACACTAAAGTCATAAGCCCAAAAAGGGCAACATTGTTCTTACAACAGTTGTGGATGAGGAGTTCAGAGGGAAGAGGAAAACACTTGAAGCCTTAAGCCTACCCGAACACATTAGCATAAGGCCAACTGAAAATAATGAAATGGTGTGAAAGCTACCCCTTGAAAAAGATCTTCTATTAGTATGGTTATTACCTAAGGAAAGGGGTTATAAGTTGAGAAGGAGGAGTCTTTTACAATTAAAGGCAATGGAAAGAAAACGAAGCTATGCAACTCTGGTTGAGAGGTAGGAATGAGACCTAAGGGTTAGAAAACATGCTACAACAGTCTTGATGCAAGAATAAGATATTTCAGTCATGTTATAGTTTTGTCAACTAAGATTGTTTTTTCTCTCTCTGAGTTCTCGAACATACATTTAGCTTGAGGACAGGCTTGATTCTAAGTTTGGGGTAGTTGATAACACTTTATTTTATGTACTTTTTGTATAAAATTTATACCTCTTTTAGTATATCTTTTGTTAGTTTTTCCTAAAGTTTGACTATATTTATGACTAAAACCTCACTTACATGATTTTAGGTACATTCATATCCCAAGTCGCGGTCACTACCTCAACCGCTCTTATCCTTCAACCACGATCGCGATCTCTTTGCCGACTTTAAGACTGAGGTCATCACACATTGGAGATAGACCGCGGTCATATTGAGACCTCGATCACTGCTCAACTGCGATCACAAGGAGGTCACGATCAATACAAAGGTGTCATTCATACCAGGGACCGCAGTGTATTTGGAGACCATGGATGCCAATTTTCCTGCCACTAAAGCAAGGTCGTGATCCATATCGATCGTGATCCCTGCAGACCGTGATCAAGCCAAACCATGACCGGCATGGAGGATGTGCTAAACCCACAATTCTTGCCCATGATTCTTGCAAACTGCGACCGAGTGAGAAATCCTCGACCTTGATCGTGATCATTTCTAGACCACGAGCAAGTGGCAAACCGTGACTCAGTCGACCCTGATGAAAAGAGGAATAAAGAGCAGACCGCGACCACGGTCTCACACCTCACCAACCAGGACTGCAACTGTGGTCTAGGCTTAAGTCGGTGGATTGTGACTATAAATAGCACACCCATGGTGGAGGAAAAAGAGAGCGGAGCAGAGCGAAACCCTAGGCTGATCTGATCTACCGTTGACGGCGGCCGCCGTCAACACCCCTCCGGTTGGACACTCCGTCCAATCGGAGTCCACCCAGATCAGCATATCCCTCTCCCCCTCCTTTATTGTCCTGGCAAGATGTTGTCGTCACCGCTCTTACGGAGGGTAAAGCGGCAGAGCGTTAGATATCGGAGGGTGCAAAATGCGGTGGCAGAACAGCGTGACACTTTTGCAGCCACTGCAATTCCAACCGATGCGGTGATTCCTGATATCAGAAACATACTTAGATCTCCCTCGCGGCAGACACCGGTTGTGGATGAACAGCCCATGAATAACAAGGTGTCATCTATGGGGATAGAGCAGTCTCATGGAGACGTCAGTTCGATGGCGGAGAACGTAGAAAGGGAGAGTGATCACCCAGCGAACCCTCCAATCGGTTCAGACCCTACCGATGAGGCTACGATCCACACGCAGATGGGTAATGGGACCCAAACGGTGCCGAGCGGGGTTGATCAGGTGGTCGATGAACCCATGCCTAATACACCACGAATTACCGCTGCCGGAGAGCAGGACAACAAGAAGAAGAAAGGATCCATCTATGGTATACCGAAGGACATATGCTACAACTGCATGACCAAAGGGCATTGTCAATCCCAGTGTACTCGCCGACGGGTGTGTTATAAGTGCCACAAACCGGGACATGAAGCTCGACGTTGCAGCGTCGCTGTGGTGCATACATCGCCAGATTTAACCTCCAAACAAGCTTTCCCTCCATTGCCGACAGGCACCCTGGCACGTGGAGGTCCGCAGCACATAGCAAAGCGTATAGGAGTTGATCTTGGCCCAGACGACCAGTTGCGCAGGGATAGGTTGTCATCACTGTTACAGGCGGTGGAAATCTCGTGGCAACTGAGGGTGCGATGGGAAGAGATGGTGGAACCAATACAGAGAAGATGGCCACATGCCATTGATTTCTACCATTTTGCTCAGACAAAGGCAATAACTTTTTTCAATTCGGTGGAGGAAGCAAGATCAGCAGCAAAGGAAGGCATCAAAGACTCGTGGGGTGAATACGTTTCTGCCACCACCATGGAGGATGGACAAGCTTGTTAGATCTGGGAGCGATACTGGTTTTGGCTCACTGGAGTCCCTATCATCTACAGAGATTGAGATTCTATAGAGAAGATAGCAACGGCATTTGGGAAACTGAGGAGCGTCTCAACATGGAAGAAACAGGAACATGAGGTCTTGGGAGTTCTAGTGGAGATGGAAGCGTTTGCTGAAGATATTCCACAATTCATTAACTTGGATTATGGGAACCGTAGATCACTGATCAAGATTCAGATGGTGGCAAGAGGTATGTTATCATCCACGGAGGTACATATGACAGAGGAAGGTAGAGATCTGGGAATTCCGATGGAAGTCGTCAATGAGAGGATGCCATCTGAAAGTCGGCTAACTAACCCAAATATCCATCAACGCTGGGAGAGGAGGCTCGAAGAAGGACAGGGGAGCCATAGTCAGTCTGGGACTGACGGAGATACTGACAACCTGTCTTCGGGACATACTTCCAGGGAGGATGGGAGAATAGTAACGAACCACGAGGGACAAAGAATGTCTCTCAGAAACAGAAGACTGGAGGAATTCCTTGCGTTTGAACCACGGGAAGCACATGAGAGAAGACGGGGACGTTCCAGGTTCACGTCGAAAGAAGCGGTAAGGAATTGGGAAGACCAGACTGATAGGAGGAGATATAGAAGAAGCAATCGAAGACGATCAGCTGATGATGAATGATGGATATCCGATGATGAGTTCAGCGAAGGTGGAAGACATAGCTTCTGATTGAGAAGCCTATTGGTAGCATGGATTATCTTTGTCTTTGAATGGACTGGAAAGCCTTGTTTTTGAATATAAGAGGTGCGGCGAACAATCCTACTAGACGAGTTCTGGGGAATCTTTGTAGGAGGCACAAACCGGATATTGTATGTTTGATGGAACCTTTCTTACATGCTGAAAGGGCGGAGGAGCTATTAGACATTGTCAGACTGGACTGGTCAGGGGATAATGAAGCTGATCGAGGAAAGGTTTGGATGTTCGTGGATGGGAGATACGACCCACAAGTGGTGTGCAGTCACTGGCAACATCTCACCGTCCGCCTTACTGAGCCGGCGGGGACTCATGTATACGTTACTGGAGTCTACGCCAGTTGTGATACACACAAACGTAGAGAGTTATGGGAATCACTTATCTTACTGTCACATACGATTGGAGATACCAAATGGCAGATAGCAGGAGATTTCAATGCTGTTCGGAGAGCGGAGGAAAAAAGAGGGGATACACCCCCTGGGCAGGTTGATATGGCGGACTTTAATAACTTCATTGTTGATGCTAGTTTGACAGAAGCTTCTTTTGATGGTAGTAAGTTCACGTGGGTGAATAAGCAGTACCAAACACCTACCACATGGGAAAGATTGGATCGGGTGTTGTTTAACACAGCATGGACTGATGATTTTCCGGCTTCTAGCTCATCTCACCTCACAAGATATCGCATTTCTGATCACTGTCTGATCATCTCTTGGGCGAAGGGGATAGTGTCGCATAAACAACCTTCTCCTTTTGTGTTCCAGTCAGCCTGGCTTATGGACTCTAGATGTCGTGCAGTAATAGAGGATACCTGGGAAATGCCAATCTATGGACATTCTTCTTTCGTTTTTTATGAGAAGATGAAGTTGACAAGGAGAGCGCTGCGTAGATGGAATAAGGAGGTTTTTGGAGACATCAGCCAGAAGAAGAAGGATTTGGAGGATGTGGTTCATATCACACAGATAGCGTTCGATGAAAATCCAAGCCGAACTAATGAAGATCTGTTGATACAAGCTGAGCGGGAACTGCAGATCATTCTTGATCAGGAGGAGACGATGTGGAAGGAAAAATCCAGAATTTCTTGGTTGCAAGAAGGGGAGCGTAATACCAGATTTTATCATTCCACTGTGAAATATAGGAGGAAGAGAAGAAAGATTTTACGGTTGATTACTTCTGATGGCTCTGTGATTGAAGACCCTAAAGACATTGCAAAAGAAGCAACGGCCCATATTCGATCCTTACAAGAGGAAGACACGGTGACTGATAATGAGTTGTTAGAATCGTTTCTGCAGGGGATTCCGGAGCTGGTTTCCCTTGAAGATAATTTCTACCTCACTGCTGTGCCGACTGAGAAGGAGATTTGTGACACTATGAAAGGGATGGACGCTCACACAGCGCCAGGTCCGGATGGGTTTACTTATTCTTTCTTCTCACAGATGTGGGACTGTATTAGTGCTGATTTAATGAACCTGGTGGGGGATTTTTTCCGGAGAAATACTTGTCACAGAAGCCTTTTTTGCTGTCGTACTGTTTTACTTCCAAAAAATGATACACCAAAGGACTTATCCAAAGATTTTCGTCCGATTTCGATTGAGAACCTGGCGTTGAGAATAATTGCTAGAACCATAAACAATAGAATCGCAGTGCTGTTACCGAAAATTATCTCACCATATCAAGGGGCTTTTGTGAAGAATAGAGACATATCTCATCATATTCGGCTGCTACAAGAACTAGCTCATGATATCAAACAAGGCCCGAATCAACAGAACATTATTGCTAAACTCGACATGTCGAAGGCATATGATCGAGTAGTATGGGAGGTCCTGGAGAAAGTTATGAGAAGGTATGGTTTTATCCAAGACTCTATAGAGTTATGCACTAGTTTTTTCAAAGAAGCTTGGACGACTGTTACCATTGGGGACTACACAGAGGGTTTTTTCCCTTTCCGGAAAGGTCTTAAACAAGGTAACGCTTTATCACCTTCGTTGTTCATCATCTTCGAGGACATGCTTGCGAGGAGGTTGGTACACTTACAGGAAGAAGCTGTGATCGATGCTTTCTATACTAGAGAGGGAGGTATATCTCTGCCGGTTTTGATGTATGCTGATGATATAGTCCTTTTACTTGCCACGTCTAATGGGTCAGCGGAGATTGTTAGACAGATTATACAAGAATATGAAATGGCAACTGGGCAAAAGCTTAACAGAAGCAAATCCATGTGTATTCTTGGTAGCACAGATGTATCGGTGAGGAGTAGAACTGCAGCGGAGCTCGGAATTGATCACATCTCAGATTCTATGACTTATCTGGGCGTACCGATATCAGTGGGGAGGGTGAAGAAGCAAGATTTTGAATTCTTAACTCTTAAAATCCAGAAGAGGATAGCATCGTGGAAAGCAAGTATTCTGTCTCTTGCTGGTAGAAAACTGCTGATTAAACATGTTTTATCTAGCACAGCGATACACACCTCATCGGAGGCAGGGATTCCCATCTCAATCTGTAATTGCTTGGAAAAGATGATGTCTCGTTTCTTATGGGCCGACAGAGATAACCACACCAGACGAGCATGGGTGGCATGGGATAGAGTATCATCATCCACGGAGTCAGGAGGTTTGGGTTTTTTTTCCCTACAGATGCTTAACAAAGCCTTTCTAGCAAAGGCGTGTTGGGAGGTGATCACTGGAAAATCATTGTGGGCGAATTTTTGCAGGAAGAAGTATGCATCGAACTTCAGGAATGTTTCTGGTTTGTATCTGCCAATGCTGAAGAAGGGGGCTTCAGCGTCCCCGCAATGGAAAAAGATGTGGGATATGTTCCCAATGGTCTTTCCTAGATGCAGGTGGTTAGTCGGTAAAGGCGACCTACAGTTTTGGGACTCCTTATGGTGCGAGCGTAGGATGTTTGATCATGCTCTTCATAGGACGGACATGAATATGAATTTCATGGTTAAAGATTTTTGGGAGGAGGAGAATGGGTGGGATTGGTAGGCGTTGAGTATGATTATTGATGAGGAGGGCATGGAGGCAATCAAGAGAGCTAGTTTGTTCCTTTCAGAAGAAGAAGATAGAATCATATGGACGTTAACGGAGAGTGGCCAGTTTGATATAAAATCGGTGAAGAAGCTTCTTCAACATCCTACCAATACGGGTGCTGTTACAAACTTAGACAATTTTTGGAAGTTAGATTGTCCACGTGCTAGTGCTGTGATCTGGAAGATGATGCATAGAGCTATACCAACAGATGACAACATTGTCCGATGTCACATCCAGCTCACGTCAAGATGTTCATGTTGTGAGAACCCTGAATCGGAGAGTCTACACCACTTGGTTTTTGTGAGTCAGATAGCAACGACTCTATGGAAACGATATGAGATTATGATTCAAGAACCTGCCCCACATGATATCGGGTCTTTAATCTCCTGTTGTGGACATACTTCAACATCCTCCATTAGAAGATGGATGGGGAGTCGGCTAGCTATGATTATCGTGGAAAGCATATGGAGACTAAGATGTTCGGCCGGGTTCGGAAATATCAAGAGGAACTTAGACGTTGAGTGGGAATATCTGATATATAGGATTAATGGTCTGATGCAGAAGCGGAGCTTCACTCCAAACGAACAGCCGGAGTTTTACAAGGAGCTAGAAAATTTCGGAGTGAAGGAGCCAAGATGGCGACTTAGAAAGATTAATATCATTCGCTGGAATCCACCGGACATAAATAACTTGAAGCTGAATATCACAGTAGGAAGAGCGGTTGACCCAGAGGGACATTCCCGTCGTTGGGCTGCAGGTCTGGTTAGAAACAGAAGGGGGCAGGTTATGGTGGCATTCAGATCGTGGCTGCAAGCGGAGGCATATACTTTAGCCTATATCCAGGCGTGTATTGTCGGGCTCAAGATAGCAGAAGACAAATTCCTTAAGATTACTTATATGGATATTGATGATCATCAGACCTATGATATTTTATGGGGAGAAGCCGATGAACCGTGGAGGGTTGCTCATATCATTAGGGAGTTAAGAAGGAAGCTGATAGAAGATGACATCAATGGTGGGTTGGTACACAAAGTGATAAACTCCATCCCGAGGGAGTTGGGAAATTGGGGAAAAGATTTGGAGGATGTGTTTATCTGCTCGATTCCTGAACAGTTGCCTATTAAAGTTAAGGGTATGCTGATGATGGAGAGACGCAATATACCTTACATCCAGGTTGATAAGGGGACCAGATAAGTTGGGTTTTTTTCTTCTTCTTTTGTGTTCGGTGTTTGTTGGAAAGGGGGTGTTCTATGTGTTTTGGGGGGTTTTTTCATGGGAGGATACCTGCGTGTATATGAGTAGGATATGTACATGTTTGGAGATTTAGCCTACACGGGGAGGGTAGGATGAATAAAAATACCTCCCGGCTTAATTAAAAAAAAATAGCACACCCATCCGTCATGTCAAAGGATCGGATCATAGATTGGATCCCGAGGACCACGAAGTGCTTCTATGTTCCAGATTCATTCCATAGCATCCCATCCACCAGTCTTGGATCTCCAAAGGCAGAAGTTGAGGAGAGAGAAGATTGAAGACTCCTTCTTTGAGAGAAGAAGATTGTCATGCCATTGACGTATTAGATCCCGATCTAAAGAAGTACTGTGTTGTATCACGTCTCTTCTCTCTAGATCTATTACTCCATTGCATTGTACTTCCCTCCCCTCTTTGTGGAACTTCATGTATCCATCTTTCTATAACATCATTATGCCATCCGTATGCATGAGCGGCTAACACCTTAACTTGGGTTCGAGGTAGCCACTAAGGCTCTCCCAACATGTATATTGTCTTTCTCTATGGAATATATATGCTCTTATCATATCTCCATGCACATGTTTTAATGCTTCACTTGTATGCTTAGCTACCATCTTGTGATGTTTGATAGTTGATATTGTTGGGATTTAGGGGAGACAGAGAAGGCAGCAGAAACAAAAAATTTCTTCTCCCAAACCTAGAATAAAGGAATCGTGTCAACGTCTATACAATGGGAAGGATGGTTTGTAGAGACGTACCTTGTGTAACATCCCTGACCTGGGTTAAGCCTTAACCCTATATGTTTTGCTTAATAAAGTGGATTATATGCTTGCTCTTATCTTTTGAAAAGTAATTAAGTCTCAAGAGGAACTCATATTTCAATTTTAGTCCTTTTTAAATAATGTCGAAGCAATGTTTGCTTATTTTGGACTAAAATGCAAATTACCCAAGTTGAGGGGTTAAATTGCAAATGTTACATAATAAAATATTATTCAAAGTTCTTGAGAATCATGAGAATGAAAATGATGCAGAGGTATAACTTGTGGAAGTTGAGCACCAAGAAAGAGCTGATTCAGCAATGCTTGTGCATTAATACCTAGTTTTGGTGTAATGTGCAATTTACCCAAAACATAGGGTTAAATATGCAAATTACCTCTTACAGAGAGTCCCTAATATTTCTTGGCATCATGTAGAGCAAATAAAATGGGAGGGGCGTCTCATTTGTATCACTTTGAAGGAGAGAGAATCTTGATATTGAAATAATCAAGATTTAAGCATAATTGAAATTCTAATTCAATTTAATGCAAAAATAAATATATTAACTGAAGTGCCCTTAAAGCAAAATTATGTTGTTTGAAAATCCATATACTTGTACGTCCTCATGCCTTGCAAAGGCAACGAAATATCTAAAGGAAGTGGATAACTCACTCACATTATTAAAAGGAAAAGAAATATCCACTAACTTATGGATATTATTATTAAATGGATTAAGGTGCTTAATTTTCTTTTCTTTATTTCGTGGATAATTGAGAGCAATAAGAGTCAAGGAAGATAGCCTCGTATGAAAGGAAGAGGAGGGGGAAAGTGGCAAGGAAATGGAAGAGTTATCCCCTACTTTCTCTCTCTTAAAATGAATTTTAATAAAAATGCATATAAGCTCATTTATCCATAGCTTGAAAGGGGAATTTTGAATCCGCTTTCACTCTTTGCTTGCAAAACGACCAAGGGGGATAAGTAGAAACATGAGGACGAGTTCCAACCTGTAGGTAAGCTTCTTGATCACTTTCAACCATGATTTCATGGTGGAAATCGAAAATAAATGATGGATTTCTTCTTTTCTCCATTCAATCTTCAACCCTAGCCTTTCTTTTCACTCAAGGACTTGAGGACGAGCTTGGGGATAGTTGAAGTAGTTGCATCCACCATTAAATACGTGGATCTTGAAGCTTTGAAGCTCCTTTGGAGGAGGGTTTTATAACTTGAACCCTTATTCATTGTTATTGAATTCAATTCCTCAATCAATTTTGTTCAATTACTCTTCTTGAACTTCCTTTGTATAATTGATGGAACTACCATGAAAATGGCAGTAGTTTTTGAAGGTCTAAGGATTGATTATTATGAAATCATCATAAGCACACACCTCAAAAGAAAATTGGGTGCAAAGGGTTTCAATAAAATGGTCCAATCGGTTTCACCAAACCGATTGGTGACCAAACAGTTTGCAAACCATTTGGAGGTTTGGGTTCCAAACCGTTTGGAGTGGTTGACTGAATGGAGGGGGTTGACCATTTGAGGGAGGTTGTTGACGTGTTGAATAATGATCTAATAGATTTAATTGATTAGTTTCTAAAGGTTCCATGATTGGATAATCTACCAATTGCAAACCCTAATCGGGTGAAGTGGTGAAAACCCTAATTGAATCCATTCGATTTCAAGACAAATTGGACCAAACGGTCTTGAAGCCATTTCAAATCAAATGGTCTCAGGGCCATTTGGAGGTCAAAAGCTAAGGTGGATAGTTTGGAGATTCCAGAGTCAATGATTGATGTACTTAACTAGTTCAATTGTTGAAGATTTCAATGGTGCAAATCATGATTTATTGGTTGATGGAAACATTTAGGTGTCCCTTTTGGTTTTGAGGCTGACTTGGACCAAACGGTCTTGAAACCTTTTTGGGTCAAACGGTCTCAGGACCATTTGGAATCAAACGGTTTCAAAATCGTTTGGTGTTGAAATGCTAAAACCGAATGGAGGTCAAAGGTGATCAAATCGTTTGGATATTTAAAGTGATGATTGATCCATTTATCCAATGGTTGATAATAATGATAATCAAAGATAGGTACAGTGGTTGAATTCCTAAAGTACCTAGATGATTAGTACCTTTAAAATGATTAACCCTAAAAGCTTATGAAAACAATATCTCAATACACTATGTCAACCATAGTTGTATATATATTTGATTGAAAGGTTGATGTAACCTAATCAAGTTGAGAGGATGATAGAAAGGAATTCATACATGAGTATTAATCATGAAGAATATGTTATTTGGGTATGATCCTTAGTAAAGAGATAATGAAACCCTAATCAAGTGGGTTAATAAGCCATAATGATAATTAGTGGGTAATGCCTTATAAAGGTGAAATATCTCAAATGGTTGATCAAAGGAAACCTTATAGTAAGCAATGCCTTAACCTGAAATGAATCCATATCATTGAAGATAGTTGGACCATTATTGTGTGTGACCTATGCACTTCATGGTAAAAGTGATAGGTTAGTGGATGAAAGTATTAAGATGGGAAATACCTTAATCCAAGATAAGTTGATAACTCAAGTAAGTTGGAAGTGATGAGGAATATGATACATCAAGATATGATAGTTATCACTTTTATCATTCCAGGGTTGATATACCTTCATGCACCTCAAATCCAATATACTTGGACAAGAAACACATGAAGTGTGTTATGTAAATTGTTACAATGAAATGTAATGAGTTTGATATACTTTGATAAGTATAGGCTAATATACCTTGAGAATAGGGTGGAGTCATGAGTATGATGTAATCATACCATGATAAGGATGAGAAATGAAATCGTACCTTGTATTGATAATCATTTAATGAAAAATGTTAAGAGTAATAAACATGATTGAATACTCGAGATGTTAATGGATGCTCCTAGAGGTGTGGAGCAATATATTAAGGTTGATATAATAAATATGAAATCCTAATTAATGTGAGATGGGAAACCCTAACCCTAAATTGGGTAATGGGACATGAGAAACCCTAATGTGATGTGAATAGTAAGCCCTAACCCTATTGAGGGAATAGTGGTGTTACTATTGTATTACATGAGGTAATATGTTATTTTTGCCTAGTAAGAGGTGACAAGATGTGTAATGGCCTTGTGAGCCATATGATTAGATGTTGCCTAGTGATAGGTGACAAGATGTTTAATGGCCTTGTGAGCCATATGGTTAGATGTTGCCTAGTGAGAGGTGACAAGATGCTTTATGGGCCTTGTGAGCCATGAGAACAATTGTGGCATAGTGAGAGGTACCAAGATGATTATAAAAGTTTATTGTAAGAGATGATAATGTTTTAATAAACTTAATAAAAGGAACAATTGTATTCAATAAAGAATGTGAAAAGCTATGAAGGCTAACCTCAGGGTTGAAAGCCTAGAGAAGGATGTGATGATCAATGATGAGTTAAAGGAATTTATATCCCATGATCTGTGTAATTAGGAGTGGTTAGAGTCCACTTCCTAGCTGTGTAATCAGGATTGGTTAAAGTCCAATAACTAGTAGAGGCATGAAGCCTATAATCAGGATTGGTTAGAGTCCAATGCATGGCTGTGTAATCAGGATTGGTTAAAGTCCAATACCCGACAGAGGCATGAAGCATGTAATTAGGATTGGTTAGAGTCCAATGTCTGGTTGTGTAATCAGGATTGGTTAAAGTCCAATACCTAGCAGGGGCATGAAGCCTGTAATCAGGATTGGTTAAAGTCCAATGACTGGCTGTGAAATCAGGATTGGTTAGAGTCCAATGTCTGACTGTGTAATCAGGATTGGTTAGAGTCCAATGCATGGCTATGTAATCAGGATTGGTTAAAGTTTAATGCATGGCTGTGTAATCAGGATTAGTTAAAGTCCAATACCTAGCAGAGGCATGAAGCCTGTAATCAGGATTGGATAAAGTCCAATGTCTGGTTGTGAAATTAGGATTGGTTAGAGTCCAATTCCTGGCTGTGTAATCAGGATTGGTTAGAGTCCAATGCATGGTTATGTAATCAGGATTGGTTAAAGTCAAATGCCTGGCTGTGAAATTAGGATTGGTTAGAATCCAATGCCTGGTTGTGTAATCAGGATTGGTTAGAGTCCAATGCCTGGCTGTGTAATCAGGATTGGTTAAAGTCCAATGCCTGGCTATGTAATCAGGGTTGGTTAAAGTTCAATGCCTGGCTGTGTAATCAGGGTTGGTTAAAGTATAATGCCTAGCTGTGAAATCAGGATTGGTAGTGTCCAATTCCTGGCGGTGTAATCAGGTTTGGAAGAGTCCAATACCTGGCAGAGGCTCAATGCCTGTAATGATGACATAGGATTGGTAATAACCCAATGCTTGTAATGATGACATAGGATTGGTAATAACCCAATGCCTGTAATGATGACACAGGATTGGTAATAACCCAATGCCTGTAATGATGACACAGGATTGGTAATAACCCAATGCTTGTAATGATGACATAGGATTGGTAATAACCCAATGCATGTAATGATGACAAAGGATTGGTAATAACCCAATGCCTGTATAATGATATATGAGTACATGGTAGATATAATCTCATATCTGTGTAGCAGATTGGCTAAGGCCAACAAATTGAAATGAGAAGGTCTCGTGGATGACATATCAAGATAAAGAGTGTCACAAGAGAAGTTTGACATGATGGTATAATATGATGGATAAATGATATACATGCTCTTCCTATTCCTTATTAAGAGAATAGATGATCTATTGTTCTATCATAAATAGTTGCAATGCTTTAAAAGATGAGAATGCTTTTAACTGCTTATCCTCTGCCCAGTTTTATATCATTTAACTACAATAATAATGTTTTGGCGGAGAGTTATATCTCTCACTGGGGCAATTACAATTGTCTCACCCCTGTGGGATCCAACATTTTTAGGTGGACAAGCACGGAGGAGACTGAGAATATCTTGTAGAGGAAGAACATCAGCAGCAGCAGTGACAGTAGTGACAGCTGAGGTTGAGTGTACTATCTGTCGTGTCTTGTAGATAGAAGTCCTATGTGTCGTCTCTATACTCTCAGGTCCTCGGAGTTAGTAACTAGTGTTTTTAATAAATCAATCTGAGATTTTGGCTTGATGCCTTGAAGTTCTTATGTTGTATGTGTTTAGTTGTTAACAGAGAAGATGATGCTAGTAATCCTAAAGAAGGAATGGTATAGAATATGTACTCATGAACCTAGATGTAAATTAAATACATTGGTTCTTGATAAAAAGAGTTTTCCTGTGTATGGATCTCTTTACAAAAGGTTTAAATTTTTAGTGATTTTCAGTAATCTGCTGCGAATGAACGCTTCTGCTTAATTAATGACGTATGTTTTGAACGCTTCACCACAATTTAGTGGTATCAGAGTTCTAGGTTCACTGAGTATGCAGAGACATAGGACTAAGGTTTTGAGTCTGTTCTAAGTGTACCTCAGTGTATCTTATAGTGCCTTCTGCTTATGCAGAAGAAGATATATAACTCCAAGATGTTTGGAGAACACGAGGGACACGTTGCTGAGAGCAATGTTGCTACACCAGTAGAAGGTGCCAGGGATCAGGCAAGAGAAGAAATAGTGCCTGAGAATCCCCCTGTTGATGAGGTCATGATGAGAAACCCAGATTTTTCTACTCTTTTTGGGCAATTCATGACTACAGTGATGCATATAACATACTGGATGCCAGCACCGGCACCTAGGGCACCAGCTCCCAATGAGGGATATGGGTCTGGTAAGACTTTTGAATGACTACGTCGTGTTGGAGCCATAGAATATGTTGGGACATCTGACCCAGCAGATGTAGATTTATGTCTCACTGAGTTAGAAAAATCTTTTAAGATCCTTAGTATCCTAGAGACTGACAAAGTTAAACATGTTGTATACCTTTTGAAGGGTAGTGCTGGACATTGGTGTGCTATAGAAGAAATAAAAAGGAATGATGAAGAGGTTAATTGGGAGGAATTTCGTCAAGAATTCATCAATAAGTATTTTCCAAAGACATACTTAGATGAAAAGATCTCGCAGTTTGAGAAGATTCGACAGGGAGCCATGTCGATAAATGAATATGAGGTTAAGTTTATGGAACTTTTGTGATTTTTTCCTCAAATGGCTGCTACTGAGGAGGAAAAGATTTGACGTTTTGAGAAGGGATTGAATGCTGAGATGTCCATCCTGGCATCTGCATTAGAAAGTAGAGAAAGGTTCGCTGCATTTGTAGATTCAATTCGAAGGATATAAGGGTCTATGACAAAGAAACATGAGACAGACTTTAAAAGGAAGTCTAAACAGTCATAGGAACAAGGAATTGGTGGTACTAAACAATCAAAGATTTCAGTAGTACTGACTCAACCACAATGTAGTGCACCCAAGCAGCAGTCACCTAAAAGGCTCCGAGCTTGCTATAGATGTGGACAGAGAGGACATCTGAGGTGGCAATGTCCAAATAGAAAGTGATGAGGTGACCCAACAGACAAGACACTAGATAACTTGTGAGAGGTAGACATGTCAAGGTAAAACTTTCTATTTTCAAATATCCTCTACTCTCTACTATAAGAAGGGTAGTTGTTGTTTAGTTCATCTGTATAATCCTTTGAGGATATGAGGAAGATATAAGTAAGATGAAAACTTGTGTTCAATTTAATATTCTTTTATGTGTTTTGAAATTTCTCTTTCTTCATTAAGGAAGGGAAGATATGAAAAAGGAACTCAGAGAAAATCTGAGATATTAAGTATATCAAATTTAAAGAGATGAAAACATAAAATAAAATAAATGTATACTACCTAATTTCAGTTCTTGAATACCCTGGCCAGGTATTCATTTATTGAAGGCAAGGTAAGTATGACATACCTAGATTGTTATCTTTCTGATTACTCTGATCAAGTAATCATTCTGAAACAATCCAAACAAGCCTAATTAAGAAGGAGATGTGGCATGGATATTTCTACCACATTCTAATTGATATACAGAGGAATTTGATTCAATTATAAATCAACTTTTAAATGAAAAGAAGATGTTTAGTATAATGTATACCCTGGTCCTCAGACCTAGAGGTAACAGTTATCTGATAAGAGATAATAATGTTAAGTGATGAATTGAAGGTTTGAATACCCATATCTAATATTCATGGTGATAATGATGCTGGGAGATAATGATATATAATCATCTTTATAATTCCTATGCTAATGGAAAGGAACCAGGATGAGACAAGAATGATTGACTCATGAACAAGTTGAAGGTTCATGTAATTGATAATCTCTTCTCTTTAATAAACAACCCTGGGTGATGACGGGGTGATAAGAAGAATGTGTTTTCTTATGCTCTTTCCTGTCTGAGACATGGTAATCAAGTGGGTCTTATGACACTTGATGTACATAAGTTAAAGTGTTCTTTTGATGGATACTTAGAAAAGTATCAGTTTGTCTTGAACTTGGGTTTCAAGATAAAGACAAATGTAACAAGTAATGTCTCATGATGAAGGAAGATGAGGATGTGATGTGTTGGATACCAAGGTAATGGATTCTGGTATCTGAGAAATATCAGGCTATTTTATGATGGTTACTTGGAATGCCTAACTGTGGAATCAGTCTAGTTACCTAATGTAGTATGGACATCATATGTTAGGGGTTTATGCTTTGCATAAACGTAACGTTGATGAGAATGAACTATTTGAAGGAATAATTGTAAAATTATTGCAAGAAAAGTTTATCAAATTAAATTAACAAATAACCTCTATCTAAATAAGAAAAGTGTTACCTGACACTGAATTAACTCCACAGTCAATAATGAAAGGACAGTGGAGTATGTGTCTTGTGTGTTTGATTCTATGAGAATTTTGTGTGGAAGAACCTTGTATTAATCAAAGTTCTATGGTGTCTCCATAACAATGAGATGTTATGTGAAGACTTGATGATATAATGAATGAATAATATATGTCTCCTTTTATCTGGGATTTCAGGGACGAAATCCTTGTTAGGGGTTTATAATTTGTAACATCCCTGACCTGGGTTAAACCTTAACCCTAGATGTTTTGCTTAATAAATTGAATTATGTGCTTGCTCTTATCTTTTGAAAAGTAATTAAGGCTCAAGAGGAACTCATATTTCAATTTTAGTCCTTTTTTAATAATGTTGAAGCAATGTTTGCTTATTTTGGACTAAAGTGCAAATTACCCAAGTTGAGGGGTTAAATTGAAAATGTTACATGATAAAATATTCCTCAAAGTGCTTGAGCATCATGAGAATGAAAATGATGTAGAGTTATGACTTGTGGAAGTTGAGCACCAAGAAAGAGATGATTAAGTAGTCCTTGTGCATTAATACCTAGTTTTGGTGTAATGTGCAATTTACCCAAAACTTAGGGTTTAATATGCAAATTACCTCTTCCAGAGAGTCCCTAATATTTTTTGGCATCATGTAGAGCAAATAAAATGGGAGGGGCATCTGATTTGTATCACTTTGAAGGAGAGAGAATATTGATATTAAAATAATTAAGATTTAAGCATAATTGAAATTCTAATTCAATTTAATGCAAAAATAAATATATTAACTGAAGTGCCCTTCAACGAAAATTATGTTGGTTGAAAATCCATATACGTGGACGTCCTCATGCCTTGCAAAGGCAATGAAATATCTAAAGGAAGTGGATAACTCACTCACATTAAAAGGAAAAGAAGTATCCACTAACTTATGTATATTATTATTAAATGGATTAAGGTGCTTAATTTGATTTTCTTTATTTCGTGTATAATTGAGAGGAATAAGAGGCAAGGAATATAGCCTCATATGCAACGAAGATGAGGGGGCAAGTGGCAAGGAAATGGAAGAGTTATCCCCTATTTTCTCTCTCTTAAAATGAATTTTAATAAAAATGCATATAAGCTCATTTATCCATAGCTTGAAAGGGGAATTTCGAATCCACTTTCACTCTTTGCTTGCAAAACGACCAAGGGGGCTAAGGAGCAACAGTAGGACGAGTTTCAACCTGTAGGTAAGCTTCTTGATCACTTTCAACCATGATTTCATTGTGGAAATCGAAAACAAATGATGGATTTCTTCTTTTCTCCATTCAATCTTCAACCCTAGCCTTTCTTTTCACTCGAGGACTTGAGGACGAGCTTGGGGATAGTTGACAGAGTTGCATCCACCATTAAATACGTGGATCTTGAAGCTTTGAAGTTCCTTTGGAGGAGGTTTTATAACTTGAACCCTTATTCATTGTTATTGAATTCAATTCCTCAATCAATTTTGTTCAATTGCTCTTCTTGAACTTCCTTTGTATAATTGATAGAACTACCATGAAAATGATAGTAGTTTTCGAAGGTCTAAGGCTTGATGATGATGACATCATCATAAGCACACACCTCAAAAGAAAATTGGGTGCAAATGATTTCAATAAAATGGTCCAATCAGTTTCACCAAACTGTTTGGTGACCAAACGGTTTGCAAACCGTTTGGAGGTTTGGGTTCCAAATTGTTTGGAGTGGTTGACCGAATGGAAGGGGTTGACCATTTGAGGGAGGTTTTTGATGTGTTGAATAATGATCTAATATATTTAATTTATTAGTTTCTAAAGGTTCCATGATTGGATAATCTACCAATTGCAAACCCTAATCGGGTGAAGTGGTGAAAACCCTAATTGAATCCATTCGATTTCAAGACAAATTGGACCAAACGGTCTTGAGACCGTTTGAGTCCAAACGGTCTTGAAACCATTTGAGATCAAATGGTCTCAAGACCATTTGGAGGTCAAAAACTAAGGTGGATTGTTTGGAGATTCAAGAGTCAATGATTGATTAACTGAACTAGTTCAATTGTTGAAGATTTCAATGGTGCAAATCATGACCGATTGGTTGATGGAAACCTTTAGGTGTCCCTTTCGGTTTTGAGGCTGACTTGGACCAAACGGTCTTGAGACCGTTTGATTCCAAATGGTCTTGAAACCATTTGGGGTCAAACGGTCTCAGGACCGTTTGGAATCAAATGGTTTCAAAACCGTTTGGTGTTGAAATGCTAAAACTGAATGGAGGTCAAAGGTGATCAAATCGTTTGGATATTGAAAGTGATGATTGATCCATTGATCCAATGGTTTATAATAATGATAATCAAAGATAGGTACAGTGGTTGAATCCCTAAAGTACCGAGATGATTAGTACCTTTAAAATGATTCACCCTAAAAGCTTATGAAAACAATATCTCAATACACTATGTCAACCATAGTTGTATATATATTTGATTGAAAGGTTGATGTAACCTAATCAAGTTGAGAGGATGATAGAAAGGAATTCATACATGAGTATTAATCATGAAGAATATGTTATTTTTGTATGATCTGTAGTAAATAGATCATGAAACCCTAATCAAGTGGGTTAATAAGCCATAATGATAATTAGTGGGTAATGCCTTATAAAGGTGAAATATCTCAAATGGTTGATCATAGGCAAACTTATAGTAAGAAATGCCTTAACCTGAAATGAGTCCATATCATTGAAGATAGTTGGAAAATTCTTGTGTGTGACCTATGCACTTCATGGTAAAAGTGATAGGTTAGTGGATGAAAGTATTAAGATGGGAAATACCTTAATCCAAGATAAGTTGATAACTCATGTAAGTTGGAAGTGATGAGGAAAGTGATACATCAAGATATGATAGTTATCACTTTTATCATTCCAAGGTTGATATACCTTCATGCACCTCAAATCCAATATACTTGGACATGAAACACATGAAGTGTGTTCTGTAAATTGTTACAATGAAATGTAATGAGTTTGATATACTTTGACAAGTATAGGCTAATATACCTTGAGAATAGGGTTAGTCATGAGTATGATGTAATCATACCATGATAAGGATGAGAAATGAACTCATACCTTGTAATGATAATCATTTAATGACAAATGTTAAGAGTAATAAACATGATTGAATACTCGAGATGTTAATGGATGCTCCTAGAGGTGTGGAGCAATATATTAAGGTTGATTTGATAAATATGAAATCCTAATTAATGTGAGATGGGAAACCCTATCCCTAAATTGGGTAATGGGACATGAGAAACCCTAATGTGACGTGAATAGTAAGCCCTAACCCTATTGAGGGAATAGTGGTGTTACTATTGTATTACATGAGGTAATATGTTATTGTTGCCTAGTAAGAGGTGACAAGATGTGTAATGGCCTTGTGAGACATATGATTAGATGTTTCCTAGTGATAGGTGACAAGATGTTTAATGGCCTTGTGAGCTATATGCTTAGATGTTGCCTAGTGAGAGGTGACAAGATGCTTTATGGGCCTTATGAGCCATGAGAACAATTGTGGCATAGTGAGAGGTGCCAAGATGATTATAAAAGTTTATTGTAAGAAATGATAATTTTTTAATAAACTTAATATAAGGAACAATTGTATTCAATAATATAAGCCTAGAGAAGGATGTGATGATCAATGATGAGTTAAAGGAATTTATATCCCATGATCTGTGTAATCAGGAGTGGTTAGAGTCCACTACCTGGCTGTGTAATCAGGATTGGTTAAAGTCCAATACCTGGTAGGGGCATGAAGCATGTAATCAGGATTGGTTAGAGTCCAATGTCTGGCTGTGTAATCAGGATTGGTTAAAGTCCAATACGTGGCAGAGGCATGAAGCTTGTAATCAGGATTGGTTAAAGTCCAATGCCTAGCTGTGAAATCATGATTGGTTAGAGTCCAATGCTTGGCTGTGTAATTAGGATTGGTTAGAGTCCAATGTCTGGCTGTGTAATCAGGATTGGTTAAAGTCCAATGTCTAGCTGTGTAATCAGGATTGGTTAAAGTCCAATTTCTGGAAGAGGCATGAAGCCTGTAATTAGGATTGGTTAAAGTCCAATGCCTGGTTGTGAAATCAGGATTGGTTAGAGTCCAATGCCTGGATGTGTAATCAGGATTGGTTAGAGTCCAATGCCTGACTGTGTAATCAAGATTGGTTAGAGTCCAATGTTTGGCTGTGTAATCAAGATTGGTTAAAGTCCAATGCATGTTTGTGTAATTAGGATTGGTTAAAGTCCAATTCCTGGCTGTGAAATCAGGATTGGTTAGAGTCTAATGCATGGTTGTGTAATCAGGATTGGTTAGAGCCCAATGTCTGGTTGTGTAATCAGGATTGGTTAAAGTCCAATGTCTGGTTGTGTAATCAGGGTTGGTTAAAGTCCAATGCATGGTTGTGTAATTAGGGTTGGTTAAAGTCCAATGCCTGGCTGTGAAATCAAGATTGGTATTGTCCAATAATTGGCGGTGTAATCAGGTTTGGAAGATTCCAATACCTGGCAGAGGCGCAATGCCTATATTGATGACACAGGATTGATAATAACCCAATGCCTGTAATGATGACACATGATTGGTAATAACCCAATGCATGTAATGATGACACAGGATTGGTAATAACCCAATGCTTGTAATGATGACACAAGATTGGTAATAACCCAATGCCTGTAATGATGACACAGGATTGGTAATAACCCAATGCCTGTATAATGATATATGAGTACATGGTAGATATAATCCCATATCTGTGTAGCGGATTGGCTAAGGCCAACAGATTGAAACAAGAAGGTCTCATGGGTAACATATCAAGATAATGAGTGTCACAAGAGAAGTTTGACATGATGGTATAATATGATGGATAAATGATATACATGCTCTTCCTATTCCTTATTAAGAGAATAGATTATCTATTGTTCTATCATAAATAGTTGCAATACTTTAAAAGATGATAATGCTTTTAATTGCTTATCCTCTGACTGGTTTTGTATCATTTAACTGCAATAATAATGTTTTTGGCAGAGAGTTATATCTCTCGCTGGGGCAATTATAATTGTCTCAACCCGTGCGATCCAACATTTTTTTAGGTGGACAAGCACAAAGGAGACTGAGAATATCTTATAGAGGAAGAACATTAGCAGCAGCAGTGACAGTAGTGACAGCTCAAGTTGACTGTATTGTCTGTCATGTCTTGTAGATAGAAGTCCTATGTGTCGTCTCTGTACTCTCAGGTCCTTAGAATTAGTAACTAGTGTTTTTAATAAATCAATCTGAGATTTTGGCTTGATGTTTTGAAGTTCTTATGTTGTTTGTGTTTACTTGTTAACAGAGCAGATGATGCTTGTAATGCCGAAGAAGGAATGGTACAGAATATGTACTCATGAACCAGGATGTAAATGAAATACATTGGTTCTTGGTAAAAGAGTTTTCCTGTGTATGGATCTCTTTGTAAAAGGTTTAATTTTTTAGTGATTTTCAGTAATGCGCTGCGAATGAACGCTTCCACTTAATTAATGACGTATGTTTTGAACACTTCGCCACACCTTGTCCCGAGACTTGCTTGGCGACATTACCTCGTGGCTTGTGCGGTCTTCACCTCTGGACTTGGATGGTGTCTGTGCAGCTCCTGGTCTCACCGGGACTGACGGGATTGACAGTTGTCCTTTGAGCAGCTGAAGTCTCCCACCTCTGTAGTCATCCACACGGACTGCCCGGAACTCCGATCTCCTTGTCCCATAAGGAATCAAAAGGATTTGCACCCTCATGTCAGCGTACTAGTCACCGACACACTCTCCTACCACCAATCGCTATTCTATAGTTGTCCTTCCCTTGCTATGCCTCCCTTATCGGGTAGCACTTGCTTGGGCTCTCTCGGTTACCAAAACCAGAGAGAACGACAACTTTGCATAGCAACTGGTGTTCTAAGTTGTACTTTGAGAAGCCCCCAATACCCCTATATATAGGAGGTTCACGAGATAGGGTTCTCTGTCTGGGGAAATGCGAGATTAAAACAGGAGTAGAATGGTTCAAAATTTTCCACAAAACAATCAACTGTGCTAGCTGAACCGATCGTTTCAACCCTGAAACGATCGTTTGGTGACCTCAATCGATCGGGTCACACCTGAACTGATTGTTTCGGACACCTGAGTCAATTGGTTCACTTCTGATCCGATCGATTTGTGGTCTTGGTCCAACTCAAATTGACTTTCATATTTGTTTCTGATTAATCAAATATTAATCCTTGTCCAAATTGAATTTGTAGAAGTGAAACAAATAGTATTTGCAAAATAGTCTTCTGACTTTCCAAACAATCTTGGTTGGTCTACGAATCGTCTGGTTCAACAATTGAGTCGATTGTCTCATGACACATGAGTCGATCGTCTCACAAGTTGAGCCGATCGGTTCACCAACCTGAGTCGATTGGTTCAACCCTTGAGCCGATCGGTTGGAAGTACAGACTGTGCAAAAATAGTCAATCATAGTTTCAATCAATCTGATACTCTAATCAATTGGTCCAACACTTTGAACACTATGATTTTGAGCTATCAATCAACTGAGTATTTAATTGAACTACTAAACCCCTTTAGTAATCAATCTAAACATCATTTGTGGATAAACTCCTCTTCCAGGTTAAATCCTATGTGTGTGACCCTACAGGTCCATTTCACGTTGGCAGTGAAAGTCCATAACACTTATGACTTCACAATCAAAGAGCGGTGCCTAGTCGCACATCAGTGCTACCCAAGTGAAATAGAAAGTTGGAGAACAACTTTCAATCCTACAATTTGTGAATGGTGTTACAGTGAATGTATAATTCCTTTGTCATTGATGTCCTGAATGAACTCAAGGCATGGTACAGTCATCCTTTCAACGTTCATCCATTTCCTTGATCTCAGAGTAGACTGGGTGAGATGTGTGTGACATCAATATCACATATTGATTCACACATGCATGTGCATGCCTTTCTGAATCCTACTCATCAAGTGGTCGTGGACATCAAACTCTCTTAGGAGGGACAAATTCCATATCTATCACTCACTCCTCAAAAGCCCCATGTGTCAAAGCCACCCAATCATCACCTTTATAACAACCCATGTTTTAGGACTATGTTTGATGATGTCAAAGTGTACCCAACAACATGTGTTGAGTGGAGTGATTTCAGGTTGAAGAATCACACTCACCACCATCATTGTGAGAGTTGATTGTGACTACCAAATCATGGTTCCATGTGTCACTCTGACGGTGGGTCAGTCTGGTACACTTGTTCTCTAACAAGTACCTATGTGCTTGGTTTGATATCACTATATCATGACTAATGAGATTCTGTCATCAACCAACACACAATCTAGTCTTTAGTGTTATTGATGTTTATGGTTATTTCCACAATAACAACCAACTAGGGACTAAACAAGAATGTATACTCTTAACATCTGTATGATCTCATCGTTTAGGTCCTCAACCCAAAAGCATACGTCATTGAGTAAAACAATTATTTAGACATCTATGATGTTACACTATCATCTCAGAAACAGTTGAAACATATAGATCAGAAATTTCCTTTATTATTATTCAAATCATTTACAAAGTATCCCATTACAATCATCACATGACTTACTCTATGGGCATACATACCAATAGACTCCCACTTGCACTTAGAGCCAGTCACCTAGGAACCTTAGTCCTTCTGACCTAGCATGACCATCATGCTTCTGCTGAGAAAGGGCCTTAGTCAGTGGATCAGCTATCTTGTCTTCAGTTGGTACTTTGCAAATCTTCAGATCTCCTCACTGTACGATCTCTCGTATGAGATGGAAGCGCCGCAGTATGTGCTTAGACTGCTGATGTGATCTGGGTTCCTTAGCTTGAGCAATAGCACCATTATTGTCACAATAAAGCTCAATTGCATCACAGCTACTGGGAACTACACCAAGTTCATAGATGAACTTCCTGATCCACACAGCCTCCTTTGTTGCGTGTGAAGCAGTGATATACTCGGCCTTTGTAGTAGAATCGGCAACTGTTTCTTGCTTGGAACTCTTCCATCTCACAGTTCCATTGTTTAGGCCAAACACAAATCCTGATTGCGATCTATAATCATCTTTATCGGTTTGGAAGCTTGCATCGGTGTAACCCTTTATAATGAGTTCTTCCTCGCCACCGTATATAAGGAACTGATCCTTAGTCCTTTGCAAGTACTTGAGGATGTTCTTTACGTCTGTCTAGTGAGCATTGTCGGGATCTGACTGGTACCTACTCATCATGCTGAGAGCATACGAGACATATGGGTGTGTGCACAACATAGCGTACATGATGGATCTGATGGCTGATGCATATGGGATCCCATTCATACTCTCCCTCTCTTCACAAGATTGGGTACATTGAGCTCTAGAGATGGTGACTCCATGTAGCATGGGGACATTGCCTCTCTTTGAGTTCTCCATGCTGAACCATTTCAGCACTTTGTCAATGTACGTGCTTTGACTTAGTCTGAGAAGCCTTTTAGATCTATCTCTATAGACCTTAATACCTAGAATGTAGGATGCTTCTCTTAAGTCCTTCATCGAGAAAGTACTCCCAATCCAAGTCTTTACCTTCTCTAAGGTTGTGACATCATTCCCCATCAATAGTATGTCATCCACATACAATATGAGGAATGTGGTCGTGCTCCCACTAACCTTCTTGTACACACAAGGTTCATCTTCATTTTGAATAAATCCAAACACTTTGACTTCCTCATCAAATCGAAGATTCCAACTCCGAGATGCTTGTTTCAATCCATAGATCGACCTTTGCAGCTTACAGACTTTATTGGCATTCTTTGTATCTACAAAACCTTTAGGTTGTGTCATGTACACATCCTCATTTATATTCCCATTAAGGAATGTAGTTTTAACATTCATTTGCCAAATCTCATAGTCATAGTAAGCTGTAATAGCAAGCATGATCCTGATGGACTTAATCATGGCAACTGGAGAAAAAGTGTCATCATAGTCAACACCTTGAACTTGTCGGAAACCCTTTGCAACCAAACTACCTTTATAAGTTTGCACATTTCCATCCATGTCGGTCTTCTTCTTGAAGACCCACTTGCACCCTATGGGTTTTACCCCTTCAGGTGGTTCCACCAAAGTCCATACTTTGTTGGAGTACATGGATTCCATCTTGAATTTCATGGCCTCAAGCCATTTCTCAAAATCTGGTCCCTCCATAGCCTCTAGATAGGTAGTTGGATCATCATCTATGATCAACTCATCGCCTTCCTGAGTTACAAGGTATCCAAAACTTTCAGGTTCAAGGTGTGTCCTACTAGATCTATAAGGTCCTTGTGTTATTTGAGGAGACTGAGATTCCACAACACCTTGTGAATCTCTATGTTCCTCTTGTACATCTATTGGTCCAATGTTTTCTTGTTGGGCTTGAATCTCTTCAAGCTCTATTTTCCTCCCACTGCTTCCTTTGGAAATAAATTCCTTTTCTAGGAACACAGCATCCCTGGCAACAAACACTTTGTTGTCAGTTGGGTGGTATAAGTAATATCCATTAGTCTCCTTAGGATATCCAACAAAATAACATTTATCAGATCTAGGGCCTAGCTTGTCAGGAAACATTTTCTTGACATATGCCTCACACCCCCAAATCCTCATAAAAGACATATTGGGATGCTTCCCAGTCCATATCTCATATGGTGTCTTTTGAACCGATTTAGATGGTACTTGGTTAAGTGTAAATGTGGCGGTTTCAAGAGCATAACCCCAGAAGGAAATTGGAAGATCAGCAAAACTCATCATTGATCACACCATATCCTAGTAAAGTGTGATTCCTTCTTTCAGACACACCATTATGATGTGGTGTTCCAGGCAGAGTCCATTGTGATACAATACCACGGGCTCGCAGAAGGTCCTCAAACTCCTGACTTAAGTATTCTCCACCTCGATCGGATCGAAGGGATTTAATACTTTTACCAAGTTGGTTATGTACATCATTGATGAAATCCTTGAACCTTTCAAGGGTTTCTGACTTATGTTTCATCAGGTACACATAGCCATACCTACTGAAGTCATCAGTGAAGGTAATGAAGTACTGATACCCACCTTTGGCATTAGTTCGAAAAGGCCCACATACATCAGTATGTATGAGTCCTAATAGATCACTAGCTCTCTCACCTTTACCTGAAAAGGGAGTCTTGGTCATCTTGCCCAACAAACAAGATTCGCATGTCTCTATTGATTCATAATCAAAAGAGTCTAGATAACCATCTTTATGGAGTCTAGAAAGGCACTTCTCATTTATGTTCCCTAGAGGACAATGCCAAAGATACGTTTTGTTTGATTTGTTGAGTTTTTGCCTTTTGGTGTTTACGTTGTATACACTTGTCTCTAGATCTATCAAGTATAGACAATAAGACATTGGGGCACTGCCATAAAAGATCCCATCTTTTGAAATGGAACACTTTCCATTCTTAATAAGAAATTCAAAAGTGTCCTTGTCCAAACAAGAGACGGAAATGATATTCCTATTTATGGTAGGTACATAATAGCAGTTCTTCAACTCTATTATTAGCCCACTAGGTAGAGTTAACTCATAGGTTCCTACGGCACTGGCGGCAACTCTTGCCCTATTGGCAACAAGTAGTTCAACCTCGCCTTACCCCAAAGGCCTACTTCTCTTAAGATCCTTCACATTTGAAAAAATGTGAGATCCACATCCGATATCAAGTACCCATGACAAAGAATTAGTAAAGTTAATCTCTATCATGTATACACCAGAAGTAGAGATCTCTATCTCTTGCTTCTTCTTCCATCGTTCCTTCCATCCTCTCCATGTTTTGAGCGTAAAAGATTCTGACATTGGTTTGGCGAGAGAACCCTTCTCTCCCTCACCTTTGTCCTTCGACTTTGTTCCATTGATCTCCATCAATGAACTATCCTTCTTTTTAAGCACACATAGAGTGGATTCAAAGGCTACTGGTATATTTGGATTGTGCAGAACACTTCTCACAATCCCTAACCAGTTATGGAATTTATTCTCAATTAATTTACCCATTTTAAAATATGATTCTTTTTCCATTCTACAAGAGAAAATTGCATTTATCAAAACTCCTTTTGATTTGATTTGAATAAAATTTGACAGTAGTTAATTAGGCCTTTAATTAATTACCGCTCCCATTATTTTGATTCAAATTGACAGCCCTCACCATCAATTCAGAAGATTGCAGTGTATAATCTCCTAGTGGGTCAAGATCTGTATTTCATCAAGCCATGAGTCAGCTTTGGTTGATCGCCCACAACTTGACTATTTAGGTAGGCCATCATGCCAATTACATCATATGCAACTCTTGATGAATGAACATGTGCAACACCTTGCCATGAACATTCCGTGCCTCTGGGCTTAGATGATCTAAGAATCACCAGTTAAGTCTAACCCAAAAGCCGACACGGTAAACATGCACCCTGCTTTGGCAGAACCTACATGTTTACCCTTCACACTTCTACGAGATAGACAGCGCACCATGTTTTGGCGTAACCTACGCTTGGTCAATCAGGTTTTTCATGTGTGTCGCTAATGGAAGGCGTGAAAGACTTAATATTTAGATGAGGGATTTGGTTTTTATAGGTACATATACATATCCAATCACCATAATGTAGTAAGTATCATATACATGCTATATCCCATAGAAAACATGTGAAATGATAAAATCAATGATTATGGCCATCCTAATGTGATTCCTTGAGCCAAGAGGAATCATGGTCATATAGGTCCACATCATATGCAACATGTACAAGATGAACTCTGTGCTTTGCCTTTCTGGGTATGAACAACTCATCTCCATGATTTATCGGCTCACCATCAGACTGGTTGGTTGAGTTCCACCAGCCGATCGACTGGCACCTCTAGCCGATCAGTTCACTGGTCATTGTGCATCTCTTTAGGCCGCCACCCGCTCGTCTCGCTCCTTGAACCTCTCGTCAAAAGGTCCACCATTCTTTGACATAACAGGAAATAAAAGATCTATCCTATTTTACATTTGAAAAAGGAAACCCCAAGTTACATTCGAGGGGAGCAAAGGTAGGAAAGAAATCTCGAGTTATCTTGAGTTACATTAGGAATAAGAGATAGGGAATCGGTGCGCAGACCGAGATGCAAGCAACCACATTCAACCAAGCACACATACATAGGGTTTATTGGCCATAACCATGCTATACATCCACCACACAACTCATTTAAGGGCGACGCACATCGAGTGCATTTATATTACATATCATATATGTATTTTGGGATTTGTGGATTTGGGATTGGACATGCATAAAGCCAATTTTATTTGCATCATATGCAATAAATAAAGGCGACAAACCAAAATCAATCTCATCGATAATCCCAAAGTATAGAGCAGTTGATGTGGCTCTGATACCACTGTTGGGATTTAGGGGAGACAGAGAAGGCAGCGGAAACAAAAATTTTCTTCTCTCAAACCCAGAATAAAGGAATCGTGTCAACGTATATACAATAGGAAGGATGGTTTGTAGAGGCGTACCTTGTCCTGAGGCTTGCTCAGTGACGTTACCTCGTGACTTGCACGATCTTCACCTCCAGTCTTGTACGGTGTCTGTGTAGCTCCTGGTCTCACCGGGACTGACGAGATTGGCAGCTATCCTTTGAGCGGTAGAAATCTCCCACCTCTGCAGTCATCCACACGGATTGCCTGGAACTCCGATCTCCTTGTCCCATAAGGAATCGGAAGGAGTCTCACCCTCCTGTCAGCGTACTAGTCACCGACACACTCTCCTGCCACCAGTCTTTATTATGTAGTTGTCCTTCCCTTATTGTGCCTCCCTTATCGGGTAGCACTTGCTCGGGCTCTCTCGGTTACCAAAACCAGAGAGAACGGCAACTTTGCAGAGGAACTGGTGTTCTGAGTTGTACTTTGAGAATCCCCCAATACCCCTATATATAGGAGGGTCATGGGACAGGGTTCTCTATCCCAGGCAATGTGGGATTAAAGCAGGAGTAGAAGGGTTTGAAATTTTCCACAAAACAATTAACTACGCCAGTTGAACTGATCGTTTCAACCCTGAAACGGTCGTTTGGTGACCTCAACCGATTGGTTCACACCTGAACCGATCATTTCGGACACTTGAGCCGATCGGTTCACTTCTGAGCCGATCGGTTCATGGTCCTGGTCCAACTCAAATTGACTTTCATATTTGTTTTGGGTTAATCAAATATTAATCCTTGTCCAAATCGAATTTGTACAAGTGAAACAAATTGTATTTCCAAAATAGTCTTCTGACTTTCCAAACGATCTCGGTTGGTCCACGAATCGATCAGTTCAACAATTGAGCCGATCGTCTCATGACACATGAGCCGATCGTCTCACCAGTTGAGCCGATCGGTTCACCAACCTGAGCCGATCGGTTCAACCCTTGAGCCGATCGGTTGGAAGTGCAGACTGTACAAAAACAGTCAATCGCAGTTTCAATCAATCTGATACTCTAATCAATTGGTTCAACACTTTGAACACTATGATTTTCAGCTATCAATCAACTGAGTGTTTAATTGAACTACTAAACTCCTTTAGTAATCAATCTAAACATCATTTGTGGATAAACTCCTCTTCCAGGTTAAATCCTATGTGTGTGACCCTGCAGGTCCATTTCATTTTGGCAGTGAAAGTCCATAATGCTTATGACTTCATAAGAAAAGAGCAGTGCCTAGTCGCACATCAGTGCTACCCAAGTGAAATAGAAAGTTGGAGAACAACTTTCAATCCTACAATCCGTGAATGGTGTTACAGTGAATGTATAATTCCTTTATCACTGATGTCCTGAATGAACTCAAGGAATGGTACAGTCATCCTTTCAATGTTCATCCATTTCCTTGATCTCAGAGTAGACTGGGTGAGATGTGTGTGGCATCAATATCACATATTGATTCACACATGCATGTGCATGCCTTTCTCAATCCTACTCATCAAGTGGCCATGGACATCAAACTCCCTTAGGAGGGACAAATCCCATATCTATCACTCACCCCTCAAAAGCCCCATGTGTCAAAGCCACCCAATCATCACCTTTATAACAACCCATGTTTCAGGACTACGTTTGATGATGTCAAAGTGTACCCAACAACAGGTGTTGAGTGTAGTGATTTCAGGTCGAAGAATCACACTCACCACCATCACTGTGAGAGCTGATTGTGACTACCAAATCATGGTTCCATGTGTCACTCTCACGGTGGGTCTGTCCGGTACACTTGTTCTCTAACAAGTACCTATGTGCTTGGTTTGATATCACTATATCATGACTAATGATATTATGTCATCAACCAACACACAATCTAGTCTTTAGTGTTATTGATGTCTATGGTTATTTCCACAATAACAACCGACTAGGGACTAAACAAAAATGTATACTCTTAACAACCGTATGATCTCATCGTTTAGGTCCTTAACCCAAAAGCATACGTCATCGAGTAAAACAATTCTTTAGACATCTATCATGTTACATTATCATCTCAGAAACAGTTAAAACTTATAGATCGGAAATTGCCTTTATTATTATTCAAATCATTTACAAAGTATCCCATTACAATCATTACATGACTTTCTCTATGAGCATGCATACCAACAGATATCTCAAGAGAGTAATATCGCTTTTTTCATGTGTTATGGAGTACTATGAATGCATGAGAGTGTTGGAATACTAAAGCTTTAAAACCATATGTTATGTGACAAGGTTTGCGTGTAGTCATATCGAGAAAGAGACTACCCTTAGACTTAGATCTTTCCTCATCTTGAGAGAGACTGGAATAGACACTTTTGATGGTTACTTGTAATCTTGATAAGAGTATGTGAGGGAGAGACAAATGATGTTACACGTTGATGAGATGCTTTAGTAGTAAAACCCCGGCCCGGGTTTCCTCCCATATACTTGTTTTGTATTATTTCTTTTGTTTTTGTTCGTTCTTCTTATTCTTTTTTTCTTGCCCAACTTACTTTGGGTTCCATCGTTCCTAAGGGAACACCATTTATATACCCTCTTTGATTGGAGTATACGAGTGTTAGATTATGTTCTCTTAACACTTCCAATGTTGTCCCTGTGTTCGACCCTGATCACTACATCTGACCCCGTTTATCATTGCGAGGGCCTGAAAGTCGGGTTATCTCTTTAAAAGTCTGACTACTCTAAATACACTCCTTTTGGATGTGCGATTTAGGCCGGTCAGTCATTTAATTCAAAATTTGGAATTCTTTGCACCTTTCCTTTCTATTATATTTCTTTTAAACTTCCTTGATACAAAAAGATAGGGAAAACCAAATAATTGCAATAGATGAAAAGGAAAAGGTGTTTTTGAGTCCCATTTTATCTTTCTTTGCTCATTAATTTAAAAGGTAATGTTATTTCTATCATTTTTGCATTAAGCCCATTAGACAATTTTTATTGAAGAAACTATATAAAGTTTCAAAATATTCAATAAAAAAGTTGGAATTTCACATATTTACCAATGTTAAATGAATTTCATCCTTGAAATTTCATTAAACTACCCACCTTAGAACTTTCCATATCTTTAGCACATAACTTCAACTTGCTAGTATTATCATGTGAATCCATAGTTCCAAACATTTCCATGCAACAAAAGTTTTGAAAAGAAAAATTATAAAACTAAACTCTAATCATTCTTATCATCTTCACTCTCATCTACCATGGCAAAGATTCTAGCTTGCCTCTTCTCTCTAGGTGCTTGATTAAAATTAGGCTCTTTCTTTTAAAACTTGGGGTAGTTAGGTCTAATGTGGCCTATCCCGCAACATGCATAGCAAATACCCATTCCAAACTTGCATTTTCATTGATGATACTGAGAGCACTTTGCACATTGGGTCTTTGTAGGTTGATTTGGAACAACTTCAACTGGATCCTTCTTCTCCTTGCCATGATGATTGGTGTCGTTGTGGTTGTGGGAGTAGTTATTTTTCCTCCATGATCTTCTAACTCTAGGGCAGTATCTAGGGCACTTTCTAAGGTACAGTATCCACTTTCTGACAAAGAAAAGCTAAGGTCCAGCTTGATACCCCTAATGAACTTCTTTATATTGTGTCATTCATCATAGTCGTGTGTGTACTTCTACAAAATCCTAAACTTCATGGTGTACTGGGTGACAATCCTATCACCAAGCTGAAGTAGGTTGTGTACTCATCTTCCTTTTTCTCAATCATGGCCTCAGATATGTATTGGTCTCAGAAGGCTTTTGAAAATTCCTCCCATGTGAGTGGAGGAGCATTAGCTGCACAGGAACCTAGCAGGTTCTCCCACCAAGTCCTTGTTGCACCCTTGAGCATGTACATCCCAAAGTGAACTTTGGATGGGTTAGGGAAATCTAGATCACAGAAGCAACGTTCCATGTTTTGCAACCAGCTCTTAGCCTTGTCTACTACGTCTGTCTCTTCCTGTGACAAAGTGAATTTTTGCATAAGTATGAAATAATTCCAATTCTACCCTCATTATGTTCATCTTGACCCCAATATATTTTTTATTAGCTACTTGGTCACTTTTGACACTCAAATTCAAAATATGGTGATTAATGTGAATTGTATACACATGAAACCATAAAATTATGTTAAATCATCACTCTACTCAAAGAAATCTAATTGTCCATTAAACTTCATCATATGCTCCTCAAACTTTTTCTAAAGATTCTTCACATTTTTGTGAATATATTTTCCAAATTTCACTTCAATTCAAAGTTTCTACTATTTTATTTGAATTCTTGAAGATAAAGCATTAAAAATCCCTATATTTGCACTCTATTTGGCCTTTTTCATGTCACCAATCGGTTGCAAAGGGAGGGGAGAACGCCAACCCTTAGATATGATATTTATAGATTCAGGCTTTATCATACGGCCACTAACTTGTATCCTACCTCCCGCTCATTACAGGGAGAAGTTATTGAGATAGAAAATAGCAATCAGCTACATACGACCACCATTCGAATTTTGGATCGCATTGAATCATTGCTCGCGTGATTTTGCACCCAATAAGCCCGAATTTGACCACCTTTTATGTGCTATTACTCAATCATGATGAAATTCTCACTTTATCCTCCCACTCGGGTGGCCATGGCTGCAACCAATGACCCGATCTAGCCTAAACCTAACCCTTAGTCCTATATAAAGGTCTCCCAACACTCTCAGTCACCATACCTTGCTCGAGACCTCACTCTTGCTCACTCCCTTAGCCTCAAGCCCCCCAATTTCCTCATCGTTCATCTACTATTTGTGCAGTGCCTCCGCATAGCCCTAATTGGGAATTCCTCCTCCTCGCATCCTCTCCCCAAATCGCTATCTCCATCCCATTCATCAGCCCTCAGTGAACTCCAATCGCACCTCGTCGCCTTCTCCAGCTCCTCCTTCTCCTAAAAACCTGACTGTCCATCGAGCCCCCTCTACCTTGCTTCTTGTCTCATGTGGAAGCCAAAACAAAGAAGGAATGTTGCCAAGAACCGTTTTCCAAGGAAGGTTGGCCCAGCCCCAAGGGACCCAACAAACCACCAATTAAACCAGTAAATCATGTCTAAACTGGACAAACTTAGATTTGAACCAATCCAAAGATAATTGAGCCACCTCAACCATGTGGATCCATTTGGACCATTCTTTTGACATCAGATAGTCCTCATTTTTTTCATATGAAGGTATTTTACCTCCTCTCTGCTCAAAAAATCAATAAAATGATCAAATCTTGCAAAAATGATAACATTTTATTCCTAGCTCCAAATATTATGAATAAATAGTCAATTTCGATCAGAAAATCTAATGAACAGTTTTAAAATACATGTGGATCCTAATTCCCTATGTATCTCATCGGTATCCCTAGATTTTTTCTCTTTCTCATAATATTTTAGTTAATGACTCTATTATGTGTTTAATCTTTGGAAAACCATAATACTTGACCCTAATGATCATATTTAGACGTTAAAACCAAACTTAACTAAATAAGAGTTTAGATCTAACTGTTTTGACTCATCTACTCTAGAATATGAATCATGCACCTTGAAATAAGTATGAATCTTAATATTATGGTGATTAATCTTAATTTTGACCAATCCTTGATCATATATCTGACCCATCAATCTAATCTTATTTTTGAATGATGCTAATTCATCATGATGAGGATCTAGAGATTTGATGATGACTTGAATGATGATGATAATAATTAGTTTTGACATGTTCCTAAAATACCTAAGTGGGTCATTCATGCTTGAAACATTCTTGACACTTGAATAATGTTGGACATATTGAAATATTGATTGATCACAAGTGGATGACCTAACCCTAAGGTTAAAATAGGAAAATGTAACCCTAATCTTGAATATTGAAATATGATCTTTTAAACATCATGATCTTGACCCTAGATCCAATATTATTGATTTAGGATTTGACTCGAAGGGTCGACCTTTTACTTGTTGAGATTTGTACTCTAAATCTTCGGTGAAAGGTACACTTTTATATATAAATCCTCCTTGATGGTATTGAATGATACTTGTATGTACCTCTTGAAAATCTTGGCTATGTATTTGTTTGAGCTAGTTTTCCCTATTGATTAGTCTTCTATTTTTCTATGTATTTATCTAATCTTGTTTGGCTATATATTTTTGAAACATATATGATATTGTCCATTATGACTTCCAGTAATACTTGTTGATATTGAGTACAAGTGACCTCCTCATTCAAAGGGTGGAACTTGTATATGTCGAATGATCCCTGATCTTGTACATGTCAATTGACCTCCTACCTCATATGGAGAGAAGGATCCTGGTGACCTCCCCCATCTCGTTGAGGTGATGGAACCACATAAAATATATAAGCATGCTTCTCGATATCAGCATAATGGGAACTTGTAATAAAATTAAATTGTTCGAAATAAACATCTTGTTGGATAAATGTTGTTTTGGAAAATTGGTTGTTATTCATTTTGAACATAAGTCCTACCAAGTATTATATTTTGCTATAAATGTTTTCAATTGTTTAATATTTGTTCTTTTCAAGGTGTACCAATTCATTTGCATTGATTGCGTATCGATGTGCTTAATTTTATGAAAACTAGATGGATCTTTGACTAGATCGCTTTCACACTTGATAAACTCTGATTGCAAGGATAAATCAGCAAAATCTCCTTTTTGGGTTAGTTTGTTCTTTAAATCTCCTATTTTATGAGTTATTATTTTTTATTATATATGCCAGTGTTTGAGATCCTTTTGGGTCACTCAGAGAAGGGTGTTTCAATCCTTTTACCACTGTCTAGACAGTGGGATTGGGATTGGGGTAAGAACGGTTCCATGATAGTTGGTATCAGAGCATACTCACTCCCATATACTTTAAGTAAATAACATCTCAAGTCCCATTAAACCTAAGAAACCCTAAAGTCCATAATGGTGAAAATTGAGGTGTCTAGGCTCGGGGTTCTGGCATAATTCCTCCAATCCATCTTCAGGGTGGCTGAGTTTCCTCACTCTACCTGGCCTTAATTGATCTAGAATTGGTCCTAAAGGTTCTCCGTTGAAACCCTAGAGAGTCTTCTAACATCTCATATCTTCTTTAAGGACTACCCTAAGCCACCCGAGTACATGATTAGTTAGCCTTATCATCTCCTCATGTGGTCTTTCTCTCAAGACTATTTACCACATGATTTCTTAGTCATGGGTAGCTTATACATGGGAAAAATCAAAATTTGTTTGAAGTCATAAATTTTGATTAAGGTGATGATCCCATGATCTGACCATAATTTGAAACCTCAATTTTTCTTAATGAATCTTGAAATAAATTACTCATGTATGATCCCTAATATCATGTAAACTCGATTTCACCAGAACTAGACTACATGCTCCCTATGTTTGAGGTAAATAATAAAAAATCAGACATGATGAAATAAGGAGGACTTATACCTCATTGTTGATGAGGTATCTATTTGATTAATTTCCATGTTGCCCTATTGTTGATTTAACCTCAAACATAGTTAAGAAAACTTTTTCCTATTTGGTACACATCATGACTATTCCATCAAGTGATTAAGCCTAGGACTCATAAAGTCATGACGTAAGACTATGGTCCAAAAAGCACTTTCCCTATTGACTATTAATGCCTTCTGTAATCTCGACTATGATATGATGATTATGGACCTAGATCTTGCACTATTATGCTCTGATTCCTTGAATGCTCAAATCAAATTCTGGATTTCCAAATTATATCACTACCTTGATCATGAAAGGAAAGGAATGCAAATACTTCCTTGACATTGTAAAACCTTGACATTATTGACCTATTATAATCTTGAATTTTTGATCTTATGACCTTGTGGAATACGATTTGATCATTGATACTCCCCTTATTCAAATAAGCTCAATGGTCCATGACTAATGTAGGTAATGTGCTAGATTAGGGTAGTAGTTGACTCATGGTTCCCCTAACCTGGGTCACATCCCTATTATGACTATCTTTAAATTTTCACCTTGTTGATTATTTTGAGTGTTGAAAGATATCCCCTTTCATCCGATTTGAATTGGTTGGCCTAAGGTTAATAGGCTAAATCTAGGATGATATTTAAACTCAATCTTGATTTAATGACAATCTTGAATTATGATAATGTTGACTATAGATTGTGGTTGACTTCCTAAATTGACCTAGGTCTAGATCATTCATCAACCTTGGATACCATGATAATGATTTCTTGATATATTTCTCGAATATTTTTTCTTGAAATTGAATATAGATGAGTAATCTCCACTAAGGTCTAAATAGGAATCTAGACCCTAGCTTTGAAATATTTATACATATGATCTCGATGTCTAAACTCCAACTCTAGATATTGATGTACAAAATCTTGGAACATGATTACAATCACCCATGTGGACCTTGATATCTCCCACCTCAATACTCAGATCTTGAAGATGATGACTCATTAATGATTTTTTAGCATGGTTATATGCATAGTGTTAATTTCATAAAAATGACCTAGGTTTGAATCAGTCACCTAGCTTGAATATACTTGATGGATAAATGGATGCTGAATTTTTGAAATATTGCTAGATTGTTATTTATGGGTGGATGATCACACTATGGACTAGATAGGAATCAAAACCCTAGACTTTCACTTTTAGAAACCAAAATAAGAATATTTGAATCTTGACTCTTGAGTAACAAACTTGATGGTACATTTCCCACTTTGATTGATGACATTTAATCTCAACTCTCGATATTGATTCTCTCTCAATATGTAGGCAAGACTTACAAAGTGAGTTGCGATCTTCTGATCTCATTATTGATCAATACATGTTTATAAAAGATTGTTGATGAGGTGATAATTTTGATTATACAGTTGAGGATGCCCGAGTATTTGAGGATAAGACTTAGATTTAGATAGTCCCAGTTTTGAGGATGTTTTTGAATTTTGAGGACAAAATTCCTTTTAAGGAGGGAAGGATGTTACAAAGTGATTTTTTTCATAGGTATTTACCAATTTCAATTCTACCCTTATTATGTTCACTCTTGACCCTAATATATTTTTTCTTAGCTACTTGATCACATTTAACACTCAAATTCGAAATATGGTGATCAATGTGAATTTTATACACATTATGACACCACAAATTATGTTAAATCATCAGTCTACTCAACAAAATATAATTGTCCACAAAACTTCATCTTTTGGTCCTCCAACTTTTTCTAAAGATTCTTCACATTTTAATATGTCCAAATTTCACTTCAATTGGGTGTTCCTAGTATTTTCTATGAATTCTTGAAGTTAATGCATTAAATATCCCTTTATTTGTACTTTGTTTGGCCTTTTCCATGTCACTGATCCATTACAAAGGGAGGGGGTGAACCCCGTCCAATAGATCTGATCTTTGCAGATCTGGGCCTGATCGGACGGCCACTAACTTGTCTCCTACCTCCCGTGGATTGCGGGGAGGAGTTATTGAGATCGAAAATAGCAATCAGCTCCATACAACCACCATTTGAATTTTAGATCACATAGAATAACTCCTCTCATGATTTGGAAACCAATGATCCCAACTTTGACCATCTCTAATGTGTTATTACTCCATCATGATGAGTTTATCACTTTCCCCTCTCACTCCGACAGCCATGGCTGAACCAAGGATCCGACCTAGCCTAAACCTAACCCTTAGTCCTATATAAAGGTCCCCCAACACTTGTAGCCATCGTACCTTTCTCAAGACCTCACTCTTGCTCACTCCTTCAACCTCAAAAGCCCCAAATTCCTCACTATTCATCTATTGTTTGTGTGGTGCCACTGCATAGCCCGAAATGGGCGTTCCTCCTCCTCACATCCTCTCCCCAATTCGTGATCTCCATCCCACTCGTGAGCCCTCGGCGAACACCAACGACACCTCGCCGCCTTCTCTAGCTCCTCCTTCTCATAAAACCCTCAGTCTCTGGAGAGCACCCTCTACCTTGCTTCCTAGATCACTCAGAAGCTAGAAAAAACAAGGAACACAATAGAGAACTACTTGTCTAAGGAAGGTTCGACCCGACCCCAAGGGGCCTAACAAACCACTGATTGAACTAGTAAATCATGTCTGAACTGGCCAAATCGAGATTTGAACCAATCCAAATATAAGTGAGCTACCTCCACCACATGGCTTGATCTGGAACAATCTTTTGACATCAGACGGTCCTCATTTTTACATATTAAGGTATTTTACCTCCTCTCTACTCAGAAAATCAATAAAATGATCAAATCTTGCAAAAATGATAAGTTTTTATTCCTAGATACAAATAATATAAATAAATAGTCAATCATGATCAAAAAATCCAATGAATCATTTAAAAATACTTATGGATCATAATTCCTTTAGTTCTCATAGGTATCCCTAGATTTTCTCTCATGTTCATAATATTTTAGTTAATGACTCTATTATGTGTTTAATCTTTGGAAACCCCTAATACTTGACCCTAATGATCATCTTGAGACATTAAAACAAAACTTGACTAAATAAGTGTTTAGATCTTAAATTTTTGGCTCATCTACCCTTGAATATGAATCATGCACCTTGAAATAAGGATGAATCTTAATATTATGGTGATTGATCTTAATCTTGTAAATTCCTTGATCATATCTCTAACCCATCAATCTAATTATATTTTCCAATAATACTAATTTATCATGATGAAGATCTAGAGATTTTATTATGTATTGAATGAAGATGATAACAATTAGTATTGACATATGTTCCTAAAATACCTAAGTGGGTCATTCATGCTTGAAACATTCTTGACACTTGAATAATGTTGGACATATTGAAATATTGATTGGTCATAAGTGGATGACCTAACCCTAAGGTTGAAATAGGAACATGTAACCCTTATCTTGAATATTGAAACATGATCTTTTAAACATCATGATCTTTACCTTTGATCTAATATTATTGATTTAGGATATGACTCGAATGGTCGACTTTTTACTTGTTGAGATCTGTACTCTAAATCTTTGGTGAAAGGTATGCTTTTATATATAAATACTCCTTGAATAGACTAGTGGTATTAAATGATACTTGCATGTGCCTCTTGAAAATCTTAGCTATGTATTTTTTTGAGCTATTGTTCCCTATTTATTAGTCTTCTGTTTTTCTATATTATAGTTTGCAACAAACTTGAAAACATAAATGATATTGCCCATTATGACTGCCATTTATACTTGTTGATACTGATTGCAAGTGACCTCCTCATTCAGAGGGTGGAACTTGTACATGTTGAATGATCTCAAATCTTATAAATTTTAGTTGACCTCCTGCCTCATATGGAGAGAAGGAGCCTAGTGACCTCCCCCATTTTTTTGGGGCGATGGAACAACATAAAGTATATAATCATGCTTCTCAATATCAGCACAATGGGAACTTGTAATAAAATTTAATTGTTTGAAATAAATGTCTTATCGAATAAATGTTGTTTTGGAAAATTGCTTGTCATACATTTTGAACAGAAGTGCTGCCAAGTACTATATGTTTTCAATTGGTCAATATTTTTTCTTTTCCTAATGTACAGATGCATTTGCATTGACTGCATCTCAATTTTCTAGACTTTACAAAAACTATATGGATCATTGATTATATCGCTTCCGCACTTGATAAACTCTGATGAGAAGGATAAATCAGCAAAATCTCCTTTTTGGGTTAGTTTGTTCTTTAAATATTCTATTTTATGAGTTATTATTTCTTATTGTATATTCCACTGTGTGAGATCCTTTTAGGCCACTCAGAGATGGGTGTTTCAATCCTTTACCACTGTCTAGATAGTGGGATTGGGACTGGGGTAAGAATAGTTCAGTGACACTTCCTCTCCAGCAAAAGAGTCAGGCTTGATCTTTAAAAAGTTGAATAGGGAAAGCTAAGGGTTGACCCTATGGTTTCCCACTTGATCATCTCCTCTTCTTGTAACATCAAAGGGAACCATGGGAGTTTCTCTATGTGGAGATGCTCAGCCATCTTCTACACTGATGAATTCATCTCAATCTCCACCCATGGCTACCTTTTCATTATCTCCCTTCGTATTAGGATCCATATGCAAAAAAGGACATAAACTTCATGAGATTGTGAGAAAAGTCTGGTGGCCAACTATATTTTGGACTCTGATACAATTATTGTAACACCCCACTTATACAACATAGAGCGGAAACATATGTTTTTATCTAATTCAAGGGGGATGTCACAAACATGATATTCATAGCTCAAAATCAATTTTATATAAACCATCACAGTGAAATAATCACAATTCTCATTCTCAAATCCTTAACAAGGTTTACATATACATATTTGAATGGAGAAAAAAAGGAAATTCTAATGTAGGTATAGTTGGCACCCCACCAATGCTTTTCTCCTTGCAGATCCTCAAGCTTGGGTTTTCACTTCAGATGGTTTTTCCTTCCTGAGCTTGCTCCTTACTAGTGGGTATCAACAATTATGCATAAAACCAATGGTAAGTGGAATTGGACATATTGTAGATTAAAGAAAAATTTTAAACTAAAAATAAACTTTAGACGTTAAACATTAAAAAAGGAGACAAAATTGCTTTTAAATTAGTTTCTTTTATCTTGACCTATATAAGAATCCTTAGGTTGCACATATGTGCCTCTTCTCTTATGCACTGAAGTGCCTCTTCTCTTATACACTGAAGCGCCTCTTATCTCATGCACCGAAGTGCCTCTTAGATTTTCTCTAAGGAGCCTCTTAGTGAGGATCTTATACAAGTTAATCCTTTATCATTATCTTTCTCTTCAAAAACTCTTAACTTTATCTTTATGTCTTATTTGTAACATTAATTTTAATGTGAATGAGGGTGACACAATAATATGAACAATAAACCAAGACATTTAGTTTATCATAAATTCATTGACTTTAAGCATTTGAAATAATAATAAACACCTTCATGTATTTCATGCATACATACATAAAGAAAAGAAACATTACTTATGTCCAATTGGCATGGACCACTTACCTTGAACTTAGAGATGACCTTATTCTCTTCCTAGGTTGAGGAAAACCTATTCACATACCTAGGGTTGAACGACCCTAATAATCATGTTCATAACATATTTCAATTAAAATGTATATTATCAAAAGCATTAGACCCTAATTTACATTTCCCATGAAACTAATATTTGTAGAATTGGAAATATACTCTAACACTTTGATATTCAGATTCTTCATGAAAAATTATTCTCAATACATATTTTCTCTCATTTTTCTGAGCATCTAGTGATTTTTTGTGGTTTTTTAAAAATCAAGTCAATCAGAAATCAAAGAAAAATCACCTAGGAAGCTACCTCATTCTAGCACTTGTGGGCCCTGCCTAGCTGGCCCAATTAAGTTTGGCCACTAGCCCAGGACTCTAACACATGGTCAAGGGTTGAATTAGGTGGTTAAAGACCAAAATTCCCAATCTTGATTAATTAGGGAATTTAAATCATATGGGTGCCTAGCTCAACACATGACCTAGCATGTACCCCCTTCAATCCATGGCATGAGGGCCCATCCATGGAGGTGCTTCCTCCAATCACAACTCAAGGAGGAAAGTCATTTGTGGAGTTTTGAGTGATTTTTCCACACTTGGATGAAGCCACCAAGCCTAAGCTCGAGTCCAAAGTCAGACGGGATCTCCATCTTTGAGCCTTGTCCATGGCCAGAGGTCACTACGAGATATAAATGAGGGGAACACCGCTCCAAAAAAGAATAATCAGACCTACCAGACGAGCATGTGTGTCCAAGTTGAATATGTCACACACACAAAGCAATATAACTGTGGGTAATCAGACTCGTGTGACACTGGTTCACCAGAAAATAGGGTAAAGGTCGGGAATCAAAACCATAGAAGTCAAGGTAAAAAATGTCTACCAAAAGTCTGGAAATGCTCATGGAGTGGATGCACAATCATGAGGGTCATTTCAGTGGTCAAAATTCATGTTGGAAATGACCCCTAACAATGCTTATAGGATATAGAATCTTGGGCAACATCAGGGAAAACTAAATATATGAAATTGAAGGAGGAGCATTCATGGTGCTTACTAGGATACCAATTCGTTGGAGATGGCAGAGAGGGTTGGGGTGAGGCAACAGATGCTGGAGATGAAGGTCGAGTAGGCCGAGATGTGCAGGGGTATGGGGGCTTATTAGTAGTGGAGGAGAGAAAGTCCCAGTCTGAGGGTGGATTAACACCCATTATATAGGCATGAGAAGACCTATAATGTCCTCTACAACTTTGTCGTAGAGAGAAAAGAAAGACCTAGTTTGGGTGTATCTTGTAATAAAATCTTGATAAAACTATATCCAAATCTTTCCTAATTGATTTAGAGGATCAAACATGGTCAAAACAAAACCAAATTTATATCACATATTAATTGCATACTCTAGACCCTTCCTAGCCAATTAGATCTAGGTTTGGTTATATTTCACCCATACTTTCAATAATGGACATTAATCTTAATTTTAATGCATTAAAGAATCAGATAATTGGGAAAAACTTTCCTTTGTGAGTATTTGAGTCCAAATTCAAAATAATCACTAAACACCCACTCAAAAGTCATATTAAACCTCTTAATTCCCTTTTTGAGTAATTTTCTTAAAGGAAAGGGAAAGGGACATGTAACCCATCAACTTTATCAAATCCAAGAAATTAGGTGTCTGAAGATGATTAAATCAGATAGAATAAATTTTATTGATATTGGAAGTGTATATTTAAGTATTATCCTCTTTAATCCAATTGGGATAGTAAGAATTGTCTAAACATGTTGAAACTTGACACCTACACAATGTAGGACCCAAGGAATTCATTTTTATTAATTTGAACTTTTAAGATCATCTTTTATGAGTTCGAATGCAATAAAGTTTTAACTCAATTATCTTAAATATTAGCTATTATAGATCACATAATTTTCTATATTCATGATTCAGAGTCTAATCATCATCATATTACTTCCCTAAAAGTTACATCATTTTATTTTTCCCAAATTATTATTTTACTCATTAAATTTATTATGTCCATTAATTTTATGTGAACTTATATAAAGCACTTCACTAACATTAAAATATCCAATTATTATTCTACTATATACATTTCTCACACTGTAATCTACATGAATCATTCATTAATATCCATTCACATCTACTTAATTATGAACATTTAATCCATTATGTGGGTATTGGTGAACAAGGTGACATATATTACATATGACTCATTTACATATTAAACCATGGTTATGTTATAGGCGAATTAGTTAACTCTTATTAGGAATAACCACAATAAAGGTTTAAATTAGTTATGAAAATTTAGGATGTTATAGTCTGACAGTGATCATGTCATAAACATCATCTTGAACATCCCCATCAATTTGTACAACATAACCATAGTAAATAAATATTATCACATTTTAGTAAATCTACCCTTTTCAAATCGGTCCCACCATTCACAGTTATAGATTTACTAAAATTACAATTCCTATACACAATTTTTCTCCTAGTGATCATCAATCCATTTTTATTCCAATGCATTTCTCCAATATTCATTTGTATCATTCAATCCATCTTTAGTTTTGCCAATCAACACATCATCTAGTAACATGCACCAACAAACATCATCATCATAACAAGAATAAAGTGATATGATCTCAATGTTGAACCTTGATGTATCCCAACTGTGATAGGAAATGTTGGTGTCTCTCCTAGAGGAGTCCATACACTTGTAGTTGAGCTATCCTATGTGTCTTTAAACAAGTTAATGTATTCAATTTTCACACCCTTTTTCTTCAAAACCATACACAACACTTCCCTAGGTACCCAACAAAGATTTCTTCAAATCAATAAAAACCATATGAAGATCTCTTTCTCTCTATATATACTTATCTATAGAGCTCCTTATTCAAAAAATGGAATATGTCGTTGATCTTCCTAGCATGAAACCAAATTGGTTTTCTGATGTCTAAGTTATAGATCTTAACCTATGCTCAATAATCCTATAACAAAGCTTCATAGTGTGACTTATGAACTTGATAGTTATGTAGTTTGTGCATCTCTTAACATCACATTTGTTCTTGTAGATGGGGACTATAGTACTATTTCTCTAGTTATATGGAATCCTATTGGTATCTACAATCTTGTTAAAGAAATTTTTTAACCATGTAGTTCCTTCATCCACCATACTCTTTCATATATCAATGGGAATATTGTCTCATCCACATACCTTTCTAATTTTTATCTTTTTTCAAAGCATTCTTGACACCAAAAAAAGTTGTCACCTAGTTTGATGTAAAGATATTAAAAGAAAAATACAACAAAAGTAGTTGAGATAAAAAGAGAGAAAGACATGAAAATAAAGTTGTCACATGGTTTGACATTGGCAACTAACATGGTGAATGGTAGGGTTTTCTTTTCAGGGCTATCTAAACTTTAGAGGATTTTTTACTTTTTCTGAAAAAGTGGGGTTTTATTGGGGAAATAATCATTCCTTTCATGGTCATGTTCAAGATGTACTTGATCTCCACTAGCCAGGAATATTATGTGCTACAACAACTTTCCTTTTATTATTATCATATTATAAATATATGCCAACTGGGACACATATGTAATTCATAATATAGTTCTCAATACATATACATATTTATATATATTATGGACATAGTGAGATTCTAGAATTTATTTGAGTGTATTTTGCAACAAATAAAATCATACCTAGAGAGTAAGGCCAGAAGACACTCAAGTATGTTCTACAACAAATACAATCATGTATACAGAGTGAGGCCAGAATATACTCAAGTCTATTCTGCAAAAGATGCAATCAACTTTGTAAATGATGGATCTATTTTGATCAGCAGCAAAAAGACACAATTCACCCACTCATAGTTGGATTGACCCCACCCACTTTCACCATTGGATTGACCCCACCCACTTACACTTGATCCCCCATTGTCTCCCCCCCCCTCTCTATGTGATTTTATGAAATACCCCACACTCCATCTCTATCTCTGTCTCTCTATGTATCATACCCTACACACACACTCTCTCTCTCTATGTGTTGCCTTCTCTTCCTGGAGATTAAGTACAGAGAAGCAATGGGGATATATGAGCACACCATGGATGGATTTGGTGAGTTCGTGCATGCTAGAGAGGAGGGCACATTGTACTCACTAAGGTGCTCTGCATGCAATTGTAACTACAACCTCCATCAAAGTAGTTACAACATACTATCCACAAACATCGGCATTGGTAAGAGGGTACTTGCATCACCCGCAATAGCAGGCTCCTACTAGTACCACTTCAAAATGAGTGGGGTGCGGCCTCTAGCACTCCCTTACACATCGGGAGGTAGTGCGAGTTGGGACTAGCATGAGGGGGCATTATTTAGGCCATGAGTGGTAGTGGTCGAAGATCTAATATGATGATGATGATGGGCATGAGTAGAAGTGGTAGAGGGAGTGGGAAGAATAAGAGGTTCTGCACCACATTCACAAATGAGAAGAAAGATTATATGTTAGCTTTCTCAAAATGGCTTAAATAGTGCATCCACAAGGTTTTGTGATGAGAACATCATCAATAGGCATGTGCTTAAGGTTTGGATGCAGAACAACAAGCACACTCTCATAAAAAAAACCTTGCTCTTTCTAAAGATGCAATATTCGATTCATCATCAAGATGGGCTACATGTATGTGTTCCCACCAACAATCCAATTACATCTTGTCTTCTTATTTAGCTAACCAGATATTCTTAGATTGTTAGAATGAAAGGAGGAATTTATCTCACACAGCTTGCATGAAACAATATTTTTTGTTGTAGAATTTATATCTTGGTTTTGCTATGTAGCCTATAAGATTAACTCTAGTGGTGACAAGTGAAGCATCAGTTGTTTAAGGCTCCCCACAGAGGCAAGCATGCAAATAGAAACTATAGGTTTGTGTTTGTTGAAGTTTCAGCTTCTTGTGGGGTGCAGTGAGAGTGGGAAGAATAAGTGATATGAATGATAATGATATTTCATCAAGTATGGCATTCTAGGGACACTCTTTATTGGAAATAATTCAATTTCCATTTACTATTTTTACAATATTTTCAACATATGGCAACAATTTAATCTGATCAATAATAAGGAACAACGAAATAATAGATTTTAGATGAGCCTGTAGGTGAAGGCACGTCACGAAGACCACTATCGTGAAGACAAAATTTGTCGCTCGTATGTACAACCTTTACCGACATCTTCCCTCCCAGATTCAATCATCCCCATAGCTCGAGTAATGCCTCCTGGTGATAGTAAGAGGACATCGTAGAAAAGTCCTTTGTCCCTTAATCATCGTCATAAAACCAGTCGCAAGAGATATTCTCCGATGCACAATATTGGGTGGAGAAGAATGGTGAAGAACAAGTTGGGAGAAGGTGGAGAAGTAGGCAAGAACAAGGTCGCACGTTGTAGCAGCAAGAAGCACACAAAAAGAGTAATGGTCGCACATAAAAAACTCTTGTTATGTTTCTAATTTTTAGTGTATTAGAAATAACTTAGACTTGCCCCTTTTATAGTAGGGCGTAGCCCCTCAAATTTTCAAACAAATAGCCAAATCTTCTTCAACAATTATTGGGTATCAAGTCCCCAAAAGAAATGGTTTGTTGGGGGAACCCAAAACTATTGCATTTCGGTTAATTTAATTCAAAAGAATTTATGATTTGAATGGACTTAGCATAGTTTCTTTCCCAAGACAATTAAAGAATGAATCCAAAAGATAGAATTAAAATGTTGTCAAACATCATCATCATCATCATCTAAGCCTCAATCCCAACTATGTTGGGGTCGGCAAATAAAACAAAATAAATAAACTTTCATTTAATGAAAATCTTAAATCACATGCACGTACGGTACTGAACTGAACTGGGTCGGGCCAGGCTGGGCCAGGCAGGGCGGGGAATGGCTTGGTGAGGCGAGGTGTGTGTGTGTGCATGTGTTTTAATTCCTCAAAACACAAAGCACCAATGAGCCCAATCAACCTTTAATCCAAAACCCCAAGAAAGATCCACAATCCTTTGGTATCCTCTTCCATTTAAAAGGATCCCTCTCACTTTAGAATTGAGCAAGGTGGGACTAAAGATGGCTGAGAGGTTTGATATATATCTGAAAATTAGGGATGGAATACAACATTCCACCATATATTTCACTCACCTTGAAAACATTATAAATGACAAAAGAAAAAAGAAAGAGAACTTAAAAATTATGTCTTTCAGCGTAGGTAGCTTGTGGATTTGAACCTTGCCTAGAAATGGTTAATCTACATCCAGAGAGACATGGTGAAATGTGTCTCGAACCAGACTATTTGATTCAGATTTCAATAAACTATTGAGAACATAGTGAGGATATGAGGACTTGTTCATATCAGTGTGTGGACTACGGCCTTCGTAGGAAACTATTTCATAGAGTTCTAGTGAGTATGCCCAACTCACATAAACCCTAACCCAGGGTTACACTCACATAGTAGGGATCTCCCAATGGTTTACTGTCTAGTACTACACCCTACCAAACATATGGCCTCAACCCCATCCATAGAAAAAACTCTTCCTCTACGAAGATGGTCCCGAATCACAAATGCCAGAGGGAAGGGTCGGGGAGAAAAATTCTAGAAAGTGTGCTTCTACCAAACACATGCACAACTTAGTCTTTCCTTTGAATCACTCCTCATGGGATCTCAAGTTTTGGGATGTTCGGTTTACCACTGTTGTGTTTAACTCATGGGCTTAAGATCCATCCCCCTCGACGCACTAAGTACTAGCTTTCTTTCTAGACCTTTTGTGAGAGGATCAACAATATTCTCTACCGATCTAACAAACTACATAGATACTACACCATGGGTAATGAAGTCTCTCTCCTCTTCATACCTCAATTTCATAAAGTGCTTACCTGGGTTACCGTTAGATTGTTTAGCTTTGTCTATGGATGACATACTATCACAATGTATTGAGATAGGATGAAATGGCTTTAAAACTACAAGTAAATTGAATAAAAAATCAACCTGAAAACAAGCTAAATCTAAGGTTATAAACTCATCCTCCATAGTTGATCTAGCCCTCACACTTTTCTTGGATGATTTCCAATAGACTACAACACCACCTAGGAAAAACACACCACCACTGATGGACTTGGTTTCATCAGAGTCAGCAATCCAATTTGCATTTTTATAGCCCTCTAACACAGCTAAGAAACCAGTGTAATGAAGACCATAACCCATGTACCTTTAAAATACCTAAATACTCTAACCAAAGGCTTCCAATGATCTGCATGAGGACAACTAGTGTACCTACTTAGCCTACAGACAGCATAAGCAATATCTGGTCTGGAATAATTGGCTAAGTACACAAGCTTCCTATAACTTGGGCATATCTAGTTTGACCCATAATGTTACCTTTATGTGCCTTAAGATGTAATGAAGGATCATAAGGAGTACTAATGGGCATGTAAGAGTACATATCAAATAGTAAGATGTTTTCTACATATGAGATTGATTTAAGGAATAACTAGAAGTAGATCTACTTAATTTAATGCCAAGGATAACATCAACAATTCCTAAATCTTTCATATCAAAAATTTTAAAAAGAAAGGATTTCGTTTCAAAAATGATTTTACCATTGGATCCAAATATTAATATTGTTGGTGTGTATGCCCTGAGAGCCAATCATGGGATGATTGGTGGGATACATTAAGATTGATTTGATGAACATCAAAGGCAAGCTTCCAATTCCTTCTGGTTCAGTCATATGAGATAGTGATTGAACAGATTGAATGTCTAGAGAATGACAGTACTCAATGACGTATGCCTTCAGGTTGAGGACCTGAACGATGAGATCATACGGATGCTAAGAGTTTGTACATTCTTGTTATGTCCCTTGTCGGATGTCATTGTGGAAGGTAGATAGACAGCAATGACACACAAGACTAGATTGTGGTGTTGGTTGATGACAGAATCTCATTAGTCATGATATAGAGATATCAAACCAAACACATAGGTACTTGTTAGAGAACAAGTGTACCGGACAGACCCACCGTGAGTTTGACACATGGAACCATGACATGGTAGTCACAGTCAGTACTCACAGTGATGGTGGTGAATGTGATTCTTTGACCTGAAATCACTACACTCAACACATGTCGTTGGGCACACTTTGACATCATCAAATGAAGTCCTGAAACATGGGTTGTTATAAAGGTGATGATTGGGTGGCTTTGACACATGGGGCTTTTGAGGGGTGAGTGATAGATATGGGATTTGTCCCTCCTGAGGGAGTTTGATATCTAAGGCCACTTGATGAGTAGGATTGAGATAGGCATGCGCACGCATGTGTGAATCAGTATGTGATATTGATGTCATACATATCTCGTTCAATCTACTCTAAGATCAAGAAAGTGAATAAACGTTGACAGGATGACCGTTCCATGCCTCGAGTTCATTCGGGATATCAGTGACAAAGGAATTATACATTCAATGTAACACCATTCACAGATTGTAGGATTGAAAGTTGTTCTCCAAATTTCTACTTTCACTTGGGTAGCACTGATGTGTGACTAGGCACTGCTCTTTTCTTGTGAAGTCATAAGTGTTATGGACTTTCACTGCCAACGTGAAATGGACCTGCAGGGTCACACACATAGGATTTAACCTGGAAGAGGAGTTTTGTCCCCAAACAATGTTTAGATTGATTACTAAAGGAGTTTAGTAGTTCAATTAAACACTCAATCAATTGATAGCTCAATGTCATAATGTTCAAGGTGTTGGACACATTGATTGGAGTATCGGATTGATTGAAATCGCAATTGACTGATTATGCACAATCTGCACTCCCAACCGATCGGCTCATGAGATGAACCGATCGGCTCAGCTTGGTGAACCGGTCGGCTCAAGTGGTGAGTCGATCGGCTCATGGATAGGGTGAACGATTGCTTCAAGTGTTGAAACGATCAATTCAACTGTTGCAACTGAGCAAGTTGGGAAAGTCGAATTGGTGAGAATGTTCCTTGTGTTTCACTTGTCCAATTTGATTAGAACAAGGATTGGTATTTGATACCAATTAGAAACAAAAGAAGGAAAGTCAATCGGGAACTGATCAGGACCACGAACCGACCGGTTCAGAAAGTGAACCGACCGGCTCATGGGTCCCAACCGATCGGTTGAGTGTCAATCGACCGGCTCAGATCCCCAACCGACCGTTTGAAAAATGAAACGATCGGTTCAGGTTGTGAGTTGGTTGTTTTGTGGAAAATCGCGAACCATTCTACTCCTGCTTTTAGTCCCATATTGCCCGGGATGGAGAACCATGTCCCATGACCCTCCTATATATATAGGGGTATTGGGGGCTTCTCAAAGTACAACTCAGTGCAACCATTTGCTCTACAAAGTTTTCGTTCTCTCTAGTTTTGGTAACCGAGAGAGCCCGAGCAAGTGCTACCCGTAAAGGGAGGCGCAGCAAGAGAAAGACAACTACAGTTGCAACTGGAGGCAGGAGAGTGTGTTGGCGACTAGTACGTCAACAGGAGGGTGCGACTCCTTCCAACTCCTTATGGGACAAGGAGTGTGGAGTTCCAGGTGGTCCGTGTGGACTACTTCAGAGGCGGGAGGTTTCTGCTGCTCAGGAGGACAACTATCAACCCTACAGTCTTGTGAGACCAGGAGTCGTCAGTCCCGGTGCGACCATGAGCTGCACAGACATCGTCGAAGACCGGAGTTGAATATCGTGCAAGGCGTGAGGTATTGTCTCCGAGCAAGACTCGGGACAAGGTATGATTCCACAAACCATCCTTTCCTATTATATAGACGTTGACGCGTTTCCTTGTTCCGGGTTTGGGGGAGAAAATTTTTGTTTCCGCTGCCTTCTCTGCCTCCCCTAAAACCCAACAGTGGTATCAGAGCCACGTCAACTGCTCTATATTTTAGGAATATCGATATGATCGATTTTGGTTTGCCGCCTTTATTTATTGCATACGATGTGAATAATATTGGCTTTATGCATGTCCAATCCTAAATCCACAAATCCCAATTACATATATGATATGTATTATTAATGCACTTGATACGCGTCACCCTTAAACGAGTTTTGTGGTGGATGTATAGCGGGCCAATAAACCCTATCTGTGTATGGTTGTATGTGGTTGCTTGCATCTCGGTCTGCGCACCGATCTTCCTTCTCCTTTTCCTGATGTAACTTGAAATAATTCGAGATTTCTCTCCAACCTTTGCTCCCCTCAAATGTAACTCGAGGTTTCTCTTTATACAATGTAAAATAGGATATATTTTATTTCCTGTTATGTCAAAGAACAGAGGACATCGAGACGACAGCTGAGATGATCAGTTCAAGGCGTGAACTGATCGGTTGACATACCAGAAGATCGGTTCAAGGAGTGAGCCGATCGGTTGATGACCAGTTCGAGGAGCGAGACGAGTGGGTGGCGGCCATGAAGAGATGCACGACAACCAGACAAATCAATCGGTTGGAGGAGCCAACCGATCGGCTGGTGGCACCCAGACGACCGAGCCAGGATGAGCAAGTCATTCATGTGATGAGTTGATCTACTCGAAAGGCAAAGCACAGAGTTCATCTTGTAAAGGTTACATGTGATGTAGACCTAGATGACCGTGATTCCTCTTGGCTCGAGGAATCACATTAGGATGGCCATAATCATCACTTTTATCATTTTGCATGTTTTCTGTGGGATATGGCATGTATATGATACATACTATGTATTGTGGTGATTGGATATGTATATGTATATAAAAACCAAATCCCTCATTAAAATATTAAGTCTTATATGCCTTCCATTAGCAGCACACATGAAAAACTCGATCGACCAAGCATAGGTTACGCCAAAGCGTGGTGCACCATCTATCTTGTGCAAGTGTGAAGGGTAGACATGTAGGTTCCGCCAAAGCAGTGTGCATGTTTACCGTGTTGGATTTTGGGTTAGACTTAACTGGTGATTCTTAGAGCATCTAAGCCCAGAGGCAAGGAATGTTCATGGCAAGGTGTTGCGCATGTTCATTCATCAAGAGTTGCATATGATGCAATTGGCATGATGGCCTACCTAAATAGTCAAGATTGTGGGCAATCAGCCAAAGCTGACTCATGACTTGATGAAATATGGATCTTGCCCACTAGAAGGTTGTACACTGCAATCTTTTGAATTGATGGTGATGGCTATCAATTTGAAGTAAAATAGTGGGAGCGATAATTAATTAAAGGCCTAATTATATCGTCAAATTTTCAAATCAATCAAATAAGTCAAAAATAAGTTTTTGGACTAAAATTGCATATATTTCCTTTTGTTAAAATAAATGGTTAATCAACAAATCACTTTATTTGTGATCGGTCTTTGAGACTAACAAATTAAATGGGAATAATTCAATGACTAGTTAGGATGATGAGAAGTGTTCTCAAAGAGCGAAAGCTCCAAGTCCTAGTTATACCAGAACCAGATGAACTCGATCCCACCATATCAATGGCTGAAAGTATGCTTATGGAAGCATACCGAGGAAGACATTGATGAGGAATGCTTTATGTTGTGTTCTCTGAACTATGAGTTGCAGAGACAACATGAGACATATGATGTCTCCAAGACACTATCCTAGTATGTCATGACAGAAGGAGATCCAGTAAGGTATTCACACACTCAATGTGATTGGGTATGTGGAAAACCTGACTAAGAAGGATTCCCTCTGAGCCAAGAGTTGGCTATTGGTATGATACTGCAAATGTTGCGAGAATCATACAATTCATGGTAAGCTACAACATGAACAACTTTGACAAGCGTTGACATAGTTATTGGACATGTTGAGGATAGTAGAGGCAAAGATGAAGAAAGACAAACCATAATCTTTGATGTGATCAAAGAGAAAGCTAATTCTTAAGGGCAAGGATAAGGGCAAAGCAAAGAAGTGTTCTGATGCTAGCCAGCAATCCAAGTCGTCTTCAGCCTCAAGGCACATGGGGAAAGGGTGTATGAGGGATTTCCCTCTATATCTGGAAGAACAAAAGAAGATGAAGGAGGGGATGGAGATCTCCACCTAAGGTATCATAAAATGAACTGCTTCTTTATCTGAGGTATATGATACCAAGATATGGATATGTCATATATGATATGCAATATCCACAAAGCAGTGATGGCCTTTGTGAAAGGACCAAGAAAGAAGTACCCATCATTGGAGCAAGTGTTGCTGCCATAGAAAGGAGTATCTTTCAGTTTATTTCAGCCTAAAGGGCACGAAATAGAGTTGAGAACTGCTATTTCATATATTGCCAATAGATAGAAACACTTTATTTTTGCATATTGTATGACAATGATGGCAATTAATAAAGTTGATGTTTCAATCTTAAAGATATGATCTTTGTGGCAATGCCTTGTTTATCTTGTGGTACATGATATGCATAAGATAAAATGATACCTAAAGTTATTGATAACTCAAACAATCAAATTAGCATCAATCATGAGAAATTCATTTCTAGTTTCCATATGATGGATAAATCTAGACTCTTTTGGTTGGATAACCAGTAAGAGACATGAATCTCTTAGACAAGATTAATCAATCTTCACTAATGGTAGTGGGAGAATGATTATCCAATTAGGTATAATACATGTCATGTATTTACATACCTATTGGAACAAATGCTAATACTTCAAAAGGTGTTTAGAGAAATACCAATATGAATATCTTGAAGTGTTCAAGATTTTCATAGATGAAGTGCAAATTTTGGTAAAGTGTTAATTCTTGATGAGATCAATGAATGAAATACTTGGACCAAATGTTTGAGATCCTTATGAGTGATTATGATAGTATATCATAGTGAACTCATGATTAAGGCATGGTGATGTCTAAATCAAGAAGGAATCATACTCTAAGGAGTTAGAAAATGATTATCAAATAACTAAATTCTTCTTAATAAAAGAATACCCCACACTAATAGAGGACATTGAGAATCACAAGGAGTTGTGAGTTCTTATTCCTTAACAGATACACCTCAATTATCTATGTGATGAGTTGTTCATGTGATGAGTCAACTATCTAGATGAATATGAGGAACCGAATTTTGAGTTATGGTTTATGACCATTACATCCTAAATGACATCCATGTGAACCATAAGGTATGACCTTGATGGTAGCACTTATTGGATGAAATCCATAATTGTGAATAAGTCTTAAGTGTTAAGACACATGGATAACATTTTGAGAAGGATGATGCTTGTTGATTGCAACTTAATGATTAAGACATTTGGCATATGGATACTAAAACCACATTCCTGTGAGGAATAAAACAAGGATGTGTACGTGACACAACCTATAAAGTTTATGAATCCACTAATGGAAATGAAGTCTATAAGTTACAATGGACTAATCAATGTGACTGATTGAGTACAAGCAACTCATAATTGGATCTTTACTTTGATGATATAGTCAAAGGGTTTGAGTGATATGTCAAAGATAAAGATGCGATCTGTGATTTAGTGGGAGCCTGCTCACATTCCACATGTTGATGTGAAATGAAATTGTTCTAGAATGGAAATCCAAAAGTGGAAATTATCTTTAAGGAAGATAGAGATGTTTCCTATGTGATAGGAATAGAGATCTATAGAGATAGTTCTCGAAAATCTCTTGACCTGGAAAAGAGAGAGCATACATTGGCAATTTGTACTGAAGAGTTCAGTGTACACAGATTCAGTGGGAGAAAACTTGTCCATGTTATATGGAGTTAGTATCCCAAGGCCAAGTGTCCAATTCTTATGAAGAATGGAACACTAAGAATATATATGGATCTATCATGTATGTAATCATCCCATTATCTTGCATGTATCGACATGACAAGAATAAAATGCATTCTTCATCTTGTATGTAGGACATGACAATATGATGTGCTCATCCTGATAATTCGTATGTGGGACATGACGAGTGGATGTCTGTCTACTTCCAATAAGGGTTACTGGAAACCATAAGAACTTGATAAGTACTTGAGAAGTACTAGTTCTATGGTGATAAGGAAGAGTTTGATGTAAAGAGTTATATTGATGCAAACTTCTGAAAAGGACAAAAAATTAATCGCAAAATATATATGGGATATTTAAAGTGAAAGTTTGTTGATAATTGGAAACGTTCCAATGAAGCCGTTTAAAAGGAAATGTCGAGTATCTATGTGTTAGAGAACAACAGTGGATACTATATGGATCTGGAAGTTCATGAGATGAACTTATATTCCGCTCATTGATGACAAGTATGGAATCCTTGATCATGCAATGTGGCTAAAGGTTAGCAAAGGAATAGTAGATCGCATGTTACGGCAACTCCATCTCATACGTATGACGTACAGTGAAGAGATGAGAGACATGCAATTTAAATTGACTTTGGCAAGGTGTTGCCATTACTCACTATGTTTGCACTAGAGCACAGTAACATGTGGGACATGTTTGAAGATCACTATGAATATGATTCAATGGTGATTGGCTCACAGTGCAAGTGGGAGTCTGTTAGTGTGTATGCCCTGAGATCCAATCATGGGATGATTGGTGGGATACATTAAGATTGATTTGATGAACATCAAAGGCAAGCTTCCAATTCCTTCTGGTTCAGTCATATGAGATAGTGATTGAATAGATTGAATGTCTAGAGAATGACAGTACTCAATGACGTATGCCTTCAGGTTGAGGACCTAAATGATGAGATCATATGGATTCTAAGAGTTTGTACATTCTTGTTATGTCCCTAGTCGGATGTCATTGTGGAAGGTAGATAGACAGCAATGACACACAAGACTAGATTGTGGTGTTGGTTGATGACAGAATCTCATTAGTCATGATATAGAGATATCAAACCAAACACATACGTACTTGTTAGAGAACAAGTGTACCAGACAGACCCACCGTGAGTTTGACACATGGAACCATGACATGGTAGTCACAGTCAGTACTCACAGTGATGGTGGTGAATGTGATTCTTTGATCTGAAATCACTACACTCAACACATGTCATTGGGCACACTTTGACATCATCAAACGCAGTCTTGAAACATGGGTTGTTATAAAGGTGATGATTGGGTGGCTTTGACACATGGGGCTTTTGAGGGGTGAGTGATAGATATGGGATTTTTCCCTCCTAAGGGAGTTTGATATCCAAGGCCACTTGATGAGTAGGATTGAGATAGGCGTGCGCACGCATGTGTGAATCAGTATGTGATATTGATGTCATACATATCATGTTCAATCTACTCTGAGATCAAGAAAGTGAATGAACGTTGACAGGATGACTGTTCCATGCCTCAAGTTCATTCGGGATATCAGTGACAAAGGAATTATACATTCAATGTAACACCATTCACGGATTGTAGGATTGAAAGTTGTTCTCCAACTTTCTACTTTCACTTGGGTAGCACTGATGTGTGACTAGGCACCGCTCTTTGCTTGTGAAGTCATAAGTGTTATGGACTTTCGCTGCCAACGTGAAATGGACCTGTAGGGTCACACACATAGGATTTAACCTGGAAGAGGAGTTTTATCCCCAAACAATGTTTATATTGATTACTAAAGGAGTTTAGTAGTTCAATTAAACACTCAATCAATTGATAGCTCAATGTCATAATGTTCAAGGTGTTGGACACATTGATTGGAATATCGGATTGATTGAAATCGCAAATGACTGATTCTGCACAATCTGCACTCCCAACCAATCAGCTCATGAGATGAACTGATCGGCTCAGCTTGGTGAACCGGTCGGCTCAGGTGGTGAGTCGATCGGCTCATGGACAGGGTGAACGATTACTTCAAGTGTTGAAACAATCGGTTCAACTGTTGCAACTGAGCAAGTTGGGAAAGTCAGATTGGTGAGAATTTTCCTTGTGTTTCACTTGTCCAATTTGATTGGAACAAGGATTGGTATTTGATACCAATTAGAAACAAAAGAAGGAAAGTCAATCGGGAACTGATCAGGACCACGAACCGACTGGTTCAGAAAGTGGACCGACCGGCTCATGGGTCCCAACCGATCGGTTGAGTGTCAACCGACCGGCTCAGATCCCCAACCGACCATTTCAGAAATGAAACGATCGGTCCAGGTTGCGAGTTGGTTGTTTTGTTGAAAATCTCAAACCCTTCTACTCCTGCTTTTAGTCCAATATTGCCCGGGATGGAGAACCCTGTCCCATGAACCTCCTATATATAGGGGTATTGGGGGCTTCTCAATGTACAACTCAGTGCAACCAGTTGCTCTACAAAGTTGTCGTTCTCTCTAGTTTTGGTAACCGATAGAGCCCGAGTAAGTGCTACCCGCAAAGGGAGGCGCAGCAAGGGAAAGACAACTGCAGTTGCAACTGGAGGCAGGAGAGTGTGTTGGTGACTAGTACGTCAATAGGAGGGTGCGACTCCTTTCAACTCCTTGTGGGACAAGGAGTGTGTAGTTCCAGGTGGTCCGTGTGGACTACTTCAGAAGCGGGAGGTTTGTGCCGCTCAGGAGGACAACTGTCAACCCAACAGTCCGGTGAGACCAGGAATCATCAGTCCCGGTGCGACCAGGAGCTGCACAGACACCGTCGAAGACTGTAGTTGAAGACCGCGCAAGCCGTGAGGTATTGTCGCCGAGCAAGCCTCGGGACAAGGTATGATTCCACAAACCATCCTTTCCTATTATATAGACGTTGACGTGTTTCGTTGTTCCGGGTTTGGGGGAGAAAATTTTTGTTTTTGCTGCCTTCTCTGCCTCCCCTAAAACCCAACAAATATATCATATACATACAAGCACATTATCATAGTTGCATTATCAATAATCTTAGAATAAATGCATCTATTAGATTCATTTGTAGTAAAGCCATAAGATAAAATAGTTTTATCAAATTTATCATTCCACTACTTAGGTGCTTGTTTTAGACCATACAAAGATTTTACAAGACTATAAACTTTCTATTCTTGTCCTTTGAGCACAAAACCCTTAGGTTCATCCATATAGATTTCTTCTTCAAGATCCCATTGAGGAAAGCAAAGTTCAATGCATCTGGTGGATTTCAAGATTATGGATCACGGCCAAAGAAACAAGGACATGGGTGGAGGTGATCTTTTCTATAGGGGCATAGGTGTCAAAATAATCAACTCCTTCTTTCTTATTGTAACCTTTGGCTACTATCCTTGTTTTATTTAAAGAAAATATTTTCATGTATATCTATGCCCTTTTTGTTTAAGAAAATGAGGATAAATTCTTTTATGACAAATTTTCTCTCTCATATGATAATTAGTGATCTACATGTTTAATTTCTTGTTTAATGGCCTCCATTTTGTTAATTAAAAAGAAATAATATTTAGGGCACGTTTTTATGTTTTGCAATCCTTATTTGAGAAATCAATGACTTTATATGCACTATTTATATTCATTTAAATGCACATAATGGTCTTTGCTATTTTAGACCTAAAACGTGTACAAGTAGTAAATATAATTAAATGGGAATGTTCTAGACCCTTTAATACACCTATGGGTGAAATTTGAACTCATTTGGACTTCAAATAGCCCTCCAAATGTTAATTATACGTTTTATATGGTTTATGGTATACCAGTCAATGTGTTATTTGTCACATTTATTCGATTTCCACTATTACGCAGGTAATTCGTCTATTTTAATTTTTTTCCGCACGCATCGGTGACCGTTGGATCATGATCCAATGGTGTTGGGGTTGTCATCTACCTCCGCTCTTCACGCGAACAAGGACTGTTTCACAGGCTGATACGCCCTGATCTCGTTCTCTCTCACCTTCTATCTGTTTCATGAAATTTCTTCGCCAACGCCTTCGCCTCGCTCCCCCGAACCCAGTGAGCCTTTACTCACCTTCTCTCGTTCCCTAAAGATAAAACGCCCAAACTAGGGCTCCCGCTGCCTCTCACCACCCTAGCACGGCGGCTACCTCAACGCACCCCAGGTCCTCCTAACCATCCCAGAAGTTCCGTAGCCCCTCACCTTCAACTTCTCCTCCTTCAATTTTTCCGTTCCTGCCTCGGGGAGCCCGAACCTACTTGACCTTCAGTTTCGACAACGGAGGCCTCTCCCAGGCACGCGACACCACCTCAGACAAATTTACTCCCAGGTGAGCATCCTCCGCACCTAAGCTAAGTTTTGGCTTTTTTCAGATTGTCGCGAGAACCTCCTGATCGATGGGTCCTATAGGGCCGCCATCGGACCTTGCCGGCACCGATGGCCACAGCGCATCAGGGGTCTTCTGCCTATGAAAATGTGTGCTTTGACCTCGTCTCGCCCATACGTTGGTTTTGCGAGCCTTACTCAATGGATTCTAAACGAATTTGGTAGATTCCGAGTTGAGTCCTTTTTCTCCCTGTTTTACTGCTGCTCTGATGAGCCTCATGGCCACGGATATTCTCAGCTCTCTAGGCTTGCTTTGTCGACTTCGAATGACCACAAGGAACTTTCCTCGCCCTTCCTTCCTTCATCGTCTAGCCTCAGCAGCACATCTTCCCCCTGCAGTAGCTATCCATCGCCATAGCCTTGTCTTGGTGCTCCAGCACCCCTGGGAGTGTCTCCTTGAGTTCATTGAGCTTGCCAAGAAGCCGCGAAGGCAAGGGACCACTAGTCGATCTTCAAGGGACCGCAGGTCTCCATTGCGGTGAAGGGCATGGAGCTCCAGGTAGGCACTCGACCTTGGTTTGTGCCATGGCTCGCAGGGGAAGAAACCAGGGTGTCCAATGACCCCTGAGCCCCCGTGTTTTTCTTTACCAATGCTTTAAACCGCAAGGGCAGTTGAGGAATTTCACACCTTGTTTCCTTTGATCGCTGGGGAAAGCATTGTGGCCTAGTTGGCCAAGCCCGATTGGGCCAAGTCATATGTTGGCCCACTGTTTTTGGATTTGGAGAGATATATATGTATATGTGGCTTTATCTCGATTTGTGATTGGTCTTTTCTTCAAAAATTCATAGTAAATCGCCTGTTTATCAGAAAAATCTGCAAAAATATGTTTTGGAAAGGATTTTTGATGAGGAATCGATTTTGTGGTTTTTATCGACTGATTTTGTTGTTTACACATCTCAATATTTATATGGAAAAATTAGGGTTTAATTTGAATAACAAAGGATACATATGTTAATTTCAGGTGATTAAAAAGGATCTAACCAGTCAAACCAGGTTTGACCTAGGTGTTTTAGCTCAAGGTAAGTGGGCCATGCCTTTGGCATAGTAAATTTGATTTATTGGATGATTATGATATGTTTATGATCTTTTTACTCAAGTCATGATAAGTGTCATGTTTTTCCTCAATGTATATGCTTATTGGATGTTGATTGTTATAATCTAAGTCTAAGACTAGAAATCACATTAAGACTATGAATTATGATTAAGATGCACGAAACCAAGATTAAGAGGGAAGAGATTCCCATCCATGCCTAAGAGGGAGAAATCCCATTATGTTCAAGAGGGAGTTATCCCAATTAAGATCAAGTTTAGGTTATGAAGAAGATAAGTAAAGTTTAAGAAAGATTATGGTTAAGGGAATTTGATTTAGATTTATATGCACCTTGTTATGGGCTTTCTGAGCATTATGGGCATTCCGAGCATTATGGGCTCCTTATGGGGCATTAAGAGAGGAGCATATACTTCTAGTCAAATTCTTCATGTAAAAGATGCTAAGAAAAGATTAATGTCAATTCATGTTTATGTCAAATCAAGTTATATGTTACTTTTATGCTTTATAATATGCCAATGCCGCTTACTCACTATGTTTTGTTTTTCCTTTGCATGGCTGGGGACGAGATGTCCGCAGGAGTTGGAGCTAAAGAGAAGGAATCGTCTTGAAAATACAAGGACCCAAAGATATAAGGAGTTGTTGCCTGGTGGGACGTCCATCTATGGAGATCCTATCATTTTTATGTTATCCAGTTTATGTTAGCATAGCTTTAGTATCATGACATAGTTATCTTTCCAAGAAGAACTTTATGTATGAATCTATGTTTCTATGAATGCCAAGTGTTGTTTAATTCTTGATATGAGATCATGTATGTGACACTCCCTCCCCGATATGCCAAGTACCCCCACATTATGGATAATGTTGGGGATTAGGTTGTGCTTCCGCTGGTTACGTAATAAACCCTAGGGAGGGGTGTTACATTTTTAATGTTAGGGATTTATGACTTTATTACTAGAAATATGTTTGCATTTCTATTTTCAACATTACCTATGAAAACGGTATCAATAGTTTTGGGACCAAGCTTTCTCTTCTTATTTTTATGGATTTTAACTTTGTCCAAGAATCCCCACACTTTAAGGTTCTTTAAAATAGGTTTCCGATGGAACCAAAGATAATAAAGTCTTTTCTCTACGTGTTTAAAAGGGATATGGTTCAGCACATAGTTAGCGGTTTAAAGAGCGTCCCCCCACATTCTTTAATGTAGACTAGATTCAACCAACATGGAATTGACCATGTCGATCAGGGTTCTATCTTTCTTTTAGCTACACCATTAGATTGTGGGTTGTATGGGGCAATGGTTTCATGAATAATGCCATGATCTTCATAGAACTATTTAAGTTCATTAGGAGTATATTCACCTCCTCTATAGATCCAATCCTTCTAAGGTTTGTGTCGGTTTGGTTTTCTACTTGTGACTTATAAATTCAAAGTTTTTCTATTTGTTCATCCTTGGATTTCAATAAGTAAATGCAACAATATTTGAAGAAGTCATCAATAAATGTCACAAAATAGTGCATGTTTCACAAGTAAGAAAACTATTTTAATGACATATGCAGAAAACAAGCTCAAGTAGTGATGTATTTTGTCCTACTTATCTAAAAGGTTTCTTAGGTAATTTGTCTTGAACATATATTTGGCATCTAACATCAATAGAGATTGGAGTTTTGGGAATTAAGTGTTGGTATGTAAGCCCAGAGAGACAATCATATGATGATTGGAATGTGGAATTAAATACCTGATTTGATAATAATAAAGGTAATTCTGTATATTATGTTTGTTTCAGCATGAGATAATGACGCAATATAGTAGATGTCTATATATTGATTATTTGTATGTAGTAAAGTACATGACTTGAACAATGAGATCATATGTATGATAAGAGTATATACATTATCAATATGTCCCTAGTCAGATATTAACGAGGAAGCAAATTAGACAACAGTAATACATTAGACTAGAGTGTGTGTTGACTGATGACAGAATCTCATTAGTCATGATATGTGATATCAATTCAAGCACACAGGTTCATGTTAGAGAACAGTGTGTCAGACAGACCCACTATGAGAGTGATACATAAAGATGATAGAATGGTAGCTAGAATCATCTCTCATAGTGATAGTGGAAATTGTGGTTCTCGGACCTAAAATCTCTACATTCATCACATGTTGTTCATGTACTTTGACATCATCCACTATGATCTTGAATAAGGGATGGCATAAAGGTGGTGATTTGGTGCACTGTGACACATGGGGATTGAGTATGAGTGTTGTAGATGGGATTTGTCCCTCTTATAGGATATTGATATCTAGGGCCTCTTAATAAGTGAGACTAAGAAATGTACGTCCATACTCTAGTGATTCAATATTTGATATGAGAAATCACATCCATCTCAAACAATCTACTCTAGTTCAAGGAACAAGGATTGAACATTGAGAGGATGATGATTTCATGCCTCGAGTTCAATTAGGATAACAGAGACAAAGGAACTATACGATCACGGTAACATTGATCATGAATTGTAGGTTGAATTCATTCTCTAACTTTCAGAATTACTTGGGTAGAAATGATGTGACTAGGCACCAGTCTTTGCTTATGATGTCATAATTGGTTATGGACATTCACTGCCAACATCATTCTGGACCTATAGGGTCACACGCATAGGATACACCTGGATTAAAGGAGTATATTTATGAATGATGTTTAGATTGAATACTAAAGGTGTTTAGGTATTCAATTAAACAACAGATCAACTGACTAGACTCAGAACCATCATGTTCAAATGTTGAACTGACTGGTTGGAGTGTCAAGTTGATATAAAATTGAACTAGATGATTTCTGCATGAATTGGGACACCAACTGGTCGGCTCACTGGGTGAACCGATCGACTCCTGGTTGGTGAGATGACCAGTTCACCTAGTGAATCGATCCACTCAATCATACCAACTGAAGCTTCTCAAGATTTTCTTGATTTATGGTAATAGTCAATCATTTCACTTTGTTCAATAAGATTGGTACAAAGATTAATGTTGGACATTTATTTGAAACAAATTGCAAATCCAATTGTAATTGGGAAACACTTCGAAATGATTGGATAACTTAGTGAACCGATCAGCATCGATTGGGAACTCTGATCCTATCCTCTACTATAAATAGAGGGATATTGGGGGCTTTTGAACACACACAATTGAGAATTAGTTGCTCTAAAAATTGTTGTCCTCTCTATTTTTGGTAACCAATAGAGAACCTAATCAATTCCTACCCGTTAAAGGGACGGACAGCAAGGGAGAACAATTGATAACAATTGTGGGAGAGCATATCAATGACTAGTACACCGATAGAAGGGGATAACTCCTTCCTGTTGGTTTTGGTAGCGTAATGTGGAGTTCTGGATGGTCCGCATGGACTTCTCTAGAGGCAAGAGACTTCTGCTTCTAAGAGAACTCCATCAACTACCATATGTGGTGGCTAGACTAGGAGGATGATGCAGACGACTATTCGAGTGTTGTTGTTGCTGAAGGAGTGTGTTGCTGCCTGAAGAAGAAGAAGCATGATGCTACTACAAGGGTTATGTCGTTGGACTCTCTCTAGGAGCAAGTATAACCTTGGAAACCTTTCCTTCCTACATACATTGTTGTTGAAGCAATCTTGCTATTCAGGGGAATCAAACTTTAAATTGTTTTTTTCTGCTGCCTTATCTGTCGCCCCAACTTCCCTACCGTGGTATTAGAGCCTCTTCAGTTTACGGCATATATGTATTTGACTCCATATCATCAACTTTATTTTTTATTACATAGATGTGAATATCAAAAGGGATAATGTGCATATCTAACTAATTACCACATACGCTCCACAAACTATGTATATATGATATGACATATATGCAATCCACATGCTTCACCCTAAAATCGGTTTTTATGGTGGATGTGAAGCATGGTTATGGCCTATCACTCCAAATTTGTGTGTGCATGGTTGTGGTTGCTTATTCATGTTTATATCTTGGTTTGCATACTGATCCTCTCTCTCCTTTCCAAATGTAAATTAATTCTCTTCTCCCTATTTCTTCTCGAATATAACTCGAGGTTTTCCCTTTTACAATGTAAATATAAAACAGGACAGTTTTAATTTATGTTCCATTGTGAGAAGAAGGTTTGCACTAGACGAGTCAACCGGCTTGTGAGACGAATTGATCAACTAGAGGAATGAGGAGGCCAGACAACATGAGGATGAACAGATCCACTGGTGGCCCAAATGATCGAATGGAGGTGTACAAATGCCGCTTGGACCTATGAACCAGACGACCACCTCAGGAGACAAACCGAGTGACCAAGAGGTGAGTCGACCGGTTCAAGAGTTGAACTGAGAAACCCATATTGATTCGAGCACAGATCTTCATCAACAACAAGATGCATATGATGTGGACCTTAGGTGGGACTAATTCCTTGTGGCTCTAAGGAATTACAATAGAATGGCCATAACCATTGCTTATGTGTTATATATTGCATTTTTTCACTATGATTATAACATGTATATGATACATACTATAAGTATGTGGTGATTGGATATGTATATGTATTTATATATAAAATCCTCGATACAATATTAAGTCATAGATGCTTTCAGTTAAAAATACACATGAAAATCTTGATCGACTAAGCATGGGAACCCCAAGGGTGGTGTGTTGTCTATGTCGTGGAAGTGTGATGGTAATAATGTGGGCCTACCAAGCGGGGTGCATTATAGTCATGTTGGCTTTTGGGTCAGGCTTAACTATGTGACCTTAATGAGATTAAGCACCAAAGGCATACAAATGATTATGGCAAGGAGTTGCAGATATCATCTATCCAAGAATTGCATATGATGCAGTTGGCAAATTTTGCCTACCTTAATAATTGGTTATGGACACTGGAATTTTTCGGGTAATAATTCATTTGTTTTGGATCTTGACTTACTAGAAGATTGTATGTTCCAATTTTCCAAATTGATACATGAGGGTTATCAATTTGAGAAAAATGGCGGGAGTGATAATTAATTAAAGGCCTAATTAATATCGTTCACATTTCAAATCAAACAAATAAAAAATATTTTGAAATCTTATAATATTTATTTGTAGAATCTAATGTCAAACACATACACGTTCTCATCATGATTAGTCCTTGAGAAGAACAAAATGGGATAAAGTTACAAAACTTTTTAAATACTTTAAGAAATGTTCTCATTAATGAGTGAAAGTGCTATGTCCTTGAAAGACCAGAGCCAGAGAAACCCACTCCAAATGAGCCTAAGGCTGAAATGGATGCTTACTTGAAGCATGCTAATGTTGTTATAGACATTCAGTACCTTATGCTATGTTGTATGAACTATGAGTTGCATGAACAACATGAAAACATGGATATTCTCAAGATGGTAACACATCTTAAAGAATCATGTAAAGCAAGAAAGGTATAATGTCTCAAATCATTATATGAGTGCAAACTGACAAAGGGAGATCCAGTATACCCCCATGTGCTCAATATGATTGGGCATCTGGAGAGACTGGATTTCTTTTAGGTCAAGAGTTGTCCATGGATATGATTCTACAATCATTGCCTGAATCATATAGTTAGTTTATCAAATGCTTGGAATGTTGCTTAATGTCAAAGCACGAAAGAAGAAAGGACAAATTTGTAACGGTGATCAACAGAAGTGAGTCCAAGGGCAAAGGCAAGTCCAAGAAGTGTTCTGAGGCTAACATAAAGTCCAAGTCTTCAACACTCAAGATAAGGAGAAGGATAAGTGCAAAAGGAACATGTCTTCTTCACTTAAAAGAACAAAGGAAGAAGAAAGATATAGAGATATATACTTCATGACCCAACAAGAAGTAAGCTAGAAAAGTATGGAGCAAGGATTTCTGTCACTATAGTTGGAGTCTATCGTTCATGGGCATGTAATAGAATTTTTGAAATGCTATTATGTATCTTCCATTGATGATAACATCATGTATCTTGTATGGACAAGGATAAATTGCTGTTTCATTTTAAAGATAAGATCTTGTATGGAAATGTCCTTTGTCTTATCAATTATACTTAATTGTTGTAGAGACAAATGTGTATGAAACATATATTGCATGATTTGATGACTCAAACAATGAATACTTGTAGCATTGTCATCTAGAGCGCATAAATGACAAATGCATTTCTGGAATCCATATGATGGTTGTCTAGACTCCTTTGGTTATAGAACCAATAGAGACATGCATATCTTATTTGTTGTGCAATATGAAAAAAGCATCTTTACTAGATGTAGTCAGAGAGTGACTATTCTATTAGGACACATACATATTGATGTACTTAGATCTTATAGGATAAATGCTAAAGGTAGTTACAGGTGCCTCATTATATTTACTGATGTTATTAGTAGATATGGAAGTTTTTATTTGATGAAATACAAATATATATATCTTAAATTTTTCAAGGAGATCATGAATGAAGTACATAAAGAATTTGGTAAAAGTATTAAGATACTTTGATATGATTGATGTTGAAATATCTTGAACTAAGAGTTTGAGGACCTTCTGGAAGATCATGATAATGTATCATGATGAGCTCCATCTGAAAGACAATGATAGGGTATCATGAGAATTTTTTAGAAGGAAGGAATTACACCTTATTAAATCAAGGTGCAATTATCAATAAAAATCTAGCAATAGTTAAAGGATAGCAACAATACAATAATAGTTGAAGGTAGCTCAGGACAGACAGAAGTCATATGCTGATAATCGGCATAGACCATTGGAATTCTAGGTGGGAGACAGAGTGTATCTCAAGGTATCTCCTTGGAAAGGTGTTTTGTGGTTTGGAAAGAAAGGTAAGTTGCTTCCCATGTATATGGGACTTTACCCAGTGGTGGCACATGTTGGAAGGGTTTCTTATAGGTTGGAGTTGCTACCTGAGTTGCATAGATTGCATCTAGTGTTTCATATATCAAAGTTGAGAAAGTGTCACCCTAACATAGAGTTGGTTTTGTAGCCTATAGAGGTTGAGCTTAATGAGTACATATCTTATGTTGAGGTTCCTAAGTTGGTCCTGGATAGAAGGATCAAGAAGTTGAAGAAGAAGGATATCATGTTAGTTAAGGTTTTGTGACAGCATCATGGTGTTGAGGAAGTCACATGGGAGATTGAGGAAGAGATGTTTAAGAAGTGCCCATCCCTTTTCATGTAGGATTTAGGGGGCAAAATCCTAGTTAGGTATGTATAGTTGTAAGGTCTGTGACCTATATTAGTGCTTAAGTATGCTTTCTTTGTTTAGTAAGATGCTTTAACTTTAATCAAATCTGTTGATATACCTTAATAAAAGGTGACAACCTTGTGTTATCAATTTGATCTTGTTTGGATGATGTTTGAGCTAAGTACCCTTGTTTTGGACAAAGTTTCAAATTACCCATGTTGAGGGGTTATCTTGCAATTTTTCACATGTAGGTTGTACCTTTGATACCTTGGTATCAAGAGAGAGAGAATAGAGCTTTGGGGTGCCTTGTTGTGCTTTGACTTGTTGAGGAGAGAATTGGTCATATGTTAAGAGTGGTTTTTAGGGTTTGCTTTGATGCCCTATGTTGATGTTGACCATTTGAGGTTCTTTGGTTTTCAACAACCATCCTTGTTGTTACTTGGTGGTTTTCCTATGGTCAAATTATGTTTTGATGGTGCCTTGAGATCCCTATGGTCATAGAGGTTTGGGCTATCCTTGGGTCACTTGACCTAGGGTTTTAGATGTCTTGGGTCACTTGGTTTCTCTACGACCATGAGCCCTTGTGGCCATGTGTTTACTTCAATCTATGGTCATGTAGGACCAAATAAGGTCGTTGGTCTTTCTTGTTTTTTACAACTTTAGTGGTTTGCATGGTTTTAGTTGATGTGTATTGTTCTATGGTGGAAATGTGTCGTGAAGAACCCTAATACCTTAACACCTAACAACTTTCATATCCCTTATTCTCTTAAGTATATAACCTCTCTCCCATACATGCAAGTATCTCTTTTAGCCTTCCTCCTTCTCCCTTCCTTCTTGAGTTCGGCATTGTGTCCTTTTTGGTGTCAAGGAGCTCTGGTGCTTGGTGGTTGAGATCCTTTGCATGTGGTGATCCATGGTGGTCCTTTGATCCTTGGTAAGTGATTCACCTCTTGATTTTGTTTTCTTGTAAAATCTACCCCTTTCTTCTTCTATTTGTTGAATCTGTGACACACCTATCACAAAAACTAGGATTTACTTAAGCGAAAGCGTTCATTAGCAGCAGATTACTGAGAATCACTACAAAATTAAAACCTTTTTCAAAGAGATCCACAAAGGGCAACTTTTTCGAAAAGAACCAAAGTAATTTGATTTCATTCTGTTTCACTAGTACATATCGTATAACATCTCATCTCAAGGATTACAACATCAACTGTTCTATTAAATTGTATACATACGGCATAAGAACATTGAGGCATCAAGCCAAAATCTCATATCGATTCATTAAAACCAACTACGGACTCTGAGGACCTGAGAGTACAGAGACGACACATAGGACTCTATTCACATATACACAAAACTTGATAGCCAGTGTCTCCACCTGAGAATTCACTGCTATTCCTGGTTTTGTTGTTGTCCTTCACCTACTGAAGCGTTCCTGCCTCCCCATCTGCGTCCACCTAAAAATGTGGATCCCACGGGGGTGAGACAATTGTAAATTTCCCCAGCGAGAGATATAACTCTCTGCCAAGAACATTATTATTGTAGTTATTGGATTAACACTGAGTACAGGAATTATATATTTAACAGCAGATAGATCAATGTCTAAATAGATTAGAGCAGTATTCTTATTCCGAGCATTTCAGCTATAACTTGATAAGTCAGCATGATACTTATTTAGTGAGGAATTAAAGCACATGTATAACATTTATTCTTCTAGGATATGCTAAGCAGAGTAACATCAACCTTCTCGTTCAGTACAATATTATATGGCAGAGACATCAAATATCAAACTACAATTAGCTTGCCAAGGAATATTGACATCTTCACTATAGAGTTATAGCTGTAACATATACTCACTTTAGGCTTAGATCACACAGCTAATGCATGGTATTGTATTATAGAGCCATGGCCTGTAGCCATACTCTTTTAATGAAGTATTGGGATCTTAATCCCTCATCTCATCAGGTACATTTTTATTTCTTAACAAGTTCATCATCTTGATTATAGATTATGGGTATTCAGACCCTCAATTCATCATAGAATACTTGTTACCACTTATCAGGTAACATAATACATTCAGTTCATCTGACCAAGGTAATCATGATTCTTGCTACACAAGCATTCCACATAGTTCACAAAGCTCATATCACCTCTTGTTACCCCTTAACTTGGCGACAAGGCATATTATGGCTTATGAAGTCCATAAACAATTTCAATAATTAAAACATCATATGGCACACAAGGCTCATTAATTTCAGGTTACCTCTCACTAAGAAACAAAGCATATGAAGGCTTATAAGGCCTATAAAACATTTTCAATATACAGAGCATCATAGCTCATACCTGGCTATGCTCATCATCTAAACATACTTGCATGATTACTACTCATGATAATAATTATATCTATTATTTATCAGTACCATGCAATACAAGGGTTTTCTTATTACATTCATAACTCATCACTCTGTATTTGAGCTTCACATAGGATCACTTTGTGTTAGGATTTCACATAGCATCACCATGTATTAGGGTTTCACATAGCATCACCCTATATTAGGGTTTCACATACCATTACCCTATATTAGGGTTTATTATATCCTATTACCCAATCTAGCGTTAGGATGCACTATTCACATCAGATTAGGGTTTATCATGTCCTTTTACCCAAATCAGAGTTTACTGTAGCATTACATAACATCACCCTGGATTAGGGTTTTGTATCACATGCATCACCCTATATTAGGGATTTACACATCATTACCCTGAATTAGGGTTTCTTACAACAATTCCCCAAATTAGGATTTACTATTCCTCCCAATTACGGTTTACAATAAAATACCCTGAATTAGGGTTTCTCATGTCATTATCCTATATCAGGGTCACATCATTCCCCTAGATTAGGGTTTCACTCAGTATTGCCCTAAATTAAGGATTAAGTTCATCACTCAACTCAATTAGGATTTTATAATCTCTTTATCAAGGATCATACCCTAATTATATATCCCATTCATTTTGAATGTGTTGGGCTTGATTGCTACATGATTATTATACATGTATGAATTTCTCTTTCTCGTCCTCTCTAGGATGTTCTCTACTCCAGTCTTGATCAAATTGAGTATATTCTTTATTCAAATACATGTAATTAGGGTTATCATAATGTATTAGACTATTGCATTAATATGCATCAAAGGTTAACCCAACTAAGGGTACCAATCACACTAGTACCTTAAAGGTACAACCATTGTAATCATCATTGATTTTCATCATAAATAATCAAGTAGTTGATTGACCATAAATCACCTTAGACATCCAAACGGTTTTGATTAATTAAATCCCAAATAGTCTTGGCCACTTAGACCCCAAAGATCTTGACCAATCAGACTCCAAACAGTCTTACTAAAATAACCTCTAAATGTTCTAATACCATTTAGACCTCCAAACAGTCTTGATTACATTGGCCATCCAATTGGTTTGAAACTATTTAGCCAAATCAAGTTGAAACCGATTGGACATATAAAATCGTTTAGACAAAATATTTTGAAACCGAATGAACTTGGGTCCCCAAATGGTTTGAGACCGTTTGGTCCCAAATGGTCTTGAGACCATTTGATCCCAAATGGTCTTGATACTGTTTGGACTCAAACGGTCTTAAGACCATTTGGTCCAAACCCTCTCAAAATCGTATGGACCAAAAAGATATCCATCAACTAAATGGATTTTAGGGTTTCACCTGTTGAATCCACCTATCAATTGAAACATTGATTTAACCTCAATTAAACCATTAAATCACCCTTTAATTGAACCATCAATTAGGGTTTTAAATTTTAAGAAACCATCAATTAGGGTTTTAACCTAATTGAATTAGGGTTTGAAATCGAGATACCTTCAATTGTTGACATTGTAGGACTAATTCTATTGAAATCATTGTATCACCACTTAGCCATGTCATGACCTGACCTCAAACAGTCTTGAGGCCATTTGGTTAACCCCCAAATGGTCTTGAGACCATTTGACTAGTCCCATCATTGAAATTTGTGAAATTAAATTAGGGTTTGCATCATAGAATCGATCATCAATTGAGCTATTGATTGTTTTTCAATTTGATATCACTGGATCTTCAACCATCTAATCATACTTCATCATAGACTTACAAACGGTCTTGGTTTACCTCCAAACGGTCTTGAGACCATTTGGGTGACCTCCAAATGGTCTTGAGACTGTTCGGGTCAGTCAACCCAAAAATTAAATCAATCAATTGAGAATTTCAACACTCAACCCGATTAGAGTTTGATACTTGATGGACCTTTAATTGATGAACCCTTTGAAACCAATCAATTGGATTTAATGGGTCATCAACCATAAATATCAGTGTATGAACTCCAAACGGTCAACTTTGGTCAGCTATTCCAAATGGTTTTGAAACTGTTTGTTTTCAAACGGTTTGATGAAACCGTTTGGCTAACTTTATTGAAACTGATTGGACTCAAAATTTTGAAACTATTTGTAATAGATATTTGTGGAGGTGTGTTCTTATGATGATGTCATAATCATCAAGATATAAACCCATGAAGCTTTCTGTGATTTTCATGGTGATTGCATCAATCAATCAAATAAAATTTTGAGAATGAAGAAAGGATCGACAATTGATAGAGGTATGAAATCAATAATAACATTCAAGGATTCAAGTTATATAACCCGCCTTCAATTGAGCTTCAAAGCTTCAACCTCCACGTCTTTAATGGTGAAAGCAACACCTTCCACTATCCCAAGCTCGTCCTTAAGCTTTGAGTGAAAAGGAATGGCTAGAATTGAAGATGGAATGGAGATAAGAAGAATTCATGCATTGATTTTCGATTTCCACCATGGAATCAAGGTGAAAAGAAGTCATGGATCTTACCAACAAGTTGGGGGTCGTCCTCCTGATCCTACAAATCTCCCTTGGTTGTTTTTTAAGCAAAGAGTGGAAGTGGTTTCGAAAAAGCTTCTCAATTGAGTTGTAAAAGGTGTTTTTATAAGAAATTCAATGAGAGAGAAAATATTTTATAAAATCCTTTTAATTCCAAAATTGGTGCCACCTCTCCCCCTTAAATTCCTTGAATGCAAATCCATCTTCCCCTCATTCGAATTCCTATTCATTATCCATGAATTAAGGAAAAGCAAATTCAGCACCTTAAATCATATAATACTAATATCCCATTTTTAGTAGATATTACTTTTGATTTAACTAATGTGAGTGGGTTCTCCACTCACTTAGATATTTTCGTGCCTTTGCAAGGCACATGCTCGTCCAGCCTTATCTAATTTCAACCATTACCATTTTGTTTGAAGGGCACTTCGATTAACATATTTATTTTTGCATTAATTTGAAATAAAGTTCCAATTATGCTTAAATCTTGATTATTTTAATATCAAGATTCTCTTTCATAAAAAATGATTCAAATGAGGCGCCCCTCTCAAATTATTTTCTCTACATGATGCAAAGAATCATGAGGGACCCTCTTGAAGTGGTATTTTGCATATTGAACCCTATATTTTGGGTAAATTGTACATTACACCAAAACTAGGTTTTAATGCACAAACATTGCTCAACATGCTCTTTCTTGTTATTCAGGCCCCTACAAGCCATACCTATGGATCATTCTCATTCCTATGATGCTTCAATACTAGAGGAACATTTCACGATGTAACATTTGCAATTTAACCCCTCAACTTGGGTAATTTGCACTTTAGCCCAAAACAAGTAAAACATTATTTCAACATTATTCAAAAAGGACTAAAATTGAAATATAAGTTCCTCTTGAGCCTTAATTAATTTTCACGAGATAAGAGAAAGCATATAATCAAATTTATTAAGCAAAACATCTAGGTTTAAGCATAACCCATGTCAAGGATGTTACAAATTATAAACCCCTAACAAGGATTTTGTCCCCGAAATCCCAGGAAAAGGAGAGACAAATTTTATTCACTTGTCATACCATCAAGTCTCCACATAACATCTTAATGTCATGGAGATACCATAGATCTTTAATCCACACAAAGTTCTTCCACACAGGGTTATTCTAAGGAAATATTTTTAGCTTGATAAACTTTTCCACCATAACTACAATTGTGCCTTCCATTAGTTCAACCTTATCAATGTTTATGTTTATGCAGAGCATAAACCCCTAGCATATGATGTCCATATTATTTTATGTAACTAGATTGATTTTATAGATGGCCAATATAGGTAACCAACATAAATCATCTATTATTTCTCAGGTACCATAATCCTTACTTTGGTATTCATCATATATGTTGAGAACACATATCATTTTTATCATATTCATTTCTCTATTGTTACCACCGAAGGTATTCATGCACAAGGTATTTCTTTTATTTTAGGACATTGCTTTTTCCATATATCATTATCTTGGAACCAAAGTCCAAAGCAAACTGGTACTTTTCTAAGTATCCATCAACGGATTATTTCTAATCCATGTACATCAAATGTCATAATACTTACTTGATTATCATGTTAATGAAAGGGAGAAACATAAAGGAACATACTTCTATCATTACCCAAGGTTGTTTATCAAAGGGGAAACATATATATTTAACAGAGGAAATCCACTCAGCAATCCTTTATTTGTTTGGGAAAGTTCACTTAGCAAACCCTATGTGGTTGGGAAAGTTCACTTAGCAATCCCTAATTAGTTGGGAAAGTTCACTTAGCAATCCCTATGTAATTGGGAAAGTTCACTCAGCAATCCCTATGTGATTGGGAAAGTTCACTCAGCAATTCCTCATTAGTTGGGAAAGTTCACTTAGCAATCCCTATGTAATTGGGAAAGTTCACTCAGCAATCCCTATGTAATTGGGAAAGTTCACTCAACAATCCCTATGAGATTGGGAAAGTTCACTCAGTAATTCCTCATTAGTTGGGAAAGTTCACTTAGCAATCCCTATGTAATTGGGAAAGTTCACTCAGCAATTCCTCATTAGTTGGGAAAGTTCACTTAGCAATCCCTATGTAATTGGGAAAGTTCACTCAGCAATCCCTATGTTATTGGGAAAGTTCACTCAGCAATCCCTATGTAATTGGGAAAGTTCACTTAGCAATCCATATGTAATTGGGAAAGTTCACTCAGCAATCCCTATGTAATTGGGAAAGTTCACTTAGCAATCCATATGTAATTGGGAAAGTTCACTCAGCAATCCATATGTTATTGGGAAAGTTCACTTAGCAATCCCTATGTAATTGGGAAAGTTCACTCAGCAATCCATATGTTATTGGGAAAGTTCACTCAGCAATCCATATGTTATTAGGAAAGTTCACTCAGCAATCCCTATTTAATTGGGAAAGTTCTCTTAGCAATCCCTATGTAATTGGGAAAGTTCACTCAGCAATCCCTATGTAATTGGGAAAGTTCACTTAGCAATCCCTATGTAATTGGGAAAGTTCACTCAGCAATCCCTATGTTATTGGGAAAGTTCACTTAGCAATCCCTATGTAATTGGGAAAGTTCACTGAGCAATCCCTATGTTATTGGGAAAGTTCACTCAGCAATCCCTATGTAATTGGGAAAGTTCACTTAGAAATCTCTATGTAATTGGGAAAGTTCACTCAGCAATCCCTATGTAGTTGGGAAAGTTCACTTAGCAAGCCCTATGTTATTGGGAAAGTTCACTCACCAATCCCTATGTAATTGGGAAAGTTCACTTAGCAATCCCTATGTAATTGGGAAAGTTCACTCAGCAATCCCTATGTAGTTTCATTATACTCACTAGATTGTTTCAGAATGAATACTTGATCAGAGTAATCAGAAAGATAACAATCTAAGAGTTCCATACTTGCCCTATCTCCAATAATCATATACCTGGCCAGGGTATACAAGTATTGAGATTAGGTAGTATGCACTTTATTTACTATCATGTTCCTCACTTTTCATATCATTATACACACATAATTTTTCATTTCTGGATTTTCTTCAGGCATCACTTTTATATCTCATCTTTTATCACACATATAAGAGAGATTATAAAGCATTTTAAGGAATACTGAGAAAAATGTAAATTCTCATCTTCCTTGTGTCCTTATAGGACTAGTCATAGGAAGTTCAAAAACAACTACTTTCTTATTTTTAACACATAGAATCATGAAATGAAATATCAAAATGAATCTATTTCATCTGACCTGTCATAACCCGAGGGTTGACTATTGCATCAGATTGATTCATTGCATAGAACCTCATAGTTGCTTGTTGTTTACCCTATGCTTGATTATTAGGTGTTGATGAACCAGCTTGGGATGATTGTCCACGTCCTCTATTGTTACTATAAAACTGCCTCCTTTGTGAGCCTTGTTGACTCTGCCTTGGAGGTAGAGTCACCATTGAATTCTCATCTGGACAATCCTTTGCTAGATGTCCCAGTTGTCTACATTGGTAACAGACCCTGGTCGCAAAATAGGGTCTATGAGATCTAGTCACCAATGTTGATGCTATGTCGGGGGCTCTACTTGGAGCAATACTACAGTCCCTACCCCTACTTGACGTCCATTGCGTCTGGGTATTGAATCTCGATGGTGCTGCCAATGCAGAAAATCTCAGCTTCTTAAAACTTTCAGATCTTTGTCCTTGAAACTGAGTGTATACCTTCTTACCACTGGTCTGTCATTTCTCAACTTCATACCTTTCTACCCTCCTTACCAACTCCACAAAAGTGGCAAACCTCTCCTTGTTCTCTAAAGTAGACACAGGAGTGGTCAATTAAGTGTTCAACCCCTTCTCAAAATGTTGAATTCTTTCCTCATCATTAACAGCCATATGCGGACAAAATCACAAAATCTCCATGAACTTAGCTTCATACTCGCTAACGTTCATTTTTCCTTGTCTGATCCTCTCAAATTGAGATATCTTCTCAACTAGATATGTCTTAGGGAAGTATCTATTGACGAATTATCATCGGAATACCTCCCATCCAACTTCTTCACCTGGCCTCTTGTCTTCTTCTATAATCCACCAGTGACTAGCACTCCCTTTTAGGAGGTACACTACATGTCTTACCTTCTCGTCTTCAGGAATATCAAGGATCCTAAAAGCCTTCTCCAGCTCAGATGGAACTATTTCATTCTGATATGTCTTCATCCTGCTTCATATTTGGTTTAATTGATCCGGGTGCTACGCATTCTTTTATCACTGCAAGAGTGATCATTGACTGCAACATGATTGTTAGTCATAGAGCAGATAGTTTGTTATTAGAAACCCCTTTCTTGGGATCTGCAGTGCTACAGGAGGTGTGTTCTCCCTGCATTCTTTCCTTTTCTGAACATCGCATTTAGATGGATCTTATACCACTTGGGATGCATGGGTTTGATATAATTCTTGGGATGGACACCCTAGAAAAGTATAAGGTTGTCTTGGATTGTGTGTTCAAGCAAGCTATGTTCACTGGAGAGGGTGACACATGGATCTTTCAGGGAGATAGAAAGATTCTTTCAACTTGTCTTGTGTCATCCATGGTAGCTGAAAATTTGATGAGGCAAGGATGTTTTGCATTCTTGGCACATGTGGTAGACACCACAATGGAGAGTTCTAATCTTTCTAAAGTTCCGATAGTTAGGGAGTTTGAGGATGTATTCCCTGAGGAACTTCCAAGTGTACCTCAACCCCAAGAGATTGATTTTGAGATTAATCTAGTTTCAGGCATGCAACCAATAGCACAAACACCGTATAGAATGGCACCTGCCGAGATGGCATAACTCAAGAAACAACTACAGGAGTTGCTTGATAAGGGTTTTATCTGACCGAGCACTTCACCTGGGGGTGATCTAGTTCTTTTTGTTAAGAAGAAAGATGGGTCTATGCGATTATGCATCGACTATAGGTAGTTGAATAAAGTAATTATAAAGAATAAGTATCCTCTGCCAAGGATTGATGACTTGTTTGATCAGTTGTGTGGTGCAACTATCTTTTCTAAGATAGATCTGAGGTCAGGATATCATCATTTGCGTATCAAGGAGAGTGACATACCCAAGTCTGCCTTTAGGACAAGGTATGGTCACTATGAGTTCATAGCTATGTCATTTGGACTAACTAATGCACCAGCTGCATTCATGGAACTCATGAATAGAATCTTCCAGCCTTTTCTTGATCAGTTCATAGTAGTTTTCATAGATGACATCCTGGTATATAGTAGAGATGCTCAACAGCATAAGCAGCACCTCCGTCAGGCTTTAACTTTGCTAAAGGAGCATAAGTTGTATGCTAAGATTAGCAAATGCGAGTTCTGACTACCAGAAGTTTCTTTTCTAGGACATGTAGTATCTGTCTCAGGTATCCGTGTTGATCCTAAGAAGGTAGAATCTATCCTGCAATGGGAACAGCTGAAGACACCGATAGAGATTCGTAGTTTTCTTGGACTAGCATGCTATTACAGAAGGTTCATTAAAAACTTCAGTTCTATAGCTTTACCCCTAACCAAGTTGACCAGGAAGGAAGTTCCTTTTGTCTGGAATGACAAGTGCCAACAATCTTTCCAGTTGCTAAAGGAAAGGTTAACAAGTGCACCTATGTTAGTGTTACCTGAGCAGGGAAAGGGGTACATAGTCTTCTGTGATGCATCTAAGAACAGTCTAGGATGTGTGTTGATGTAGGATAAGCAAGTGATTTCTTTTGCTTCTCGACAGCTTAAGAAACACGAGGAGAATTCTCCTACACACGATCTAGAGCTAGCTGATGTGGTCCATGCTTTGAAGATCTGGAGACATTATCTCTATGGAGATTCCAGATTTTCACAGACCATAAGAATCTAAAATATATCTTTTCATAACATGAGTTGAACATGAGGCAACGCCGCTGGATGGAGTTAATCAAGGACTATGATTGTATAATTGATTATCATCCAGGGAAAGCCAATGTAGTGGATGATGCTCTAAGTAGGAAATCATCATCACCAGCCCTAGATAAAGCATAGTTGAACTCCTTAGTTTGCTCTAAGATAGATATGCTTATCTCCTTAAGGCAAGACAATGTACAGCTTAAAGTGTCATTGTTATCCGGGCTATTAGCTGAGATGCAAGTGAAACCTACTCTGAGACAACAGATTAAGGAAGCACAGCAGAATGATACTATGATTCAACAGGTTAGATCAGAGTATGGTAATGAAAAACGAGATGGATTCCATGATTCAAATGATCAGGTAGTCTATTACCATGGTAGGATGGTAGTACCTGATGTTAATAACTTAAGGAAGTTAGTTCTGGAAGAAGCTCATTCTTCAATGTATGCCATGCATCCAGGGAGCACCAAGATGTATCATAATTTAAAATATATGTATTGGTGGCCTTGTTTGAAGAAGGATGTTGCTGAGTTTGTTATGCAGTGTCCAGTGTGTCAGCGGGTTAAAGCTGAACATCAAAATCCCACAGGAACAATGCAACCTCTGCCTATACCAGAGTGGAAATGGGATCATGTAACCATGGACTTTGTGGTTGGTTTGCCAAGAACAGCCAAAAGTCATGATTCCATATGGTTGATAGTTGATATGTTGATAAAGACAACACATTTCCTTCCTGTCAAAACAACCTACACTGTTGAGAAGATTGCACAGATATATATAGATGAGATAGTGCGTTTGCACGGGGTTCCAGCTACTATTGTTTCTGATAGAGGTCCCCAGTTCACGAGTCGTTTTTGGGAGCGACTCCATAAAGCTTTGGGTACGCAATTAAGGTTTAGTACAACCTTTCATCCTTAGACAGGTGGGCAATCTGAGAGGACTATACAAACTTTGGAGGACTTTCTTAGGGCATGTGTCCTTCAGTTTGTAGGAAGTTGGGACCTACTCCTAAGCTTGATAGAATTTGCTTACAATAATGGCTATCAGCACAGTATTGATATGGCACCGTATGAGGCATTATATGGAAGACGTTGTATATCTCCTTTATGTTGGTATGAAATAGGGGAGTACCAACTTTTGGGTCCTGAGCTAGTACAGCAAACAACTGAAAAGATTAAAGTAATACAACAACGGTTGAAAGCTTCCCAGGATAGGCAGAAATCTTATGTTAATAAGCGTCGTAGACCCTTAAAATTCCAAGTTGGAGACAGAGTATACCTCAAGGTCTCACCTTGGAAAGGTATCCTTAGATTTGGGAAGAAGGGCAAGTTAGCTCCTAGATTTATGGGGCCTTATCCAATCATTGAGAGGATGGGAAAGGTATCCTATAAGCTGGAGTTGCCACCTGAGCTGCATAGATTGTACCCAGTGTTCCATATATCCATGTTGAGGAAGTGTCATCCTGACACAGAGTTAGTTCTGCAACATGTGGAGGTAGAACTAAATGATGATATATCATATGTTGAAGGACCTGTGTTGATTCTTGATAGAAGAATCAAAAAGCTGAAAAAGAAAGACACATGTCTTGTCAAAATTCTCTGGCATCATCATGGTGTTGAAGAAGCTACGTGGGAGCTAGAAGAAGAGATGAGGAGGAAGTACCTGAAAACTACTAGAGGGGGGGTGAATAGAGTTTTATAGATAATTTAACAATTATTGAACTCAAACAACCACAATGAAAATATTGGACAAGGAGACATAAGGTTTAGAGTGGTTCCAACTATAGCAAATACTATAGCCGTCAATCCACTACCCGGTTGCTTACCCAACCGGGATTTGAAAAGAAATTTATTTTATTACCTCGCAAGGACTTTACATAAAATACAATTTCTTTTCCCAAACCCTTCAAGTAGCCTTCATCCAGAAGTAATCGCCCAACCTTGAAGCAGCCTTCCCTTGAAGTAGGTGCACCAACTCCCGTTGCACCAGCCTTCTGAAGTAGCTTCCCGTGCGATAGCCTTCTTGAAGTAGCTTGAAGTCCCCTTCTCCACCTGAGAAGTCAACCCTCTCCAATCCGCAGCCTCCAACCCTAGGAGTAGCAAGGAGAGTACAAAGGATAAAAAGGAACAAGAAGGAAAATAGAAATTACAATACCGTTGTAAGCACAAGGCTTGATTTTCCTATATCAAGCGTTTATATCTCCTAACCAATGTGTATGACAATGTGATTGTAGTGGATAGGAGATACTAGCCTATAGGACACGAAATGGGAGCAATAGGAATGAATGGCAAGTGTAGGAATTGCTCTATTGCTCTAAAACTGATTGCAAGTGTGTATTCAAGCTCAAGTATAGCACAAGTATAGCTTAGGTATCTTTTGGTGTCCTAAGGCATGTCCTATTTATAGGAGTGGCCTATGGATACTTAAGGACGTTCTAGACAACTTCTAGGGGCTTCTAAGTGCTTAACTAGCCGTTAGATATAAGTTAAGTGCATTAGTAACGGCTAGTTACTTTATTCTGCAGTTGCTGTCAGAGACCATCTCGGTCGACAATTTGTCGACCGAGATACCTACTCGGTCGAAGTTTTGTCGACCGACAGGCTCTCTGGATCAACGTTCATTTGCAACTGCCAACTACTTTATCAGCAGTGTCTAACGGCTACTTGGGTCAATCTCGATCGAGAAGTTTGTCGACCGAGAGTGTCTCGGTCGAGGAGTGTGGTCGACCGAGATTGACTCTGTTTTCAATCTTTTAATTAACCACTAAGCATGTGTATGAGTGTGCATATGTGATCCTATTTGAAGGGGATGACCTATCTAAGTGTGGTGATTAGCTAGGAAGATCCAACGCTTGATTTACATGCAATCTAAGTACTTGTACATTATATATTTGTACAAGTTTTTACAACAGTGATTACATTGCATGGAAATATAAATATGTAAGCTTTTTGGATTTTCCCTAGTTGCTTTGTCATCCACCTTAATCCTGCACACTCAACTAGCATGTTAGATCAACAAGAATGAAATGTTTGTCATCATCGAAACAAAGGGATTTATCATAATGTCTAATTTATCCAACAATCTCCCCCTTTTTGAAGATGACAAACATTTCCTAAAATATGAAATAAGGAAATATAAAGCATGTGAGTTTCATACCTGAAGATTACCTTTTGTAGCCATTCTTGTTTTACAAGTGAGTGTTGGCCATCAAGATGAAACTCATTTATATTTATATTTTTTGATTTTATATTCTTTCTCCCCCTTTGTCATTTCAAAAAGATATCCAGGTTAAACATTTTATTTCTTCTCCCCCTTAATTTTCTATTAAGCTCCCCCTTAAATAGATATCCTATAAGGAACATGGATTTATGTCTAATTTATCCACAATTTGTTTCTCAATCATTTGCAAAGGATGTTAAGCCTTGAAATGATATGAGATTCCCTTAAGCTTATGATGAATGTATATTTATTTCTCATCTATCAAAGGATGATAAGCCCTAAATTAAATGAGAGTCCTTTAATCTTAGAGTACATAAAAAAATGTCTCCAACCAAAACAAGGGATGTTAAGCCCTGATTTGTTTAGAGAGTTCCTTTAAGAGCAAGATATATCATTTTGATGAAATTCTTTTTCAGACAAATTACTTTTAAGAATCCGAAGGTCATAACAAACTCCAAATGATGTTAACAATGTTTTTGTAAGCTTCATAATCAAATAATCAAATTTGTTTTTATAAGCTCCCCCTTAATCTTACAATTTAAGCAATTTAAGGCTTTTAAGGTCACAAATGATAAATTTTTTATTTTGACCTTTATCAAAAGTATACTAAGATTAAGTTCAATAAATTGATGTCCAAATAAGCATTTTTGTCAAAGCTTATTTTAGGTCGCCCTTGACTACGACCATAGTGCCCCTTGGCTAAATTTTGTTTTAACCAAGAGGCAGAAATTTCAGATTTTCAATTAAGCATTCATATCAATTTTTGATGCGTGTTTAAATGATACTAAACATGGAAACACAATGAATATTTCAAATCTTTTGAAGATACCAATTGAAAACATTGTAATCTTTGCAAGCATTTCTAAGAGATATATCACCAATAAATTCTTTTGCTTGCCTATGTAATGATAGAACAACAGAAATTTTCTGTAAACTCAGAATAATTTTGGTTTTTGATCAAATACATTTCTCATAATCTTTTAAGGATCATTTCCATAATTGATACTTTATTATGTAGTCATTAATCACGAATAGATAACAATTTTGAATAATTTCAAAAGAATTCAGCAATTTTACAGCATTCAAAAAAACAGTGACATGCTCGGTCGACAATTTCTCGACCGAGGTTTACTCGGTTGACAAATTCTCAACCGACCGAATTTCTGGAAAGTGTTCAGAATTCTATTTCAAGTACAATATAGACTGTATCTAATTCAATTATTTCAAAGATCAGTTTGAGATACACATATGAATATCAAAGTAACATTTAGATCAAATCTCAACTTATCATATTCAAAATTTTAAGTTTTAAGGACCTTAATTGAGATAAATTTTCAAGTTAGAAATTTTAGTTACTTGAATCATTTTGTTACCCCTTTCTGTTAAGTCGAGATAGACATAAGGATGTGCAATTTAAAGTATTCAGTCATATCTCAACTTAGTCTAGTCAATTCAATTTGGGGGTTTCGGAACCCATACTAACTCAACATTCCTTTTCTTGTATGGGCATGAAAAAGAGTAATGTCCAAGATGAGAGCAATAATGGCAACATATAGAATCAACCTCAAGTCTTTTTCTATGGTTTTGTTCTAGGTTGTTCTTTGGTACAAATGTGGCTTGATGTGCTCGTGTCTTTCTCCAACTAGGTTGATGATGAGTTTTCCCTTTGGGCTTATAACCCAGTCCTCTTCTCCCTATTTGATGATAGGAATTATCCAATATTCTATCAAGGATTCCATTGTTGCTTAACCTACTAATTTCTTGTTGCAACTTTACGATCTCATCCATTCTTTTCTTAATATCTAGTTTTGCTTGATCTAGATTAGATGATAAAGAATTCCTTTCTTTCACTATACTATCATAATCTAGATGTGTACACAAAATAGGTTGTTTTTGAAGGTCATTTAACTTTGCAAGTAATTCAACCTTTTCTTGATATAGAAGACCATAATTTGTTTCTAGAGTAAAAATCTTCACTTCACTACTACTTAGAGATGATTTCAAAGTACGGTTTTCAGAAACAATGTCATCTTTTTCAAAACCAAGAGTATTCAATTTAGCATATAAATCGTCATTTTCAGATGTAAGAGCAAGAAGTCTAGCATTTAACTCATCGTTTGTTTTACTAGATTTCTTTAATTTCTTCTTGCACTCAATATACTTATTGTGAGTTTCTTCAAGACTAGAAATTAGCTCTTCTTTTGATAAATCAAGAAGGCTTACCTCTTCTTCTTCTTCCTCATTGGTTGTAGCAATGAAACAATTCTTATGGACCTCTTTCTTCTTTTCTTTCCATGGACAGCCGATTGTTGTATGGTTTGTTCCTAAACACCAATCGCAGCTTGTTGAAAGTTGGTCCAAGTTGCTCCTTTGTCTGCGGTCGTAGTCACCTCCACCCTTCATTCTTCAAGACCTGGTTAGGGTTCCTTGAAGCCTGCTCTGATACCAATTGAAAACTACTAGAGGGGGGGGTGAATAGAGTTTTATAGATAATTTAACAATTATTGAACTCAAACAACCACAATGAAAATATTGGACAAGGATACACAAGGTTTAGAGTGGTTCCAACTATAGCAAATACTATAGCCGTCAATCCACTACCCGGTTGCTTACCCAACCGGGATTTGAAAAGAAATTTATTTTATTACCTCGCAAGGACTTTACATAAAATACAATTTCTTTTCCCAAACCCTTCAAGCAGCCTTCATCCAGAAGTAATCGCCCAACCTTGAAGCAGCCTTCCCTTGAAGTAGGTGCACCAACTCCCGTTGCACCAGCCTTCTGAAGTAGCTTCCCGTGCGATAGCCTTCTTGAAGTAGCTTGAAGTCCCCTTCTCCACCTGAGAAGTCAACCCTCTCCAATTCGCAGCCTCCAACCCTAGGAGTAGCAAGGAGAGTACAAAGGATAAAAAGGAACAAGAAGGAAAATAGAAATTACAATACCGTTGTAAGAACAAGGCTTGATTTTCCTATATCAAGCGTTTATATCTCCTAACCAATGTGTATGACAATGTGATTGTAGTGGATAGGAGATACTAGCCTATAGGACACGAAATGGGAGCAATAGGAATGAATGGCAAGTGTAGGAATTGCTCTATTGCTCTAAAACTGATTGCAAGTGTGTATTCAAGCTCAAGTATAGCACAAGTATAGCTTAGGTATCTTTTGGTGTCCTAAGGCATGTCCTATTTATAGGAGTGGCCTATGGATACTTAAGGACGTTCTAGACAACTTCTAGGGGCTTCTAAGTGCTTAACTAGCCGTTAGATATAAGTTAAGTGCATTAGTAACGGCTAGTTACTTTATTCTGCAGTTGCTGTCAGAGACCATCTCGGTCGACAATTTGTCGACCGAGATACCTACTCGGTCGAAGTTTTGTCGACCGACAGGCTCTCTGGATCAACGTTCATTTGCAATTGCCAACTACTTTATCAGCAGTGTCTAACGGCTACTTGGGTCAATCTCGGTCGAGAAGTTTGTCGACCGAGAGTGTCTCGGTCGAGGAGTGTGGTCGACCGAGATTGACTCTGTTTTCAATCTTTTAATTAACCACTAAGCATGTGTATGAGTGTGCATATGTGATCCTATTTGAAGGGGATGACCTATCTAAGTGTGGTGATTAGCTAGGAAGATCCAACGCTTGATTTACATGCAATCTAAGTACTTGTACATTATATATTTGTACAAGTTTTTACAACAGTGATTACATTGCATGGAAATATAAATATGTAAGCTTTTTGGATTTTCCCTAGTTGCTTTGTCATCCACCTTAATCCTGCACACTCAAGTAGCATGTTAGATCAACAAGAATGAAATGTTTGTCATCATCGAAACAAAGGGATTTATCATAATGTCCAATTTATCCAACAGTACCCTTCTCTTTTCTCTTGATGTTTTTGTTGATGATTTCGGGGACGAAATCCTTGTAAGGAGTGGATAACTTGTAACATCTCTAACCTGGGTTATGCTTTAACCCTAGTTTTTTTGCTTAATAAAGTTGATTAGATGCTTGCTCTTATCTCTTGAAAAGTAATTAAGGCTCAAGAGGAACTTATATTTCAATTTTAGTCCTTTTTGAACAATGTTGAAAACAATGTTTTGATTATTGTGGACTAAAGTGCAATTTACCCAAGTTGAGGGGTTAATTTGCAAATCTTACATGATAATATGTTCCTCATGTTTTGAAGCATCATGATAATGAAGATGATGCAGAGATATGTCTAGTGAAAGCCTGGGTACCAAGAAAGAGCTGATTAAATAATGTTTGTACATTAAAAACCTAGTTTTGGGGTAATGTGCAATTTACCCAAAACCTAGGGTTCAATATGCACATTTTCACTTCAATAAGGTCCCTAATAATTCTTTGAATCTTGTAGAGGCAATAAAATGAGAGGGGCGTCTCATTTGAGCTATTTTGAAGGAGAGAGAATCTTGATATTAAAATAATCAAGATTTAAGCTTAATTGAAACCCTAATTCAATTTAATGCAAAAATAATTATATTAAATGGTTTGCCCTTCAACCAAAATTGAAGAGGTTGAAATCCACATATATGTATGTCCTTGTGCCTTGCAAAGGAAAAGGAAATATCTACGTGAGTGGAGAACCCACTCACATTAAGAAAATAAAAAGAAATATCCACTAACTTATGGATATTATTATTATAAAGGTTAATGTGCTTAATTTGCTTTTCTTTAAATCATGGATAATTGAGAGGAATAAGAGGAAAGGAATATATACTCGTATCCAAGGAAGAGGAGGGGGGCAAGTGGCAAGTAAATGGAAGAGTTATCCCCTACTTTCTCTCTCTTAAATGATTTTTCAATAAAATGCATATATACTCATTTATCCATAGCTTGAATGGGTAATTTTGAAGCCACCTTCACTTCTTGCTTGAAAAACTATCAAGGGATCTTAGGAGAAACAGGAGGACGACCCCCAACCTTTTGGTAAGCTTCTTGACCTTCTTTCACCTTGATTTCATGGTGGAAATCACAAATCAGTGCTTGATTTCTTCTTTTCTTCACTCAATCTTCAACTCTAGCCAATCTTTTCACTCCAAAGCTTGAGGACGAGCCTTGGGAGAGTTGCAAAATATTATTCCACCATTTTTGACGTGATCTTGAAGCTTTGAATCTCAATTGGAGGTGGGTTATACAACTTGAACCCATTTACATTATTATTCAACCATCAATGTTGCAATTATGTTGATTCCTTCTTCTTCTTGATTTATTGCATGTTGAAATGGGTAATTCCATGAAATCAGAAGTACTAGGAATTACATGGACGAAGGTAGATGATGATGACATCATCTTGGACACTTTTCCCAAAAATTGGCTATTCAATCGGTTTCAACAAGTTGTTCATTCGGTTTCAACAAAACTGTTTGAAATCAAACGGTTTCATCAAATTGTTAGAAGCCAAACGGTTTCAAACCGTTTGGAAAGGTTGACCACGGTTGACCATTTGGAGTTTTGATGATAGTGTTTATGGTTGATGACCCATTAAATTTAATTGATTGATTCCAAAGGGTTCATCAGTTGGAGGTCAATCAAGACCGTTTAGAGGTCAACCAAGACTGTTTGGAGGTCTAGGGTTGAGTATGGTTGAGTAATTGAAGGTCCAGAGATAGCCAATTAAAATGCAATCAATAGTTCAATTGGTGATCAATCTAATGATCTAAACCCTAATTGAACTTCACAAATTTTCAATGATGGATGGGGCAAACGGTCTCAAGACCGTTTGGAGGTCATCCAAACGACCTCAAGACCATTTGAGGTCAGGTCATATCATAATTTGATGATGATTCATTGATTTCAATTGAATCGGTTCCACAATGTTAATCATTGAAGGTTCCTCGATTTCAAAACCCTAAGTGATGGTTTCTTGATTATAAATCCTTGTTCAATTGGGTTCAAAACCCTAATTGATGGTCCAATTGAAGGGTGATTCAATGGTTCAATTGATGAATGAATCAAGGATTCAATTGATAGTCGGTTCATTGATTGAAACATTGAATTACTTAAGTGTTGAAAGACCTTTTTGGTCCATTCAGTTTTGAGAGGGTTTGGACCAAACAGTCTCAAGACCGTTTGGGTCCAAACGGTCTCAAACCGTTTGGAGACCCAAGTCCATTCGGTTTCAACACATTTCTTGCCTAAATGGTTTCAAGGGCAATTTTCCCAAATGGTTTCAAACCATTTGAGTTCTGAGAGACTAAGACCATTTGGGGTCGAAGTCATCAAAACCATTTGAGGTTCAATTGGTCAATCCAATTGGATACCTAATGTAATTGAAAATTCAATTGGCCAATTGATGTAGCCCTATTTTAGGGCTCCATCCTGTGCCATTTTGTACTTAAGTTGCATCTAAACATGTTAGATTACAAGACCTTTTCCCTAATATGGTTATCATTGCAAATATACTTATGGATGTTCTTTGCACTGTTTTTTAGGTACTTGACCCATGCTTAGATGGAAGAGAGAGAAAGAAGGAGTTTTAGGGTTCCGCCACTCATGGAGGGACCCAAAGAAGGCCCCAAAGTCTCCCTCAACCTACCTCCAATGGTCAAGAATCGTCCCCAAGAAAAGACATCCAAAAATGAAGAAGATTGAAGTGAAATCAAGTTGTGCAATCTCACCATAGCCGTGGGCACTATGCCACGGCCGTGTGTTTATTAGCAATGAAGTTCCAAGTTCAACTTGGAAATTCCAAAGAATCCCACGACCGTTGCCATTGAAGACACCACGGTTGTGGCCATCAGCACGGTCGTGGTCAGTAGAAGAGAAAACGGCCATGGCACCCTGCCACGGTCGTGGGAATTATTGCACCAAATTGGCTAGAGTTACAGGTTGTCACCCCCAGAACGCCAGGACCGTGGTCGAAGAAACTCAAGACGACTGTGGTGATTCTCCACGGTCACCTCCTCCTCCTCCAAAATGGTCGTGTTACCCAACACGGTCGTGGTGCCCCTAACCCACCACGACCGTGGCACTCCACCACGGCCGTGGCCACCACCATACTTGACCTTTTTCCAAATTCCTTCACACCACGACCGTTTCACCACTCCCCGACCGTTCTCCACCACCCTCACCACAGTCGTGGCACACCACCACAGCCGTGGTGGTCCACCAACCCTACCCTACTTTTCACTGCTTTTCCTAAACTGCCCCTACTTACCCTAGTGCTTCCACCACCACCTATATATACCTGGGTGGCGGCCATAGCACTAGGTGAGATGCCCCTACAGCTGCTCCAAGCTCCATTCCCCTTCCTTGAGCTTTGAGTGCAAACCCTTTGCATTTTGGCTCACCATCCACCATTTCCACCCTCATTCCACCATGGAAACCTAGTTCCCTAGGTTTTCATCCATAATCCCCCACCATTTCATGCACCCCTACACCCTTGGAGGTGGGAGGATGTCTACAGCAAGCTTGGAGGTGAAGAAGGAGGCTTCTACATCAAGCTTCATGGAGTCCCTACTTCTTCTACCCCTTTCTTTTCTTGTTTTCTTGATCATGTCTAGCTAAGCCCCTTGTGGTGGGCTGTTTGGGGTTAAAATGTGACTTTGATACCATGTTGGGGGAAAGTTGCTTGTAATGAACTTAAATTCATATCTATGATGATTGCTTCTTGCTTCTATCTCATTTCCTATTTTATTGCATGTAGTTTGTGCTTATAACATGGATTGCTTGCTTTGAGATGTTTGATGACACTTAGCTTCTAGGAGGAATTGGAGTGTATGTGGCAATCTTAGGATTGGCTCCTAGGTCCAATTAGTGGATCCCTAGCTAGCCCCCTTTGTTCCTACATACACATTCCTCCTCCTACAAGTGGGTGTGATATTTAAGTGGCTAGTGTAAGTGAGAGTGATGCAATTTCCTAGGGCCTTCTAAAGGCTAGAGTGGCTAGTGGCATGAGGTCAAATACCCTCATCTCTACTCCCATCTCTACCCTCAACCCTCAATTGCCCACTATCACTTACTCTAGAAACCTAGATTTGGTTAATCCCATTAGAATTACACCTAACCCTAGTCTTCTACTAGTAGTATAGGGTACATTCTAATGGAATTGTCCTTGTTGTTTGGTTTGGTAATCTAGATATGAAATGAGAACCTTGCATGTTTAATGAATGCCCCCAACTAATATCAAAGTTGCATCCCCCAAATGGCCTACCTACCCTAATCAACTGCTTAAAACCCATCTTTCTTAGCTTGCTTGTTCATGCTAGTCTAGTTTAGTCACTTTTTCTTAATCTAGTTAATTGCTTAGTTTTGCTCTTTAGTGTTAACTTAGGCTCTTGCTCTTGCTTAGTTAGTTTGTTGACTTAGTTTACTAATTTGCTTGCTCTCCCATAACTTAGTTTCCATCTTGCTTTTCTTACTTGCTCATTAGCGTAATCAAACAATCAAACCTTTTAAAACCCTAAAACCCTAAGCTCCGCAAAAGGAACGTAGCTCGCACCGTCTAACTCTAGTGCCCTCTCTATCTCCGTGGATCAACCCAGTACTTCCCACCTCACCTATACTACGACATGACCATGTGTGCTTGTGAGCGTAGTGTCTTAGTAGACGTAGGTAGTTAGTGTAGGTCTTACAATTTTCGAAAGCATAAGATCTCCCACATCCTATGCGCTCCGACCTCGTGGGGTGTAAAAGCACCACTAGCGGGATTGCACCAAGCTTTCTGGCACCGTTGCCGGGGATAGAGGCACTCAGCCTAGTTAGATAGTGTAGCTTAGCCCTTCCTTTTGCCCTCACCATTAGTATTATTTATTCTTTGTTGTCCTTTTGCATCTTGGTTTGCTAACTTGGTTTCTTATTGTTTGTTTGTGTGTTGCGCAGGTGACAGTTGTGCATGTGTAGCACGCATTCTACTTGCACCGACTTGGTGGTATACGACCCTGAGATTTGTAGAAGGAGGCATCAAGCTCGCCGCAACCTACACCGAGAGGCTGAGATGGCTGAAAACAACCCGCCACTGGATGCTCCACCTCCACCGCCACATCTCCCGCTTCACGAGTACCTCACACCGGGGAACTACAACTCCCCCATCGTCACTCTGGTTGACCCAATTCCAGGTCAAAAGTTCTCTATCCCGCTGGCACTCGTGGGACTTCTCCCTACATACTTCAGTATGGAGAATGAGAATCCCTACCACCACATAGACGTGTTCCTTGAAATGTGCTCTACCTTCCGCACTCTAGCCGCCACCAACGACTCCATCAGGAGGACACTCTTTCCTTTCTCCCTCAAGGAGAAAGCCAAGGAGTGGTATGTGACGAAGCCAGAGTTGGTCACGTGGAATGAGGTGAAGAACGAGTTTCTCAATAAGTTCTTCCCCATCGCCAAGTTATCTTATATGAGAAGGTGCATCACGTCGTTTGCCCAGAAAGAAAATGAGCCCTTCCACGAGGCGTGGGAGAGGTTCCAAAAGCTACTTCACGATTGCCCCCATCATGAGGTTCCTCTATGGCAGCTCGTTCAGGCCTTCTACACTGGGCTTGAGGAGCAAAGCCAAAACAACGTAGACTCTTCCTGCGGGGGCACTTTCATGGCAAAGCCGCCCGAGGAATCATGGCCACTGTTTGAGCATCTCGCAGAAAATTACCGCCACTGTGCTTCCACAAAAGGGGGCATTGTGATAGAAGCTACGCTCCTCCACCTTCTTCCGCAGCTCTGAGTCGCAATACCAACGACCCCGATATGATGAAGATGATGGCCGATATGATGCGGATGATGAAAAATCAAGTGGGTAGCTCTTCCAGCCAGCCCACAATGGCAGTTGATACTATAGATGAGGAAGTCAATGCTCTACATTCCTTTGGTAGCCACAATAACCAGGGCCCAATGTCCAACTCCTACACTCCCGAGTGGAGGAACCACCCAAACTTCTCCTGGAAACAACAGAATGAGGATGGGTAAGGACAGGGGTAGCAAAAGCCACACTACAGCTCCAAGTTTGAGGAGGAAGTGCTAGGAAGGCTAAGAAGCCTGGATGAAGTAAAAAAAGATGTCAATTCACATGGGCAGTCTATTAACCATCTTGAGCAGAAGTTGGATCATATTTCTCTCTCTTTGGCTAGAAGGGAAGAAGGTAGACTTCCATCTCAACCAATGCCAAATCCGAACAATGATGGGGCTTTTCTAGGGAACACTTCGAGTACTTATGTTCCACCATCTTACCAAGCCCCACCAAACCCCTATGCTCCTCCACCTCCTCAAGCGCCACTCAACTATTAATATGCTCCACCTCCACCTCACACCTACCAATACCACCCCCACCACAACAACAACCGCAACCCCAATTCATTCTTCAAAATCCCAACTCCCCTCACCAAAGGCCTCCACCACCCCAACAGCCACAACCACCTCCACAAGCTCCCTCTCCTACCACCCATGAGCATGTGAAGGCAGTGACTACATTGAGGAGTGGCAGGACTTTGGAGAGCCCCCATGGTACAGTTGTTGGCAGAGATGACACTGAGGCTGAGCAGGTTCATGTTGAGATGCATATTGATGATACTATGATAAGAGGCAGTGTTGATACCATGATTCCGATAGTTGATACCGAGATACTGAATGATGATACCGTGATTGCCGTGATACCATTCGATGATACTGCTGAGATGGACCATTTGGGATCCCAACTTCCCCCTTTCCCCAAGGCTCTTAAGGAGCCTTCTGCCGAGAAAAGAAGGAAAAAGCATACCGAGGACATTCTGGAAACTTTTAAACAAGTGAAGATCAATATCCCTTTGCTTGATGCAGTCAAGCAAATTCCTTCATATGCTAAGTTTTTGAAGGATCTTTGTTCTTTCAAGAGAAGAACTACGGGGAGAACCCCGAAGAAGGTAAAGCTTACCGAGCAAGTGAGCTCAATTTTGCAGCACACCATTCCAAGAAAGAGGAAGGATCCCTGTGCTCCTATCATATCATGCTACATTGGGGCACACCGCATAGACCAAGCTCTCCTAGACTTGGTCTCGAGTGTGAACCTCATGCCATATGACGTTTTTGTAGAATTACAGATGGGACAGTTAGGTCCGGCCCATTGCACTTTGTAGTTAGATGACAGGTCGGTAAAGACGCCTAGAGGGCGTGTTGATGATGTGCTCGTGAGACTAGATGAAGAGACATCTGCTTTCTTTCCTGCTGATTTTATCGTCTTGGATATGGAGAAAGACATGAGGAGGGTTCCTATCATCTTGGGGAGACCCTTCCTGGACACAGCTGATGCGGTCATTCATGTGAGGACTGGTATGATGTATGTGACATTCATGCACATGAAGATCTGGTTGAACATTTTTAAATCTTCAGCCAAGGCTGAAGTGATAGGTGCAACAGAAGAAGACTGCTATCTAGTTGAGTGTCTAGATGAGATCGTGGAAGAATGCCTACCTTCTTGGATTCAAACTGCCACTCAAGGTAGAGGATTAGATCTGATAGTTGAGTTTCCTAAGGATGACGAGGAAGATGATGAAGAGTGTGAGCTAGCCTTGATGGCTGCAAGTGAAGACCTCCCTTCCATCTCTGAGCCATTGAAAAACTCTCTTGAAGAGCCCCCCACACTTGATCTGAAATCACTTCCTGAAGGTTTGAAGTATGCTTTTCTAGGGGTGAATGACACCCTCCCGGTGATCATTTCATCCATACTTTCACCCGAACAAGAGGAGGCTTTGATGAAGGTTCTGAAGAAGAACATCCAAGCTATCAGATGGACCATTGTTGATTTGAGGGGTATTGATCCCTCCATCTATGTGCACCGAATCTATATTGAAGAAGACGCGAGGCCAACCCACCAAATGCAAAGGCGACTAAATCCGAAATTGAAAGAAGTGGTGACTCAAGAGGTAGTCAAATTGCTTGATGCCAGAATTATCTACCCTATTTCTGATAGCACTTGGGTGAGCCCCATCCAAGTCGTACCCAAGAAGGTGGAATCACAGTTGTTGAAAATGTCGATGGGGAACTAATGCCAGTGAGAGAACAATCTAAGTGGAGGATGTGTGTGGACTATCAAAAACTCAATGAGAAGACGAAGAAACACCACTATCCCCTCCCATTCCTTGATCAAATTCTAGAGAGACTGGCTGGGCATAGTTTTTATTGTTTCCTTGATGGATATTCTGGACACTTTCAGATCGCCGTACACCCTGTCGATTAAGAGAAGACAACATTCACCTGCCCGAGTGGCACATTTTCTTATCGGAGAATGCCATTCGGGTTGTGTAATGCCCCGTCCACATTTCAAAGGTGTGTTACATCAATCTTCACAGATATGCTTGATACGTCCTTGGAAGTGTTCATGGATGATTTCTCAGTTTTTGGAAAGACTTTTGATGAATGCTTGTTACACTTGGCTGCCGTCCTCGAGAGATGCGTGAAAGTTTGACTAGTTCTATCTTGGGAGAAAAGCCACTTCATGGTGCCCGAAGGCATCATTCTAGGCCACCAAGTCTTTAAAGACGGGATTGAAGTTTACAAGGCCAAAGTGGGACTCATCTCTACCCTCTCCATTCCTTCCACCATAAGACATGTCTGATCTTTCTTAGGACATGCTAGTTTCTACCGCCGTTTAATTAAAGACTTCAGCAAAATTTCAAGACCGATGTGCCACCTGCTCGAAAAAGATGTCGAGTTTCACTTTGATGACAAATGCATTGAAGCCTTTAATCACTTGAAGGAGAAGCTAATTTCTGCTCCGATCATACAACCCCCCAACTTCTCTTTGCCATTTGAGATCATGACTGATGCATCTGATATGGCATTGGGGGTTGTGTTGGGTCAAAGGATTGGCCGGATTCCTCACGCTATATACTACGTGAGTAAAACTCATGATGAAGCGCAAAGGAATTACACCATTACCAAAAAAGAGTTACTCGCTGTCATCTTTGCTCTAGACAAATTCTGTTCCTATCTTCTGCAAAATAGAGTTGTGATTTACACGGATCATGCTACGTTAAAGTATCTCATGTCTAAGAAGGATTCAAAGCCGAGGTTGATAAGATGGATTCTATTGCTACAAGAGTTTGATATAGAGATAGTGGACAAGAAGGAAGTAAAAAATGAAGCAGCCGATCATCTCTCCCGGATTGATCACCCTTTTGACAATACGAGGTTAATCAAAGAAACCATGCCGCATGAACAACTCTTCCTCCTCTCATCTTCTCAAGGGACATGGTACCAACACATAGCCAATTTCTTGGCTAGTGGGAGGATACCTAGCACGTGGACAAGGGAGGAGAGCAAAAGACTGTTTGCCATGGCGAACAATTATGTATGGGATGACCCTCACCTTTTCAATTATTGCCCCGATTAGCTGGTAAGAATATGTGTGTCGGAAGTGGAACAACAAGACATCCTCTCCATGTGCCATTCCGGGATATGTGGAGAACACTTTGGAGGAAAGCGTATAGCTACCAAGGTACTACAATGTGGTTTTTACTGGCCCTCATTGTTCAAGGATTCACACGGATTCTGCAAGAGCTGCTTGAAATGCCAAAAGGTGGGAAATATCTCCAAAAGAGACATGATGCCTCTATCACCCATTCTTGTGGTGGAGGTATTTGATGTATGGGGAATTGATTTCATGGGTCCTTTCCCTCCTTCATTTGGATATATCTACATCTTAGTTGTTGTTGACTATGTGTCTAAATGGATAGAAGATATTCCGACTCGGACGAATGACCACAAGGTGGTTTGCGATTTTGTGAAATCAAACATCTTCAATCATTTCGGACTTCCAAGAGCCATGATAAGTGACGGGGGAAGTCACTTAATCCACCGCACATTTGAGGGATTGCTCAAGAAACATGGAGTGAACCATAGAGTAGCCACTCTGTATCATCCTCAAACAAGTGGCCAGGTTGAGTTGTCCAATCGGGAAATAAAGCCCATTTTAGAGAAAACAGTAAGACCGAACCGCAAGGATTGGTCTCTCCATCTAAATGAGGCTTTATGGGCATATCAGATGGCATTCAAAGCCCTGATTGGCACCACACCATTCAAGTTAGTCTACGAGAAAAGCTGCCACCTACCGGTAGAGATGCAACATAAGGCGTTGTGGGCCTTGAAGAATATGAACTTTGATGGTGAAAATGCAGCAATGAAAAGGAAATTCCAACTCAATGAGCTAGAGGAAATACGCCACGAGGCCTACGAGTTGTCAAAGAGTTACAAGGAGAGACAAAGTTCCTCCATGACAAGATGATTAGGAAGAAGGACTTTGAGCCCGTAAAATGGGTATGGCTATACAACTCGAGAATGAAGTTCTTTCCCGGAAAACTCCGATCTAGATGGGAAGGACCCTATCTTGTCAAGAAAGTATACCCATCAGGGGCTGTGGTCATTTGTGAGAAAGAAGGTGCAAAGGAATTTTCTGTCAATGGGCAAAGGTTTAAATCTATTGTTGAAGTCGGCCCGGACAAGGCCAATCAAGATTTTGATATTGTTATGCTTGTAGAGGAAGAATTTGATGAAGAAGAGTGCTTGGATGAGGATGAGAAAGGAATCTACTACAAGGATCTATTGAAGGTTCCAAAGAAGTGATAGAGATCTACAATCAATAAGCCTGGCTGAAGGTGTTAAATTTAGCGCTAGTGGGAGGCAACTCACGTGGTTTGAGATTCTTGAACCCTCCTTTTGATACTTTATCTTTATTTTACACAAAAACACACACGCACACTTGTGCTTTATAGTTTTCTTTTGAGTTTTGATGATGTGAAGGTGTTAGACAATAGAGAGAGGGGTTTTATAAGTAAATCATGGCCATTAAGTCAAATTTGTGGCCAGAGAACAAATGAAGTTGAAGTTCAAGTTTTGAATTTGGAAAACTGAAGGAACAACAACACCACGGCCATGGAGCTCGACTATGACCGTGGTTCATGTGGCCAAACACGACCGTGGCCCGTGGCCACGGCCATGGGAATTATTGCATCTAATTGGCCGAAGTTACAGGTTGTTTGCAAGAATCGCCATGACCGTGGTACTACACCACGGCCGTGTTGAAGAAAGTCAACCACGACCGTGGGAATTTATGCATCTAATTGGCCGAAGTTACAGGTTGTTTGGAAGAATCACCACGATCGTGGGCTTCAGCCACGACCATGTTGAAGAGAAACGACCACGACTGTGGTATCCTGCCATGACCGTGGAGAGGTCAAACCGAGGAGTTCTTCATCGTCAACATGACCGTGGCACCCGCCACGGCCGTGCTATCCAACCCTGGCCACGACTGTGGTCGAGCCCGGTTCAGCAAAAAAATATATATCTTTTAAACACCCAAACCCGACCCCCACCCTCATTTCTTCATCTTCCACCTCCAGAAAATGACTGTGGCGGCGACAACCACCCCCGTTCTCCTCCAATCTCCACCTCCATCCCCCAAAAACACCTCCCTTCGGCCTCCAATCAATCCCAAATCGACCCCCAGCCATCCCTCTACCATTTCCATCGCCTATTCTCTCCCAATCGCATCTCCATCTCCTCATCCATCTCCAATCTTTCCAGCAACACCCCTCCACAAAACCTCCACATAAACCCTTCATTTTCACCCAAATCAATAACCAATCACATTTCCACCATCCATACATCACTATCCTTCCATTCCACCCACAAAACCACATCCATACCACTCTCTACATAAAAATATGAAAATCACCCAACCTCCACCATGAAAAAGATAGGAAAGGCCATAACAAAGGGGACAAACATCCTCACCGGAGGGAAACGGCGTTCCAAAAATGCCTCCTCTGATGTATCTGTGCCATCCCACACACCTTCACCTACCACCTCCACCCACCATTCCCTCCGCAGTTGGCAATCGGTGAGCGGATCACACTCCCGCTCATCCGATAGACACCACATCACCGATGCCACCTATGAGGGTGAAGATGAAGAAGATGAGGAATTTGTAGGGGTTGATTTGGACAACCTCATTGATGAGATCGAGCCGGTGGCCACAAAAAGAAGTCAAAAATCTAAAGCGGCACCATCCTCATCCCGACTCCCACCGAAGCCTACACCAGCCCGCCACTCGACGTCTCAGGTGATGGCGAGGCGTGGTGTGCAGCCGCAACCCTCGTAGCAACTACAACAAAATGAGGAGCACTCGGCCCACTGGTACAATCTTGACACTAGCTCGAGGTCGCAGTCCTACATGATGGAGGAAGAAGATGACAGCGAGGAGGATGAGGTAGAGCTTGAGCCTGAAGGCGATGATGTTCTGGCACAGCTGGAGGCAGACGGAGCAAAGACCCTGGGCAAAGCACCGATGGGGGTGTCCTATGGTAGAGGACACAGGAAAAAGAAGTTTGATCTTATCTACCCTGAGTGCATGACAAGGCGAGTCGTCGCCACCAAATATGGGTCTGAGAAGGTAATTGAAGATATAGGGATCAAGGCAGCATTAGAAGAAAACTTGAAGGCAATAGGGTTGTGGAACATCCTTTTCACTCCCCAGCCAGCCTATGTAGCTTTGACCCGGGAGTTCTTTGCCACTCTTAAGAGGACTAAAGTGAGGGGTTGTGATGCACTCAAATTTTCCATGATGGGCAACATGCACACCCTCACTTCCACGGAGCTGAATGCTATCTTTGCTGCAAGTCCTGAAGAGGCCGTCAAGTTGGATGATGTCTTGTAAGAGAGGGAGAAAGAACTCGATTATGCCTATTTCTGGGAGACAATCATAGGCAGTGGCGTGTATGATGCAGGAAGATCAAAAGCAACCACCATAAGCAACCCAATGATACACTATGTGCAGAAGGTCTTGGCAAACACAATTATGGGGAGGTATGATAATCAAGGCTCCATTTCACAAAAAGATATGTTTGTCCTGATAATGATGCACCTCAAGAAGCACCTAGACCTTGGCATTCTATTGATTGATCATATGAAGTCCATACCCTATAAGAGCTCAAAACCCTTTGTCATGGGTGGGTTTGTGACTTCGATTGCACTAGCACTGGGATCTGATCTCTCGGGGTTACAAGACGCACTGGAGGCAGAGTTTGTTGACCTCAACTACTTGGTGTGCTCGCACACTATAAAGATGAAGGAAAAGAAGATGATCTATCTTACTACTAGTGTGCCGGACTTCGAGCTTGAGCTGCCATACCACGCGGCGCCTCTTCTATCCGCGTTGGGAGTGCTTTTCAAATTGAAAGAAAAACTTTTGAAATGGCAGCAAGAACACCCAAGAGAGACGTATACAAGGGGAGCCACTGTCGTACATGAAGACATCGCTGAATCTAATGTGCAAGGGTAGGAGCACAAAGGTGCAGAACAAAGGCAACCTCGAAGAACAAGAAGGAGGGATGAGGGGACATCCTAGCTGCAGCCACCCTCAGGGAATGCCTATGACATGGCCACAATCCAAGCACACCTTGAGAATATTCAGAAGACCCAAAGTGACATGCAGCTTGTCCAGCAGTACATGTAGCAAGATCAACAGCAGATGCACTATCAGATCAACCACTTGTACCAGTACCAACATGCCCAGGCAGCAAGAAACCCCGAATGGGGTGCAGACTTTTGGGGTGGTATAGCTGGATATCCACAGGCGTACCCTCCACCCCAGGACGACTACTGGGGGCACTACTACTAGCATCCTCCATCAGGATTAGCTCCATCCTCAGCTCCTCATCCAGATCCACCGTAGATGCCAGACCAGCCACTGTAGCCATGACACTTCTCCTATCTCCCCTAAGCTATAGTTTCATGCTGAGGACAACATGATTCTAAAGTTTGGGATGGGTAGGGTGGTATGCACCACTCTATCTCTCTTTTGTCATTTTGTTATCACCTCTGCCATCTAGTTTAGTTTTATTGTTTTTGTTCTTTTCATTGCATCTTTTCACGGCATGTAGTTGATTTCTGCATTTTTGTGTAATTTTTCAAAGTTTTTGCTTTTTCATACCATGCATCGCATCTTCATGTAGTTTTTGTAGTTTCTTATGCATGATAATTAGGATTTTCTGCTTTATGTCTTTAAATTCCCTAAAGTAGGTTTAGATGTGATTTAGTGCAAATTGGCACCATTTTGGCCAATTTTGCCAAAATTTTAAGATTTCTTGTCTAAAAAGTATGTTTTGACCCAATCTCTACTGTTTTGAGTAAAAATGACGACCTTTGACTAGTGCATGTGAAATGTCATGCTTTATTGCTAAGTGGTATCAATGATTGACTTTGTACATGTGCATCACCTCTTTTGTGATTGTGATTGATTTGGTTGAATTGTGAACTTGAGCAAGCTTTGAACGCTTAGTGTTTGTGGAATTACTTGTTTGATATATCAATTTCATCTTGTTCATTCATGTGGTGTGATATCTAGGATGAAGTGTTGGATTAACTTTCATGCAGGATGTCTTATGTGGAAAATCATACCAATGACCCCTCTTTGACCTGACTCTTCTTCCACCATCTTCATACCCCTCCACCTCATAAAAAGATGCCCTAGTGCACATAATCAGCCTTGGCCACCTCCAATCTCCCCACTTCACTCTATCCACCATTTGCCCTATCTACACCAAGGGAAAGAAAGAAAAGAAAAGAAAAAGAAAAGCAAAAACAAAATAAGAGGATGCTCCTATTTAAGAGCATTCAAATAAAGAAAATATGAGTGTGTAAAAACACTCCAAAAATCTTATCGCAACCCTTTCTTCCACTTTCATACCCATTGAGCTAAGAAGCATCAAACTTAGCTCATTTTGCCTTTTTCCGCAGCCATGTGGGTCATCTGGTATGATTTGAAATATAAGATTGAATGCATGAATGTGAAACAACACTCCTAGTCATCCTCGATTAACACTGTCATGAAACGGTTTATCCGGAACTTAATGAAAGAGATATGGATAACTTGTATATTCTATGCGCTATATTTGAAGTTCATGTGCTTTGTGCTCTTTTCATGATTGGATTGTGAAAGTAGGAGAGGAGAGAGGTGAAATGCATGCACTCAGTCATCTTTGATCCCACTAAGCAATAATCATCTTTTACATTGCATATGTCATTCCTTTTTGTGGAAGTTTTGTAGAGAGATTGAGTTAGAGCATACTTGAGGACAAGTATGTTTTAAGTTTGGGGTGGTGATGTAGCCCTATTTTAGGGCTCCATCCTGTGCCATTTTGTACTTAAGTTGCATCTAAACATGTTAGATTACAAGTCTTTTTCCCTAATATGGTTATCATTGCAAATATGCTTATGGATGTTCTTTGCACTGTTTTTCAGGTACTTGACCCATGCTTAGATGGAAGAGAGAGAAAGAAGGAGTTCTAGGGTTCACCCACTCATGAAGGGACCCAAAGAAGGCCCCAAAGTCTCCCTCAACCTACCTCCAATGGTCAAGAATTGTCCCCAAACAAAGACATCCAAAAATGACAAAGATTGAAGTGAAATCAAGTTGTGCAACCTCACCACGGCCGTGGGCACTATGCCACAGCCGTGTGTTTATTAGCAATGAAGTGCCAAGTTCAATAGGGAAATTCCACATAATCCCACGGCCGTGGCCACCTGCCACAACTGTGGCCATTGAAGACACCACGGTTGTGGCCATCAGCACGGTCATGGTCAGTAGAAGAGAGAATGGTTGTGGCACCCTGCCACGGTCGTGGGAATTATTGCACTAAATTGGCCAGAGTTACAAGTTGTCACCCCCAGAACGCCACGACCATGGTCACCTGCCACGACCGTGGCCGAAGAAACTCAAGACGACCATGGTGATTCCCCACGGTCACCTCCTCCTCCTCCTCCTCCAAAACGGCCATGTTACCCAACACGACCGTGGTGCCCCTAACCCACCACGACCGTGGCACTCCGCCACGGTCGTGGCCACCACCATACTTGACCTTTTTCCAAATTCCTTCACACCACGACTGTTTCACCACTCCACGGACGTTCTCCACCACCCTCACCACGGTCGTGGCACACCACCACGGCCATGGTGGTCCACCAACCCTACCCTACTTTTCATTGCTTTTCCTAAATTTCCCCTACTTACCCTAGTGCTTCCACCACCACCTATATATACCTGGGTGGTGGCCATAGCACTAGGTTAGACGCCCCTACAGCTGCTCCAAGCTCCATTCCCCTTCCTTGAGCTTTGAGTGCAAACCCTTTGCATTTTGTCTCACCATCCACCATTTCCACCCTCATTCCACCATGGAAACCTAATTCCCTAGGTTTTCATCCATAATCCCCCACCATTTCATGCACCCTTGGAGGAGGGAGGACGTCTACATCAAGCTTGGAGGTGAAGAAGGAGGCTTCTACATCAAGCTTCATGGAGTCCCTACTTATTCTACCCCTTTCTTTTCTTGTTTTCTTGATCATGTCTAGCTAAGCCCCTTGTGGTGGGCTGTTTGGGGTTAAAATGTGACTTTGATACCATGTTGGGGAAAAGTTGCTTGTAATGAACTTAAATTCATATCTATGATGATTGTTTCTTGCTTCTATCTCATTTCCTATTTTATTGCATGTGGTTTGTGCTTATAACATGGATTGCTTGCTTTGAGATGTTTGATGACACTTAGATTCTATGAGGAATTGGAGTGTATGTGGCAATCTTAGGATTGGATCCTAGGTCCAATTAGTGGATCCCTAGCTAGCCCCCTTTGTTCCTACATACACATCCCTCCTCCTACAAGTGAGTGTGAGATTTCAGTGGCTAGTGTAAGTGAGAGTGATGCAATTGCCTAGGTCCTTCTAAAGGCTAGAGTGGCTAGTGGCATGAGGTCAAATACCCTCATATCTACTCCCATCTCTACCCTCAACCCTCAATTGCCCACTATCACTTACTCTAGAAACCTAGATTTGGTTAATCCCATTAGAATTACACCTAACCCTAGTCTTCTACTAGTACTATAGGGTACATTCTAATGGCATTGTCCTTGTTGTTTGGTTTGGTAATCTAGATATGAAATGAGAACCTTGCATGTTTAATGATCTCCCCCAACTAATATCAAAGTTACATCCCCCAAATGGCCCACCTACCCTAATCAACTGCTTAAAACCCATCTTGCTTAGCTTGCTTGTTCATGCTAGTCTAGTTTAGTCGCTTTTGCTTAATCTAGTTAATTGCTTAGTTTTTCTCTTTAGTGTTAACTTAGGCTCTTGCTTAGTTAGTTTGTTGACTTAGTTTACTAATTTCTTGCTCTCCCATAACTTAGTTTCCATCTTGCTTTTCTTACTTGCTCATTAGCGTAATCAAACAATCAAACCTTTTAAAACCCTAAAACCCTAAGCTCCACAAAAGGAACGTAGCTCGCACCGTCTAACTCTAGTGCCCCCTCTATCTCCGTTGATCGACCATGTACTTGCCGCCTCACCTATACTATGACATGACCTTGTGCGCTTGCGGGCGTAGTGTCTTAGTAGACGTAGGTAGTTAGCGTAGGTCTTACAATTTTCGAAAACATAAGATCACCCACATCCCGTGTGCTCCGACCTCGTGGGGTGTAAAAGCACCACTAGCAGGATTGCACCACCAATCCATTTGAATATCTAATGTGATTTGATGGTTCAATTGATCAATTCAATTGGATACCTCATGTAACTGAAAGTTCAATTGACCAAACCATTTGAGCATCTAATGTATTTATATGATTGATACCCTTAGTGGGATTAATCATTGATGCATAATGATGTAATAATTCAATATATCATGCTAACCCTAAATGCATGAATTTGAATAAAGGGTGGACTCAATCTAATCAAGAATTGAGTAGTGGGCATCCTAGAAGAGGATGAGAGAAAAATATTCATACATGTATAATAATCATGCCAAATACATTCAAAATGAGTGGGATATATAATTAGGGTATGATCCTTAATAAAGAGATCATAAAACCCTAATTGAGTTGATTGATGAACTCAAACCCTAATCAAGGGTGATGTCAAGTAAAACCCTAATTCAATGATGTGATATGAATCTATAACCCCAAGGTGATGCTATGTAATGAGATGAGAAATCTTAATATGAAGTCCTAACCCTGATAAAGGGTAAAGGTATGTAAAACCCTAATCGTGGGTTATAGTGCATGAAACCCTAATTTTGGGCAATATGATGATAAACCATAACCCTAATTTGGGTAATGAGTTGAGTATTCATAATTGATATGAAATGGGAAACCCTAACCCTAGTGAGGGAATAATGGTGTTACCCTTGAAATGTGATGCTATAATTGATTTGCATGGTGCTGATATGAAATTGATGTAACTGCTATCATCTGTACTAACCATGCAGGTATCATGAGATGATGAACATAGCCAGGTATGAGCTATGATGTTTTATTTATTAAAATTGTTATTGGGCCTTATGTGCCATAATATGCCTTGTTGCCTAGTAAGAGGTAATAAGACAATTAATGGGCCTTAAGTGCCATGAGAGATGCTTGTGTAACAAGTATCATGTTTACCTTGGTCAGATGACCTGAAGGTGATAGTTACTTGAAAAAGTGATAACAATGCTCAGTGATGAGTTAAGGGTTTGAATACCCAGAGCCATATGATTATGGCATTGAGTTTGTGAAGGGATGAGTATTCCCAGTATTGAAATGAGGGATTGAGATCCCAATGTCTTATAAAGACTGAGAAGTAACTGATGAAAAATAGTACATGTTTCTTTGTAGCATTTGTCCTAATAAGTTTTGTTTGAAAACTTGAATGATGCTAAAAGAATATGATAATGTACTTAATTAATCAAGTGAAATCTTTTCATGTAGTGCTCTGACCATAGATCCATCATCGTCAGTAGATGGTGATGGTGAAACAGGTTTTCCTACGGGATCTCCTGGAGTTTGCATATTTTTGAATATGTGGGGTCGATGGGCAAAAATATATGTACGTCCTAATGGGGGAATTGATGGAAGGTAAATAGTAAACCTCTCAATCCTTCATTGTATGTGTCGGGATGGATGTATCATGAATCTCCCGATGATGTTAATGTCGGATCAATGGAGATAAACATGAAATCTCTCGATCGTGAAGAGAGTACAGCCACCACTGTAACTCTATAGCAAAGATGCCTCTATACCCAGGCAAGCTATTTAGTAGAGACACAAGATGTCATGTATGTGATCTCACACTGACTGAGATGTGGGAGGTCATGGAAGCCAGCTCTTCCATTGACTTTATATGGTACCGATTTCAACTTCGCAATGGTCGGTTGGAGTATGAACAGTATACCTCATCTCCTCAGAGCTTAAGTATGTTTGTAAAATGTAATCATCCGTGTAGCATATTTGCATAAGATTGAAATACGAGAACCACTGGTTGATGTTATCTTGCTTAGCACGTCCTTGATACATAAATGTTACTTATGTTCTTTAATTACATATTGAATAAGAGACATGCTGCCTTATCAAGTTATAGTTGAAATACTTGAATAGGAATGTTGCTCTAATCTGCATAGATATTGATTTATCTGCTATTGAAATATATGATTCCACTGCTCAGTTTATTTCTATTAAAATGCAATAATAATGTTTTCGGGGGAGAGTTATATCTCTCATTGGGGCAATTTTCAATTGTCTCACCCCCGTGGGGTCCAACTTTTTAGGTAGACACTGAAGAAGAGGCAGGAACCCTACAATAGGGGAAGAACAGCAGCAGCAGCAGCATCAAGGACAGCAGTGAATTCTCAGGTGGAGACACTGGCTGTCTTGTCCTGTAAATAGAGAGTCCTATGTGTCGTCTCTGTACTCTCAGGTCCTAGGAGTCAGTAGTTAGTTTAAAATTGATATGAGATTTTGGCTTGATGCCTTGATATTTTTATAATGCTTGTGAACAGCTTAACAATGTAGTTGTTGCTTGTAACTCTTGAGAAGGATTGGTATAAGATATGTACTTTTAAATCAGGATGTATATGCAATACTTTGGTTCTTATTATAAGAGTTTTCCTATGTTTGGATCTCTTTGTAAAAAAATTTAATTTTCAGTGATTTTCAGTAATTCTGCTGTTAATGAATGCTTCCGCTTAAGTAAATCATGTTTATGTAAGTTGGATGCCACATTCAGTGCCAGTACCTTGCTGGATGGTGAAATGGGTATTCCCAAGGGAAACTCGGAGCACATACTGTTGAGTATTCAAGATGTAAGTGACTATGTGTCCTTAACATCTTGATTCCAAGTGTTTTGAGAATGACTATTGTCGGGTCTCTATGATGAGAATGTGGTATGATGTGATAGAGGACAACTACAATTGTACCTCAGTAATCAGATTATATACCCAGGTTTTTAGTATTGTGACCTGTACCAAGGTGGGCTAGGTGTTCTACAGGACCATAGCTTTGACTATGAGTTACTATCTTTATAGGACTATAGATTTGACTATAAGTTGTTGTCTTTGCAATTTGACTATATGCCATTGCAGTGCAGACTCATACTAACCGAGTAGTATAGGAGAAGATCATGGAGTTTAACTCTTCCATTGATCTTGTATGACACCAATTTTGACTTCTTATTGTTCGGTTAGATTTGGGTGGTATGACTCAAATCCTCAGGGAAAATAAAATATGTGACATAGATGTGTAGTATATTTTTCTTAGGGTCAAAATATGCTTCACATTGGATGACCCTTTTGCCTTATCTTTTTACTGATTTCTTGAATTATAATGTGGTAAGAGAAATCAATTGTTATACATGTTCTTCATATTCCTTCTTAAAATATAAGATGTTCTACTTCTTAGTTGGAGATGCCTAAATTGCTTCAATAATGTTATCTGCTTTATGCATAACATTTAGTTGAATCTGCTGAACTTGATAATATATGTTATCTTGCTACTTTAAGTTTATATGTGCTTATTATAATTGTGGCTGAGAGTTATATCTCTCACTATGACATTTTGTCTCACCCCGTGGGTTTCCACATCTTTTAGGTGGTTGTGCATGGTGTGGTAGAGATTGTGTGATTGAGGCTGAGCAACAAGAGGAGCAGTAGTTGTTGAAAGGTTGGATATGCTACTAATGTTTTGTAGTAGAATCATATGTGTCATCCTTGTACTGTCAGGTCATTGGGGGGGGGTTGTAGATGTTGTTTATCAAGATGACATTTTGGCTATATGCCTTGTTTTACATATATGGCATGTACATGCGACATGTTACCTCTTGTGACAGGTTGTGGCCAATGAGCCAGTGAATAGTATCTTGTCATAGTCTTTTGCCATGTGATATATATACAACTAGATTTTGTGGACTCATATGTAATATGATTCCACTTGATCTGGATATGAGATACCAATTTTAATTTACCCTATTTTGTGGTTTGTTAGTTATACTTCAGCACTTTGTTTTGAGTAATCTTGCTCTGTGATGTCGTTGGGGAATCACAAGGATCATGCTTGCTATTGCAGCTAAGTATGACTATGAGATTTAGCATATGGATGTTAAAACCACATTCCTTAACTGGAATAATTATGAGATGTGTACATGACACAACCTAAAGGTTTTATAAATCCAATAATGCAAATGAAGTATATAAGCTACAAAGATCAATTTGTGAATTTAAGCAATCACCTCAAAGTTGAAATATTCTATTTGACAAGACATTCAAAGGGTTTAACTTGAGTCAAAATGAAGATGAAATGTGTGATTACAAAAGATTTAGTGGGAACATATATATATTCCACATAATGATGGGGAATAACATTCTTATCCCACATATTATAACCTGGAAAAAAAGTACCTTCTTCATGAAGGGTTTAGGTGAAGCATCCTTTGTGATAAAAAATTGAGATCTATAGAGATAGATATGAAAGCTTCTCGGCCTAAGAAAGAGCACATACATTGGCAAGATGTCGAAGGATTCAACATGAAGACTCAATGAGAGAAATTGTATCCATGTTCCATAGAGTTAGTCTCTCAGGAGCCTAGTGTCCCAGTTCTTGTGAACAAAATGAACACATGGATAGATGTCATATGCATTTGCAATTGGATCTATCTTGAAAGAAATTTTATGTATCTAGTTATCTCATATGTATTGGACATGATGAGAGGATATACAGTCATGTCATATGTATTGGACATGATGAGAGGATATATATATCTAACAATTTTGTATGTACTAGACATGATGAGATGGTATATGTCAGATGCCAGTGAGAGTCACTGGACTACCATAAAGAACATCTTTATGTGCTTGTGAAGCACTAAGAGGATAGGTTCCTTGATTTTAGTGATAAGGAAGAGTTGGGTGTAAAGGGTTACAACGATGTGATCTTCCAAAATGACAAATACAATGATCACATATGTATTCATGTTTGACCTTAAATGAGAATTGTAAGATGGAAAGGGTTCTGAGCTAATGATAATTCTTTAAATCTACAAAAGAACCTTTGTATCTCTGTGTTATGAGAACAATAGAGGACATTGTATGGATTAAGAATTTCAAATGGGTGATCTTATGGGAGGTTTGTTAATGCGTCATTTAGCACTTACCATCAATCACTAAGATAATTATCCTAGAGTTTAATCCTTTTTCAACTTTTCCAATTAAGGCTAGTATAGAAAGGGTCGATCCCACATGACAACTTTTTAAGATTGTTTCTTTTTATCCCAATTGTTTTGAAGAACTTGTTATTTATTTTTGGTATTTTTTAGATTTGGAACCATAAGTAAAAGTCGAGTTTTGGGGGTTGATGATTAACACTAAGGAAAGAAATGCAAGTATGGAATGCACTTAACAAGAATGTAAATTTGCCCTGTCACAGGGAAAATTAAGATTGTTGTTAACACAAGAGAAACTATTATGAATGAAAGGAATATAGAGAAAGCAAAAGCAAGCAGTGATTAGATCAAGAGATGAGAATCGAGGCTTTAGGGGTTTTCACCACCTTAGCCTGGGCAAAAACAAACTAATCCTTTAAAAATGACGGATTTGATGAAGGAAAGTGAATTAATAAAAATCCACTAAAGATGGACTCCACATGAGTCCATTGGTCCTGGTGCTCATGCTTCTTAGTACATCATCCTAAAAGAAGAAGATCCACGGTCGTTTCAAAACTTCTATGCGATTGGGTTTGTTGTTCTAAATCTGAACTTCCACGGTCATATCCATCCAGATTAACTTTGATCAAATCAATTAATTACTTTGATAGATCAATTAGTTATCAAACCCAAAAGCCATCTAGAATCATTTTTAAGGAAAAGTCGATAAAGCCATGGCTAAGGGGTTATTCCCCTTGCCTTGATAGATAACTACTCACTCATGCTTGTGGAGAAAAGGGAGACGGAGGGAAGAAGAGTTCTAGCTATAGTCTAGTCTTACTAAAGGATAGTTCCTTCGGCTAGAGTCAATGAATTGGCCGACACTTAATCCCTTGCTCCAGTCCACGAAAGAATAATAGGAAGAAAAAACTAGACCTAAATGAGCAAAGTAAAAGAACAACAATTGAAGGAAACACTTAGCTTGCAAAAACTATTCTTTATTGATGGAAAGAACAATAACATAAGAACACAAGAAGATTGCTCAGAAATCCCGTACAAAGATGATACAAAAGATGATCTTGGGAGGAGGAAGTGCCCATCTTTTTATAGGAGAAGTAGGGGGTAGGCTACTCAAAAAAAATAGGGGGTAAAAATAGAGGGAGCAATCCTTTTGAATTTTCTAGATCTGGTCAATAGAAATTTGATAGTCTTTAATTGTCTTGACTGTGTAACTCTCTTCAATGCAGATTCCCATAGCAGTGATTTCGAACGTATTTCATAAGCGGTCCAAATAATAGGATATTATTTTAGAAAATAAAATTTCCTTTCCAATGAATTCTTGTACACTCAATTTGGACTTTGGATGCAAGATTTATGCCACTTTTGGTGACGGGTATACAATAATTACAGGACTGCTGCAAATTGTGCAATTATACTCCAAGAATATTTATCCCATTTCCTACCAAAATCCAAGAAAATATAATTAAAATTATACTTAAAGAAAAAATATAATAGAATGTAATTAATTATAAAACTAAGAAAATAAACAATAAAACAATCCTAAAAAGATATCTAAAAGATGTAAATAAAAATGATGAAAACACATTTATCAAAATACCCCAGACTTAAATCTTTGCTTGTGCTCAAGCAAATTAGATTACAAATAAATTCTAATTTATACTTCCATAATGCCATCCTCACCTTAATACCATCACTATATCCCTCACCTCCAAATTTTGGCCAAGTGACCCAATCTCTTAGAACCATATAGCATAAATTTCTGTATTCCCTATCAAAATAATTGTCAAATCTAGCTTCTAAAATAAGAATTTGTAGAAAGATAGGCATTGTCTTACTTTTGCTTTGACACTCTCAAATTTTTATTACTTTTTTTTTAGTTATTGCACAAGAATAGGATGAATTTGGGGGTGTGAAAATAAGGAAAGAAGTGATGAAAATATATTGATCCCTCCTTTATTCGACTCGGGATATGAATTTATGGAGTTGTGGCTACATTGGTCACAATTTTTTTTTCATGTGCACTTTTGGCATCTTTTGATGGTACGCCCCTTTGTGGGGTATGGAGTTTTCATTTTGGGAAGCATACCACCCTGGACTTGATTTTTTTCTGGTGGTGATTCTTTGCTTCTCTTTTTTAGAAGAAAAATAGAGGGAAGGAAGAGATATTCTTGTGCTTATAACTTTCAAAAAAAATTCATATATTTTCATCAAAGAGTGTCATTACTTTAGTTAGAGTCTTCCTATAAATCACATCATACAAATTTTATAACAAGATAATCCATTGCTTAAATATAGCAAAAATTATGCTTGGTTCTGATCGATTCCTTATGACTTGTCAACTATTCCAAGGAGTGATGTCATTAGGGGTCCTAGGTGACATGGTAGTTTCATTCATAGAAATTTGTAATAGATTTTGCAAAAAAATTTACTAAATTCAATTTGGGGTACAATGATATATGTATACTCAATGGTCGACTAGATAAAGGCCATTTTGCAACAAAAGAAATAAAACATGGCCGACTAGATAAGGGCCAAACTAAAAAATTTGAAAATTTGTGATTTTTTTAAGGAAATTAAAACTAAATTATATAACATAATGAAAAAATTCAGAAAAATAAGATAGTGTAGGTGGAAGGAGTACGTACCACCCACCTCCACCCCAGACTTTAAATTTTGCTCATCCCGAGCAAAATGCAAATCCAGGATGGAGAGAAGAAAATTACTGGGATCACTGGGAGGTCCTGGTAGCTCAAAAAATGTCCAGCTGAAGGGGATGTTGATGATGGTTGTAGCTTTGAACAAAGGAGCTTCATGGTACACCCAACTAATGGGTGATTGTAGAGGCCGAAAGAGGATTTCATAATGTCTTTTGCCTCGTACTCCTTCCAAAAGGATCCACACATCTTCCTTTAGTAGTAAAGGAAATGTCATAAATGTGAGTGGCTTGAGGGGGATTGGCGGGTGTTCAGTGTGTGGCACATATGGTGCCAACTCTAAAACATCGGGTGGGGGATCAGGCTTTGGTTTCCCTCTGCCATATTGATCTACATATAGTAAAATTGGTGGTAATATGAAAGGGACACACGAATTTAAATCAGCATCATACATATTTTGGCTCTCCTCAAAATTCATGCAATCAATCTTGGGATAGATGGATTTCATGGTTGATATTGCAGATAATTGTAGTTCCTCTATGCAAGGATTTCCCAAGGGTTCTTGAAGGATAAAAATGGGGATATATTCCTTGCATCCAGCAGAAGAGGGTATATAGTTTCTTCTAAGGAGTTCTCCCCTTCTATATCATCCTTATGTAGAATGGGAATTGGTTGTGGCAGAATGGGAGGAATCATTTCATCAATGGAGGTTGGTTGCTCATTATCCAGAATAGATCCTACCAGAGGGGATTGGTCGTCGATAACAATTGGACTTTTGCAAATGATGGGAAAGGTTGTTGGGTCTTTAGGACGACTCTCTGAGATTGACTTTTCATACTCGAGTAATAAAGTCTCCAAGGGAAGGGTAGGAATTCCAACGTCCTCATCGCACAAGAAATACGACCCTGTGGTATGTATTGTTTCTTTAGAATCCGATGTATATGACATAAAAATTAGATCATCATCATCATCTTTGGGAAGAACCATCTTAGGTTGCTCTAAGTCCTCCACAGATTTTTATGCTTGGGCCTCTAGTAAGGTAGCTAAAAGGGCTTGGCTGGTTTCTAGTTTTTTCTGTCCTTCTACTACCATTTTTTATAAAGTCCCAAGTTTCTCTTTTAGTTGATTTTCATTATTAGATTCATATAACCCAAAAAATGTACCATCCTCACCATTCCCCCATAAGGATCTTGGTCATATGGTACCCAGTATGTTGGTTGTGGTGTTGCTCCTCATAATCATCTTTAGAAGATGGTGGATTGTAATTTCTATTGCTCTCATCGTGGTGAGAAGATACAATATTACAAGGTGTCACCGAGTCATTGGGGAACATATTTGGAACATCTGGGTTTTGGGATTGGGCTTTCAGCAAGGTGGCCAATAAGGTTTGGCTAGTTATGAGTTTTGATACCATCTTCTCTAGGGACTTAAGTTTCTCTTCTTGTTGAGGATTATATTGGGTATCATATATAGGTCCATTTCCCCCAAACCTTTGTTGGTTGTACCCTCTCTCAGAATATGGATAGTAAGGTTCCGCTTAAAAATGACGGATTCGATGAAGACAAGTGAATTAATAAAAATCTACTAAAGATGGACTCCACATGAGCCCATTGGTCCTGGTGCTCATGCTTCTTAGTTCATCATCCTAAAAGAAGAAGATCCACAGTCGTTTCAAAAATTCTATGTGATTGGATTTGTTGTTCTAAATCTAAACTTCTACGGTCATATCCATCCAGATTAACTTTTGATCAAATCAATTAATTACTTTGATAGATCAATTAGTTATCAAACCCAAAAGCCATCTAGAATCATTTTTAAGGAAAAGTCAATAAAGTCATGGCTAAGGGGTTATTCCCCTTGCCTCGATAGAGAACTACTCACTCATGCTTGTGGAGAAAAGGGAGATGGAAGGAAGAAGAGTTCTAGCCATAGTCTAGTCTTACTAAAGGATAGTTCCTTCGGCTAGAGTCAATGAAATGGCCGACACTTAATCCCTTGCTCCAGTCCATGGAAGAATAATAGGAAGAAAAAACTAGATCTAAACAAGCAAAGTAAAAGAACAACAATTGAAGGAAACACTTATCTTGCAAAAACTATTCTTTATTGATGGAAAGAACAATAATATAACACAAGAAGATTGCTCAGAAATCCCGTATAAAGATGATACAAAAGATGATCTTGGGAGGAGAAATTGCCCCTCCTTTTATAGGATAAGGAGGGGTATGCTACTCAAAAAAAAGAGGGGGGGAAAGAGAGGGAGCAATCCTTTTGAATTTTCTAGATATGGTCAATAGAAATTTGATAGTCTTTAATTGTCTTGACCATGTAACTCTCTTCAATGTAGATTCCCGCAGCAGCGATTTAGAACGTATTTCGCTCCTGTAAAAAAGATAAAAGAGGTCCAAATAATAGTTTATTATTTTAGGAAATAAAATTTCCTTTCCAATGAATACTTGTACACTCAATTTGGACTTTGGATGCAAGAGTTATACCACTTTTGGTGACGGGTATACAATAATTACAGGACTGCTGCAAATTGTGCAATTATACTCCAAGAATATTTATCCCATTTCCTATAAAAATCCAAGAAAATATAATTAAAATTCTACTTAAAGAAAAAAATATATATAATATAACGTAATTAATTATAAAACTAAGAAAATAAACAACAAAACAATCCTAAAAAGATATCTAAAAGATGTAAATAAAAATGATAAAAACACATTTATCAAGGTTCCAACCATTGATAACATAGTAGAAATATTTTGACAAAAATGGGTTACTGGTTAGGCAAAGGAATCTCATATGGCATATTTTATCACTTTCATCTCATGCGAGATGTTGTACAGTGAAGAGATGTGGAACTTGTAAAATATCGACTTGAAGCAAACATTGCTAAACCCACTATAAAAGCGCTTGAACAACAGAAACATGATGGATATGTTAAGATCAGTTGGAATTAGATTCATGGGTGATTGGCTCTAAGTGAAAGTGGGAGTCTGGTTGTATGTATGCCTAGAGATCCAATCATATGATACTTGGAATGTGGCATTAAATACCTGACTTGATAATAATAAAGGTAATTTTGTCTATTATGTTTGTCTCGACATGAGAAGATGACACAAACATAGTAGATGTCTAAAGAATGATGATTACTCGATGGCGCATGTCTTCAAGTATGTCACTTGAACAACGCGATCATACATATGATAAGAGTACATACTTTCTCGTTATGTCCCTCGTTAGATATTACTGAGGAAGCAAAATAGACAACAATAATACATCAGACTAGAGTGTGTGTTGACTGATGAAAAAATCTCACAAGTCATGATATGTGATATCAAGTCAAGTACATAGGTATATGTTAGATAATAGTGTATCGAACAAGACCTGCCATGAGAGTGATACATGGAGACCATGGAATGGTAGTTAGAATCATCTCTCACAGTGATAGTGGTGATAATGGTTCTTAGACCTGAAATCACTACATTCATCACATGTTGTTCACGTACTTTGACATCATCCATCGTGATCATGAATAAGGGTTGCCATAAAGGTGGTGCTCTGGTGCACTGTGACACATGGGGATTGAGTGTGAGTGATGTAGATCTGATTTTTCCCTCCTATAAGAGATTGATATCCAAGGCCTCTTGATAAGCGAGACTGAGAAATGTATGACCTTACTCATGTGATTCAATATGTGATATGAGAACTCACATGCATCTCAAACAGACTGCTCTAGTATAAGGAACAAGGATTGAACTTTGAGAGGATGATGATTCCATGCCTCGAGTTCAATCTAGATATCAGAAATAAAGGAACTATATGATCAGAGTAGCACTGATCGCACATTGTAGGTTGAAGTTGTTCTCCAACTTTCTAAATTACTTGTATAGCAATGATGTTTGACTAGGCACCGCTCTTTACTTTTGATGTCATAATTGGTTATGGACATTCACTGCCAATGTAATTCTAGACCTATAGGATCACATGCATAGGATACACTTGGATTAAAGGAGCATATTCATGAACGATGTTTAGATTTAATATTAAAGGTGTTTAGGTATTCAATTTAACAATAGATCAACTGACTGGACTCAGAACTATCAAGTTCAAATGTTGAACTCATTGGTTGGAGTGTCAGGTTGATTAAAAATTGAATTTGTTGATTCCTACATGAGTCAGGACACCAACTGATCGGCTCACTGGGTGAACCGGTCAGCTCATGGTCGATGAGACCATCAGTTCACCTAGTAAATCGATCAGCTCATTCATACCAACCGAAGTTTCTGGTAATTTTTTTTATTTATGAGAATAGTTTATCGTTTCACTTTGTTCAATTAGATTGGTATAAGGATGAATGTTGGACATTAATTGGAAACAAGTTGCAAATTCAATTATGATTGGGAAACACTATGAAATGATCAGCTCACTGTTCCAGCCGACCAGCTCACATGTTGCAACAAGCCAAATTCATGGAAATTATGGAGCCTTCTACTCCGACATTGATTAGGAACTCTGATCCTGACATATACTATAAATAGAGGGGTATTGGGGGATTCCCAATACATGCAATTGAGAATCAGCTGCTTTGACAATTGTTGTCCCTCTGGTTGTGATAACCAATAGAGAGCATGAGCAAGTCTTACCCGTTAAAGGGAGGGACAGTAAGGGAGAACAACTGAGAACAATTGTGTGAGAGCATGTCAGTGACTAGTATGCCAACAGAAGGGGACAACTCCTTCTCATTGGATCTGGTAGAGAAACATGAAGTTCTCGGTGGTCTACATGGACTTCTCTAGAGGAATGAGACTGATGTCGCTAGGAGAACTTTGTCAACTGTCGTTCAAGTGTTGTTGTTGTTGTTGAAGGAGTGTGTTGTTACATGAAGAAGAAGAAGAATGATGCTACTACAAGGGTAATGTCATTAGACTTTCTCTAGGACCAGGTATAACCTTGCAAACCTTTCCTTTTTAGATATGTTGTTGTTGATGCAATCTTGATGTTTAGGGGAATGGGGCTTTAAATTTTTTTTTTCACTTTATTATCTATCACCCCAATTTCCCTACATTAATTCCATGTGAACCATTCATTTTATAGTGTTCTTATTCACATGTCATAGATGAGCATGCCAAATATCACAAGATATTAAAGTAGAAAGTGTACTCAAACAATTATCATTAATATGAGAAGTACCTTTACAAGAAGAGACACATAGCTTAATTAGACCCCCATAAGTGTACCCAACACCTATGTAAGACCAAATCTAGAGATTGCCACTTTGTTCCAGACAATTAAGTAGTGTAACTAGATGACATGATCAAGACTTTACTAATTAGGTTTTTCTTAAAACTAAGAACATGTAAAACATTTTGTAGTCTAAGGACTTTCCCATATGTTAGCTTCAGATCCATATGTCCATAGCCTACAATCTTCTTCATGAACACATCATCAACCTAAGAGATCACACGACTGTTGTCTTCCTGATAGGTAGAAAAAGTAGAACGACCATAGCAGATGTGTGAAACAACACCATAGTACATCCACCAATTTTCACTAGAAGAAAAGTTAACACTAAGAATAAGATAATTGGTGGTATCTAACCTTTTTGAAGAGGATGCATCAACCCCCACATTGATCATGTTTACTTCTTCTTAGGAACTTGGTAATTTTGCTTCCTTTGACCTTTATGGTCCTTGCAAACTTTTACAAGATGACCAAGCTTGCCACATGCATAACGAATGTGTTGGTCCCCATAATCAAAGTTCTTATTACAATCAGAATTCTTGCCTTTCTTGAAAGATTTCTTAATCTTAGGATTGAACTTGTTTGGTTTCCTCTTGGGTTTGACATCATCTACTAGATTGACAAGGGTATTAAGCTTGACATCCTTTTCTCTATGATGAAATTTAGTTTGAAGAGATTTCACTAAGGAAGACATAGTTAACCTATCATGTCTATGATGAAGAGACTTGGCAAAGTCCCTCCAGGATGAATGGAGATTTTCAATAAGGGATGCCACTTGCATATTTTTCTCAAGCTTGTAACCACTACCAATAGATTTTGAGACTAGCTTTTGGTACTCAAGTGCTTGGGCTGGAACAGGCTTACTATCCACCATATTGTATTCATACCATCTTAGGAAGGCATATTTTTCTAGCTCAGCATCTTGCATTCTAAACTTGTCATCCAAATTTGGTCAAAGCTCAAGGAAAGAAGGTTTCTTACAGTAGATGTCATAGAGCTCATTAGAAAGAGAAGACATGATCCTACCATGACAATGTGATCTAATTCTTTGGGTATTTTTGTAGGAGAAGAGTATATGGGATAAGACAAATCATTGTATGTATGAATTAGGGTATCAACGACATTAGAAGATGGTTCACATTCCTCAGGTGTTTTGATAGCAGAAATCAATCCTAAGGAAGAGAGTCAGAAGTTCATATTTTATTGCTAGCGATGAAAATATAAACCTATAAATTTTTTAGGCCTAAGACCAGCTATGTCTTCCATGGTCATCATGTCTCTAGGGTCCATATTTAGTAATACTCAGATTAATAATAAATGACCACTAACTAGAAAGGGATTTTTTCTTCACTAATGTTGGAAATAATTCGATTTTCAATTACTATTTTTACTATACTTTCAATGTATGGTGGGAATTTAATTGGTCAATAATAAGGAACAAAGAAATAATAGAGTTTCGATGAGTGTGTGGGTAAAGGCGTGTCACGAAGATCACTATTGTGAAGGCAAAATACATTGCTCCTATGCACGAGCTTTACCGTTGTCTTGCCTCTCAAATTCAATCACCCCCACAACTTAGGTACTGCCTCCCGGTGCCAGTAAGAGGATAGTGTAGAACAGTCTTTTAACCCTCGATCGTCGTCTTAAAATAAGTCGTCTGAGATACTCTCAGATATACAATATTGGGTGGAGAAGAATGGCAAAGAACAAGCTAGGAGAAAGTTGAGAAGTAGGCAAGAACAAGGTCGCACACAGCATCAGCGAGCAGCACACAACAAAAGTAATAGTTGCACATCAAAGTCCTGTTATGTTTCTGATTTTTGTTGTGTTATAAATGGCTTAGACTTGTCTCTTTTATAGCTGGACATGGCCACTCAATTTACAAACAAATAGCCAAGTTTTCTTCAATAATTATTGGGTATCAAGTCCACAAACAAAATGGTTCGTTGGGCGCACCCAAAATGGAATTGATGAGACACAATGGCTTCCATTTGGGTGAATCTAATTCAAAAGAATTTATAGTTTTCATGGATTTGACATAATTATTTTTCCAAGACAATTAAAAATTGTAAAATTGTGCATCTTTGAATTTTCAAAGGACAGAATCAAAACTCCGTCAAATAAAATAAAATAAATAAATTTTTATTTAATAAAAATGTTAAATCACACATACGATACCGGGCCGAGATGTGTCGGGCGCGCACGCGCGCGTATGTGTGTTTTAATTCATCAAAGCACAAAGCATCAATGAATCCAATCATCCTTTAATTCAAAAGTTCTAAAATGGGCTCACAAGACTTTGGTCTCCTCTTCCATTTAAAAGGATCCCTCTCACTTCACAAGTCAGCAAGGTGGGATAAAGATGACTAAGAGGTTTGAAATACAGTTGAAAAAAAATGAATGGAATACAACACCCTTGACATGAACGTAAAAATGAGACATTTGTTTTGACTCAAGATTAAAGTTCACATATTCTATTTTGAAATCGACCTAAGGCCTCCATTGCCGTCTTTAGACTTAGGCTGACAAATATTTTATGACATTGCACCGTACAATATTAGGACCATTTCCTTGATAGAGGGTTTTACTTAAGGTCATCAATTCGCTATCCACGCGGGTAACTAACCTTGGTTATCCGTGCATCTGATACGTAATTGTAATGAGACAAGCAGTGATTGTAATGAGATGACCAAATTTGTAATACAAACATTCGTTTTGTATTACAGCGTAAATTGCTGTCATAAATATCATTTTTACTGTAATCAGTCGTGTGTTACAGAATGAGTGTTTGTATTACAAATTTGGTCATCTCATTACAAACGTTGTCAGTCTCAATACAAATAGGTACATTTCTATTACAAAATAGATCCACGGGTAATAAAGTTAGTTACCCGGGTAGTAAATATATACCCTTTACTTAAATTATCTTTATTATGTTGTTCGTTGATTTAATTTGAAAGGATATCAAAAAAGAAAAGCCTTGCAAAGTGGCAAAAGAATATGTACTTGACAAAGTGACAAAATAAAAAAAAAGCCTCTTTGAGAGCACAGATGATGAGAATATCATAAAACTAGAGATGGAGACGAATACCGGTCGGTTTTCAAAAACGAAGACGAATTGTGGTAGAATTCACCAATATGCTGACCTGGGTTAATTGGGATCAAATTCCCTGTTTCAGCTCCCTTGTGACTGCTGATCATAGCCGTGTACGCTGCCAGCAGATAGGCTTAACCTCCGCCCTTGTTGTGATCGGATGGTTAACATAGGAAAATTGGAACAGGTAATACGAACCCGGGTTAATTACCGGTCCAGGTTATCCTCCTCATACTGTCATACATGCTACTGCGGTAACGTGCATGTTTCCTCTAGCCTTGAGCAAAGCGAGTTGCCGTCAGGAATACGACCGGCGCAATTACCGTCATAAATTCATTCAAACAATTGGAAGTCATATGTTTAATTGCCCCAAGATTTCAGGCAAGGAAAGAGTCGGAATGGCATTGTTAGACCACGCATGTCGTACAGCCTACAGGCAAGGTATATTCATGGTATATAGTACACAATGTACTTATATATTTAGTAACAGCACAGACCATCCCCAATTGCATCTCATGTCGATCAAAGGGCATGAGGCACAAAGGCAGTCCTCAACTTCGAGCCAGAGGTGAAGGCGGTGCCGTCCCCCACCCATGCCTGCAAGGAACAAACTGGTTCTTGAAAGGACCGGGACGATCCACCGCCGCAGTTGCCTATTAACCATGGAGTCAAGTCGATGACCGCTTCTTCTTCCAAGGAAACGTACGGCTTCGGAAAAGCCAGACTGGGCCTCCACAACCCCCTTTACCGCCGACCACCTGTGGCATCCAAACGGTGACTAAGGCGGAACCTGGTGGCGGCATGAGCATGGGAAGTGTTCCTGTTTATCACAATCATGCCTAAAGCAAGGAGTATTTTTTGTGACATACATCAGCGTCATAGTATTTGATAATCTCACTATCATTGACAAGGTGCCTACCATTCCTTTTGAAGATTTATAATTTTATTGAGTTATATTGCTTAATCTACGTTACAAGTATTTTTTCCAATAAATATGAATATCTATTTATCATCACTATTTTGTATATGATGACCCCACATCAAACATTTTTCCTAGCTAAACTCTTAACATACGCACATCCTACATATTCAAGGAATTATAATAAAGGCATCAAAGCTCATGGTTCAATCAGTTCCAAACCATGTGGAAAATAATCTACCATTTTAAAAAAGAAAATGTATACCTTTGACCACTCCCCATCAATTGATCCTACACCTAAACATTGGTGGGTTAATTACAATATAGCCATAAAACATGTAAACCTACTTTTTAATCTCCCACACTACAATAACATGACCACCACATCAGCAGATGCCTCCCTACTAGCATCACCTTCCTTACTATATCGCCATCACTAAAACACGACCTATTAGACCCACCTAATTAAATTATTTGTAATGTAAAGAATAAGATTATATTTCCCCCCTATAACATCGATATCTCACTTGACAACTATCAGGTAGAAAGCAGCTTGGTTCATAAACTTTTATAGACCTTCAATGGGTGAAGTTCACCCAACAATTTTCTTGCTTTCTGTATGACTAATACTAAAGAGTCAAATTTAGTCCAACATGCCATATTCTATGCATTCTCCTCCCATATTCTGTTGTTCTTCTGGTTGTAGTTCTTCTTGGACATTCTTAATTCATCTACTGCTTTTTACATGTCATGAATATGTCATTAAAGGATAGCCTTTTCTCATGCAGGGAGAGGATATCGGATCTCCACGTTTTTCTCAGGACAACTTCCTTACTTATCTTAACTATTTCGTCTACATGCTTGTATTCTTGTGCTACATGTTTATTGTCAGCTTCAGTCGGTTTTATTTCATGATTGCGTCATAAAAGGATAGCCATTTCTATTGCAATGGGCATCTTCTACTAATCAGGACTGCATGTCATCAAGTTAAATTATATAAACACATTGACAGATGATCCTGGAGTTCCACGCTTTTCCCAGTGCAACTTCCTTAGGTACTTATTTTAATATTTTCTTTTCCATGGTTGTGCTCATATGCAACACTTTCATTGTCACATTCGATCGGCTATTTTTTTCTTTCAAGAACTATAGCTTTAGATTCCGCAGCTTCTAACAACTTGTGATTCTTCACCCATTATCAGTATTGTGGACCTCGAAATTTTTCTTTCCCGATCCAAGGTTCTTTCATCTCCCATCCTACAATTGTAAATGTGGTCTTTGTCTCATTCATTTCCCATAGAGTTCTATTAAAGAGTTGAGGGAAACTGCTCATTAGAATGTATTAGGGCATACTTTTTATTTTCTTTCTCTTTCTAGCTCACTGGCATTTTGTTTATCAGCATCCAAACATGTATCAGATCTAAGTGACTTTTTATGCTTCTTTATTATGCTTAACTACTTTCTTAATAATCTCCATTCATGTTAGACGTTCTCTTTCATTTCCTTGAATGGTTGCTATTTAGACTCTTGTGTATCTAACAAGAGCAACCCACCCTACCACATATCCCCACTCCATGAATAGATGGTTCCTCCAAATGTGGCAAATGACACAGATTTAGATGGTTCTCTGGTTAGCACACTTGATAATGTCTTACCACTTGTTCCCGTGTGGGTTGGGAACTCCAGTTCAAACTTATAAATGGAGACCCCATAGGTACTTGTCGACGTCCTTATACTCTGTCTTATTGACGGGAAATTTGTGATATTTTGATATGTGCTAGAAGTGGTTTTACTGCAATTGTCTATGTTCACATCTTTGATGAACCATACAACATCATGAGGGAAGCCTACAGTGCTATCAGAGTGCACCTTAACACATTTAAGCTATAGGAAGAGAAGTTTGTACTTTCCATTGTAGATGAGTTTACTTTGGAAGTAAATTTTGTTTTAGGATATTTTTCCAATTATGTATGCCACTGCTCTAATATTAATAAATTCATAAAACAAACAGACGTATGGGACACTAGATCAATATAGTCTTAAAAGGAGCATAAGAAGGCATATAGAAACCATTAGCATGCAGAAACACATGTTTGAGAGTTGTTTAGACCAAACATTTTCTTTTGCTCTTTCTTTCCTATTCTTTGAGATGTTGGCAGGACGGATACAAATCTAGAAAAGATATGGTGGCATGTTCTTTCTACTAAGTATCACAATGACGAAGGTGGTGTTTGATTAATTAGTTTGCGAGTACCTACTATTGAAGATATATACATAAATGCTTCTACAAGCAAGTTTGTGCCAGTCTTAACATCAAGTTAAGTAATTTGTTCATCCTTAAAGCATGTGGCGGATTGGGACCTCTTTGGGTTCCTGAATAAGTCTGTCCTTTGAAATTTTTACTATTATGACAAATGCATTATGTATTTAAAATAAATTGACATAAATAGTGGTATCCCTGGATTGAGATATATGATCCATTTCCTTGAGAATATGGTGTGCATGGGCCTACATAAATAATAAAAATGACTATGAATTAAGGGGTTGGTGTGTTAAAATTCTTTAGGTAAGCTATTTGCTCATTTGTTGTTGAATTTTGTTTTTTCTGACTTTAAACTTATCCAAATGTCCTTGCAGATCAGAGAATATATGTAATGCAAGAGGTAAAAAACACAGTCTCTTAGACTCTCTACAAGTTATCAAACTGGGCCATTACCTGCTGCTAATATTGGGTCTACCTCTATTTGATCTGAAGATTTGTCCATTGATTTGCTACATTTAGCGGCTTTTTTTGTTGTAAACAAAGGCTTATAGAAAGCCATATTTTGTCTTCGGTTATAAGAAAACAAACATATGCTACTTCTATGAGAAATTCAACAAAACATAAATATTGTATATTGTACATATTTATCTAGCGTCTTCTTTTGTTAAATCCAAAAGTTTAAATTACCAGAACACGCATTTTTTTGCTTACAAAAGCACACTTGCATAGCACGGGCTTATATATATATATATATATATATATATATATATATATATATATATATATATATATATATATATGTATATATATACATATATATATATGTATATATATGTATATGTATACATACATATATATATGTATGTATATATATGTATGTATATATATATATATGTATATATATACATATATATATATATATATATATATATACACACACACACATACACACACATATATATGAGGTTTTTTTAATACATGCACATGACTGTATTAAATGATATGTGTGTTAAATTTGTGGTGGTACCCTGTGGCGGAGCCAGGTCTACATGGTTGGGGGGGGCAAAACTACATGTAGGGACTTGAACCTGTGACCATGATGTACAATTAGAAACTTCTCACCGTTGTGCTACTTAACCTTATCTAATATGTACTCATTACACAACAATTATATAACTATATAAAGCCAAGTTCTGCATACAAGGATCCTGAAAAATGACAGGGAATAGAACCTGCGACCAACAAACTGGGTTCCAAGCTCCGCGCCGTTGGGCTACTTCCCTTTTAGTGAATTGTATGCATTACACCTTATATATATAATAGTATTAACATATGAACATATGCATATCATGTAAATATTCAATATATTTTTTTGGGGTATGGCCTCTGCTTGCCCCCCCCCCCCCGCCCCTGGTGGTACGTGTGGCATCCAACTCACAAAACAAGAATTTCTTAAGTGGAAGCAAATCATTTGCAGCGGATTACTGAAAATCACTAAAAATTAAAACTTTTTGCAAAGAGATCCACACATAGGAAATCTTTTTCATCAAGAACCAAAGTATAACATTTACATCCTGATTCATAAGTACATAACTTGTGTCATCTCTTCTCGAGGGTTACAACATCAGCTGCCCTATTAACATTATATACATACAGCATGAGAACCTCGAGGCATCAAGCCAAAATCTCAGATCGATTCATTAAAACATTAACTATAAACTCTGAGGACCTGAGAGTACAGAGACGACACATAGGACTACTATCTATATGACTTGATAGGCAGTATCTACACCTGAGATATTACTGTTGTCCCAAATGTTGTTGTTGTTCTTTCTTTACTATAAGGTTTCTGCCTCTTCGTCCGCGTCCACCTAAAAACATTGGATCCCACGGGGGTGAGACAATTGTAAATTTCCCTAGCGAGAGATATAACTCTCTACCAAAACATTATTATTTCAGTTTATTAGAATAAGCTGAGCAGAAGGATTATATATATATTTAACAATAGTTAATTCACTGTATGAATAGATTGAAGTAATCTCTTCTCCTAAGGAAAATATTGCATCTACTCATGGTAGAATCATAATTCATTTATCTACTTGCAATGAATGTAAAGGGATATGAATAACATCTATCAACTTGACATGCACAAAAGAAATGTAGCATCAGCCAATGAATTTCCGTATTCAATCCTTAAGCAAACATGCTATACCGCTGTTTACATTTTATAATCACACTTATGCCCTGAGGAGATGAGGTATACCGCTCATACTCCAACTAACCACTGCGAAGTTGGAATCGGTACCATACAAGGTCAATGGAAGAGCCGGAATTCCAAGACCTCAATTTCTCAGTCAGTACGAGATTATATGGCAGAGACACCATGTGTCAATTACAAATAGCTTGCCAAGGTATATTGGCATCTTCGCTATATAGTTATCGCCCATAGAATATACTCTCTTCAGGATATGGCCCGTAGCCAATGCCTGGTATTGTATTATGGAGACATGACCCGTAGCCATACTCTTATTGGGATATGGTCTGTAACCATTCCTATGCATAGAATATGGCTCGTAGCCATTCCTATGAGGTGTAAGGATATATTCACCCATTACCCCCACATATTCAAAAATATGCGGCTTCCGGGTTATGCCGCGGAGCAACCCGTTTCACCATTCAGCAAATTCTGACACTGATGGATCTATGGTCAGGGCTATACATGATATTATTTCACTTGATTAATTAAGTACATTAAAAAATTCTTTTAGCATCAGTTAAGATCTCAAATAGGAATTATTGTGACAATTGCTACAAAGAAACATATAAGCTCTTATCAATTGCTTTACCAAAACTTATAATACATTGGGATCTTAATCCCTTATCTCTTCACTTGAAAGTTCAAATCTCACAGCAACATCATTATCTTACTTATCAAATTTGGGTATTCATACCCTCATTTCATCACTAATCACTGTTACCACTTGTTAGGTAACTATTACCTCTAGGTCCTCAGACTGAGGTATACATGATACTTGTTACACAAGCATCTCACATGGTTCACAAGGCCCATTAAGTGTCTTGTCACCTTTCACTAGGCAACAACTTACTCATATGACTCATAAAGTCCATGCACATTTTGTTACTTTTACTAAACAATCAACAACATTAAGGTACACAAGGCCAATCAATATTTATTATATAAAAGCCATAGCTCAACTTTGGCTATGATCACCATCTCATGATATCTGCATGGTTAATAGATATGATGACAGTCATATGATTCAATTATCACATCATGTGATACAATAGTAACACCACCATTCCTATATCAGGATTAAGGTTTACTATCAATTAGGATTTTCCATCCCATTACCCAATTTAGGGTTAGGATCTCCCATTTCTCATTAGTTAGGGTTTCATGTTTACATCATTAGTTCAACCCTAATATATTGCTCCACCCCTCTAGGAGCATTTCAAACAATCATAAGTATTTACTCATGATCATTACTTTCATCATATATCATTTATGAATATCAAATCAAGGTATGAGTTCACCTCTCAACCTTATCATGGTATGTCTATATCATACCCATTATCTTGGCTTAACCCCTTTCTCATAGTGTTTAGCCAACACTTATCAAAGTGCATTGGATTCATTACATCTTCATTGTAATAATTTACATAACACACACTTCTTGTGTTTCTTATCCAAGTATGTTGGATTGAGATGCATCAAGGTATATGTATAACAACCCTGAAATGCTAAATGTGATATCTATCATGTCTTGATGTATCACTTTTCTCCTCATTCCATCTTACTTAAGATAATCAACTAACCTTGTATTAAGGTATTTCCCTCTCAATACTTTTAACCACTCACCTATCACTTTTCAGTATATAGTGCATAGGTTACACATTAGATTTTTCCAACTATCTTTAATGATATGGACTTATCTTAATGGTTTAGCATTGTTGATATAGAATAAACTATTATCAACCACTTTATGTATTTCAACTCTAGGGATGTTATCCACATCATTATTTAGTGTTGCATACATCATTCCCAAAATTTCATGTTCTCATCTTTGTAAGGTATATAGGGTTGTTACGCATGCATGGAGTTAGATCTATAATGATCTAGGCGTCATCTTGTCCCTTATATCCTTATTCATCAGAGTATCAACATTACCATTCAAATGGTTCATCAACTTTACCCTTCATGGATATAACATCCTCATCTTACTTGATTATATTAACCACACCCTACTTTAGTGTATTGTCTATTGTACCATCACTAGGGTTTCACATATAATTACATGGCATCACCCTGGATTTGAGTCTCACATCACATCATTCATCAGGGTCCCACATAACATCATTCTAATTCAGGGTTTCACATGGCATTACCCTAGATTAGGATTTCCCATGGCATCACCCTCAACTAGGGTTTCACATGGCATCATCCTCAATTAGGGTTTCACATGAAATCATCCTCAATTAATGTTTTACATGAAATCATCCTCAATTAGGATTTCCACTTTAATTAACCACCATTAGGGTTTACTATTCATCCCAATTAGGATTCCTATTCAAGTATCCATAATCAGGGTTTTATGCTCATGGTTAGGGTTTTATGATCTCTTTACTAAGGATCATACCCTTAATCACCACATGAATCATACTCATGTATGGATTCCATTCTATCATCCTCTCAACTTGATTAGGTTATATCAACTCTTCAACCAAGTATATACAGCTATGGTTGACATAGTGTACTGAGTTATTGCTATTATAAGAAATTAGGGTTTATCCCTTTAAAGGTACTAATCATCTAGGTACTTTAGGGATTCAACCTTTATACCTATGATTGATTATCATTGTTATCAATCATGGGATCAATGGAACAATTATTACCTTCAATTTCCAAATGATTGAATCACATTTGACCTTCATTCGGTTTTGGGGTTTCATCACCAAACGGTTTTGAAACTGAATGGTCTTGGGTATTCAAATGGTTTGGGACCGTTTGGTCTAAACCCTCTCAAAACCGAATGGACCAAAAAGTCCTTTCAACACTTACACGATTCATGATTTCAATGGATGAATCAATTATCAATTGAAGCCTTGATTTCTTTGTTACTTGTATTGAATCAAACTTCAATTAGACCATCAATTAGGGTTTTGAACCCAATTGATCTAGAAATTCTACTCAAGAAACCTTCAATTAGGGCTTTGAATCAAGTAGCCATCAATGATCAACATTGTGGAATTGATTCCATTGCAACTAATGAATCATCATCAAATTTTTTATTTGACCTGACCCCAAACGGTCTTGAGACCGTTTGCCCCATCCTATCCTTGGATTTTGTAAAATTCCATTAGGGTTTAGATCATTGGATTGTCATCAAATCCGCACTTGATTGCATTTCAATTTGGTATCTATAGGCCTTCAACTTCTCAACCATACTTAACCCTAGACCTCCAAACGGTCTTGGGTGACCTCGAAATGGTCTTGAGACCGTTTGGGCTCAAACACCCAAAAATCTAAATTAACCAAATTGAATTTCAGCACTTAACCCGATTAGGGTTTACTAGTTAATTAACCTTCAACTGATGATCCCTTTTGAATTCATTAATCAAATTTGATAGATCATCAACCATCACCATTAACATCATAATTCCCAAACGGTCAACCATGGTCAACTCTCCCAAACGGTTTGAAACTGTTTAACTTCAAACGGTTTGATAAAATCATTTCCTTTCAAACGGTTTTGGTTGAAACCAAATGAGCAACATGTTGAAACCGAATGAGATACAATTCTTTGGGGAAAGTGTCCAAGATGATGTCATCATCATATACCTTCATTCATGTAACTCACAGTACATCTGATTTCATGGAAATACCATTTTCAACAAGCAATTAATCAAGAAGATGAAGGAATCAACGAAATTACAAGATTAATAGTTGAATAAAAATGTAGAGGGGTTCAAGTTATAAAACCCGCCTCCAATTGAGATCCAAAGCTTCAATCTCATGTCAACAATGGTGGATGCAACTCTTTTCACTATCCCAAGGCTCGTCCTCAAGCTTTGAGTGAAAAGGAATGGTTAGATTTGAAGAGGGGATCGAGATAAGAAGAATTCATGCATTGATTTTCGATTTTCACCATGGATTCAAGGTGAAAGGAGGTTAAAAAGCTTACCAACAGGTTGGGGGTCGTCCTCCTGATCCTCCAAAGCTCCTTTGGTCGTTTGCAAGAAAGGGAAAGAAGGGGATTCCGAAAAAGCCTTTGGTTTGGCTTGTAAAGGGTGTTTTTATAAGAAAATCAATGAGAGAGAAAATGTCATATAAAAATCATTTAATTCCAAAATTAGTGACACCTCTTCCTCCTAAAATCCGTGCATGAAAATATATTTTCCTTATCTCCAAATTCCCTTCCATTATCCATGAATTAATGGAAAAGAAATTAAGCACCTTAAACATATTATCTAATATGCATAAGTGAGTGGATATTTCTTTTCCTTATAATAAGGTGAGTGGGTTCTTCACCTCCTTAGGATATTTCCATTGCCTTTGCAAGGCACAAGGATGTCCACACTTGTTGATTTTCATCCAACAAAATTTTGGTTGAAGGGTAATCCAATTAATATATTTCTTTTTGCATTAAATTCCATTTATGCTTAAATCTTGATTATTTTAATATCAAGATTCTCTCTCCTCTAAATTAATTCAAATGAGGCGCCCCTCTCGTTTATTTACTCTACATGATGACAAGAAATATTAGGGACCTTATTGAAGTGGTAATTTGCATATTGAACCCTAGTTTTGGGTAAATTGCACATTACACCAAAACTAGGTTTTTAATGCACAAACATTGCTTTATCAGCTCTTTCTTGGTACTCAGGCTTTCACAAGCCATTCCTCTGCATCATCTTCATTCTCATGATGCTTCAACACATGATTAACATTTTCAAGTTAACCCCTCAACTTGGGTAATTTTCACTTTAGTCCAAAATAAGCAAACATTGCTTCAACATTATTCAGACATGACCAAAATTGAAACTTAAGTTCCTCTTGGGCCTTAATTACTTTTCACCAAATAAAATTAAGGATCTAATTATCTTGCTTAAGAAAAACTTCTAGGGTTAAGGCATAACCCAGGTCAGGGATGTTACAAATTATAAACCCCTAATAAGGATTTCATCCCCGAAATCCTAGATAAAGGAAGACAGATAATATTTACTCATTATTCTATCAAGTTTGTACATAACATTTCATTGTTATGGAGATATAATAAGTCTTTGATCAACATCAAGTTATTCCACACAATTTTATCATGGAATGGTTCACACGGACACATACTCCACTGTCCTTTTTATTATTGATTGTGGAGTTGATTCTGTGTCAGGTAACACTTCCCTTATTACTTGTACTAACTATTTCATTAGTTGTACATTTTATCATCATAAGGAGAAGTTACTTATCAATTAAGAATTTATCTTAAAGATATCTTTAATTATTATGTTTATGCATAGCATAAACCCCTAACATGTGATGTTCATACTATTTTACATGATTAATCTGATTTCATGGTTGACCATTTTAGATATTCAACATAAACCATATGATATTTCTTAGATACCATCATCTCTTACCTTGGTATCTGTCACATGTGTTGAAAACACATCACATATTTATCTTCCTTTCAACTTGGGACATTACTTGTCACATATATCTTCACCTTGGAACCAAAATCCAAGATAAACTGATACTTTTCTAAGTATCCATCACATGAACATTTTTATCTTATGCACATCAATTGTCCTAAGACCCACTTTATTGCCATGTCCCCGAAAGGGAAGAAAACAAGGAATCATATTCCTATTATTATTTCATGTATTTTCAACTATTCAAGAATCATTTACTCTTTATCTCATCCCAGGTTCCTTGCCCTTAGCATAGGAATTTATAAGGATGTTTACATAACATTATTCCTTTCTTTTTCATTATCTAACATGTTCATGAACATCTTGTGATCTTCATCACATTTCATATTTCTACACTATGGGAAAAGATCTTTATTATATTTACAAACTTTATTGGACAGGGATCATCTCCCTTGTTCCCATTCTTATTTTATGAGGAGTATATATATATATATATATATATATTAATTCCTCATACACACATACTCATCTGAGATTATCTTAGATTTCTCTTTCTTGTGCTTAGGATATGACACATTTATTTCATTCCATATTTCTAATTTCATGATACTCATTAGATTGTCTCAGAATGACTACTTGATCAGAGCAATCAAAATGATAACAATCTAAGAGTTTCCATACTCACTTTATCATCAATAGTTGTATACCTGGCTAGGGTATATAAATACTGAGATTAAGTAGTATGCACTTTATATACTATTATTTTCCTTCCTTTTCATATTATCACAAGTATAAGATTTAACATTCCTAGATTTTATCCAGGCATCTCTTCTATACCTCATCTTCTCTCATAGAGGTAAGAACAATATGAAACATTTATAATGTTACTATACAAAATATAAGTCCTCATAGGACTAATCAAGGAAAGCTCAATCAATTACTTTCTCAATTTAACTCAGGAAACCATGAAAAGACATATTAGAATGACATTATTTTGTCTAACCTGTCATGGTTCGTGGATGGTTTACTGCCTCAGGCTGACTCTGCCTCAGAGGTTGATTCATCATAACGTTTCTGGTTGAGCAATCTCTTGCCAGATGTCCTACCTGTCTACATTGGTAACAAGTTCTAAGCTCTAGATGTGGTCTAGAAGGTTCTTTATCCTTTCTGGATAGCCATTGCCTTGGTGCACTAGGCCCTAGTTGTGCTGGTGGTACCAAAAACTTTCCCTTTTTGGAACTACTAGGCCTCTGTTCCTGGATTTGGATAGGCCTTTTCTCAACCATCACCTTATTTTTCATCTCTGGGCAATACCTTCTGATATGTCCAGGTTTCCTACACTTGTGACAGACCCTGATTTCATGTTGTATCCTATTCCTTCCATCATTATTCATTGCTCCAACATGCTGATGTTGAGCAAGAATCCTATTGGAGTTCAAGACTTCATCATTAGGGACTGGTAGTCTAGGTTGCATTGCTAATGCACGATCTACTATATGCACATAGATGTCTTAAAATGCTCAAACAGAGCAGGGAAATCTGGGGTCTCTATTATAGCTAGGTTTAACTGGGGATGTGCAGGTATATGTTCTTCTCTGCTCTGATCCCCTACACCTCTTCTTGGTGCAGCATTGCTGCTCTCAGCATCATGTTCTGTATGTGATCCATACATCATCAAGTTCTTCTTCTCCTATATGAGCAGAAGACACTATCATATATATTGGAAAACACTAAAACAGACTCTATTACCTTAGTCCTATATCTCTATAGACTCAGCAAACCTAGAGCTCTGATACCACTAAATTGTGGCATCCAACTCACAAAACAAGAATTTCTTAAGCGGAAGCGAATCATTTGCAGTGGATTACTGAAAATCACTAAAAATTAAAACTTTTTGCAAAGAGATACACACATAGGAAATCTTTTTCATAAAGAACCAAAGTATAACATTTACATCCTGATTCATAAGTACATAACATGTATCATCTCTTCTCGAGGGTTACAACATCAGCTGCCCTAGTAACATTATATACAGATAACATGAGAACCTTGAGGCATCAAGCCAAAATCTCAGATCGATTCATTAAAACATTAACTATAAACTATGAGGAATTGAGAGTATAGAGACGACACATAGGACTACTATCTATATGACTTGACAGGCAGTATCTCCACCTGAGATATTACTGTTGTCCCAGATGTTACTGTTGTTCTTTCTTTACTATAAGGTTTCTGCCTCTTCGTCCGCGTCCACCTAAAAACATTGGATCCCACGGGGGTGAGACAATTGTAAATTGCCCCGGTGAGAGATATAACTCTCCGCCAAAACATTATTATTGCAATTTATTAGAATAAGCTTAGCAGAAGGATTTTATATATATATAACAACAGTTAATTCACTGTATGAACAGATTGAAGTAATCTCCTCTCCTAAGGAGAATATTGCATCTACTCATGGTAGAATCATAATTCATTTATCTACTTGCAATGAATGTAAAGGGATGTGAATAACATCTATCAACTTGACATGCACAAAAGAAATGTAACATCATCCAATGAATTTCCGTATCCAATCATTAAACAAACATGTTATATGGTTGTTTACATTTACAATCACACTTATGCCCTGAGGAGATGAGGTATACCGCTCATACTCCAACCGACCACTACGAAGTTGGAATCAGTATCATACAAGGTCAATGGAAGAGTCAGAAGTCCAAGACCTCAAATTTCTCAGTCAGTACGAGATTATATGGCAGAGACATCATGTGTCAACTACAAATAGCTTGCCAAGTTATATTGGCATCTTCGCTATAGAGTTATAGCCCGTAGCATATACTCTCTTTAGGATATGTCCTGTAGCCAATGCCTAGTATTGTATTGTGGAGACATGGCCCGTAGCCATACTCTTATTGGGATATGGTCTGTAACCATTCCTGTGCACAGAATCTGGCCCGTAGCCATTCCTATGAGATGTAAGGATATATTCACCCATTACCCCCACATATTCAAAAATATGCGACTTCCGGGTTATGCCGCGCAGCAACCCGTTTCACCATTCAGCAAATTCTGACACTGATGGATCTATGGTCAGGGCTATACATGATATTATTTCACTTGATTAATTAAGTACATTAGCACATTCTTTTAGCATCAGTCAAGTTCTCAAACAGGAATTATTGTGACAATTGCTACAAAGAAACATATAAGCTCTTATCAATTGCTTTACCAAAACTTATAATACATTGGGATCTTAATCCCTTATCTCATCACTTGAAAGTTCACATCTCACAGCAACATCATTATCTTACTTATCAAATTTGGGTATACATACCCTCACTTCATCACTAATCATTGTTACCACTTGTTAGGTAACTATTACTTCTAGGTCCTCAGACCGAGGTATACATGATACTTGTTATACAAGCATCTCACATGGTTCACAATGCCCATTAAGTGTCTTGTCACCTTTCACTAGGCAACAACTTACTCATATGACTCATAAAGTCCATGCACATTTTGTTACTTTTACTAAACAATCAACAACATTAAGGTACACAAGGCCAATCAATATTTATTATATAAAAGCCATAGCTCAACTCTGGCTATGATCACCATCTCATGATATTTGCATGGTTAATAGATATGATAACAGTCATATGATTCAATTATCACATCATGTGATACAATAGTAACACCACCATTCCTATATCAGGATTAAGGTTTACTATCAATTAGGATTTTCCATCCCAATACCCAATTTAGGGTTAGGATCTCCCATTTCTCATTAGTTAGGGTTTCATGTTTACATCATTAGTTCAACCCTAATATATTGCTCCACCCCTCTAGGAGCATTTCAAAATATCATAAGTATTTACTCATGATCATTACTTTCATCATATATCATTTATGAATATCAAATCAAGGTATGAGTTCACCTCTCAACCTTATGATGGTATGTTTATATCATACCCATTATCTTGTCTTAACCCCTTTCTCATAGTGTTTAGCCAACACTTATCAAAGTGCATTGGATTCATTACATCTTCATTGTAATAATTTACATAACACACACTTCTTGTGTTTCTTATCCAAGTATGTGGGATTGAGATGCATCAACCCCCCCGGAAGGCGAAATTTTCATCAGAAGGCTATTGAGATGCATCAAGGTATAGGTATAATAACCCTGAAATGCTAAATGTGATATCTATCATGTCTTGATGTATCACTTTTCTCCTCATTCCATCTTACTTAAGATAATCAACTAACCTTGTATTAAGGTATTTCCCTCTTAATACTTTTAACCACTCACCTATCACTTTTCATTATATAGTGCATAGGTTACACATTATATTTGTCCAACTATCTTTAATGATATGGACTTATCTTAATGGTTTAGCATTGTTGATATAGAATAAACTATTATCAACCACTTTATGTATTTCAACTCTAGGGATGTTATCCACATCATTATTTAGTGTTGCATACATCATTCCCAAGAATTTCATGTTCTCATCTTTGTAAGGTATATAGGGTTGTTACACATGCATGGAGTTAGATATATAATGATCTAGGCGTTATCTTGTCCCTTATATCCTTATTCATCAGAGTATCAACATTACCATTCAAATGGTTCATCAACTTTACCCTTCATGGATATAACATCCTCATCTTACTTGATTATATTAACCACACTCTACTTTAGTGTATTGGCTATTATACCATCACTAGGGTTTCACATACCATTACATGGCATCACCCTGGATTTGAGTCTCACATCACATCATTCATCAGGGTCCCACATAACATCATTCTAATTCAGGGTTTCACATGGAATTACCCTAGATTAGGATTTCCCATGGCATCACCCTCAACTAGGGTTTCACATGGCATCATCCTCAATTAGGGTTTCACATGAAATCATCCTCAATTAGTGTTTTACATGAAATCATCCTCAAATAGGATTTCCACTTTAATTAACCACCATTAGGGTTTACTATTCATCCCAATTAGGATTCCTATTCAAGTATCCATAATCAGGGTTTTATGCTCATGATTAGGGTTTTATGATCTCTTTACTAAGGATCATTCCCTTAATCACCACATGAATCATACTCATGTATGGATTCCATTCTATCATCCTCTCAACTTGATTAGGTTATATCAACTCTTCAATCAATTATATATAGCTATGGTTGACATAGTGTACTAAGTTATTGCTATTATAAGCAATTAGGGTTTATCCCTTTAAAGGTACTAATCATCTAGGTACTTTAGGGATTAAACCTTTATACCTATCATTGCTATCAATCATGGAATCAATGGAACAATTATTACCTTCAATTTCCAAATGATTGAATCACATTTGACCTTCATTTGGTTTTGGGGTTTCATCACCAAACGGTTTTGAAACCTTCAAATGGTTTGGGACCATTTGGTCTCAAACGGTCTTGAGACCGTTTGGACCCAAACGGTCTTGAGACCGTTTGGACCCAAACGGTCCTGAGACCATTTGGACTCAAACGGTCTTAAGACTGTTTGGTTCAAACCCTCTCAAAACTGAATGGACCAAAAAGTCCTTTCAACACTTACACGATTCATGATTTCAATGGATGAATCGATTATCAATTGAAGCCTTGATTTCTTTGTTACTTGAACTATTGAATCAACCTTCAATTAGACCATCAATTAGGGTTTTGAACCCAATTGATCTAGAAATTCTACTCAAGAAACCTTCAATTAGGGATTTGAATCAAGTATTGCAACTAATGAATCATCATCAAATTTTTGATATGACCTGACCCCAGATGGTCTTGAGGTCATTTGGATGACCTCCAAATGGTCTTGAGACCGTTTTCCCCATCCTATCCTTGGATTTTGTAAAATTCCCCTAGGGTTTAGATCATTGGATTGACCATCAAATCAACACTTGATTGCATTTCAATTTGGTATCTCTGGGCCTTCAATTGCTCAACCATACTTAACCCTAGACCTCCAAATAGTCTTGGATGACCTCCAAACGGTCTTGAGACCATTTGGGTGACCTGCAAACAGTCTTGAGACCGTTTGGGCTCAAACACCCAAAAATCTAAATTAACCAAATTGAATTTCAGCACTTAACCCGATTAGGGTTTACTAGTTAATTAACCTTCAACTGATGATCCCTTTTGAATTCATTAATCAAATTTGATATATCATCAACCATCACCATTAACATCAGAATTCCCAAATGGTAAACCATGGTCAACTCTCCCAAATGGTTTGAAACCGTTTAACTTCAAACGGTTTGATAAAACAGTTTGCTTTCAAACGGTTTTGGTTGAAACTGAATGAGCAACATGTTGAAACCGAATGAGATAAAATTCTTTGGGGAAAGTGTCCAAGATGATGTCATCATCATCTACCTTCGTTCATGTAACTCCTAGTGCATCTGAGTTCATGGAAATACCATTTTCAACAAGCAATTAATCAAGAAGATGAAGGAATCAACGAAATTGCAAGATTAATAGTTGAATAACAATGTAGAGGGGTTCAAGTTATAAAACCCACCTCCAATTGAGTTCCAAAGCTTCAAGCTCACGTCAAAAATGGTGGATGCAACTCCTTTCACTATCGCAAGGCTCATCCTCAAGCTTTGAGTGAAAAGGAATGATTAGATTTGAAGAGGGGATCGAGATAAGAAGAATTCATGCATTGATTTTCGATTTTCACCATGGATTCAAGGTGAAAGGAGGTTAAAAAGCTTAAAAACAGGTTGGGGGTTGTCCTCCTGATCCTCCAAAGCTCCTTTGGTCGTTTGCAAGCAAGGGAAAGAAGTGGATTCCGAAAAAAGCCTTTGGTTTGGCTTGTAAAGGGTGTTTTTATAAGAAAATCAATGAGAGAGAAAATGCCATATAAAAATCATTTAATTCCAAAATTAGTGCCACCTCTTCCTCCTAAAATCCGTGCATGAAAATCTATATTCCTTATCTCCAAATTCCCTTCCATTATCGATGAATTAATGGAAAAGAAATTAAGCACCTTAAACATATTATACTAATATCCATAAGTGAGTGGATATTTCTTTTCCTTATAATAAGGTGAGTGGGTTCTTCACCTCCTTAGGATATTTCCATTGCCTTTTCAAGGCACAAGGACGTGCACACTTGTTGATTTTCAACCAACACAATTTTGGTTGAAGGATAATCCAATTAATATATTTCTTTTTGCATTAAATTGAATTAAAGTTCCATTTATGCTTAAATCTTGATTATTTTAATATCAAGATTCTCTCTCCTCCAAATTAATTCAAATGAGGCGCCCCTCTCATTTTATTTGCTCTACATGATGCCAAGAAATATCAGGAACCTTATTGAAGTGGTAATTTGCATATTGAACCCTTGTTTTGGGTAAATTGCACATTACACCAAAACTAGGTTTTTAATGCACAAACATTGCTTCATCAGCTCTTTCTTGGTACTCAGGATTTCACAAGCCATTCCTCTGCATCATATTCATTTTCATGATGCTTAAACACATGAGGAACATTTATCAAGTCACATTTGCAAGTTAACCCCTCAACTTGGGTAATTTGCACTTTAGTCCAAAATAAGCAAACATTGCTTCAACATTATTCAGACAGGACCAAAATTGAAACATAAGTTCCTCTTGGGCCTTAATTACTTTTCACCAAATAAAATTAAGGATCTAATTATCTTGCTTAAGAAAAACTTCTAGGATTAAGGCATAATGATTAGGGCCAACGACATGGAGACGGTTGTGGAAACAACATATGTGACCGAGGCTATCTCAATGACGTTGAAAAAACATATTTGCTAGTACCACCCTTTGTAGTCTAAGTATGCAACAACAGTGTCGTGTGGAAATTTCTCACAAGGGTGGCATGCTATGATGGAAATATGGTGACAGTGTGATTAAGCTGAGGATTCTCAAGAACATTCTTAGGCCTTATTATGTCATTTCATGGAATTGGCCTGAATAAATTATTGAATTATATATTAATATTTGAAAGGGAAGCCATGGTCACTACTGAAGTTGGGATGAGATGTTTATGTCGAGTTGTAGGATAAACATATTCCTGATGGTCAAAAGTCACTAGGGATTTTTTTCAGAAAGGGAATTGGAGTACGAACCCAACAATTCAAGGGAATCCCATCTACATACACCAATATGAATTCAACCTATCAAGTTATTGTCAGTCAAAGAAAGGCGTCTCAAGATACTCAGTCATATGAAGCTAGAAGGAATGTTGATATCCAGGTGATTAGAACATAACATCAAGGAGCAAACTGAGCTGCATATCCTTAGATATTATACAATATTTCTGAAACTACAATTCATGACATCAACCAATATTGATTCACATATAACAATATGATCATATTGGCAGCAAGATTTCATTTCACTCTTAAACATTTTATATAAACACTCCATGAGGAATCCTATTTACTTTCATTATGTGTCTATATGTATTTTGATGTATGCTCATATGAATACAACTGAACATGTGTAAAGGAAGTATTTCTATGAAAGTTTGACTAGTTGGTGGATGCGTTGTAATATCATAATTAATTTGACCCAAACTACTACTTCTAAAGAGTATATAATTGTTTTAGTATATAAAAACTATTTGTAGGAAATTGTTGAGTCCTATATTTTATAAGGCAATTAATTGCAATTTATTCTGACTTTTCTATTTTATTCAATAAAGCTCTAGACAAACCACTCTTCTTTGATTTTATTATGTAGGGAACCAATTGCATTTGAACCGGTGCATCCAGATACAATACAAGAAGTGATGCCTCTTCTTATGCAATGAGCGTGTGCCACCGGCCTGTGTGTTCCACCTGTTATCTAAGAGTGATGTAAGAATTAGAAGACCAAAAAAGAAGGGTCAAAGTACCTATGAACACCCACTCGTCGAGTGGGTGGACAAAGAAATTTTTAATTTAATCATTTAAATTAAAAAAAATTAATGTGTTCATACATAATGCATTTTATAGACTAAATGTATATAAATGGGTAAATGTAATGTTATGTACATGAAATGTAATTTTAGGGTGATGTCATTACAATAAACATACACATCATCTGGCATGTAATGTTATGTATATAAAATTAGTTCACCACAAAATAACTACCTGAATACAAAGTAATCTAATAGTATGAGAAGTAACTATTTGATATATAAAGTACCAATAGTTCATCAATAGTAACAAATCAACTAAAAAGTAATATTTTTTCTCTTGACAATTAAAATGGGTCATATGTATGGATGTCTTTTGTCAATTATTCTTCGTTCTTGAAACTCTGTTTGAACCCGTTAGCAGCATGAGAGTCAGGATAACTTCGGCAATGACTCAGACTTAAGGGACAAAGAAATGCCCCATCCAATGGCCATTGAGCTGACAATCTCCACAACTCCATCCTATATGGATTTCACAAGCCCACCGTATTGCATGTCATAAATTTTATTATGAAAAGGTAACTCTTTAGAAGAAAAAAAATTGTAACTATATTGCACATCATGTAAGTATATAGGTGAACTATTGCTACGATATGATAGGATTGCTAACATCTTTATCTTAGGATGGATTTGGGGAAGAGTGTTAACAACGCTAGTGTCACCTAACCTCACCACGTCCCACCTCATGATAATTATACAAGATATGGGTGATGGTCACAACTCTCCTAGATTGACACACCCATGAAACTATTTCACACCACACTTCTCCATCACGCAAAGGTGTTGGTCGACAAAGTAACTAGTTGATAAAAAGGTAACTATTTGACACACAAGGTAACATTGAGTTACTAAAAGTAACAAAACTATAATAAAAGTAACAAAGATATATGAAAATTTTATTTTATATATGACCAATAAAAGAAACTATGATGCAATGATCTAATAAGAACACACTAAAATTACAATATAATACAACATCTGGTAGTATAAAAAATATGAATATAAGGATTAAACAATGCTCGTCATTGATACTAGTAAATCCACAAATGTTGGTTTCATATATGTCAACTTGGACCTGATCATCAGGGGCTAGAAAAGTTCCACAACCACATAGCATAGAAATTGTGCCAACTTGGACTTAACATAATGTACCCAAAAGAGCACCCCCACAAGGACATAGTTGTATGAGGTAGTGGGGTATAATAGTTTATGCTTGTTCAAGGAATCTACATGATAGTCCATTACATGTGATGTAAAAAGTAAGTATTTGTCACAGAAAGAATTACAGAGTATGAAAAGTAACAATTTGACATGGAATGTAATATTTGGTTATAAAAATAACTATTTGACGTAGGAAGTAACGTTTCATCATAAAGGAACTATTTAAATATAAAATGTTTGATACATACAAAACATATATTAATGCTAACATATAATAATGTGTATAAGAAATTACTTACAGACATATACAACTCCACTTTAGACATGCTCAAAGAACCACTCATCATAATCTCCAACATTATCCTCTTCAGCCTTGTTGCAACTACAACCATTGACTGAATCCAGTGACATCCTACCTGAGATCACTGACTTCACACGACTCACAACCATAAATATAGCGGCCCCACTGGTTCAGATATAGGATAACATGACTACTACAACAGTGCCCAACATACCAATGACCCCTCCTCTCCCCTCTACTCACTTTCAAATTTTGTCCTCTCCCTATCTTCCCAGACGATTGTCAAAAGAGAGTCAAGCTACCATATATCTCTAGGCACCTCTATCTCTCTCATTCTGTCCCCTCTCATATTTGATTAGTTATATGTTTTATCTTTTTTATGTATTGTTGTCCTACCCTGACACATTTAAGTAGTTCCTTTGTAATCACTATGTTTTTTATCCCTATGTATATTCTTTAATTTACTTGCCACTTGTATCCTCTCTGGGAATGGGCTCTCTTGTGAATGTCATCACCTTTATTGCTCCTCTTTAAGAAACTCTATCAGAGACTAGAGAGAGGAAAGATAAGAAAGCACAATTTTATCAATCACCTATAAACAACAATAGAGATCCAAGGGGATGTCATTGTGCAACGTCTCTCTCAGTCACAAGCAATCCATGCCAGCTGTCAAAACAATGAAAAATAAATATACACAATGACTACATTTAGTATTATGTACAAAAAATAATTCTATAGTGACACAATTATAAGACAAAGGAATAAACACAAGCATGTTTATTGGGAGACTCTTCTTGGTAGTATATCCACTTTTCCATTGGGTTAAGGATATACATAAATTGGGACACTATAATATCACAAGTTACAAGGTGAGCTAAGACGTCATTGGCATGTTTTTTCTGTTAAACTAATAATTCTGCATGGAGTAAACGTTTTTCATAGAAAGGTTTGCATAAAAAGCAATTATTGTGCACACATAGAAAATATTTTGCATACTACATAACTATATATAATGTAACTTGTATTCGTCAAAAATAATAAAAAGGTGAACAAAATAATGAGTTACATAAATATTTTCCTTACACATTTAATACTAGTTATTACATGACATTTGAATCTAAAGTGATATTTATTGATATGAAGGGAAATTTTCAACCCAACATGACTAAAAAATGTGCAACACTCAGACCCAAAATGACACAAAATTATATTTCATTCTGATGTATCATAAAATAGATAAGTCTCACAGAATCAGATTGGAAACAAAATCTCCATGGCATAGAGGTCGACTTGGAGACCATACTGTTTCACAGGCTCCTTGGTGGTGTTGGGATGCTAGGAGATTTTTTTATATAAATGGGATGCTAGGAGAATAAATAGATAGGAATAATTGTTTTCCTTATTCTTCCCATTTGATTCGAAATACACTACTTTAACTATAACATGTTCTCTATAAAAAGGTGCTCGTCTTTCGTGGTTTCAGGAACCAACAGGGGAGGGGGAGGGCTTTGGCTTGGAGGACTTTTTTTAATATAGCTTTTGTAACTCTAAAACAGCCTACAATTGAACACCACGAAGGAGGAGAATGTGTTTACAAATTTGTATACTATTTTCTTTAATCTTAAATCAACACTAATACAATATATAAGAGGTTCAAACAACATTATGTACATAGATTAATAAGCATCATGGATCAAAGTATACAAAATATGGATTGAACTAGGATATCAATACTACAATCTATGAAATCGTCTGGACTTAGCATTTTTCTTATTCATTACACACTCGAGTGTACAGATCACATTGTATACCCCAACGATGTTTGTCTATCTAGACTATTTTTTATAAAAAATAATCCATAGATCATCATGGTTACAATAATAATAGGCACATACAAAATTTGAGCTCATTTGGATGAGTGTAAGTCACTCATCCAAGGACAACAAAATCGACGCACAAAATCAATTTGAAATGTATGATTTTTTTTACCTCCTTTAGAGGCATGAACTATGTATCCAAATGAGATGAAGAAGATCAATGGTTTAGATTTTCAAAATGATTACTTCATGATAGAAAATGAGTGAAGTGTATAGTGTCTTCGATACACTCGAGTGTATTCTAGAGTTTATATATATATATATATATATATATATATATATATATATATATATATATAACTTGGAATTTGGTTATCTATGCCGTCCAAAAAGTAACTATTTGGTCAGAAAAGTAACTCGTTGGACAAAAAGGTAACTATGTTGACTAAAAAGTAACTATTTGACTAAAAAGTAAAAACGGACAGAATCAGTAAAAATTGTGGAATAAATATGTGATTGTATATTTGTTACATCTATCACAAATGTAACTATTTATGCATAAAAAGTAATAATTTACAAGGTAAAGTAACTATGTACATGTGTAAGTAAGAAACTAAAAAAAAACAAATTTAGAGCAGGTAGCTACCCCGCGTGTAACGATCCCACCCCTCGGTAACCCCCAATTAAGGAAGACCAAGACGCTAGAGCTGTTATCCCAAAATAAGATCAATAGTTTTTGCAAATAATAAAAAATAGTTAATAAATTCTACCACAGACTAAGCTTAAAACATGATAAAATTTTACTTTTTACATACCTTTCAAAAATAAGAGTTTGGAACTTTATCCAATGTAGAATTCTATCTAACTAAATCCTCCAGTCTTTAATTTAGCTTTATTCTTCAAATATCACTTTAACTGTTTGTCCACTTTCAAGTATTCCTAAAACGCCAACAAACAAAATGTCAGTTAGTATAATGAATATATAGGTATATGGTGACAATCAAACTTTTGCACATATATTCTAACAACATAATCACATCAAATAGTTGTTAACAATTCAAGGTTACATTTTCCTTATAACTTCCCAACCATTTTTACTCATCCTCTAGGATACCCTCCCTTAGCGATAAATCCTTGCAAGGGACTTTAGGCCACCTTCTCCATCCTGAGCTTGGTACCTTATGGGTCACCTCTTTGGGTGCCTTGTAGTCTTCCCTTCAGGGTTTGACCACTTATGACCTTTCCTCTAGGGCTTGGTCCTCATAACTCTTAAATATTACATCCAAAGATGGTATGCAGGTTTGGGCAAGTCATACATAATTACTTTGTGATAATCATAGTCACTTTATAGATTATAAGAAATAAGTCATCCAAACAGTTATCTTGAAGAAATTGATGAATTCTCGGAAGTCTCTGTGAAACTAAAGCGAGTAATCATAAAATAACCACATGCTTGATTTGGATATCTCAAAGAAATAAGCAAAATCCAATCCAATCAAGTAATCCAATCAACCAATCAAGCCAATCACACAAGCACAACTGCATCCTGAAAAGCATGTATGACCTAATTACTGCATACTCATCAAGAACTCATTTTATTAACTCGAGAATTCCTTCTAGGGTTTCTAGGTTGAATTAGGGTTTCCTTAGGGTTTCTTAGATCTATTTCTCATATTTACCTTTTTAGGTCAACAAACCCTAAAACATCTTTTCTATGAACCAAACCTAATTATTCAATTATCCACATTAAAGCCCTTTTATTCCCAATTAGGCTTAGGATCATCCTATCTCTGTCTCATACATAGATTTTTAAAATATATACCATTAAAAGTAGGGATGGAAAAATTGACCACCCGAACTAATCCAAATCGAACCGACTCGAGAAATGTGGTTTTTAGTGTTGTGTTCGGTTTCTGGTTCGGTTTCAATGGAAACCGTAATATCCTAATTTTTATTCGGTTCGGGTGAGTAAATCCAGACTGTAACCTACGCATATCCGCTGAGTCGGGGCTTCATTCCGTCATTCCATAATCCAGTTTCTCAGATGAACGAGTTTTGGGCGAGAGGGTTTCTCAAAACCCTAGCCACCGTTGCTTTCCGTCTCCACCTTCTACTCTCTCTCAGCCTCTTCATCCCAAATCTTACCATCCTCTCATCTCTCTCGGTCTCTCCTGATTTGGGTACTCGCCATCATCCTTAGCCTCGAGGTCTCAGGCTGTGCTGTTATCTCCAATACCAAAATCTGAAGGTCATCGCGTGGTCATTGCGAGGCCAGGAGGAGGTTTCGGAGGCCACCACACCGTGAGTTCATCGGGAGAGGAGGAGATTCGCTACTACGACTGCCGATTGGAAGGCGCACTCCAGGACTAGTGCTACTGCGGGACGTTCTTCTCCAGACTCCAGGTATAATGCTTCCCTACTACTCTCGTTTCCTTCGTTGGTCAGCGTTCCGCTTCCACCTTCCCAGCGGATGGGTTGACCCGCTCTTATAGTGAACTTGGTAGATGTGTGATATAGCCGGTGCGGTGGTGCACAGTTGCCGCTGGTGTATCTCTGTCCATACCTACCCATGGTCACATCAGTAGTGATTAACAATGAGATTAGTATTTGGAATGAGTGATTAACAATGAGGTTGTTTTCCTTTGTTTTTGGTTATTGAAAAAATAAACAGAACAATGTTTACAATGGCCGGTTAGATCCTATTCCAGCAATCAGTATAACTATAATACATAACAAAACCTTGGTGCTTGGTGGTATCGTAATGGGCAAAAAGAGGTTTTCTATTTTTTTTTTGCATGTGCTTCTCCATCCAAAGTTCTATGATTCATGATTTGATTGGAAGTTTAGTTGCGTACACATACTGTGTCATGGTAATGAAGTATCTGAAACCATGTTAGATACGGGATTGTTTACAACTACAATCGTATGCTTACTTATTAATAGGACAATCTGTAACGAATGCACAAAACTGCTCTGTGATTGTGCTGCTCATATTCTGTAGTCTACTATTGAAAACTTCTTTCTGCGTCTGAGCTACTAGTGTACATTGGTACAATTTCATGGAACTATAATAATGTTACTAATAGTTGTCGTGATCATTTTTCAGTGAATAGAGTGTATAGCTGGAGATATATACGAACTCAGTAGGCATTCAGTGAACAATTTCTCTTTTAAGATTGAGAAATTCAGTTTCAGTAGAAATTTATTGAATTATTGAGTACTGTAGGAACTGCGCAGTAATTCAGTATATTAATTCAGTTATGTAGTAATCAGTTCTGTTGTGCTTTTCTATCATTTCGTGTCAGATGATCAAGACACTAAATATGTGGTCTGAATAGACTTCGGATTCTTCCTGTCTTCAACTAGAATAGATGATTAAATTTGTAATATATTGAAATGACATATACACATACCTATAGATGAGAGACGGCAACAACTCTCGGAGAACAGATGTAAGGGCTGCTTTGACCACATTGACGGGTTGGAGAAAGCATTAGATGCACTGAGTGCCGTTGTGTAAATGTTTAGCTTAGTTAGCTTGTAACCACAGATTCTGAATTTAGAAACGGGTTTTTCTGCTATATAATATATTTCAAATCTCCCTAAATATGTAAGCTGGAAATATGAACGTTGATTCACTATGTGACATTTGCAATTTTTTTGCATGTAACCATGAATCTGGAGTTGAGAATCAGGGGATTTTCTGCTGCAAATTCTGTTTCAAATTTTTACGATCATGTAAGCTGGAAATATGAATGTTGTTGGATTTATTTTACAAATGTTGGTTTTAATTGTATTTGTAAATTTGATAGGGTTTATTATGAAATTTTGAATAGTTTGGAATCGTTGGTTGCTGTGATTTGAGTGTATGAGATATAATGTAGATATGAAATGAATATGCGAATATAATGCTTGATGCGTATTCAGTTCTAATCAGTTGCTTGTTGCAATGCATGGTTTATTTGTAATACATGTAGTTCGGTTTGGGTTCGGTATTTGAGTTCGGGTTCGGGTATGTTGGGGTTTGAGTTAGTTTGACTTTTTTTTTTAAAATTAATTTTGGTTTGGTTCGGTTTGGATTCTGCTTGTCTCGGTTCAGGTCGGTTTGAGTAAAAATTGACCCACTGCCATCCCTAATTAAAAGTCATAATCACTTAGATTAGGGTTTCTAAGCCCATTAATGCACTTTATACACATGAAACCTAAAATTAGGCCAATTAAGCACAAAGATCTTTTTAGATCTATTTCTTCCTTTTTATTAACAACGGGTTAATATCACTTAGATCATCCAAAGAACCTTATTAAATCTCATTAATATAAAAATTAGGGTTTCTTATTCATAAATGTATTGAAGGTGGCAATTTTATATACTTTTTGAATTGTAAATAGATTCCGGCTTCAATTATATTTCTATTACATTTACGTATTTTTTTGACCAACTTTCATATATAATTTTTGTCATCTAAGTTACCAATAATTAAATATGAATTTCGTAAGATAATTACCTTTGGACCAATGGCGTACGACCATGTCATCGTTTCAGCTCCTTTGACATTTTTCACATGGATTAGCTCCGTCAATCGGTGTTGGACGTGTGGCGGTATGCCCCACACAATCTCGCATGCTCTCTACACAGACTGGGCCCACCACGCGATATGCGAGCTACTCGTCCCCAGCAAACAAAACACTGGAAGCACGCTCCTGCCCCCGAGACTCTAAAGTTTGACGCCTAGTGTGACATGGGCAGGATGTCTTTTCCCCCAATTTCCATCTTAAACCTCCACCCACCCTGCTCAGGAAGCAGGTCCTCGAGCAAGTGAACCCTGTTGTTGACTTCGCGATCCTCGTCGTCGTGGCGTTGGGCGAAGATAGTAACACCTATGACAAACCCCACCGGAGTCGAAGACTCCATCAATTTCTCACGTGGTGGGCTGAATGCAATTTTCTATATTGTTTTTTTGAGTTACAAATAGGCCCATTTGTGTAAGAGTTTTTTCCCATTACCCCCCTCTAGTTTGCCAATATTCCAGCCTACCCCCTCACGTATCTTAAATTCATGAAACCGCCCTATCTCTTATCCCAAATTCCTAACAACCCCCCATACTCAACTTTCTGTTCACGCCGTTAGTCATGGCTGTAGCTGTATATGTTTCCCAACCTTAAATTAGTTAAACATAATCTTACAATGGATAACTAAGCATGTAACAACCAAAGTATCTTTAGCTATGCATTATATAAATAACATGTAATAATGTATAATCATAATTTCTTATAGTTATTTTTAGTTTTTCCTATGTTTCTTATTTTTTGTGCATATATAGCTGGTACCAAGTTCGGGTCAATGTGAAGGTCAGTCATAAAAATTATTACTCTTTCTATGTGTTACGTGTAAAAAAAAGGAAATAGTCTCACATTGGTAGTATGGGATACTAAAGGGCAATAGATAAAGTCCAAGGGACTCCACCCAATAGGTCGATCTTTTGGACTGTTCTCCTCTTGGGCTTTACAAATGGTATCATAGCCTAACCTATTTATGGTCTGATTGGTAGTATGGGCTGCTAAAGTGGCTTTGTCATGGGGCCCGGTGGGCTGCCATGGGAGGTGCAGAGTCTGCCTTAGGAGTCGGGGTGGGTTGCCTTTGGTGGATCCTATGACTAGGCCCGACGGGTCTGCAACGTTCAGTTGGGCCGGTGGTCCGCCGAGACGTCGGACCTTAAGTGGGGGGATTTGTTACATGTAAAAAAAAAGAAATAGTCCCACATTGGTAGTATGGGATACCAAAGGGCATTAATATTTTGATCAATTTAGAAGCAACTCAAAAATATTAATATCTTAGCTTTTAAGCTAGAAGTGCCAAATTTTGATTATGTATACTGTTATTTTTTACAGTTTAAATCAGAACTAACACCCATAATTTATCAAAATCCATAGCCAGCTCAAATTATGTGAAATAAAACTTAAAATTATGTTGTCAAATTTTGATAAATTTAAACGAGAATAAAAAATTTAAGTCGGTCGAAACCGGATTCATAGCTCCGGGCATATCATTAACAACGAGGATATTGAATCGGGCGAACCTATAATATCTAAAGTAATATTTAATATATTATTACATGTGTATTTATATAATGCATAACCGAAAATTATTTTGATTGATGCATATTAGTTTTTATATAATACAAGATTATATTATAATTTAACTAGCGTTAGTTTGAGAAACAAATGAAGCTACAACAGGCCTCACGCCGTTGACAAAAAGTTTGGTATGGGGGGTTGTTTGGAATTTACGCTAAGAAAGAGGGGTTTTTAGGAATTCATGATAGTTGAGGGGGTAAACTGGAATATCACAAAACTTGAGGGGGGAAATGGGAAAAAATGACATTTGGTATCCCATACTACCAATGTGGGACTATTATTTTTTTACATGTAACAAATCCCCCCACTTAAGGTCTGACATCTCGGCGGACCACCGGCCCAACCGAACGTTGCAGACCCGTCGGCCTAATCATAGGATCTACCAAAGGCAGCCCACCCCGACTCCTAAGGCAGACTCTGCACCTCCCATGGTAGCCCACCAGGCCCCATGACAAAGCCACTTTAGCAGCCCATACTGCCAAAGTGTACCCAATCAGACCATAAAGAGGTTAGGCTCTGATACCATTTGTAAAGCCCAAGAGGAGAACCATCCCAAAAGATTGACCTATTGGGTGGAGAGTCCCTTGGACTTTATCTATTGCCCTTTGGTATCCCATACTACCAATGTGGGACTATTTCTTTTTTTTTTACACGTAACACATATAAAGAGTAATAATTTTTATGACTGACCTTCACATTGACCCGGACTTGGTACCGGCTATATATGCACAAAAAATAAGAAACATAGGCAAAACTAAAAATAACTATAAGAAATTATGATTATACATTATTACATGTTATTTATATAATGCATAGCTCAAGATACTTTGGTTGTTACATGCTTAGTTATCCATTGTAAGATTATGTTTAACTAATTTAAGGTCGGGAAACATATACAGCTACAACCATGACTAACGGCGTGAATAGAAAGTTGAGTATGGGGGGCTGTTAGGAATTTGGGATAAGAGATAGGGGGGTTTCAGGAATTTAAGATACGTGAGGGGGTAGGCTGGAATATTGGCAAACTAGAGGGGGGTAATGGGAAAAAACTCTTTGTGTAAGCACTACACTTTTTTCTTTTTAAATTTTATATTCTATAAGGAGACTCATCTATACTATATAAGAAAGTTTGCAGAGAGTGCTCAATGTAATTTTCTCCATTATTTTTTATATTTACAAACAAGTCCTTGTGTGTACACCATACTTTTGTTTTTTTTAGAATTATATATTGCATAAGATGACTCATATATACTATACAAAAAGCCCATGGAGGGCCTGAATGCAATTTTCTCCATTATTTTTTGGAATTACAAAATGGTCCTTTTGTGTATACACTACACTTGTCCTAACTAAAGGGTTGGCTGGACAAAGTCGGGGTGGTTTGCTGTGTTCCTGGTGAAGACAGAGCCAAAGAAAAAGGTCTCTTGAGGAATTGAGAGTGGAGAATCGCTCGCAACTACCAACAGAAACCAAAGAAGTTGTTTTCCACCTTGGAGGGGGTTCAAGGCCCCATATATATCAGTCCCTCTATAGAGGACGAGAAGCCTTTGGATCCTGGATTGGGCAAAAGTCCTGGAGGCAACGAAACCCAGAGAACTTGGGGTAGATCAACTCAGATTGATCCCCGAATCCGTTGGAAGTGTTTCCTAAATCAGATGTGATTTGGCTTGCGAACAAATCGATCGGGAAACCTTAGCTTCCCTGGTCTCTCTTCTGCGGCTAGGAGTTAAGTCTTCCACCGTCAGATTCCTAATGGAATGGTTCAGACTTCGTGACGTCAGCATGGGTCGAGCCCAATATTCCCAGATCACATGTAAATTGTTACACTTAATATATTGCTTGGTTATCCCTCTCACTTTAGGAATTCTAACAAAAATCATATCTCCTAAACCGTGCATTCTTTTAATCCCAAATTTTAGAGAAAAGTCCATACTGACTTAAACTACTTGTGTGCCAAGTTTGAGACTCAAATTTAAAAGTATGAGAGACTTTTCTTCATATACAAGTTATCACTTAAAGACATACTTTATTCATATTTTCTCTCTCCTTCCCTTCTATTTCCTTTATTTGGATTTCTTTTACCATTATTAAAGTGGATTCGAAACCTAATCCATGAAGGTCATTCACACCACCTTTTAGAGTATTCTCATCATTATCTTAATTTCTTTTCTTTTTTATGCATTATTAGATTCTTCATCTTTTCTCTCTTTTTTATCATATTGGACTCACTAACTCAATAAGGTCAACAAAATCATACATTTAAAAGAAAATATTATCCAAGAAATCCACTCATTATACATAAATCATACATTTTATTAGAGAAATTGTATTTCAAACTATATAAGCCCAAAATTGGGGTTGCAACATCCTTTCTCTCTTATAGGAATTTTGTCCTCAAGATTCCACCAAACATACAAACAATTCATGATAAGACTTGTCCATGTCTATTTTCAGCTCTCATGTGGCTTCATCCTCTCCATGGTGCTTCCAAAGAACCTTTACTATCTCTATCCTTTACTCGTGAGCTCTCTCTCACCTTGGTATCTCGTACTCACAAAGGTGACTCAGGATAAGTCAGCCTGCCTTGTAGTGCAATAGGTTCAACGTTCAGCACATGGCGCGGGTACCTCACATAGTGCTCTGGATCAGATACATGGAACACATCATGCATCATATTATCCCGAGGGATAAGGTCAAACAAAATAGCTTCCCCAATCCGTTCTAAAATCTCCAACGGACCCATCTATCGGGGACTCAACTTTCCTCTAATCTTAGTTGTAGCTCGGAGGAGTTGAATTTTCAAAAACACATGCTCATCCATAATGAACTAGAAGTCATTCCGCTTCACATCAGTACACTACTCATGTCGATCATGGGCTTTCTCGACCATTACTCAATCAAAGCAACTTCCTCAGCATACACTGTGGTTTCTCTGACTTCCACAAGGTCCTCTCACCGACATCACCCTAGTGAAGTGGTAACCGACACGACCTCCCATAAAGAGCTTCATACATCCCGATTTGGCTCTGGTAGCTGTTATAACAAACAAACTTAGCTAGGGCATATATATCTCCCGCAATTCACCCTGAACGAGCACATATTCTCTCATCAGACCTTATAAAGTCTGGATCATACTCTCTTGACTGTCCATCAGTCATGGGTGATACACTTCAATCTATTAACGAGTTCTTCATGTACCCACTTCCACCTCATGGAAGTGAACTTAGGGCCATGCTCAAGAAAATTTGAACTCGGATCACTGTGCAGTCGAACTATCTCTCAATTACATAGCTCGACTAGATCTATCCTATTGGTTGTGGTTCCTAAGGCAAGGACATGTACTAACTTAGTAAGGCAATCTACCATAACCCATGTTGCATCATGACCTCTCTCGATCCCGGGGAGACTCACCACAATGTCTATGGTGATCAGCTCCCATTCTACTCGAGAATCTCCAATCCTCTATAGCAATCCACTGGGTTATTGGTATTCAGGCTTCAGCTTATGGTATGTGCATCTGAGGTTCTTCTAACCAACCTTCTATCTCGTCAAACTATGGGCTGGCTAACTGGACAACCACCAACTCGACCAACATGTCTGGTTGTATCTGGATGTTAGCCACACATGTCTAGTCTTCCAACACTCGCAAGGTCTACCTAGCAACCTCTTCTCCAGCCCTCTCCACTGGCTAGACAAGACAGCTACACACTTGAGTTGTTTCCAGCTGAGAACATTCTATTACTACATTAGCTTCCTTGTGTGCTAGGTGATGGTGAATACATAAACCTTCATATACTCCACTCATCGTCCTTGTCTCTGGTTTAGGTTTGTCTGAGTTAGGAAAACTTCAAGCTCTTGCATCCATCCTCTCTGTACCCAATCTTTAACTCTTAAAAACCAAACTGCTCTTGACAAGTATGTCTTCATATGATGATTACCTTGGTTCAACTATGCTTTCCTATCATATATCCAATATACTTCCAAATGGGTGTGGTACTTCCTCTATCCTCAATCATCATAGAAAGGTTTCAACTCATATCATCTTTATTCTTAGTATGTGACATGCATTTTGTCCCGTCTCTCACACCCATAATAAGATGAAATAAGCATTTGGTTGCAGTCCAAATACATAGTTCATCCCGTTCTAGGAGTAGAGGTGGTGCATCACACATCACCATTATACTTTCCAGTCTAAGTTGAAACATACTTTACATGACTACACACCATGAACATCTCGATTCTATGTTTACATCCATAGAAAGGTTGTTCCCAAACACTCTTGGGTCTTCACTCATATATATAATCATTAGTCATTTCCTCAAGGTCTCTAGGATGTCGGTACTAGGGAGTACCTCTCACATTTACCTTAGGCCACATGAACTCATGAAGGTGGTCAACCTCCTAACCTATGTCCCTCGGGCAATGGTAGCTATTACCTCCTGACGCTATGGTCTTATGCATCTGGGGAACATACAACTCCTATTCCTATCGGTCTTATCTCTCCTTAACCTTGGTATTGACTTTGGATTCTATTATAGAACATCTCAATCTTGAATCCTCACCCAAATGTCCATCATCTCTCTTGGTAGTCATGGTTAAACTTACATCCCTTCATAGGAATCATGGACCTACCTAACTCGGTCGGGCTCCATACAGATTACCTCTATGGTAACATATCCTCATGCCCCTTAGAGATGGTCACCCATGGGTCTATAGATTCCTACTCATACTATGTGCTCTTACACTTAGCTCATCAAGCTCTTATAAGTGACTTCTTAAGGTTATTTCAAACGTAAACAAGAGTTGATGCTTCCCAACATGAAGGGTTCCTTCCCAGGACAGGAGAAAACTATCACTTGGTAGTAACATATGTCACAAAACGTCCTAACATCCAAAACATGTATCATCATGTATATGCATAGCTCCTATCATGCAACCTATGCATGTGGCTAGAAAGTAGACAACCTTTTAAACCATTCTAAGTTCCTTAGTATGTCATGTGTTCATCATTCCTCAAGGCTGGACCAATCACATACATGCATATGTCACCAACCTATGTGAGTGGTTCATCAAACATATACCTTAGTTCAAGTGGGGTTTCCTTTTTCTCTAATACATGGGAAGGGGGTACCATTCTTAATTCCTATGAACTTAATAAGCCTCGTGAGCATCATGTGCACCAGGTACTGCTATTTCCCCTCTTTGGTCTAGGAACACCAAGTTCACCTCTTATGCATCAGCTGTCTAATTGCATGCTCAACAATTCAACCATGCACCAAACTTATACAAGATATGGCATACACTCCCTAACACTCTTCCATGTGAACAACCCTTAGAGTCCTATACAAGGACAACCAATTGGGTGCGAGGCCCCACAACTTGTTACCACATGATACCTCCTCGACGTCCATGGATGTCTATATCTTACACCTACAAGGTAGGCACTCATATCATCTATACATTTTTTCAGGAAGCCTCTTTCTCTTTACTAGGGTTTGGTTGCTCTAAAGGCACCTAAGGTCTGACAACATCTGAAGGTCATGCATGAAGCAACTCCATACACCTACTCAGGGCCATCTATTCTAGGCCATATCATATCAAACCTCTGCATGGTTCCTCATATCTCAGAGTCTAGGTCTCCAACCTTCTTCATCTGGTCTTTCTTTTTCCTGAGCTAATCATATAAGTGGTCCTACCACTAGAGGTTCTCTCCTTGAAGACGGGTCAAGCTCTTAAGGATACATACTGTCAAATCTTATGTCCGACCAAGATCTTCTCAAAGCTCTGCATGCCTATCTCATAAACTATCAGTTATAACCCTTCTGGCTTAGGTCTAAAACCTGATGCTACTCACTTCTACGTAGGTGCATGCCTCTTTTTTGTTGCTCATATATGCTTGTTAGGGTTCCTATATGGTCACTACTAACCTTCTCAATGAGGGATCTATCCCTCACCCTTAACAGGAACGACCCACCCAAGGTCTGGTTACCACATGGCACTAGCGGTAAACAACCACACATAGTCTATGTTTCTCATGCGGACTCAAAACCTTTATGTAAAGCATACATGCCTATCTCACACACATACATACATGGTCAACTATGATATCCATCTCATCGTGTCTTCTCTTTATCTATCCATCGCTTAAGGTTTTTGGTTGAACATCTTTCTCAATGGATGTGTCAGGTCTCTTCCTCTTCCTGGAGGCTTCTTCCTCCAAGGCTATCCCTCTCCTCATCTTCCTAAAAGATGGTCTAAACTCATTGTTCTCCTAAGGGGTATCCAAGGGCACAACAACACAGGCCATGCAACCTAAGCATGTAACTAATCTCAGTCTAAGTTCATCGTTTAGACTTATGTCCATGACATTTTTCTTACATGTTTTTTATTTTTTGGTGGAGGATTCCTTAATCCTTATTATTAATCTTAACCCCAAACTCGGGAGGGAGTGGAGAGAGAAATCCTAAGAACTTAAAGTTATTTTGTGAAACATGGTAGAGAAGGGGATAAGTTAGATGAGAAGACCTAGAGGTATCTTATTTAGAGTCAAATCCTCCGATTTTGGATAGGAAATCACACAGATTCTGGGAGTCCTCGTAGGCCGACTAGCGGGGTGGAGAAAAATCTTGCCAACCCCGGGATTGTGATCCTTTTCTAAACATCTCCATCTTTTGAAATTCCTCTCATAACTCTCTTGGGTTCTAAAGAGTTTGTAAAATTTAATAATTATTAGAAATTAAATAGAAAACGATGCTTTGATACCAATTGTAACGACCCCACTCCTCGGTAACCCCCAGTTATGAAAGACCAAGAAACTACATCCATTATCCCAAAATAAGATCAATGGTTTTGCAAATAATAAAAAATAATTAATAAATTCTACCACAGACTAAGCTCAAAAAAGAATAAAAAATTACTTTTTACATACCTTTAAAAAATAAGAGTTTGGAACTTTACCCAATGTAAAATTCTATCTAACTAAATCCTCCATATCTTTATTCTGCAAATATTACTTTAATTGTTTGTCCACTTTCAAGTATTCTTAAAATGTCGACATACAAAATGTCGGTCAGTTTAATGAATATACGGGTATGTGGTGACAACTAAACTTTTGCACATATATTCTAACAACATAATCACAACAAATAGTTGTTAACAATTCAAGGTTACATTTTCCTTATAACTTTCCAACTATTTTTACTCATCCTCTGGGATACTCTCTCTTAGGGTTTAGTCCTTACAAGGGACTTTAGGCTACCTTGTCCATCCTAAGCTTGGTACCTTATGGGTCACCTCTTTGGGTGCCTTCTAGTCTTCCCTCCAGGGCTTTACCACTTATGACCTTCCCTCCAGGGCTTGGTCCTCATAAATCTTAAATCTTACATCCAGAGATGAATAGAGATGGTATTCAGGTTCGAGCAAGTCGTAAATAATTACTTTGTGATAATCATAGTCACTTTATAGATTATAAGAAATAAAGTCATCCAAACAATTATCTTCAAGCAATCGATAAATCCTCAAAAATCACCGTGAAACTAAAGTGACTAATCGTAAAATAACCACATACCTGATTTAGAGATCTCAAAGAAATATGCAAAGTCTAATCCAATCAACCAATCAACCAATCAAGCCAATCATACAAGCACAACTGCATCCTGAAAAGCATGTATGACCTAATTACTACATACTCATCATAAATTCATTTTATTGACTCGAGAATCCCTTCTAGGGTTTTGAATTAGGATTTCCTTAGGGTTTCTTAGATCTATTTCTCACCTTTACCTTTTTAGGTCAACAAACTCTAAAATAGCTTTTCTATGAACCAAACCCTAATTACTCAATTATCAACATTAAACCCCCTTTATTCCCAATTAGGCTTAGGATCATCCTATCTCTGTCTCATACATATGTTTTCGAAATATAAACCATTAAAAGTCATAATCACCTAGATCTAGGTTTCCAAGCCCATTAATGCACTTTATACACATGAAACCCTAAATTAGGCCAATTAAACACAAAGATCGTCTATTTAGATCTAATTCTTTGTTTTTATCAACAAAAAGTTAATATCACTTAGATCATCCTAAGAACCTTACTAAATCTCATTACTATCAAAATTAGGGTTTCTTATTCATAAATGCATTATAAGTGAAAACTTTATATACTTTTTGAATTGTGAACAAATTTCGGCTTCTATTGTATTTCTATTGTATTCTACTTATTTTTCTCATCAACTTTCATATATAATTTATTGCCATACGAGTTACCGATAATTAAATATGAATTTCGCAAGATAGTTACCTTTGGACCAATGATGTACTGCCATGTCATTGTTTCGACTCCTTTTCCATTTTCTACGTGGATTAGCTCCACGAATCGGTGCCGACCGTGTGGTGGTCTACCCCACGCAACCTTGCCTGCTCTCTACGTAGACTGGGCCCACCACACGACACGCGAGTGGCTCGTCCCCAGCAAACAAAACACTGGAAAGACGCTCCTGCCCCTAGACTCTAAAGTCCGACACTTAGCATGACTTGGGCAGGAGGTTTTTTCCCCGATTTCCATCTTCAACCTCTGCCCCCTGCTCACAAAGCAGTTCTCGAGCGAGTCAACCATGTTGTTGACTTTGTGATCCTCGTCATCTGGGCGTTGGGCAAAGATGGTAACGCCTCCAACAGACCCCACCGGAGTCGAAGACTCCCTCAATTTCTCACGTGGTGGTCGGGGTTGGTTGGACGGAGACAGGGTGGTCCGTTGTGTTCCTGGTGACGACAGGATCAAAGAACAATGTCTCTTGAGGAATTGAGAGCGGAGAATCGCTTGCGACACCCAGACAAAGCCAAAGAACTTGTATGCCACCTCAGAGGGGGTCCAAGGCCCCATATATATAGGTCCCTCTATAGCAGACAAGAAGCCTTTGGATCCTGGATTGGGCAAAAGTCCTAGAGGCAACGAAACCTAGAGAAACCTGGGGTAGATTGATTCAGATTGATCCCCCGAATCCGTTGGAAGGGTTTCCTAAATCAGATGTGATTTGGCTCGCGAAGAAATCAATCAGGAAACCTTAACTTCCTTGTTCCTCTCTTCTGCGGCTAGGAGATAAGTCTTCCACTGTCAGATCCCTGATGGAACAACCCAAACTTGACATCAACATGAGTCAGGCCCAATATTCCCAAATCAAATGTAAATTGTTACATTTAATATATTGCTCGGTTATCCCTCTCACTTTAGGAATTCTTCAAAAAATCATATCTCCTAAACCATGCATTCTTTCAATCCCAAATTATAGAGGAAAGTCCATAATGACTTAAACTACTTGTGTGCCAAGTTTGAGACTCAAATTTGAAAGTATGAGATACCTTATTCTTTGACTATTTTTCATATGACATTTTTCTAATGGCGTTTGACTGTGAGGATGAGCACCATAACTATGTGCACCATGAGGATGAGTCTGGTGTAAGTTATATTATTTTTTTACACAAATGTGCTTTTTTCATTCTCTATCACAATTATTACATATATGTACATATTACACTCTCTATCACTTATCTATGTTTCTTAACAATTTTAAGATGTGCACCTTGAGGATGTGCACCCTGAGGATCTTGCTGGCTTTGCAAAGGAACAGTGTGATCGTGCATATAAAAGAGGCATCACCTTGATGAACAAGTTAGTAGCGCAAAGGGGTAAAGGACCGAAGCTAGATGTTGACTTTGATGATGTAGGAAATACTATTGAGAGGAATCACAACACTTTCATGCAATATCTAGGGGTTATTACTTGTAGAAAAGTGGAGGTAGAAATAAAATCTTGGCATAAAGTTGATCCTTCCACAAAAAACTACATATAGAAGGACCTAGATATCACTTAAAAGACATACTTTATTCATATTTTCTCTCTTTCCATTATATTTCCTTTATTTGGATTCCTTTTACCATTATTAACCAAATGGATTCAAAACCTAATCCATGGTCATTCACACCACCTTCTAGTGAATTCCCATCATTATCTTAATTTCTTTTCCTTTTTATGCATTATTAGATTCCTTCATCTTTTCTCTCTTTTTTATCATATTGGACTCACTAACTCAATAAGGTCCACAAAATCATAGATTTAAAAGAAAATATTATCCAAGAAGTCCACTCATTACACATAAATTATACAATTTTCATAATCATACATTTTATTGGAGAAATTGTATTTCAAACCATATAAGTCCAAAATTGGGGTTGTAACACTGCGCACACACACTCACACACATGAGCACTAACCCAATCAAGAAATTTGAGTGACCTGACGTTAAAATACAAATCGATACACAAGAATTCTCACCCTATGAAAAATAATCCAAACTGTGTAGAACTTAAAAAGATGCATGGCTGGTTTTCAATTTAATTTTAAAAATTTATGCAAGAACCAAAAGATCCCTGGGCTTCACATCATATTTACACACTTAAGAAAAGGTCTTGACTACACACCTCAAGAAGTAAAAAAAAAAATCAACGCCCTTTAATGGTGTTGCATTTCTATCTTCCTGATTCTGACCATACTTTAGGAGTCTGAAGCTCGTTGCTGGATGAGGTAGGCATTCGGTCTGATTTACCGGCGTTTGACCTGTAGTTATCGTCAGAGGATTTGATGTCTCCGCTGCGTGGACCCCGGCTGGAAGCTGAGACCGTATCCTGTAGGCTATAAAGAGAACTGTTCCCATGTGTAATGCTGCGGTCGAGATCCTCCAGGGATACATGGCCTTCTAATATGCGTACAACCTGGTAAAAAAGACAGATGCTGACAACGTGTAAACCAAGGATTTCATCTGTTTTGCTGGCCGCTTGGCTAAATGAGAATTGAATAATTACTATTGATTAAAAAATGGTATACAATTATATGTTAGTCATAATTATCCAACTGGGATTAACGGCCTGTTTGGCTGTAAGTACTTAATATTGGATTTTCAAACAGGAAAGTTAAAACACGAATGTAACTGTAAATGCAAGTTATATGGTTGGACATCATTTCAATTCCACGCATACGGATACCACAAAACCAGAATTTAGCAATACACGGTTAAAACTCCCTACAACTGGGTTAAGATTCTATCAAGCTCACGCCCGTAACTCGCGGCCTCACGCTCGGGGTGAAATTGCTGCCAACCTGCCACGCCACATGGCAGATGGTGATTTGACCGTGTTTTTGGAATTATATAAAAGGTAAATAAATTTGTTTTGCTTATAACTTTTGAATCATAATGAATTTTTAATGAAACAAAAACCGTTTGTTTCGTTATGAAAAATGCAATCTAACAAATCTAATATTGACATATTTTTTGAGATAAAAAAAATAAAAAAAGATATATATATAGTTTAATTGACAACTAACTACGGTGCACATACCCATAAATGGTTATTAACACCCAAAAATGGTTAACTGACGTCCAAAATAGTGCATTTACACCTAAAAGTATAAAGATGGTGCCCACATAAGCTAATGACACCCATAAATGGCTAATGACACCCAAATATGATTATTTGAGGTCTAAAATGGTTCACTGACACTTAAATTTATAACGACGCCCACAAATGGCTAATGACACCCATAAATGGCTAATGACACCCAAATATGATTATTTGACGCCTAAAATAGTTCACTGACACCTAAAATTATAACGACGCCCACAAATGGCTAATGACACCCAAATATAGTTATTTGACGCCTAAAATGGTTCACTGACACCTAAAATCATAACGACGCACACAAATGGCTAGTGACACCCATAAATGATTAATGACACCCAAATATGATTATTTGACGCCTAAAATGGTTCACTATCACATAAAATTATAACGACACCCACAAATGGCTAATGACATCCATAAATGGCTAATGACACCCAAATATGGTTATTTGACGCCTAAAATGGTTCACTGACACCTAAAATTATAACGACGTCCGCAAATGGCTAATGACACCCATAAATGACTAATGACATTCAAATATGGTTATTTGATGCCTAAAATGGTTCATTCACACCTAAATTATAACGACACCCGTAAATAGCTAATGACACCCATAAATGGCTAATGACACCCAAATATGATTATTTGACGCCTAAATAGTTCACTTGCATCCAGAATAATGTATTCATATCATCTTTATATTTTTTTTGTTAAAAATATATCAATATTAGTCTTGTTGGATTACATTTTTCATAACAAATCTAATGGTTTTTATTTCGTCAAAAAATTAATTACGGTTCAAAAATTATAAGCAAAATAAATTTATTTATTCATTATACAACTCCCACCAACCCATCCAATTAAAACTCGCCACATCATCGTCCGAAATCAGCTCTCCCCCACCCAAAACAACCCCCCAGCCGCGCGTGAGCTGCGCTTGGCTGGAAATGCGCATGACCAGCGCATTTCTATTTTTTATTTTCATGCAAGTCATCTGACAGGGAGCAGGCCGACCACGTGGGGAGATAAGTAGGAAGGGCACTAGCTAGTGACTGCAGTGTGGAAGCCGCTAAGAAAACTAACGGTCATTGTGTCTAATTGGGTGTATTCATTTGTTGAGTTTCTGTGTAACTCAAAATGTTGTTGTAGTTTGATTCCCACTGCCCGTATAGAACCAAACACGTTTAGTTGGAAAGCAAGTATGGTGTGAATTGCTTGTTTTTAATTCGGCCAAACAAATAGGCTAATTAGGCATCGCAAAAATGGCCAAAAAATCGAAATGACATGTTTGACATTTTAGTTGCCAAAATGGCACGATTCAGAACTTAATTTCCAAAATGACACGTTTCTGAAGTAATATGTCCCCGAAGAGGACATATTACTTCTAGTGAGGCCAATACGTCATCTCGGGAGACAACTACTTTAAAAAGCAATACGTCCACAATGGAGACGTATTGCCAGAGTAATGCGTCCCTAGTGAGGACGTATTGTTTTTTTTAATTATGCTACCATGTATATTATATATACATATATATATATTAAATTGCTAAATGAATATAATCTACATTCACTTATATACAATTAGTCATATATTTGGACTAATACCTGAAGATAATAAAATAATAACATAATATTATATTTATTAATACATAATATTTATAAATATAGATAAAAGCATTTAAAATTAATGGATATAATACTAAAATTATATAATAAAGTTTAAATTTATACAAATAAAGAAAATATATACATGTATTTATTTGTAAACTTAGAGAAGAAAAAAACTAATATAGATATGAAAATAAGAAAATACTAAAATAAAAACTAATATTGTAGTATATAAGACACGCTGATGCACATAAAATACACACACACACACTATATATATATATATATATATATATATATATATATATATATATATATATATTAAAGGTATGATACGTAATATAAAAAAATGCCAACTATATAAAGTAAATATACATGAAAAATAACAATATATAATCAAAATAAAATATATGATACATATGATCATAAATGCAACACATAAAAAATCATAATATATTCTGAATCAAACTTTTTATTATGTTTAAAAAATAATATATTAACATAAATCATAATAACATAATAATATTTGTAAATTTTTATCAAATTAAGAGACAAATATAATATGATAAAATCAAATATATTATGATTTTTTATTTAATTTAAAATCATATGTATCATATATTTTAATTTGATTGTTATTGTTCTAGTATATTTTACTTTGCATAATTGACATGTATGTATTTTTTGATATAATATTTTGTGGTTTTAACATATATATATGTGTGTGAGTTTGTATATATATATATATATATATATATATATATATATATATATATATATATAGAGAGAGAGAGAGAGAGAGAGAGAGAGGCTAGAATACACTCGAGTGTATATATCGCACAAATACACTCAAGTGTGTTTGCATGTCAAGACTATATTTTGCAAAATGTAAACCATTAATCTTCACCGCCATACTATAACTAGGCTACATTCAAATTTTGAGCCCATTTGGAGGAGTGTAAGTCACTCGTCTAAGGGCAACAAAATTGACGCACGAAACTAATTTGAAATGCATAATTTTTGCGGTATTTATAACATGACCTATAAATGTCCAAATGTGTTTAAATTTTGCGTATGAGCTATTCACAAGATGTTTAAGAAGATCAATGGATTAAATTTTTGAAAAAAATATTGCATCATGAAAAACTACTTGAGTGTATTCTGCTCCAAATACAATCGAGTGTATTCTAACCTGACTCTCTCTCTCTCTCTCTCTCTCTCTATATATATATATATATATATATATATATATATTGTGCATATCAACGTGTGGTATGTTGCTATATTAGTTTTTTTTCCTTTTTTCTAAGTTTACAAATAAATATATACATATATATGTATGTATGTATATATTTGTTTTATGTCTATAGTTTTAAATGTTACTATATAATTTTTATTTTTGTATCCATTAATTTTAAATAATTCTATCTACAATTATAAATATTAAGTATTAATGAAATATAATATTCTATTATTATTTTATTATGTTCGCATATTATTTAAAATTTATGATTAATCATATATAAGTTAATGTAGATTATGTTCATTTAGCAATTCAATATATATATATATATATATATATATATATATATATATATATATATATATATATATATATATATATATATATATATATATATATATATATATATATATATATATATATATATATATATATATATATATATATATATAGTCAGGCTAGCGTACACTCGAGTGTACCAGAGGCACCGTACACCTCAGACATTTTTGAAGATGCAATAAATTTTTGAAAAATCTAAACCGTTGATCTTCTTAATTATCATAAGAACATACTATATAATAAATTTTAGCTCATTTGGACACTTATAAGTCATGCATCTAAAGGAGGCAAAAATCATGTATTTCAGATTAGTTTTGTACGTCGATTTTGTTGTCCTTGGATGAATGACTTACACTCATCCAAATGAGTTCAAATTTTTTATGTGACCTATTATTATTGTAACCATGAAGATCAATGAATTAGATTTTGCAAAAACATGGTCTAGATAGACAAACACCATTGGGGTGTACGGCGTGATCTGTACACTCGAGTGTATTCTAGCCTGACTCTCTCTCTCCCTCTCTCTCTCTCTCTCTCTCTCTCTATATATATATATATATATATATATATATATGTGTGTGTGTGTGTGTGTGTGTGTGTGTGTGTGTGTGTGTGTTTGTGTGTGTGTTTGTGTGTGTGTGTATAACGTACATGGTATTATATTTAAAAAAAGTAAAAAAAAGCACTACGTCATCATTGGGGACACATTGCTCTACAGGAGGCAATGCGTCTCCATTTGGGACGTATTATTTTTTTAAAATTGAAATACGTCTCCCAAGGGAACGTATTGGCCCCACTAGGAGTAGTACGTCGTTTTTGGGGACATATTGGCTCAGAAACGTGTCATTTTTGGAAATTAAGTTTTGAATCGTACAATTTTGGTAATTAAAATGCCCAAACATACAATTTTGGTTTTTTGACCCGTAAAAGTACCCTACCCGAACCTAGCCCACCCTATCTTACCCGATTCCATTTGCAAATCTAGTATTTCTCCGGGTAATTAGAGGGTTTAGCGGGCTGACACTCTTGAGTGTATTCTGTTACACAAATACACGATTCGAACACATAGACCACCGCCACGGCAGCACTCCATTTCCAACGGAACGGCATTTCCCCCGACACCTACGACTACTGCCTGCTGTCTTGGCGCACGCAGCATCAGGCTCTTTAGGTCTTACGTAGAGGCAGCTTGCCCGTAGAACACTCGTGGGCGACTGATCAGAGACGGCGCTCTGATCGAGTCCTGTGGACAAAAGCTTGTTGATTTGAAGATGGTGACTGAGACAAACACTTGTATGTTCCCCCCTGGTTGAGTCCTGGGGACATTTGAATTGGCGGAGCTGGTGTCCAGAGACGGTGGCCGTGGCCGTTGGAGGTTGCGGGCAGCTCCAGCGTCATCTCCTCTAATAGGCTTCCGAGGGGACATCGGCATGGTGTCTTCCGAGGCAACGACATGATGTTCCTCGTGGACGTATTGTAACCGGAATGACGGATGACGTCCGCGTGGATGATCTTCAGCTTCGGAGGAGGTGTGGCTTCTGTGTCGGAACTCGATGCTGCCAAGGCTATGGCTTCTGGCTCGGCGCGGTAACGTTGGACGTTGTTCTTGTCCACAGGCTTCTTCTCCGACGGCTTCTATATAACCAAGATAACGAGGTTCAGGACAACTGCGGTGCATGCCAAGAAGGACCAGAAACCAGACCAGACCGCCGGGAAGGCGGTGAAGACTGAAGACCAGGTAAAGGGACAACGAGCTTCATGACGCCAGCGGCCACGGAGGATGCTCCAATGACCATGGATATGATCTTGGACACTACCATGGCTGTCTCAAACTGGCCCTTGGGTCTCATGGAACGGATAGCCATGAGGATAATTCGATAAGAGTGGAAAGTACATTGAGGTGAGGTAGGGATTAAGGAGAGACAGACGGATATATAAAGAGGAACGAGGAGGAAAGAAAAGAAGAAGAAAACAGTCCCGCACCAACCAAAGTCAAGTCTTACGCGAAGTAATCAAGAGGCGTCAAGCGCCTAGATCGTAGAAGAACGTCCGAAGTAAGGCGAGCAAAATAATTTTTTTGGGTGGGTCGGGCATATGGCTTTCGGGTAGGAGTTTTTTGGGTCGTGTATTTGAGGGCTTGTTGAAGGCAGTGCATTTCGGGTTCATGCCGGGTTAGGATTAGCTGTCTGCGGGTCGGTCGCTTCTGGTCGGGTTTATAAAAACCCAAACCATTGTCATGCCTACAAACTATAGAGCATGCACAGGACATAACTACTGCAGACGGACATCCAGAGGAGATTGGCTTCCAGCTTGAAACTCCTAGGAGGCTAGATGCAATGGAACCCATTAAAGCAATAAACAATCTTGAAACAGCCGGTTCATTATGCTATATAGCCAAGACGTAACTAGAGGGAGAGTTGATCCCGTTGCTTTTGTTATAATAATTCAGAAGACCAGTGAAAATAACAGTCATGGTTTTCCTGCTCGAGAGATCTACTCACAAGTCACAAAGATATCTTCAAAAAGTTCCTGCTAGACCAACGATTCACCAAACAATCTATTCTACCTTGAATTGGAATCCCTCTTCATCGAGAAAGTAGTGATTTGAATAAACTAACCACATGTGGAAATCCTGGCCTAGGCTTGTTTGCATCCTTCATAGCAAAGATGACATAAGTAACCAGTAATCACACATTCTTTTGATGTGCTAGGTCTCAGAATATTTTAAATATTTTGTTGATGTCTATTGAGATTCATTAATAATTGCATAAGTGTGGCAAATCAAAGGATGGACCATAAATGATGAGATAATCTATAGGAATGTGATGGCAAGTTCATGACATTTTGGAAAATGCATGAAAATAGCAAAAATATATGATAAATTTGTGATTTACTCCTTCAGTTCAGGATTTATGAGCATACCATCTTCCTTATGCGCCTTGAAAAAATTGTGCATTGTAAATGCGAATTCTTTAAGAAGCACAGAATATTGTGTTGTATTAACTATGTTACCTTAAAAATACTAAATGGTGTGAGCAACATACTAAGACTCAAGGGTATGCTTGGGGTGGTATTGAAAAAACTTTACAGTATTTGGTGAAAAGTAAGACTACATTAGTATGACTTCACCCCATTTAAAATTGTAAATGATTCGAAAAGTTATTCTTCCTTATATCAACTCTGACTAGGTATACCTTTGTAAGTTAGAATAACTTTTCCCGTTATTCCTATCAAGATTCCCTTTTTTTTTTTATGAGACGTAATGGACGGGGTTGACTGAAGGGACTCAAGCCTAGCCTATATAATAACACAGATGTATTGAACTATCTAAAACAAGTAAAAGAAGACTCGTATATGAAATTCTATAGCATCTTGTAGCCTAATTCAACTACAAGTCCAAAATTATGGAATTAACTATGATATGATACTTAAGCATTTTGTTTGATGCAAAAGTCCATGCATGTGGTAGAAAAACTAGAACTTGCAAGTGCCATTTGGAATTCTTTTTATCCTAAATTACACTGAACTACCTCCCACTGCACTAAAAAAGACTAGCCCTGAGGACTTTTAAGTTACTATGATGAATCATTGTTCTCTGCACTTGTAAATTTAACTGTTTTTCTCAGTTTCTAAAAGGAGATCACTTAAGAAAAAGTATGAAATTCAAAACTTCATTACGATATACCCATGAAGGATGGCAATTGGGCTCGGTTGCGTGAGCCTGTCATGCAAGCAGGGGTATTTAAATGTTTGGAATAATCATTTATAACTGGAAGCTTATGCGTATGTGGCCCATTTTTTTAGCATGTGAGCCATTAAATTATACTGAAAATGTATTACAAAAATAGATTGCAGCCAGCTGTCTGTGCACAACTTTGACAGACGGCCGAAGCCTGTAAACGACCAATTGCACAGGCCTATGTGTTGGACGTGCAGGGTCTTTGAATGGCCTGTACGGCAACTAAAGGCCCAGAACTTGATTTAACCCAAAACAATCGGTAGAAAAACATATCACCACACATGGAACAGGACTTCGACTTCGAACTAACTTCGACAGGTGTGGACATGGAAGTTTGTGGAAATGTTGAGGATTTTTACAACCAAACTTCGACGCAACTTTGAAAAAAATTAAGCGGAAAATAGTCATTTTGTGATGAAAAATCAACATATTTCATCAAATCTAACTAAAAAACACAATATATGTTTACATATAGCCATCCATATAGGTTTACATATGTAGATAAATACACGATTACATACTGTTGTCTCCAAACTACAAAGTTCTTCCATATATAAAGTTTGTGACACTAAAGAAATTACATAAAAATTGTGTAAATCTATGGTAGATTTGGTAGAGGGGTCGGTCTATTACTATTAGCTTAGAATAGTAAAAAATAACATCAAAATCATCTTACCTCAAGCTCCAACACTTTTTCCTCCTCATACAGCAAATTCCACAAAACACCAGAAGAATGTCGCCAACTTTGACAGATGTCGAGGACATTGTGGAACTTTTGAATGGACTTGGGTCAACTTCGTCGACATAGGGGAAATGTCGACAATTTCGACGAAATGTTGAGGATATTGTGGAATAAGGATGTTTACATGGATTCGACGTCGCCAACTATCGACATAGACATTATCGGCGAAACTTCTCCCCATGCCGAGGACATTTAGTACCATGTCACCACATGTCAGCATAAGGAAAAATAGCAAGGCTTGCGAAACAGTTGCATCATTCTGTCATTTTATTAATAGACTCCTTCATAGCATAAATCTTAGAGAAATTTTATTCAAAAAAATGGAGCATGGTTCTAGATATTTGATACAAACATAGCCTACTTTTTTCCGGGAGAGGCTAGGTTAATTATTTCTAAAATTATGGGATGGATTTGACTCTCGCGCCATATGTTTTTTTGTTTTGAAGGTGTTACACTACATAATCAATATTTTTTCTGCAAATATACCTTTTGGACAGATATGTTCTAGCTTTTAGGTATACAAATTTAACAAATAGAATTTCATGGATGGTCTGTATATAATTGCGGTTTCATGAACTAGATAGTGTAACCATATAAGCTTGCTTTTCAGTATAATGACAAACGGTTAATCCGCGTATCTTAGGAAAAAGTCTCTTATCAGTTATTCCTTCAAAATGCAACTGCCTCGTTAGTGAACTAGATATGTCATGAAGCTATATGAAAGATAAGGTTGATGTAAAAACATGAAATCTTGAGGGGAAGAATTCAGGAGCCTGATGCCACATTTAAGAAATTGAAAAAGAATACTTGAAGAATGTGTTTACTTTTAAAACAGAAGCATCCATAACGGATCATATAAGAAATCCAAAGCCTATTGTCAAAGCATATGTATGGATAACTGCATTTATAAACTGCTTTGTTTAACCTTAGCTAGTAAGCAGCAAAATAAATTGAGAAACACTGTTTGTTTTGAATCTCCCTTGATACTATAGATCAAACCTATATAATAAAGTAAAGAATAATATTCTCTTCTATAATTCTTAAGGAAGATAACGTGTAGAACCTGACTCATCCAAGGTCGAAGTTTAGCAGACCGCTGAACACAAGCTGCAGCACAGGCAACCATGCGTGTCATCTGATCCATCTTGTAGTTAGCTAAGAGACTTGCATCCACAAGCTCATTATAGTTCCCACTTTCTATGGCAATAGAGATTAAAGGCTTTACCTGCAGCAGGAATAGGTCGAATCATGAACCAGATTTTGGATGAACACATGATGAGTGCCACTAATGCAAGGATGAAAATCAAATTGGGCTAAATGTCTATGAAGGATCACAAAGTCAATTAATAATTTTTAAGATTAATGCATACTTATCTTCAAGATTAGATAAAACACAATGCACCCAAGAAAGGTAATTTCATTTGGTGGTCCTATGCCTCATGTAAAATTGTAGGCATACAAAATGAGGAAGGAGAGGCCTCATACAGCTAAGATAGTGTACCATAATTCATAAACATTTGTAGTTGTAACTATAAATTAACTTTCCTAAATATTTCCCGAATTCTGAAATTGTATTTCCAATGTCCAAATGTTTAGCAATTTGTTTAGGTGGGCAGCTTCAGCCCACATCCCTTATTATTTTTTGTCAAGAGTGAGAAAATGTATTATCCCCCCATAGGCAAACATGTCAGCAACATCAAATAAAAGGCCAAACCAATGGTCACAAAATTGATTTCAACACAACTTCAACACCGTCACACTAACTTTTAGTATCAAACAGTGTATCTAATCACTATTCTCAAAGACAGCCTCAACTTAAGGTAGGCCGCACCGCTCGTCCATTCCATACACTTGCCTAACTAGTGATAACACACCCGAAAAACCAATGAACTTATAACAAATAACCAATCTTGTGTCATGTTCTGCTAAGTCGATGACGATCCTGATTACCTCCCTATGTACATATCAGCAAACCCAATACTTGTCATGCAAGCTATTGTGGACCCTCCACAAGTCAAAATTGATTTACTAGGAAAACTTACCTCCCCCCCCCCCCCCCCCCCCAAGAGCTCTCCAACCTAACTTCATCAACCTACCTGACATCATTTCTACTCCCTTCATCGCATACCACACCCTACATAAAAAGCTTCTAGGGTGCTCTCCGTCATGCCACCCCACTTCTAGGTTAGGGGTTTGCTCCATGCAGATTGGAGACACTAAACCCTAGGTGATTGCAACCCCCTAAAATACCTTCAATCACCCTTCCTTGTCTATCCTACTTAGTCCTCCATGTCACTTCCCACACATTCAGCTTCAGCCTGCCTCTCCTTGATCTATCCCAGCTGACACCATGGAATTTTAATCTTCTTGTTGAGAAAAGAAATCTTGTGTATTGCATAAACAGCACCTGATTACTTATATGAAAGGGTACATGTGCCAAACCCAATAGCACAAGGTGGGATTCAAAAGAATAAAAAAGAAGAGAACATAAAATGTCTGAGTAAAATAACTCCGGATAGAAGTATATCTCAGTACTCCCCCTCAAGCGGGAGCACAAAAACTAACTGTGTCCAACTTGGAGCATGGATATCAAACATGCCTAGCCTAAAGCACAAATCTTGAACACTTTTTCTAATTTGAGTGGTCTGTTGAAGATATCTGCAATTTTCTATAGTACATTCTCCCCTTCCTGCAAAAGGCTCTAAAGTTGCAAGTTGCAACCATAAGGCCTCTCATTCGCAAGCTGATGCAACCGGCTTGGTTCTCGAATTGGCAACAACTCACATTCTAGACTAAGCTCTTAGCTGACGTAGGGGACACCTATTTCATCTTTCATCAAAGAAAGTTGTGAAAGACAAATCAGTTTTGGGAAGCGTAGGGTTGCACAATGTGTGCACCCTCATATATATAACATCGAAACAATTACAGAGAGGTCCACATATAATATGGAAATAACAAAACAATTAACAGAATATATAAAACAGGAATATATGTTAACACTCCCCCTCAAGTTGGAGCATAGATATCAATCATGCCCAACTTGTCCATCAGAATGCAGAATTGCTTCTTCGCCAGCAGCTTGGTGAAGATGTCAGCAACTTGGTCTTCAGAACGAGTGAAGGGAGTGCAGATCTTGCCAGTCAGAATGGATTCCCGAATAAAATGACAATCAACTTCAATGTGTTTAGTGCGCTCATGATAAACTGGATTATTGGCAATGAAGATAGCAGCTTTATTATCACAGTGCATAGGTATAGCAGAAGAAGAGTCAACCCCGAACTCTTTTAACAGAGAGCGCACCCACAACAATTCACAGGCAGTATGGGCCATGGCCCTATATTCAGCTTCAGCACTGGACCTGGCCACAACATTTTGTTTCTTACTCCTCCAGGTAACAAGATTTCCTCCAACATACGTACAATACCCAGAAGTAGATTTTCTGTCAACTCTGCTACCTGCATAATCAGAATCAGAGTACCCTGCAAGAGAACAGTGTCCATGCTTCCTGTAGTGAAGTCCCTTGCCAGGAGACTTCTTCAAATATCGTAGAATCTGACAAAGAGCATCCCAGTGACACTGTCTGGGTTTATCAAGGTATCTGCTAAGAAGACCCACTGCAGTAGAAATGTCAGCTCTGGTGACAGTCAAATAAATGAGTTTACCAATCAGCCTCCTGTACTTTTTATGATCAGCAAACAGAGGAGAAGAATCATCATCCCAATTTACATTAGGATCTAGAGGAATATCAGCAGGTCTCGCCCCCAGCATACCAGTCTCCTGCAGTATGTCTAGGACATATTTTCTCTGAGACAACACAAGAGCATTAGAATTTTTAGAAACTTCTATGCCCAGAAAATATCTAAGTTTGCCCAAATCTTTAGTAGCAAAGTGCTTGCCCAGATGAGATTTAGTAGCCTGAATACCAAGAGAATCACTGCCAGATATGATAATATCATCAACATAGACAATCAAAATAATAATACCAACTGAAGTCTTCTTGGTAAAAACAGAATGATCCACTTGAGATCGCAGAAAACCAAAATCAATCATAATTTTTCTCAATTTATCAAACCAAGCCCGGGGACTCTGCTTAAGCCCATAAATAGACTTCTTTAATCTGCAAACTTTGTGAGACTCCCCCTGAGCAACAAACCCAGGATGTTGCTCCATATAGACCTCTTCTTGTAAATCACCATACAAGAAGGCATTTTTCACATCTAGTTGCAACAGAGGCCAGTCAAGATTAACAGCAACAGACAGAAGAATTCTGACAGAATTAAGGCGAGCAACAGGAGAGAAGGTCTCAAAATAGTCAATACCATATGTCTGGGTGTAGCCTTTAGCAACTAAGCGTGCCTTGAGCCTTTCAACAGTGCCGTCAGGTTGATATTTCACAGCATACACCCATCTGCAACCTACATGTTTACACTGAGGAGGAGGATCCACCAACTCCCAAGTATCTCGTTCAACAAGAGCTAACATCTCCTCCTTCATAGCAGACAACCATCCAGTACTCTGTAGAGCATCCTGGATATTCTTTGGAACAGCAACAACAGATAAGGCATATACAAAATTGCTAGAATGAACATTCAGATGATCTATTTCCAGAAATATGCGAAGAGGCACCGGAGTCGATGACCCACTTAGTATTACCAGGAGTAGAAGAAGAGCTCAGGAAGGCAGTGTCATAACCAGAATAAGTGGCGGCATGAGCTCCACTAGTCGAAGCTTGAGACGACGCACCAGCTCGCTCAAGAAGAAGACGTTCCACTTCAACACGGATGTAGTTAGCAATCGCACCCGAGGAGGCAGAATCAGTAGGCTGAGTCGTTCCCTCTGAAGCAGTAGTAGTGGAATCAGCAGCTGCATTGCCCCACGCCGGCTTATCATATTTCTCCCAGCATTTCTCTTCAATATGGTTGGACCGGCCACAGAAGGTACAAAGGCGCTGTCCTGACTGAGGACGCGCACCAGCAGTAGGGGCAGTATAAGAGGCTCCACGTCCAGGAGCAGACCGTCCTCGTCCTCCACCCAGGGGAGGACGGCTCTCAGTAAAACGACCACGGCCACGACCCCGACCACGACCAGAAGCTGCAGCAAGGGCCGAAGAATCTCCAACATCAGTAGTCAGAGAAGAGGAAGACGAAGGCAAACGCTGAAGGCGTTTGTAGGCACTCTGTAGTGACGACAGAGGGTCACTGGCTAAGATCTGGTCCACAACTCCAGCATATGACTCGGGCAATCCACAGAGAAACTGAACCAACTGAAGCTCCTGGCGCTGACGCTGTATAGTAGCCAGGTCCGTGGAGAGAGGGTGATAGGATTCCAGTTCACCCCATAATCCAGTGAAGTCAGAGAAGTAATCCGCAATGTCTGTCCCCGTGAACTGTAGACGTCCCAGCTGCTTGGTGATGTCAAACACCTTCTTGGGGTTCTGACTATGCGAGTAAGTACCGGCGAGCTGATCCCACATCTGCTTCGCCGTAGGCAGGTGAAGAAGTGTGACGCTAATCTTCTCAATGCTGCTGTTGAGAATCCATGTCATCACGGTGGAGTCATCACGAACCCAGTCGTCATACGCCTTCACATCTTTAGCATCAGCATCCTCTGCGGGTGCTGCCGGACCCGCACGGATAAGATGTGAGTACTTGCCCTGGGATCTGGCATAGATCGTCATGGAGCAGACCCAGTGTGGATAGTTGCGCCCATCAAGCTTCACAGTGGTAACCTGACGGCGGAAGTCATCATGCGAGGACGCCATGGGAGCAGAAGTCACAGTGGGAACAGGCACGAGCAGGCAGGAGACGGGCTACACCGTCAGACAGGCACAAAGAACACGGAGAAGACCTCTCACATACGATCTACGCCGAAGCGCAGAACAGAGCCCGACGACACAAAGGTCTACACGGGCAGGCAGGCACAGAACCGAAAAAAAACGGTCTACGTTAGTTCAAGCCACCGGACCTTCACGTAGCCAACTGCCCGGTGGAAAACAGCCGCGGAGGCGTACGAGCCCCCTGCAGCGGAGAGGAGGACCGGCCCGGCGGCTGGAAGCCGGCGGCCCGACTGCTGCCCGCCCGGCGGCGACGGCTGCTGGCCTGCCTGGCCGGCGGCTGCTGCTGCTGAGCCGGCGACAGCGGCCCTGCTGCTGGCCGGCGGCGGCCCGACTGCTGCTGGCCGGCGGCGGCTGTGCCGGGGGGGGGCTGCCGGAGAGAGAGAGAGAGAGGGAAGGGAAGGGAGGGTAACGGCCGACTGGATCTACTGCTCTGATACCATGTGAAAGACAAATCAGTTTTGGGAAGCGTAGGGTTGCACAATGTGTGCACCCTCATATATATAACATCGAAACAATTACAGAGAGGTCCACATATAATATGGAAATAACAAAACAATTAACAGAATATATAAAATAGGAATATATGTTAACAAAAGTCAACTAGCATAATCACAAATTCAGTATTTGTGATACATTCAGTTGAGTTCAAAATTTGGAATTCGGCAATTATGCGGGAAATTTGGATAAAAAGCGGTCAACGTACCGTAAAAATACGGTCAACGATGCGGGAAAAGTCGGGAAAAAATCGGAGGATATACATACATTGCATACATCTTATATGTATATATATGGTTTGCATGTATATATGTATGTGTATATTGCATACATGTACATATAACTATTACATACATATACATATACATATATTACATACATACACACAAAAATATATGCTTTTACATACACATACACAAATATATGTAGTAAAATAAAGTTATCTTAATCAATGTAATACGGGAAAAGAACATATAAAACAGGAAAAACATTAAATGTGAATAATTCACGAATAATATGGGAATAAAACGTAGTATTCGGGAATAGAGATTTATTCAGCCGTTTCATACGTCTAAGGAAAAATTCACGTTTTAGAGCGAATTTTGCAAAAATTCAGAGTATATTGTGACTATGCCAACTAGCATTACATGGATGCCTCCAACTCGATAGAATTCTCAGTATCTTTGTCTACACCCCCACAATGAGAGAGAAGCACGTTGGATAGCTTTACACTCCCATCTACCCTAGAAGAGGTGAAAAACACATCATCTTTGCTAACATAATCCATGTAAATTATTGAAGGGACCACCCGTTGTGATTTTACTTCTGAAACCCCCCAAATCCTTGGCGCTCAATCAACCTTCCTATTCACATTGACTCATCATCCCTCTTGTAGAACATGTCCCCATCATTATAGTATCATCCTCATTAAGTTATATCCTAAAACTCAACCTCTATCACATTTATGTTTGACCCTCACTTGGCAAAACATGTACCCCTTGATCAACCCCCGAGTCAACGTAGCAGACACTTGTGGCACTTTAAAATGTTGAACCAACAAGCATACACTATTGCACTGGAAAAGAAGATGGCTTCACAACTCCTTGTATAATTATGTTCCCATGGTCCGACTGAATCATGGCATGTGAGTGGCCTAAAGCAACAAAGACCAAGTTGCAATCACATCAATTGGAACACTACATAGAAGAGAATCTAGAACAAGGATTTAGTTGTCTCTACTCGGCAGGCCATGTAGGATCGGCTAGGAGATGTCCCTATCAAACAATGCTTGTCTGTCATGCCTTCACATGCATATGTTCCCATTGGGATCACCATAGCCAAGAATCTCTAAAGAAGCCAAGACTCACCCAACAGGGTGGCAACTATGTGCACCATCCCATTAGGGTCATGGTTGGTTTGAGTTGATTTTCCGTAAGAAAAGGTAAGCATTGGTGCCAAGCCAAGACAGAACCAGGATGCCCAATCATCATTTGTTCTACATTGCCTTTACTTGCATCGCTCCCTCTAATTGTGGAATGAGTGGTGAAAGCAATCATTGTTGCCCATTCTTCACCCGCCTAGCACAAGGGTAGAGGCGAACCCACAACATGAAACTATCAACGCCCACTGAAGATGACATGAAGTGACCCCACCTAAGAGCTTCGAGCAGCACCCCACGGTTTATAGCTTTTGCTATGATAGGAGAAAGTACTCAATCCATTGCGTGGACAACATCCGTACATAGCATCACCCCATCAACAATGCCTTCAATCATCATTGGCATGGGATTGTCACGAGATACACAAGGACAAGCACATTATAGAGGTTTGACAACATCTGCCGCCGAGATCAGCCTATCTATATATAACAAAACAAACTTCTGGACTTGAGAAGATGTCAACACATACGAGGTGAAGCGGTAAGTCATTATGTAAGATCCATCAGTCAAGGAGAGCATCATGCATCATGTATCACCATGATTTATACATTATCAAGAGTTTTAGTGATTGTATGGTGTTCCTCCTCTGTAGGCCTCCAAGTCCCCTCCTGGAAATATGACTGCCTCCATATAGACATAGAGGCACCACCTACGCCTAGCGTTGTCGTAGCTCCTTCTCTAGGTTGAGCCAACAAAACTAACCCTTCCAAAGGGTAACAACATCCTCCAAAAGCTCCCCTTCCTAGAAATATGACTGCCTCCATATGGAAAACACGTTGACATAGAGGCACTACATGCGTCTAGAACTGTAGCAACTCCTTCTCTAGGTTGAGCCATCAAAACTAACCCTTCCAAGAAAGGGTAAAAATATCCACCAAAAGCATCCATCTCAGTCAACAAGAAGTATGGTCGGTAGAACCCCTACGGTTGTCACTCAGAGCGTCAAGGATTCAGGGGTACAAACCGAGGTAGAGGAGAAAGGTCATCATTCCCAAGTTTAAAGGTGGTGGTCACATCATAGCATGAGGCGGTGGTCATGTAACCTCATATCACCTCTACTTGTGCACATCCAAGCTTCATGCGCCAAGGCCCTTCAAATTAGGGGCTTACGACACATCCCATACTAGTGTTGACTTGTTCCAAAAAGCAATGGCAGAACTCACAACCCACCAATAACAGGGATCCTAACCTCATTGCAACACCTCATCTGATAAAAGGCTCCCCACCTTCTTCAGCCTTAACTCTCTCATGCACTTGATATAAACCATGCCCTTTTCCCATCTTTGAGCCTAGCCTAATATGACACCCGTCGCCGAGTCTCTCTCTCCTAGAGAGAGCAATAAGGGGGTGTCTCCGCCGGCGGGTGGCTACCGCCATCCCTTCCATGGCTTAGGCCGACTGACTGCTAGGAACCTCCTAGCCTCCATGGTCACATCATCTTCCTCTTTCAAATAGATTTTTATCTATGAGCCGACGCCATCCTCCTTGACAATCTTTATTCTTTTCAATCTATCTATGCCATCCTTCCCGTCCAAATCTATCTATCAGTTCGCCGTCACTTTCCCAGAGTCCTTAGAGAAGATTGATTTGTCACACAGCTCCAACCGCCTCCATTGAAGCAGCCATGCCAAAGCAGATCCACCTTCGGCTCCAACAACCATCTTCATTGCCTTGTTGCCTTGTCGTCTCCGTGTTGAGCCGCCGCGCCAGCCATCAAAGCAGCCCCATCACTCCACCGCTACACCACCTTTTAGAATCCTAGACAGAGCTAATTCCTATCCAGATTTGGCTGTGGTCGAGCAAGGAGTCACCACTTTTCATGATCAAATGAGTATAAAAGACGACGCTAATTCCCGTCAACCCATGGTGCTAATTCCCGGGGTATTTTGTCTCCTTAACGACGCAAATTTCCATCGCGATCGTGCATCAGCCGTCGTCGACACAGCGTGTTGTCCAAAAAAATGGTGTTGCGTTCTAGAAATCATCCCGACGGCACGGTGTTTCGCTCAGATCGCAACTAACACGACATGTTGATCAAACAACACGATGTGTTGCATTCCAGAATTCTTCCTGATGACGCATATCACATAATACATGGCATCTCATCCTCAAACATGGTGTGTTGACGGGAGCCAGGTTTACGCCTCCAATATCACACGGAGTGTCGCATCCACACACGGCGCGTTGCAAGGAGTCAGTCACTTTCGAACGAAGGAGCTACACGGCGTGTCAACAACCTCACACGACGTGTTATCAGGAGCTTGTCTCTCACCTCCCACAATCTACACAGCGTGTCAAGTCACAAACATAGGGTGTCAAAAGCAATTTGTGCACTTCCAGTTCCAATTTTGACATCCTCTAAAGGTCTATCTCTCCTACAATACTTGATGATAATCGGCCTAAGGGCTGGAAAAATGTCCTTTTCGGGTCAAGACGAGATCCATTTAATTTCTCTATCTAGATCTTGTTATCAGTTTGTTTTACATATTGACTCCGCTTATCGGTCTTCTACCGAGATCCATTCCGGTACTGCCACTTCTTTTCCTCCCCAGTACCATTCCAATAGTGATCCTCCTCTTTGTACTGAGTTTCTATTCCGATAGTATTTCTACTTTATTTATCTCTACATACCTCTCATTTTTACATTTCCCCTTTCCCACCCTCCCATCCATCATGTGTGTGTCTTTCCATGTGTGGGGGAGTCATATTTCCCTTTATCTACACCATCTACTCACTCTCTTTGTATTTGGTGTGCAGGGGGGAATAGGAGAGAGAGAGATAAAGAGAAGGTTTGAGGAGAACATGAGAGAGAGGATACGAGGAGAGAGACATGAAACATGAGATGAGATGATGTATTCCAAGCTATCTTCATAGAGCTTCGTATTATTTAACAGATCGGGTTTCTTGATGTCTTTGTGGTGCGTCATTCCCACTTAGCATCACTTTACGTATGAGACAGTGTTGAAGGATCTCGCAGTTGCATCATTGACACCAATCACATTCTTACTGCATTATGTACGTCAAGACAAGAGTTGTTGCGGAAAATTCCAGCCTCTAGTCCCTTTAGTGTTGATGATGTTCCAGTTGATCATCCATGTTGCATTCTCATCGGACATGATAAGAGTTGTTGCGCTAATTCTAACCTCTTGTTCCCTCAGTGTTAGTGGTGTTCCAGATGGTTGCTTCTTCATCTCCGAGGCTCATCAGCTTCAAGCCTGTGCAAATTTTATATCTGTAAGAATTCATCCAGAGTGATCCTTACTGAGCTACTTCATCGCTGTAAGTCCCCTGACCTTGCTTAAAGTGTTGAACAAGCTTAATTACCATAATTGAATGCTTAGAACCTTAATCTAACCTTGTGATATTCTTTGCAATCATAAGACAAGCTTATGTTTCAAATTTGGTCCAATTTGGACAATGTTTGAGCAAGTTATGCACCCAGTTGAGGGATTTTCTTTGCAAATTGTCCCATCAATTATGTTTCTTAGATTTTTTTTAATCATTTTTTAGCTTGTTGAGCCATTGGGTGCTCAATTGTACCTTGGATCGGGGGAGATTCCTTTCTATGTTGAATTAGGGTTCCCCCCCCCCATGGATGAGCCACTTTCAAGGCTATCAACCGATGGCTCCACTAGCTTGGGCAACAACCGATGGAACAACTGATGGTCATCACTAGAAGGCTCTAGGTCGATGGTTCATGTTGGTTTGGTTCACTTGAACCCATGGTTCACTTATAGACATGATCAACCGATGGTTCACCCATCTTTAGACCTATACCATGAACAAACGATAGTAACCTTCGACCAACAGGCGATGGCTGGCATGGGATACCATCAACCAATGGCCCAACAGTCGGTGGACATGTTGCTTGCTCGTCCATGGAAGCTTTATGGCATGGACACATGGAGAGCTGCTTGTACACCTCATTCTTCTTCTCTACCTTATCCTCCATGTTAATATATCTTTACTTTGTGTTTATTTCATATTTCATATTACTGCTGTACCTACATGTAATTTTCCCTTTTACTATAAATAGAGAGGAGAACCCTATTGGGTCTCTCACGTTGCCAGTGTGCAACAACGCTCCATCCGTCTCTTCCGCTGACATGGTATCAGAGCAGGTTAGCGCTCCAGCGCCGCAGCCTCCCTCCCGCCCGTTCCCCTTCGGCGCCGCCCCTCCCTCCCGCCTCTCTCTTCTCCCTTTCCGCCGGCCGCCGCCGGTTCCTTTCCAGCCGCCGGCCGCCGCCGCCAGCAGCATCGGCTGCTGCTCCTCGCCGCCGGCGCGCGGCAGGAGCGCGGAGCCTCCCTGCGGCGCTGCTGCTAGCCGCCTAAGGGAGGGTTCCCACCCCCATCCATCGCCGCTGGACTTCGGTAGTCCATCTCATGCTTCTGTAGGTCCAGCCGCAAAGATCTAAAGGCTCCGTCTACGTCTCCGGGCACTTTTTCAGCACTTTTCGGTTCCTTTTTTGGGCGCCGACCCTGCTGCTTGGGGATCTCCGGTTGATCCAACGGCCTTCTAAAGCCCTACCCGGAGGTCTCGTCTCTTCCACAGTGCCTTCCTAATCACATCTCCTTCATGTGTGATTAGGAACCTCTCGTTTGAAGGCTGTCGATGCGTCAGTAACGCATCCTCTTTTCAGTTTCTGTTGTGACGTGTATCTCTCCGTCACGGGACGCGTATCTGTCCGTCCACTCAGCCTTCTGTGTGACGTGTATCACTCCGTCACCCATATCCCAGTTGCATCATGGAGAAAAAGACCTATTATGAGGTCTCGCCTATTCCTATCAAGCTCAATGGGAAGAACTTTTTGCTATGGATGAATGCGGTTCATACTGTCTTGGAATCGCGCGATCGGGCAAAGTTTGTTGATTCTGCACCTCTCACTAGCACTGACAAAGACTATGCCGAGTGGAAACGTCTTGACAGCCTAGTGAAGACTTGGCTATGGGGTAGCATGGAACCTTCTATTGCTTCTAGGTTCATGTTCTACTCCACTGCTAAGGAGATTTGGGATGCCGTTAAGCAGCACTATGCTCAGGAGAAGAATGCTCTTCGCCAGTTTATGATCTATGATCGTCTGTTTGCAGAGAAACAAGGTGATAGATCCCTTGAAGAGTATTTCAGTGTGATTCAAGCTATCTCCCAGGAATTGAGCTACTATCATCCAGTGAAAGTTGCTGAGCAGATTAAAGATAGAGATGATCTTGTCACTGCTAAATTTCTATCTGGCCTTAGCTCCTCATTTGGTTCCGCAAGAAGTGTGATACTTGCATCCGACAAATTACCAAGTCTTGCAGAAGCTTTCTCTAGGATTCAACAATCCACCTTTGAGTCAGTTGATCCTACTCCTGTTGTTCCTTCTGGAGATTCTCATGCCTCCATTGCTGCAGCAGTTCGCGGAGGACGACCTGCACCTACACCAGCTGACAGACCTGGCTTGGGCAGAGGACGTGGGACTCGTCCTCGATGCACTTTCTATGACAGACCGGGACACACTGTTGAGAAATGCTGGAAGAAACATGGGCGACCTTCCGCCCCGCCTGTTGGAGCTGCCAACTGTGCTACTTCAGACTCTACTACTGCGAGCTCGAGTTCCTCTGGCATCACACTTACTCAGGAGGAGTATGACAGGTTTATTCAGGCAACTCAACATTGGAGTATGGGCGCCTCATCTGCTTCTACAGCAAATCTTGCCTCTACAGCGGGTAATCAGGCTACATCTTTTATGGCTTCTGGATCCGCAACTCCCTGGGTGGTTGACTCTGGTGCCTCCCAGCACATGACTGGTATGAGGCGATTGCTCCGCACATTTGACTCATATATTCCTCACCCATCTGTTACCTTGGCACATGGTTCTGTGAGGAAGCTGGTAGCTAGTGGTTCTGTGTCCCTTACACCAGATATTGATTTGAAATCTGTTCATTTTGTACCTGAATTTCCATTCAATTTGCTTTCTGTTGCCAAGTTGATTGACACTGTAAACTGCACAGTAACATTCGGGCCTTCTTGCTTTGTTTTACATGATCTCAAGAGTTTGAAGATGATTGGTGGGGGGCCTAGGAAAGGTGATCTCTACCTCTTTCCTGGTGATTATCTACCTCGCCATCCACCTCCTGCTCCAGTTTCCTCCGCCATGCTGAGTGGTTCCCCCTTGCTGTGGCATTGCAGATATGGCCATCCTTCCTTAGAAAGCTTGAAGAAGTTGGAACCCGATCTAGCTCATGTGTCTTCTTTAGAGTGTCAGTCCTGTCAGTTGGGCAAACATCATCGGTTGTCCTATCCTGTTCGTGTCAATAATCGGGCTTCTAGTCCGTTTGAGTTAGTCCATAGTGATGTATGGGGTCCTGTTAAAAACCAGAGTTATAATGGTTTTAGCTATTTCATTTCTTTTGTGGATGATTACTCTCGCATGACATGGATTTATCTTTTAAAAAGTCGTGAATCTGTGCTTTCCATTATCAAACATTTTCATAAACAAATTCAGGTTCAATTTAACTGCAATATCAAAATTTTTCAATCTGATAATGCCCTTGAGTATGTTCAGAAAGCGATGAATGAGTTTTGCAGTTCGGTTGGTATGATTCATCACACCTCTTGCCCTCACACTCCTATGCAGAATGGTGTTGCTGAGCGAAATAATCGCCATCTTTTGGATATCACTAGGTCTATCATGTTTGAATCCAATGTGCCTAAACGTTTCTGGTCTGAAGCTCTTCTCACTGCCTGTTTTTTGATTAATCGACAGCCCTCTTCTGTTTTGCATGGACGCACTCCCTTCTCTGTCTTACGCCCTATGGATAAACCGTTTCATGTTCCGCTTCGGGTTTTTGGTTGTACATCCTTCGTTCATAACTTTGATCCCAAACAAGACAAACTCTCTCCTAGGTCCTTGAAAACCTTGTTTCTTGGTTACTCTGGTACGAGTAAAGGTTACAAGTGTTATTGCCCGAGTTTGCGTCGTATGTTTGTTTCTAAGGATGTCACCTTTCATGAAACCAGTCCATATTTTGCACATGCTATGAGCAAGGGGGAGCAATTGAGTGAGGGAGTGCCACCCGCAATTCAAAGTGAGGGAGTGCCACCTATCATTGTTGAGGACATACCGCATGATCCACCTACCATTCAACCCTATACCCAGGTTTATCACAGGCGAGGTAGACAGGATCCAGATGAGGTAGCGGCACAAGTCCATGAGCCTCCTTCGCCATCTTCTACTCAAGAGATTCCTGCAGAGGCTTCTGACCTTGATCTTCCTATTGCTGTCCGGAAAGGTATACGTTCATGTACTATTCGACATCCCATATCAAATGTATGTTGTTTGTCGCACTTATCTACACAGGCTCGTGCATTTGCTGTTGGGATGGACTCCATTAAGATACCAAGAAACCACTTAGAGGCTCTGAAGGACAGTGGCTGGAAGCAGGCAATGCAGGTGGAAATCTCTGCTCTGATTGACAATGGCACATGGGATCTTGTTACTTTACCTGCGGGCAAGAAAGTTGTGGGCTGTAGATGGGTCTTTACAGTCAAACACAACCCTGATGGATCGATTGAGCGGTTGAAGGCCAGATTGGTAGCAAAAGGCTACACACAGACATATGGAGTGGGCTTCTTTGAGACTTTTTCTCCAGTTGCTCGTCTCAATTCTGTGCGGATCCTTATATCTCTAGCTACTACTTTTGATTGGCCTCTTTTCCAGCTGGATGTCAAGAACGCCTTTCTTCATGGAGATCTTCAAGAAGAGGTGTATATGGAGCAACCACCAGGTTTTGTTGCTCAGGGGGAGTGTCAGAAAGTCTGCAAATTGAAGAAGGCTATCTATGGGTTAAAGCAATCTCCTCGAGCTTGGTTTGACAAGTTCAGTGCTGTTGTTTTACAGATGGGCTTCTCTCGTTCCATGACTGATCACTCTCTATTTTATTCAAATTCTTCTGGTGGGTCCATAATTATTGCTGTCTATGTTGATGATATTGTGATTACTGGCAGCGATTCTACAGGCATATCACGTGTGAAGGAAGGACTACAACAACACTTTCACACAAAGGACCTGGGGAAGCTGAGATACTTTCTAGGGATTGAGGTTCTTAGATCCCATGCAGGTATAAATCTCTCCCAGAGAAAGTATGTGCTTGACTTGCTACAGGAAACGGGTATGACTGATTCTAAGCCCGTATCCACTCCTATGGATTATCACATCAAGGAGGTGGAAGATGATACTGCATATTCAGATCCAGGTCATTACAGGAGAATAGTTGGGAAGTTGATTTACCTAACTGTCACAAGACCTGATATTTCGTTTGCTGTTGGAGTAGTAAGTCAACACATGTGCACACCGCGACAGTCACATTGGACAGCTGTATGCAGGATTCTGAGATATTTGAAAAGTGCTCCTGGAAAGGGGATCACTTATTATAAACCCAAGAGTCCTCTATCTTCTTTGACTCTCACAGGTTATGCAGATGCAGATTGGGCTGATAATCAAGTTGATAGAAGATCCACATCTGGCTACTGCACCTTTCTTGGTGATCATCTGATTACTTGGAAGAGCAAGAAACAACAAGTGGTAGCACGGTCTAGTACTGAGGCTGAGTACCGTGCTATGGCACATGCATGCTGTGAACTGCAATGGATCAAATCTGTCTTATCTGAGTTGAAGATTTTGATTCAAACTCCCATGATTCTCAAGTGTGACAATCAATCTGCTATACATATTGCCAGGAATCCTGTCTTTCATGAGCGCACAAAGCATATAGAGGTTGACTGTCATTTCATCAGAGATCAGATAAAGAATGGCAATGTGGTGACGCCATATGTCAAGTCTGAAGATCAACTAGCTGATATCTTGACAAAGCCATTAGGTCCAGCAGTGTTCCAGAATTTATGCGGCAAGCTGGGCATCCACAATGTGTACACTCCAGCTTGAGGGGGAGTGTTAATATATCTTTACTTTGTGTTTATTTCATATTTCATATTACTGCTGTACCTACATGTAATTTTCCCTTTTACTATAAATAGAGAGGAGAACCCTATTGGGTCTCTCACGTTGCCAGTGTGCAACAACGCTCCATCCGTCTCTTCCGCTGACACTCCAAGCTTTATATGTCTATCCTTAAGCCCCCAAATGAAACTTTTGCTCTCTACCACTTCCCTCCTTCTAAGAACCTCGTTCCCTTTCTGTTCTGCTGAGGAGGACCTGTCCAAGGTAGAAGAAGGCAATCTTCTTGGAAGAAGCATCTAGGGTTACGATTTGCTTCCTTTTAAGGTTTCTAAAGCTTCTTCTTGGTGATCCTGACCTAAACGAGTAAGTAGTTCCTTCTTTACTCCGTTTCTTTCTCTGTCCTTCTTCCTCCTACCACTCTCCAGGTTAGAACCTTGTTGCTCCATGGTAGAAGTTGCTCTAGAACTCAAGAATCTACCTTTCTTGCTTCTTCTAGGGTTTTGCTTCCTTGAGGAGAAGGGTGCCTACTTGGCCGAGTTCAAATCTGAAACATGGGTTTTCTTGCCTTCTTTGCTCGAGTTCCTTTCTGCTAGAAGTTTGTTCTTCTCAGTAGAGGCGAGTTTTATAACCTTCTTCACTTATATTGCTTATTCCAAGCTTGCTTGCTAATATTCTTGCTTAAAAATGAAGGTTCATGCATATAAAAGCTATGCTTGCTAGGATTTCGAATTTTTATGATGTTCCTTGTTCTGTTCCAGCTCTAGATGAACCTGTAAACAGGTGTACGTCCTTCCCAAGGTAGAAGATGAACTAGGACAGGTTGGTAGCTCAACCGATGGTGCTAAACACCTAACAACCGATGGTGGTGACCAAGGGTGTCAACCGATGGTGACAACTGCTGGTCACCCCTTACGTCAAGTTTGGCTTAATTAGAAGCTTAATGATCAACCACTAAGCACCCTAATGATGCTATCAAATAATAGTGACATCAGGTCATCATCCGATTGTGAAATATAATAGTAGTGTTGAACCTATCAACCGATGGTGACCCAAGATGTCACAACCAATGGTGGCTCAAGCCACCACAACCGATGGTAAGTCAAGGCCTTAAATGTAGCTTCTTTTCAGCCCTAAACCAATGATCTATTGGTTCAGTGGATCTAATGGTTGGACATATACCCTAATTGATGGTTTTGAATAATGAACCCGATCCAATGAATGAGATTGGATGCTTCAACATCCAATGGATTAGAATGAATCCCATAGTATTATATGTGGGTCCTAATGATGAGAATTCGATGATTCAATGCCTTTAATTTGTAGTCTTACCTTTGCCCTCGTATGAATATATCTGATAATCACCATAACAAGTAGATGTGTACCCTTAATAAAGTCTGGCTTGTTACACCAACTCTAATATGGTTAAATGATGGTGATTGGTTATAATTAGACCTCTTGAATGATTAATGTGTCAATGTATTACACTCTTTTGTGTTGAAACCTCAATATAGTGCAATTGAATATCACAGTACATTGCCATGTTAAAATCTATGGGATACATATGTGTTGATGATCTTTTGAACCTCGTTTAAGGCCTAGAATGATAATGATGATCTTGTAGGGATTAATGTGATGGTCTTAATGACCTTTGGGCATGATTGAGCCCTGATTGAAGTGAAATACTTTTCATGTTCCAATAAGGATTGAAACCCTGGAACTTGTGATAAGAAATGAATATCTTGAAATGGTATGATGACACATGTGGTTCATTATGATGCAATAAGTGATAGCATATGGTAATGTGATTAAGATTCATACCTCAAACATTTTATATCTTCTGAAGTTGCAATGCTTATACACTTAATAGAAATGAATTAAGGTTTGTATGTCCATTTGTATGATGAAACCTTAATTCACTCAATTGATAATAACTAATCAAGTATAACCCTAATCATGTAGTGCCCTGTGCCATAGATCTATCTGAGTATCAGGACTTGCCAGATGGTGAAACGAGTATTCCTAAGGGAAACCCAGAGCGTATACTATTGAGTATGCGGGGTACTTGTCTTCCTGACTCCAAATGTTTGAGAGGATGACTACAATCATACCTCGACAGGAGAACGGCTACGGTCGTGTCTCAGATATGTGTATATGATGAGATTTGAGGACAACTGTGGTTGTACCTCAGATGGTAGGGTTTGTATTCCCACCTCCTATCACTATTGCCGTGACCTGTACTAAGGACGGACTAGGCTGTTAACAGCTTGACATGATGTGTCGCTGTGGAGGACTCGTACTGACCGAGGGCGAAGAAGATCTTAGGAATCCGGCTATGCTAGATCTTGTATGGCACTGATTTCGGCTTAGTAGTGGTCAGTTAGGACTTGAGTGATATTCCTCAAATCCCTCAGGGCAATGTAACAAAAGATGTAATATAAGCCATGTAGTATATTTGTTAAGGTTAAATAGGTTTCATATTGAATGATTAGCCCTTGCCCTGTCCTTATACTACATAGTGCTTACAAGATGCTAATCTGTAAAGTTTGAGTAGTTATACTTATTGGTAAGTTTACTTGTTTAACTTGGTTAGTATGCTTAAACTGTTCAATTTATTCAATTTCTTATTCAGTACTTCAATTGCCCAGTTTATTTATTATTAATTAATCTGTTGTAATCAAAATATGTTGGAGAGAGTTATGTCTCTCGCTGGGACTGGGTCTCATCCGTGGGTCACCACATCTTTTTAGGTGGTCGTGGACAACGAGGTCAAGGTCGTGCGGTGGAAGAGAACTAGTCTGGTGATCAATAGATTCAGAAGGTTGGTCAGTTGTAGATTTTAATAGTAGAGTCCCGGTGTCTTCCATGTACTCTCAGTCCGGATATGGGAGGTGTTTTCTAGATGAGATACTAGTATCGACACGAGATTTTGGTAGTATACCAGTGTATGTATATATGGCATGAACATGTAAATGCTTATTTCGTATATAGGAGGTAGTTGAGGCCTTTGAGCATAGATGTAAATTCTTGTTATAATATATGAGAATGGAATGGATGGACCTTTATGTATATGTTTCAGAACTTGTTCATGAAGTGAATTTTGATTTTAATTATTCCACATTTTTTACTATGTGATTAATTAGAAGTTGATCGTGTTTTATGTTTTGAGTAATCTCGTTTAGTCTGACAAGGTGTCACAATCACGTCTTCTCTGAGTTGCATCTACTACTTACTGCGTTTTGAGACCAAGGAACAAGGTATCCGACACCGATGTCGTTTCGACGGCCTGAAAATAGGTATTTACCGATATACTGACAGAAATTCGACATATGCAATTATGGTTGTTTCGATGCCAAAATGAACGAATTAAATCATGAATTTTTGCAGGTTTAATCTCTACACCTAAATGCATCGTTTTATGCAATAAAATTCTATACTAGGTATGTGGGGGTAGAGGGTCCATCATGTGGGAGGTAAGGAGTCTATCATGTTTCCTAGGGATTTCAATGAAAAAATATAGGAATTAATATCTGGAAATTTACTAGCACAATTTATTAACTTAAATAGACACACTTACGCATGATATCCAATTAACAACACACTAATTTCATAGTAACTTACTAACTCATATCAGTTGTATGTCAGGCGTCGCGCTGGTGTTCCATACAATATTGAGTTAATATGGTGGACATATTGCTCACATGGTATGTACATTATGTAAGCTTGGTTATATGAAGGTACATGTCGCTCATACACGTCATGTACAACACGATATAAGTGTATTACTAACTATAAAAGTAATATTGTATTATTACTAGTAATTAGATAATTACATGATGATAGTAATTAATGGTGTAGGAATTAACTAGATCTAATGATAATATTGTATTACTATTAGTAATTAGATAATTACACATCTTGTATAAGTATTATTACTAGTATTTTTTTAACAACCCAGGAGACCCATAAGGCTTGTGCCAAGCCCAACCTAGGGGGGGGGGTTCCGCTCATCCCGTAAGAAACGGAACCCCAATTAATCGCACAGGGGCCGACTACGCTACGGGAGAAACAATTCCGAACACCACCACCAGGGGGATTCGAACCGGGGACCCTTCGTGAGGGGCCCCGTGCTGTGACCACCCGAGCTACTGCTCGCCGACTATTACTAGTAATTAGGTAATTACACATCTATTAATTAGATAATATTGTATTATTACGAGTATTATTACTAGTAGTTAGAGAATTAATCATCTTGTATTATTACTAGTAATTCGATTATAGAAACAAGTAGCTAATTATAAGAGTAATATCGGATTATTACTAGTAATTAGGTAATTACATGATGATAGTAATTAATGGTGTAGTAACTAGCTAAATATGATGATAATATTGCAGACCTACATTATATATTTATAGATGTATGTATAATTAGCATCAAACATATCAATTTTGGAGTACTGCTAGGTTTTGGGGGTAGAAAGTAGGTGAAAGTGGAAGAAATTAGTAGGAAAAAGAGATCGAGAGATTGCAAATGGTAGAAAATGGAAGAAATTAGTTAAGCTTGACGTTAATTGGGTTGATTTGAGTCCTCATTGCCAAAAATCACCAAACGCGCCTTCTTTTCTCTTCCTAAGCATCAACACAGTCATTCTCCAAAATATCGGTATACCGTCGGTTTCGGTCGGTTCCGTGAAGTTAGTAGTGTATTTTGCACTGAAATGATCGAAATGTGTCAGTATTGGCGGTATGCCTATCAGTATACCAATATTTGCGAGCCTATCGGTACGCGCGCACATTTTCATACCCGATGGCGTCAGTATCGGTATTTTGAGCGGTATATTGCCGATATTGTCGGTATCTCATTCCTTCATTGAGACATCACCTCAGCACCTCGTCCAGTGTGTTTGTGCCATGCTATGCACATCGGTGGTCTTCTGCGCTAGTTCCAGTTGGCTACACTTCTCAGACAATTCAAAGACACCTCAACTGCTACATTGGTATCGCTCCACATTCGTGTCGCGTTATGTATGTGGGATGTGTTGAGTGCGCTTATTCCACTGCACATTCCTCTCCAGTGAAGATAGCGTAGTTGTGGTATTTATGATCATCTGTTTCAAATGATCTTCATTCCATATGCACTTCAAAGAAAGACCTTCTTCAAAGCTCGAGCTTCTCCAACCTGCAGAATACATCTCAAAGAGGCGTTATCATATCTTTTTAGTTAGGATTTAGGAAGTATTGTTTAAGGGGAAGTAACAATTTTTGTATGGGGAGTGACACTTCTATCTTTGATTTATCATTTATTTCTTATTGTTCAATCGAATCATGTAACTCCAGGCTTGGACATGTGTTCACCCATGCTCCAGCTTAAGGGGGAGTGTTTGAATATTAGCCTAATTAGTTTATAAGTTATTTAGTCTATTTTGCACATGGGCCTATTACCCATGGCCCATTAGGTTTAGTCTGCTTCCTTGCGCTTACTTGTAATTGCCTCCTCTCCTATATACATAGGAACATGGGTGTACATATCAATACAACAGTATATACACTTGTTCACATCCCCAATCATGGAAAAGTCACCCCTGTATCCTACTTCACATGTTTCGATGGTGAAGGTTCTATGCAAGCGAACCCCAAACCCTCCCACCAAAGCATACCACAAGAAAAACCCCAGCCTACCTTATTACTCTACATTTGAAGTTCAATACCTTTCCCCTGCTTCCATGTTTAATTGGAGGTTTGACACATTAATTGAGCCAACAATCAAGTTCCAACCTTTAAGTTACATGGTCATACACTAGCACCCAAAAAGTATGTAGGTTCATGTGGTTAATGGTTTTTATACCCCCCCCCCCCGGTTTGTTCTCCATGGCTCAACTTCATATGCACATATGCAAGGACATGTCTCCTTTATGATGCTCCCAAAAAGTATGTAGGTTCATGTGGATTTTCCAGCACTAGCTATGACGCTTGTGTCTACTAGAAAGGGTTGGATGACAATTCCTTTGTTTACCTACTGCAATGTGTTAATGACATGATCGCTTCTAGACACGCATCTGAGATTGCCAAGGTGAAATATCTTCTAGGTGGAGAATTTGATATGAAAGACCTAGGTGAAGCTAAGAGATGTTAGGCATGGAGATTCAAAGGGACTTAGATTATGTAGGCGGCCTCGACAAGAGGAGATCTCTCACAGATTACAAGTTCATAGTGGGATCTACAATTGTTAGTTGGAAAGCCACTATACAAAGTACAATTGTTTTATCTACTATTGAAGCAAAGTACATAGCAACAAAGGAAGCTATGAAGGAGGCTTTATGGCTCAAGGGTTTGATGAATCAGTTGGGCATGGTTCAAGAACAAGTTGTTTTCATTATGACAGTCAAAGTGATATACATCTTAGCAAAGGTCAAATGTTCCAGTAGCACATTGATGTCAAGTACCACTTCATTAGAGAAGTCATGGCTGAAGGCGAGATTCAAATAATGAAGAATAGTATGTCTGAGAAACCAAAAGACATAATGACGACTCTTTTGTTAGCTAAGTTTGAGCTTTGCTCAAAATTAGTTGGTCTTCTTTGTACCTGAGCTTTGCCCTTGTAGGGCATGTAGAGGAGATGGTATTCTTAATCAGTTTCTGATGTTGGAGAAGTTTACAAGTGCTTTTCTACTTCCATCATTTTTGTGTCGAAAACAAGATGGAGTTTGTTGAGAGAGTGTATTAAACTCTTTAAAAAAGCTTCCTTGAGGAATTGGACATCTACATCGAGCCTTGCCATCTTCTGGTTGTATTTTAGGAAGCTACAGGTGTATTTACGGTCATACTTTAGACCATATACAATCTACCTGGACTATATTTGCATTTACGGTCCAGCTAGACCATATACAGTCCAGTGTTGGACCATAAATGTTGTTGAAATGAAAATATAGTCTGTTTTACAGACCGTATACAGTCCAGTCGAGGAGTAAACGCGGCCGGAAAACAACCGTATGACTTTGCGACTTTGGATATGGGTCTTATTCTTATAACTAGACCCGCACAACTCATCCCAAGCATGAAGAGCAACAAAGAGACATCAAGAGTCGTATTTTTTCATAGACATAAAGTTATGAACGGACTTAGGACTTCCCTTAGAGTTTCACACCTCCAAGAGCTCCTCTCTAAGCAACCGTCTTCTTCTACTGTTGGCTTTAGGTTGTAAAAGAGGATCAGGTTCTTCTTCTCTCTTTTGTAATCATCATCTCTGTAATCTCTATCAATAATATCATCTCCGCTAGTTAATATAGGCTCCCACATTGGGAATTTGCCAAACCACTATAAATCTTGGCTTTGTGGTTGATTGCTTGTTCTGTTGTTGGTCTTTGTCGTACGTATTCGGTTTGGATTGCTCGATCTCACGCTTTCGCATCTCCGCAACAAGCTCTTTAGGTGTTGTTCGGGTCTCCCATCACCACCATATACCCACATGCTTGTTGGCGGTGTTTCATATGGTGCAACAGAAGACAATCCTTTGTACGCAATGAAGCTATGCCAGATTGAAGGACCACCTCATGGACCGCCTTGTGGAAGGTTGCATATTAAATTATTAATGAAATAATGTATTAGATGGTATGCAAAAGCATCAATCTTTCTCGATCTTAGTTCTCTTAGAGAAGAAGTTTTCACAATGTTTCTAGATCAGCATGTATATAAGGTTAAATTCTTTTCTAGATATATTATGGCTTACTCTTAATAAATCAAATCATTCCTCAAAGAAACAGCTTAAAATTGGGCATGCCTTGTTCATACTACGTAAGCACCTAGAAATAATTAATGCATATAGAAATACTTTCTTACCCAGCCAAATACAAGAAAAAAAGGATGAATTCCCATTCCTGTAATCAAAGGACAGGTGAAAACAACAACTGTTTATTTATGTTTATAGAGATATGTTGTGTTCTGTTATGTTTTGTTGAGTGTCATGTGCATAGCATGTGCCTCACTTATGCTTTTTCACTTCTTTAGTTTAGTCCCATATTGCTCACCTCTGCTTTAGTCACTATTCTCCTCTGTTATATAAGAGACTGGATTGTACACTGTTTTACACACTCAATAAACAATTCTCAGTTTCTCTATAATGTTGTACACAAACAAACAAGGTTCAATAGATTTTAACAGAAAGCATTCCTCAAGTGCATTATATATGAACACATTTTTCGTCTTAGAAGTGAAATGAATAACAACTTAGGCTATCAAAATGATGGTGCTATGTTCGGAAACAGAATGGTGACAATGGACGAATATGGTCTTTAAATATTTGATATCTACTCACATACTCAACTGTACTGCCTTGAAGAGGCTTCGTGATGGCTTTTTACATGAAAAATACAACTACAATAATGAAGTACATACAAGAATTAAGACAGTACTCTGACATGACTTCAGAAAAAGGACATGGCTAAGTTTGGCTGTGAAAATAACATTATATCTGATAAAAGGAAGAATGTTGTTTATTGGATGATTGAAACTGATTACATAGGAGTCTCTTATATAGCAAACATAACAAGAGACTAAACTAAGCGCTACCCATATGGGACTAAACAACATAAGAAAAGGAGTAAGTGAGGCACATGCCAAGCACATGACACTCAAAGTAAAGGAACAGAAAAACACATGAAACTACATATCTCTATAATATCCATATGAATTGGCCCCAAGAAAACAACCATGAGTCAATTCTACATTGGGCAGAGTAAATGTAAGTAACAGTTATGAAGATTTCTCTAATGTTCACCCCTTCTGTACATAATCTTTGACAGTTATCTGTGTTAAACATATCTGAGTATGTAATTGTATTTTGCATTGGAACAGTAATATATATGATTTGGCTCCCTTTATACTCACCAGTCAAATTTTAGGAGGAATATATTCAATCGAAGAAAAATGCAGATAAGAATATTCAAGGAGTGCCATTTTACTGAGTTTTAAGAACCTGTTCAACCAGACCGTCCTCACTGCATGAGGAAGCACGCCTCCCAGTAAGCAACTCCAGTAGTACAACCCCAAAGGAATAAACATCGGACTTTTCTGTAAGGTTGCCTGTTGCAGCATATTCTGGTGCTAGATACCTGATTGTAAGATATTTCAAGCACAACTTAGAATACAAATTACTTTGAAGTGATGAATCAAGTTAAATTAAAAGATCTAGGAGTATATTGAAAATGACAAGAACTAAATGTTCCAACATAAGACGTCTCAAACTAGGAACTAGCCAGTAGCCAGTTCTATTTTTGTGATTTAGCAAACTTGAAAAACATTAAATTCTCACTATATCAAAGACAAATGATCTACACCAGATATTTAATTTCTTATATTTGCATCCCACCAGATTTTTTAAACTTAATCAATATTACAAGCAGCAAGGCTGCACATCATTCCTGTCTGTGGTAAGTGATTATACTTCTAGGGCAATAAGGGGAATATAAATGATAAACGCATAAAGAGACAGTAGAATAAAATACTCTAACAACCCCCCTCAAACTGAAGCAAAATTGTCCATCTTATCAGTTTAATGTAGTAAAGGTCTTCCTGGTCAGTGTGGTGTGAAGAAACAATCACCTGATCTTCATACTTCGCGTGAGTGCAGGTCTTCATGGGAAACCACCTCCCTAACAGCAAACCACCACAATTGTCAACACTCAAAATCGTGGTTTCGTTATGAAAGAATATGCGCATAGGGATGACAGGTTGGAAAGTCAGCTCCTGTAGTTGCAAAGACTTACCCACTAGAGCTCACTAAGTAGCGAGAACCATTTAATGATACTCAGCTCCAACATAGACATGTCTAGTACAATCAGCTTCTTACTCCTCCCAAGTCATAAGCTTTCCTTCCACAACAGTGTAGTAGCCAAAAGTAGACTTCCTTTCCATGAGATTCCCCACATCTTAGAATTGGAATAAGCCAAACGCATTAATATGCTCATTTTTGATGTATTACGTTGCTTCCGGTTAATACAATTAACTTAGTAGCTATTGGGCTTGTCCCATTCATGTTTTACTTATGTATCCATTAGTATATACGTTTTATGCTTTATGCTTTATTGTGTGATTTAGCTTTTCTTGTCTTTAGGTTTTCCTTTATCCCATATTGCCTAATTCTATATCTCACTTACTCGCTTATCCTATAAAAGAGAGTCCATTATATTTGTTTTAAACACATCAAATAAAGGCATTTCTATTCTATATGGTATCAGACGTGTCTGATCCCCCTTAAACCTTAATGCTTCCTAAGTCTCTCCTCTAAGTCGTCGCCCCCCAACCCCCCCACCTCTCCAGCCCGCCGCCATCTCTCTCCCCTGCCCCTCAACCCTCCAGCCCTGCTGCTGATCTTTGTTGCTGCCCTCCGCCCTTCTCTCTTCTCCTCTCATTCCTTGCTATTGCCCACCATCTCCCCCCCCCCCCCCCTATTTCCCATCGTCGCTGCACCCCAACCCTCTCCCTTGTTGCCGCCAGCCTCCTCTCCTCCCGTTGCCTCTCCTCCCAACATCCCTCCGCCATCTCCAGTCCCCCCCCCCCTCTCAATCCCTCCGCCACCACAACCCTCCCACCACCCCTCCCTTTCCTCCATTATTCCACCAACGGCCTGCCCAGGCTCGCCAGTGCTGCCCCACTAGCCTTCATCCATCCACCTCCTTTCTTCCTTTTAATCTTTCAGAACTTTCTAAAAATAATGTGTGGATCTAAAAGGACCATCTTTGTTGCCCGCCTACGCCTCATGGTAGAGTAACTCTCTCCCCATGGTGGCATAGGTCCTTCTGCTCTCTACTGCGCCTAAGCAAGTTTTTCAAATCTGTTGATCCAGATCTGTTGCTCCTTACTACTGCCCCTATGCGGGTTTCTTGGATCTATTGATCTAGATCTACTATTTCACTCTATTGCCCGTATTCGGGTTTCTCAGATCTACTAATCCAGGTCTGCCTCTTCTGCTGCTACTACTTCATCTCTATGCGTGTCATCACTCTTGCTTCTATGGCGACTACAGATCCTCCTCGGTCTTTGTGTGTGACGATGGTGAAACTCGATGGATCGAACTACCATCTTTAGTCGGCATCGTTTATACTATATGTTAAAACCCAAGGGCGTTATTCCCACATTTTTGTTGATGCTCAGATCCCTCGTGATGCTAAAACTGATGAAAAAGCCAAGCAAGCCTACGCCAAGTGGTCTAAAGATGATTCTGGAGTTATGACATGGATTGTGAATAGTGTGATCAACCTAATACCAACCAGTCTCTCCTTCACCTTCAGAATGCCAAAGCTATGTGGGATCAACTATCCCATGTGTACTTTTACTAATAGAATCTAAAGGAAGTCTTCAAGATCTTTAAGAAACTGGCAAAAGAGGAATATTCGACTAATGGATCTGTCGAAGACTACTACAACCTGTGTTCGGCACTCTAGGATGAATATGAAGTATATCATCCCCTCTTTTCCGACATCAAAGAAGTTCATAGGCAACACAACCAACTTCAGTTAGTTCAGTTCCTAGTAGGACTACCTCAGTCTTTTTCTAGTGTTGTTGACCAGATCTTATCTAGTGATCCCTTACTCACACAAAGGGATGTTCCCAAGCACGTTCAATGCCTTCCTTCCATGTCTTCACTACCTGCTACTTCTTCTAACCACTTGGTTGTTGTCGTACGATCCTATGACTTTGGTCAAGGACGCAATTGTGGTCGCGGTGCTCGTGCTTCTGGTACTCCTGGGCGTGGTCCCCCTCCTAGACATACATGTTGTGTTAGACAACACACAATGTGTTTTTGGCAAAAGCCGTGTCAAAGTAGGGGTGGTAGAACGGCAAGAGCTAATTCACACGAGAGTTTTTGGCACACGGCATATGGTCTATCAGCATGTCGTGTCATACAACAGAACTCAACAACAAACAAGAAAAATCACCATGAACACAACGTATCACCTAGGCACACAACACGTGTCACGAGGAGAAGGAACAAAGAGCCCCACAACGAAAAAAAGGGTGGAAATACCCTTATGAATCTCCATCATATCAAGGTCGGAATTGATTATCCCTAATAGCAGCAGAAAAGATGATCATTTTCCATGGATTGGACTACATAAAAGGCCAAAACAAAATGGCTTCAGCAAGTGATGACGACAATAGATCTTGACGGTGATGGCAATGTAGGTGGTGCCAATTGCATAGACGATGGCGGCAACTACAACAACGATAGTGGTGGCGCCTTCAAAGGAAGTTGATAGAAGCTCCAAAGGAGGACAATGGAGACGTCCTCAAGGTAGGGTGGTGGCAGCAGCAACAACAAACTTCATGCCGACGGTATGTAATTACGAGGGACAGAAGCAAGATCCATCATCAATAAAAATTTAGTTTTGAGATGGAGACACTCCTAAAGAAGAAAGGAATGGGCATCCCACTAGACGACCAAGCACCGCCAAGAAGCAGTAGCCGCTTGTAAGGGGGGGTGCTTCTTGTTCTTTCTAATTCTCACGTAGGGTTAAAATTGGATCACTGCTTGGATACCACATCAAAAATCAGATAATGGGAATATCCTTGTATATTGTTGTTGTTATTAGATGGGCAAAAACCTCTCCTATATATAGGAGAAAAGGCAAACATAAGACACTAAACAAACCCTAATGGAATTTGGGTCCAAATGCTAAAGGGGGCAAACAGACATGAGCCTATTTACATAATAGACTAAAATACTCATATCTGTTAACACAACATACCTTAATGTAAAATTGCATCCATGACATATAATAGAAAGAGAGGTCAAACAAAATGAGTAGCTAAGACCACACTTGTAGTGAGACTTTCTTGACTTTGGGCATTCCCTCTTGTAGTGCCCCTTTTGACCACACTTGTAGCATCTTGGAGTAGAGGAGGAGGCTTGCTTTCCCTTGAAGTGTTTGCCCTTGATGTAGTTATCTTCATGTTCACTAGGGCCTTAATCTTCACTAGAGGAGGAGGGAGAGGTCCGGCAAGCAAGTTGTTGTTGAAGGATGACAGCCTCCACTTGTGCTTTGAAAGCACTATCTTTGATCTTCTTGGCCTCCTTCTCTTCTTGCTTGGCTTCTTCTTCTTGCTTGTCAAGTCTAGGCTCATGGGCTTGAAGATTGCCAATGAGTTCTTCAGTTGGGATGTCACCAAGGCTCCTCACTTCTTCAATGGAGGTGACCTTTGACTCCCACCTCTTTGGAAGAGTTCTCAAGATCTTTGAGTTGATGACGCCTCTATCCAAAGTGTTGCCCAAAACAGTCAACCCATTGATGATGACATTAAGTCTTGAATACATCTCCGCAATGCCTTCTTTCTTTCCCATCTTGAAGTTCTCTAGGAGGTTGTTCAACATGTAGATCTTTGCCTCCTTGACTTGTTTTGTGTCTTCATATGTGATACACAACTTGTCCCAAATCTCATAGGCGGTGTCCCATTATGAGATCCCGTTGAACTCCGTGGGGGTGAGTGTTACAACCCGGTCTTTCTGAATAATATATTTAATCAACATGATCTTAATTAAATATATATATATATATATATATATATATATATATATATATAATAACATCCTACTTCGATGATTATAAAAAAATAAATGAAAGAATATATCTCCTAACCTAATGTTGTAAATAAAGAAGTTAATAATTTAAACATAGGCGAGTAAAGGGTAAAAAGGGCTTGCACCAATTATTCACAAAATATAGCCAGAGGGATGTGTATGAAAAGAACAAGGACCAATTTGTAAAGTTTGGAATTTCTTTTAAAATAAATAAACTGAATGGACCTTTTTATAATAATTGGAACTGTACACATAACTACACAATTTTCCCCACTCAACCACATCATTCACGGACCTTTGATACCTCGTCTTATTCACCTTGCCCACCCACCTACTCTCACTCTATATCCTCACACACCCTCTCTCTTTCCTATTGATCAAAACCCAACCACTCCCCCCATCACCCACGTTCCCACCCCTATTCATCCTCTCGTTAATTGCTTTGGTTATAAAAATGATCATTCACTCACATGTCTTTTCTTCACGTCACTTTTTCCCATTCGATGATTCAGTACGCGATCGTAACCATACTCCCTCTTCATCGCAAACCCCTCCACGTTTCCCTCTCAACCAACCAACAAACAATCACAGCGATAAAATAACAGTTGTAATCTTTTCTTTCTCTGTTCCCGAGACAACCCATCACAAGTCTGTTCAGTTCTGTCTCTCTCCACGTTTATTTCTTTCCAGTCAACGAATAAGCGCTCATGGGACCCACTTATGAAAGTATTGCTGTATTTTTCTCCTCTCTCTTCGCAACGATAGCCAGCCTTCGTCTCCGACGAATAGCTTCGCCGACTGCTACGTTACTGCGGTGCGGTTCAGATTGCAACGTCAATGGTGCACCAAAATCAATGAGATAAGGTGCGTTGGAATCGTACGCAGATGGCGGATGCAACATGACCATTCTCCACCGCCCATGCTAACATCTCAACATTTGCCACCATTGCACCTCCCACACCGCCGGAGATGACGGGAAACGTCCCGGTAAGCTCCCCCGCCCTGGCACTATAGTCTGCCACCGCCCAAAACATCTAATCAACTCCGACATACTGTTATTAAGTCTCCAGAACCGCCAAAATGATCTTATACGAAGCCTCCACGCCACCCACGACCTCGCCGGACATGGTCGCCGGAAATGACGCCTTGACTCTGACAACACTTAGCATAGCCTTCATGACTACGGAAATTCATCCTATTCGACCCCCTTGCGCTCTGGAAGCTAGAAAAGCCTATCTACTAGCCCCTAGCCTCCCCATTCCCCCATGAAATGACTCCAAGCATAAGGAGGAGATTAAGATGAAGTCCCATCCTCCTTTTGGCCGACCTCAGGGGTTAGACCGACCCTCCTTGGCTATAAATAGGTACCCGATGCTCTTGGACAAACCCCATTCCCGGATTAGAGTCCACAACCATCAAGAAAGCCAACACCATGACCATCTCTTCTTCATCCTAGAGATACACCTTTCCTAGAACAAAATATACATCCATAGTTCGTTCTCCATCACCACAAACACCATATCCAAATCCACAAGCCCAAGAACCCCATCCAATACTTTCCTACTCATTATATACATCAAATACACCATCAACAATACCTTCTTTTCTACTACCACTAAAGGAAGCTCAAGGCAAAGAAGTAACTAGGCTCAAGACCATCATTCAAGTATACCCACATTCGTACCTTGTCAAGGTAGGGAGTAAAACCTCTTCTCCTGAGTCCACATTCAAATCACATTCTAAATGTTGAGTTTTCATTCAAAGTAATTATGGATTTTATCGATATAATGTCCCTAACAAAGAGATCTTTTATCGCATTTCATTGACAAATCTCGTTCCCTTCATCAACTACACCTTTTGTCCAATAGATGTCCATCTGTGTTGCTCTCTTTTTTTTATGAAAATTAGTATCACAGTGAAGTTTGGCATAACTTATGCTTACACCATACAAATCACAGTATTGTGAATATCGATGGTTTTCCTCATGTTTTGTCAAAAATTTGAATATCTATAGTTCAGAGAATTGATAAAAAGTTTAATTGCTGAGATTCTTATCATGACATGTAACACTCTTGGTTAAGCTATGATTAAAATAAGTTATTGTTGAGATTCCACCACTGAAGAGTTGGTTTTACAGTCCTAGAGCCGATAAGGACCGGAAGATCGAGATTGATATGTTATATTATGTTTGATCCGGATCGTATCCTTGGGATGGTGAAGGGAGGAGGGATAGCCTTTCCCTTACAACTACCCCACCTTGAGGGCAGCCGAAGTGTTGCTGGTCTGTGAGATAAATCATCAAAGGTTGTGTATAACGACCGCTGAGGTGACGACACCTGCACTAGGCCGCCAGACCATGGAGAGATATGGTTGTAGACCGACCCCACCTCGAGGGCAGACTGAGGGCTGTAGGACTACCCTTTGAGTAGGCATCGAATTCGGGGCCTACAAACCACACCAGCTATGTACGGTGGGACAAAGGAAGCTGTGAGGGTAGAATTGGCACACAAGAGACCGATGTCTTTGTGATAAGGCAGTGTGCAAAGTGATATTGTTGATTTGTTACTTATGGTCTATGTGACCTTAGCTGTGGTTGCAGGCGACAAGCTGGATCTAGGGTTGGTTAACAATCCCTCTGGACTGAGTGGTGAATGATACAATAAAATAAATTAAATAATAATTGCTAGATTTATTAAGTGTCTTATTTCACTATCACCTGCTTCAACTTCCATACTACCTGACCAGTTTTTATGTATTTTTTTTCCATTTATAATATTATACATGTTATCGATGTTTTGGTATCCTTTCAACTCTGTTTAAATTATTGTGCCTCTCCGTACTTAGACATTTGTCTAACTCCTCTTGCTACGGTTCTTGTTCCCCTCCCACCGTAGATTGATTGCAGGTTGAAGTTTACATCACCGCGTGGATTCTCCTAACTAGGTCCTGGAGGGAGAAGCATCAAGTCTTTTGTTTATGCTTTTGTTATCTTATGCTAGTAGTTTGTAGTAGGACTCCTTGCAAAGATGTAAATTTTTTTTTAAAAGTTAGAACATATGTAACTCGAACTTAAATATTGCGTTAAATCAAAGTGTGTGGTTGCTATCTCTTGCTTGATGCTTCTTCCATAACGCTCTCGGGTTTTAATCTCCATGATTAAGAGTTAATTGTGGAGGCAAAAATCTGGGACGTTACAGGTGGTATCAGAGCATGGTTAGGAATCCACACGAGTAAATCACTTAAAAGATGTAAAATATACTTTAATATGGATATGTCATTAACAATACTTCTCTTTCAGATGAATACTTACAAGGGGAAGGAGCTTATTGTAGTGGATAGCTAGTCTGAGGAGTCTAATCATGGGCTTACCATGACCAACAAACCTCGAGAGAAAGGAGGGCCTTCTTGCATTCACTATAACCCTGGAAACCAACCTAGAGTACATGTAAAAGAGCATGCACTGCCACAAGAGTATATTGTCGACCTGGTCCCTAATCTCTATCCTCCATACTCACCACCTCAGCCTCTTACTCCACTAGATGAGCAATACTATGCCAAGATGAAATACCCTGCCCCTAAAGAAACAAAAATCATATTTGAAAGCCTTGAAAGTGAACATTCCACCCACTCAGAGGAAACTGTAGAATCACCAATCACCTATATGTATGGGATACCTTTAACTTGTCCAAAAGGATGTGAGTGCTTTATATCTCGACTACTTCCAATCCCTGGGTCACCAGAGAGAACATTACCTCCCACTTTACCTTATGAAAATCGTATAACTGAAATCGAAATGGACTACCCCTTTCATACACTTATGTATGGAGAACAAGTGGAAGACAACATATCAATGCTAAAAAGACCAACCTCTGCAGGAAAAAGCATTTATGGATTTTCTACAGGACCCCTGCCCAGCAAGCATCAAGGTCGAGGTGGAGGATGGATTGAAGAATAGGGATTATAAGATGGGAAATAATGTAATATGTGTGGTTGATAAGTCTATATGTCAAACTATGTAGGGACTTTATGTAATAGTCTATAATATTTTGTTTACCTTGTACTTATAAATACTATGTAGTTGGATTAAGATGAATCAAAACTTACTTATCTTTGTGGAAATTTCTAGATGTCGCAAGGACAATCTGAGTCAGGAAATGCCCCAGAAGCAATGGAAATAATGAAGCGGTTAACTATGATCACTGAAGAAATGTGGAAAAATAGATCCAATGAGGCGAAATCTTCTCAATCCGTAGTTCCCACACAGAGCATGTCGATGAAAAAGTTCTTGGAACTCCATCCACCCAGCTTTGCCGGAAGGGATAATCCTGACCTGGCAGAAGAATGGATCTTAAAGATGGAAGAAATTTTTCGATGCTTAGACTGTCCCGAGGAAGCAAAAACCAATTATGCCACTTTTAAGTTGGAAGGAGATGCAAAAATATGGTGGGAGAACCTTCGTACGATCTCTTTCCATGACACCCCGATTATCTCATGGGAGAAATTCAAGGAAGAATTTAATGATCAATATTTCCCTGAACAAGTCCGAGGTCGCAAATTTGAGGAATTTCTAAATCTGCAACAAGGGAGACAATCTATAGCTGAATATACAACTCGTTTTCGAAGACTTGAAAAGTATGCTACACAACTAGTACGGGATGAAAGGACCCGTATCTCGAGGTATGAACATGGATTAGCCCCATAGCTTGCAAAGAAGATTGTTGTTTTGCACATTACCTCTTTTGATGACATAGTAAAAAGAGCTGCTGTGTTGGAAACAAAACTCCAGCACATACAAGATAAAAGGGTGGAACTACCTCGAGCCCCTCCACCAAAAAGGAGGATTTCTTCACATGGGCAACAATATACCCCCTCTCCAAAGAGGAATGGGAATGCATGCTTACGTTGTGGGAAGCCTCACTTTGGGGATTGCCCATATGACACTCGGTCCCGTTGCTATCATTGCCACATGACAGGACATATAATGAGAGATTGTCCTATACCCCCTCCCAATAATAATTTCATGGCTCACTCAGGATTTTATCAACAAAACCCAATAATACCTGTGATGAGGCCAAGGTTCCATCAACTGTCGTCTACTACAAGGCCACAACTATTTCACCCGTCAATATCACCTCAACAACGCCCTCAACAGGGACGTCAGAATCCAAATCAACCGAAGAGGACTGGAAGAGTATTCGCCTTGAGCTCAGAGGAGGTTCAGAATGATGATCGCCTAATGGAAGGTAATGGTCTTATCAATAATAAAACCTTCAATGTGCTATTTGATTCTGGTGCAACACATTCTTGTCTATCATCTATATGCTTAAAGAAAATAAACCTAGAAGTTGAGAACCTACATTATACAATAGAAATAACTCCATCTCTAGGGAAGCAGGATGTGGCACACAAGGTAATAAACAATGTTCCCCTACAGATAGAAGGGCATACCCTACCTGTCAACCTTATTATTCTCAACTTAACATGCCTAGATGTTATCCTTGGAATAGATTGGCTAGAAAAATATGGAGCACTTATTGATTGTCAAAGAAAAATGGTAACCATAAATATGCCTGGCATGCCTCCTTGGGTTGTCCATAGTAAAGGGATTTCAAAAAGAAGTCTAGTTATCTCTGCAATCCAAGCCAGAAAATTTCTAAAGGAAGGATGTGAAGGTTTTATTGCAGTATTACAGGAAGAGAACATGAATGAGAAGCCATTAGACGAAGTGAATGTAGTTCGGGACTTTCCTGATGATTTTCCATAAGAATTGCCTGGATTACCCCCACATCGAGAGGTGGAATTTGGGATTGAACTCTTACCAGGGAGTACTCCTATATCTCGACAACCTTATAGAATGGCCCCCGCAGAGTTTGCAGAATTAAAGAAGCAACTTGAAGAACTATTGGAAAAAGGATTCATTCGCCCTAGCTCATCTCCTTGGGGAGCACCTGTCCTTTTTGTGAAAAAGAAAGATGGGACGTTGAGGATGTGCATTGATTATCGTAGACTCAATGATGCCACTGTTAAAAATAGATACCCCTTGCCCCGGATTGATGATTTATTTGACCAACTCAAGTCTGCTCGAGTTTTCTCAAAGATAGATCTGAGATCTGGGTATTATCAACTAAGGGTTAAAGAAGAAGATGTGCCAAAAACTGCCTTTCGAACACGATACGGTTCATATGAATTTTTAGTTATGCCTTTTGGGTTAACTAATGCCCCTGCAACATTCATGGACCTAATGAATTGTGTGTTTCACAGACATCTTGATAAATTTGTCATTGTCTTTATTGATGACATTCTTATATATTCTGCAACCGAAGAGGACCATCAGGTCCATCTGAGAATTGTGTTACAAACTCTAAGAGACAAACAACTTTATGCCAAATACTCAAAATGTGAGTTTTGGCTAACTAAAGTAGGCTTTTTGGGGCACGTAATATCTGCTGGAGGAATATCAGTAGACCCAGCCAAAGTTGAAGCTGTGCTTAAATGGGAAGCACCCAGGACAGTAACAGAAATTCGAAGTTTCCTGGGAATGGCGGGATATTACCGAAAATTTATCAAGGATTTCTCAAAGCTTGCAGGCCCTCTAACACATTTGACGAGAAAGGGAGTATCTTTTGTGTGGAGTCAAAAGTGTGAAGATAGCTTCCAAGAACTTAAAAAGAGGCTAACTACTGCCCCAATATTAACGCTACCACAAGAAGGCAAGACATATACCTTGTTTACTGATGCTTCCAAAGCAGGTCTGGGTTGTGTCTTAATGCAAGAAGGTAAGGTAATAGCCTATGCCTGACGCCAGTTGAAGAAGCACGAAGAAAATTACCCTACCCACGATCTGGAGTTAGCTGCAGTTATACATGCTTTAAAAATTTGGAGGCACTTACTATATGGGGTAAAGACTGAGATCCTAACCGATCACAAAAGTCTTAAATATATTATGACTCAAAAGGATCTCAATCTAAGGCAAAGGAGATGGTTGGAATATCTCAAGGATTATGATTTTTCTATTTCTTATCACCCTGGTAAGGCTAACGTGGTGGCTGATGCACTTAGCCGAAAAAGAGTAATGAATATATCAATGATTAGCATACAAGAGAAGAAAATAGCTAGAATTGTGCTCAATCCTTTGACTATTACTGCAAATTTAAAGGCGGATGTCATGGCTGCTCAAAAACAAGACACCAACTATAATTATTGGAAAGGAGTAGCTCAAAACCCCAAATCACAACTACAACTAAAGGAGGAAGACACCATCTGGTTTGCAGAACGGTTGTGGGTACCTTCTAGCACCCCAATTAAACAAAAGATCCTAGAAGAAGCACATGCATCAAGATACAACATACACCCAGGAACCACCAAAATGTTCAAAAACTTACAGAAGAATTTTTGGTGGCCTAATATGAAGAAGGAAATTGCTGAATATGTACTCAAATGCCTCACGTGTCAACAAGTGAAGGAAGAACATCAACGACCTGGAGGATTTCTCAAATCCTTAGAAATCCCAGAGTGGAAATGGGAACATATCACAATGGATTTTGTGACCAGCCTTCCTCGAACTCGAAAAGGAAATGACAGTGTGTGGGTAGTAGTCGATAGATTAACCAAATCTGCCCATTTCCTACCAATCAAGATCACTGCTAATATGGACAGTCTGGCAGACCTATACATGAAAGAGATTGTCAGGTTACACGGTGTTCCTGTGACTATTGTATCAGATAGAGATCCTCGCTTTACTTCTAAATTTTGGCAACAATTGCAAAAAGCATTGGGGACTAAATTGAATTTTAGCACTGCCTTTCACCCACAAACTGACGGCCAATCAGAACGAGTAATACAAATCTTAGAAGATATTCTAAGAGCTTGTTCTTTGGACTGGAAGGGCAATTGGGATGAGCATCTCCCTCTAATGGAGTTTTCATATAATAATAGCTATCAAGCTAGCATTCAAATGGCTCCATATGAAGCACTATATGGGAGACCTTGTAGATCTCCATTATATTGGGATGAAGTTGGGGAAGCTAAAATTTTGGGACCCGAACTAATCCATCAGTGTACGGAAAAAGTAAAGTTGATCAGGAAAAGGTTACAAGCTGCACAAGATCGACAAAAGCAATATGCAGATAAAAAACGAAGGCACGTGGAATACAAAGTAGGAGATTGGGTTTATGTCAAAATATCTCCCATAAAAGGTGTCACCAGATGAGGAAAGAAGGGAAAACTGAGCCCCAGATATGTGGGACCTTTCGAAATCATAAAAGAAATCAATGATAGAGCCATGAAGTTGGCACTACCTTCTGAATATCAAAAGTTACATGACGTGTTTCATGTATCATTATTAAAGAAATACATCTCTGATCCATCACATGTCATTCAATATGAACCTCTTCCGATTGCCGAAGACTTATCATATGAAGAACATCCCATTCAAATCTTGGACCACAAGGAGCAACAACTTAGAAATCGGACCATCCCAATCGTGAAGGTGTTATGGAAACATCACGGGATTGAAGAGGCAACATGGGAGCTAGAATCAGAGATGAAGGAAAAATATCCATATCTTTTTGGTAAGTATTTTAATTTTTGAGGACGAAAATTTTATTAGGGGGAGAGGATGTTACAACCCGGTCTTTCTGAATAATATATTTAATCAACATGATCTTAATTAAATATATATATATATATATATATATATAATAACATCCTACTTCGATGATTATAAAAAAAATAAATGAAAGAATATATCTCCTAACCTAATGTTGTAAATAAAGAAGTTAATAATTTAAACATAGGCGAGTAAAGGGTAAAAAGGGCTTGCACCAATTATTCAAAAAATATAGCCAGAGGGATGTGTATGAAAAGAACAAGGACCAATTTGTAAAGTTTGGAATTTCTTTTAAATTAAATAAACTGAATAAATAAATTGAATGGACCTTTTTATAATAATTGGAACTGTACACATAACTACACAATTTTCCCCACTCAACCACATCATTCACGCACCTTTGATACCTCGTCTTATTCACCTTGCCCACCCACCTACTCTCACTCTATATCCTCACACACCCTCTCTCTTTCCTATTGGCCAAAACCCAACCACTCCCCCCATCACCCACGTTCCCACCCCTATTCATCCTCTCGTTAATTGCTTTGGTTATAAAAACGATCATTCACTCACATGTCTTTTCTTCACGTCACTTTTTCCCATCCGATGATTCAGTACGCGATCGTAACCATACTCCCTCTTCATCGCAAACCCCTCCACGTTTCCCTCTCAACCAACCAACAAACAATCGCAGCGATAAAATAACAGTTGTAATCTTTTCTTTCTCTGTTCCCGAGACAACCCATCACAGGTCTGTTCAGTTCTGTCTCTCTCCACATTTATTTCTTTCAAGTCAACAAATAAGCGCTCATGGGACCCACTTATGAAAGCATTGCTGTATTTTTCTCCTCTCTCTTCGCAACGATAGCCAGCCTTCGTCTCCGACGAATAGCTTCGCCGACTGCTACGTTACTGCGGTGCAGTTCAGATTGCAACGTCAATGGTGCACCAAAATCAATGAGATAAGGTGCGTTGGAATCGTACGCAGACGGCGGACGCAACAAGACCATTCTCCACCGCCCATGCTAACATCTCAGCATTTGCCACCATTGCACCTCCCACACCGCCGGAGATGACGGGAAACGTCCCGGTAAGCTCCCCCGCCCTGGCACTATAGTCTGCCACAACCCAAAACATCTAATCAACTCCGACATACTGTTATTAAGTCTCCAGAACCGCCAAAATGATCTTATACGAAGCCTCCACGCCACCCACGACCTCGCCGGACATGGTCGCCGGAAATGACGCCTTGACTCCGAAAACACTTAGCATAGCCTTCATGACTACGTAAATTCATCCTATTCGACCCCCTTGCGCTCTGGAAGCTAGAAAAGCCTATCTACTAGCCCCTAGCCTCCCCATTCCCCCATGAAATGACTCCAAGCATAAGGAGGATATTAAGATGAAGTCCCATCCTCCTTTTGGCCGAACTCAGGGGTTAGACCGACCCTCCTTGGCTATAAATAGGTACCTGATGCTCTTGAACAAACCCCATTCCCGGATTAGAGTCCACAACCATCAAGAAAGCCAACACCATGACCATCTCTTCTTCATCCTAGAGATACACCTTTCCTAGAACAAAATATACATCCATAGTTCGTTCTCCATCACCACAAACACCATATCCAAATCCACAAGCCCAAGAACCCCATCCAATACTTGCCTACTCATTATATACATCAAATACACCATCAACAATACCTTCTTTTCTACTACCACTAAAGGAAGCTCAAGGCAAAGAAGTAACTAGGCTCAAGACCATCATTCAAGTGTACCCACATTCGTACCTTGTCAAGGTAGGGAGTAAAACCTCTTCTCCTGAGTCCACACTCAAATCACATTCTAAATGTTGAGTTTTCATTCAAAGTAATTATGGATTTTATCGATATAATGTCCCTAACAAAGAGATCTTTTATCGCATTTCATTGACAAATCTCGTTCCCTTCATCAACTACACCTTTTATCCAATAGATGTCCATCTGTGTTGCTCTCTTTTTTTTATGAAAATTAGTATCACAGTGAAGTTTGGCATAACTTATGCTTACACCATAAAAATCACAGTATTGTGAATATCGATGGTTTTCCTCATGTTTTGTCAAAAATTTGAATATCTATAGTTTAGAGAATTGATAAAAAGTTTAATTGCTGAGATTCTTATCATGACATGTAACACTCTTGGTTAAGCTATGATTAAAATAATTTATTGTTGAGATTCCACCACTGAAGAGTTGGTTTTACAGTCCTAGAGCCGGTAAGGACCAGAAGATCGAGATTGATATGTTATATTATGTTTGATCCGGATCGTATCCTTGGGATGGTGAAGGGAGGAGGGATAGCCTTTCCCTTACAACTACCCCACCTTGAGGGCAGCCGAAGTGTTGTTGGTCTGTGAGATAAATCATCAAAGGTTGTGTATAACGACCGCTGAGGTGACGACACCTGCACTAGGTTGCCAGACCATGGAAAGATATGGTTGTAGACCGACCCCACCTCGAGGGCAGACTGAGGGCTGCAGGACTACCCTTCGAGTAGGCATCAAAATCGGGGCCTACAAACCACACCAGCTATGTGCGGTGGGACAGAGGAAGCTGTGAGGGTAGAATTGGCACACGTGAGACCGATGTCTTTGTGATAGGGCAGTGTGCAAAGTGATATTGTTGATTTGTTACTTATGGTCTATGTGACCTTAGCTGTGGTTGCAGGCCACAAGCTGGATCTAGGGTTGGTTAACAATCCCTCTGGACTGAGTGGGGAATGATACAATAAAATAAATTAAATAATAATTGCTAGATTTATTAAGTGTCTTATTTCACTATCACCTGCTTCAACTTCCATACTACCTGACCAGTTTTTATGTATTTTTTTCCATTTATAATATTATACATGTTATCGATGTTTTGGTATCCTTTCAACTCTGTTTAAATTATTGTGCCTCTCCGTACTTAGACATTTGTCTAACTCCTCTTGCTACGGTTCTTGTTCCCCTCCCACCGTAGATTGATTGCAGGTTGAAGTTTACATCACCGCGTGGATTCTCCTAACTAGGTCCTGGAGGGAGAAGCATCAAGTCTTTTGTTTATGCTTTTGTTATCTTATGCTAGTAGTTTGTAGTAGGACTCCTTGCAAAGATGTAATTTTTTTTAAAGTTGGAACATATGTAACTCGAACTTAAATATTGCGTTAAATCAAAGTGTGTGGTTGCTATCTCTTGCTTGATGCTTCTTCCATAACGCTCTCGGGTTTTAATCTCCATGATTAAGAGTTAATTGTGGAGGCAAAAATCTGGGACGTTACAGTGAGGGCTGCGTAGAGGATGCTAATGGCCTTGGCATTGAGTTGAGCCTCCTTGAGAGCAACTTCACTCCATGTAGCAATAGCTCCGGTTGGCTCCTTGTAAGGTGTGATCATCACCATCCACATATCAAAGTTTATCCCTTGAATGTAGAACTACATCCGCCTCTTCCATTAGAGGAAGTTGGTGTCGTCAAAGACCAGAGGACGCATGGAGAAGCCTCCCTCTAGGTTGAGTGAACCAAGTAGGTTGTCGACCATCTTCTCGTCTCGTGGGAGATTGTTGGAGAAGATCCTTGGCTCTGATACCACTTGTTGGATCTAAGGGCTATAAAGGGAGTGAATAGAGCTACAACATTTCTCACAAAACAAATTAGACCTTCAAATTATATCAAGATTAAGGAAATAGCTCAATTGCAATTTGATGTCCTATCTAACAAGCATAGCAAGGATGAGAGATTGATAGCAAGAACTTGACAAAGGCATGTAGAGTGGTTCCACACTTCAAACTAGAAGTGAGTCAGTCCACTACCTAGAGAGGTCAACCTCTAGGACTTTGCAAGTGCTTTTCTCTATATTATCACCAATAAGAGTTAGAACAATAGACCACCAAAGGACTTACCCATCCAACCACAAGGAGATCTTCACCTTACCTAGGAGCTTACCCACTTAGCTTGAGTCTTCAGTCTTCACCAAGGTCTTACCCACTCAAGCTCAAGTCTTCTGCCTTGAAGGACTTTGCTTGTCCTCTTGGATCTTCAGCCTTTGCCTTCTTCACCTGGAGAAGATCACCACTTTTTCATCAACCTTGAAGAGGACCAGCTACAACTCTTTCTTCACTCGATGGAGCTTGCTTCAGTTTTTATTCATGTAAGAAGGGGATAGGGAAGTAGTGGAAGATTGAGAGCTTTATATGCACAAAGGTGGAGCTCTCTTACAATAAGCCTAACTCACTCACAAATCAAAAAATGAAGTGTAAACTAGAGAGAGAAAGGGGCTCAGGGATTAGTAGCACACTCAACTATAGCAAGGACCTTGAATGTAGTGAACGAGCAAACTTGGAATGAACTCCAAGTGGTCTTATTTATAGTTGGGGGTGCTCCCTTGAGTTGGGAGTGGTCTTATTTATAGTTGGGGGTGCTCCCTTGAGTTGGGGAACACTTAGGGCCGAAATATAACCATTTTCCTCAAAGCAACAGATCTATTTTTACCCCAAACAAGTCACCAACAGTTATAATCACTTTTTCTGCATTTTCCATACAGTGCATTCAGTCGATTTCAATAAAGGTAACTCAACCGATCAACTAAAAGACAAACCCAATTTTCAAACTATCGGTCGATTTTGTTCTGGGGAACTCGACCGATCAGCCAAAATCACATTTCGTCGGTAAGTCAGTCGGTCAAGTTCTGTGAATGCACAACTCGATCGATTGCCATCTTCAGAAAATCAAACTATAGGATCGGTCAAGATTAGAACTCGACCGATCAACAACCTGTGAATTGTGATCGATTTTCTAATTTGGCTATAAAGTGATTAAAACTTGGTATTAAGTGTCCCACATATTTTTCTCATCTTAGTTACAAGTCATATCATCAATACAAGTGATTACAAAATTCTTCTAAGGTCGTTTGAAGGGATTTCCTTATTAGCACACTTGCATTGCATTTGACTTGAACTTGGACAAGCTAGGGCTTGTGTAATTTGATCCTTTTCATGTACCTAAAGCCTGAAATCAATCTTGAATACACATATTAAATACGTATGAATGGAATGGTTAAGTCATTATCAAAATATGGACAATGCATAACCTCTAGGTCAACAGAGTAAACACTCCTTGATATCCAACAAGGTTCTTATTGAAAGGTAGATAAACAAGCTCCAAAATTTGGTTGCTCCACAAGGCAACCATCACATCTTTCCAACCCAGTTCTCAAATTGCCTCTTCATAACTCACAAATTCTAGTATAGTCAATTGTTGTTGCAAAAGCATAACAATTTCATTAGGAAACAAACATTGGAGATGAACTTGAGGACAGTTCAAGAGTGTATGCCTTTTCTTAGAGAAATAGGAAGATGATACTTTTCCTAAGTTGTGTATAAAGGAGAAGCTTCATTCAAGATGTGGAAAATAAGATGTGTTGTATTTCATATTGATAGGCGGCACACTCCTCTCCTGTATATAGGAAAAGAGGCAAGTACAAGGAAGCAAAACTTAACCCTAATGGGCCAAGACAATGAGGCTTATATAACAAATGATCTATTAACTAATAATACTTTCTAACATCTAACATAGGAGCAACTACTATTTGCCGCCGCTAATACACCCAAGGAAAGAGATATCGTCGCTATACCGACCGGTACACCGATATCGACGCCATCGGTCATTGGTTTAATCAAGTGTACCGTTGGGATTGCAAATATAGGTAAACCGATGGACTTACCGATAAAACCGCCCGATATTGGCGAAAACCGAGGCTGCAAAATGCCCCACTTAAGGGCGGTAGTGGCGGTATGCCGCCTCGACATACCGAGATTTGCAAACCTGAGTCTGTTGTTGCTACTAGAGTGAAGAAACAAGGGGATTTTGGGCGATTTCTTTTCTTGGAGCTCAAATCAACCCTGATTAAGGTATGTTTACTTAATTTCTTTCATTTCTCATCATTTCTAACCCCTCCCCTCTCTATTTCCTTCTATTTTCACCATAGTTCTCTAAAATTCTCTAAATACACCCAAATTCTAGATCTACTCCAAAAAACTTAGGATTAATGCTATTTAACAATAGATCTATGATTATTTTATGTAGATCTACTAATGTATCACTACATCTACTACTATTATTTAATATTATCATATATTTTCACTAATTAATATAAAATTCATAATAATACAATAAGTACTATTAATAATAGGTATCTAACTAAGGTTTAGTAGAAGAAGACCAAATACTAATATGAACAAATACAAACAAAAATATAGTAAAAATATTTATATTTTTCGATTTTTCATTTATTTAAAATCTGAAAATAAAAAAATTACAGTTTTTTGTTTTCTTTTTGTTTTTTCTACAGAAATATGCGTGTTAGTGTTATATAAAGATGGAATGAGTAATTTGTAACACTTCACTTTCCTTAATACTAGATTAATATCAGATTTTATATTTTTTTATATAATTTCAGACTTTTATTTTTTTATTTAACCCTTTTTTCTTGGTAATAAAAATCTTAAAAAATATTGTGTTTGATTTTATAAATACATTTAACATTTATACACTTAAGAGTATTGTGTTTGATTTTATAATACGCCAAATAGATTAATTTCTTGCAACTTAATGGGTTTGATTTCATACACCTAATTTTTGTTTGTCTTTGTCTTTTTACAATGTTGATTGACTTTTGAGAAGATGTCTTCAAGCGATGGTGAGGGTGTTGGGGCCGATAATGTAGGAACTAAGGATGTGGATTTTGCATGGAATCACTACAAGCCTCTTGACGGGAATAGGGGGAAGATAATTTGCAATTACTGTAAGAAGACAATTGGAGGGGGATTACTAGATTTAAACGTCACATTACTGGTGGTGACAAAAATGTGGCAATTTGCCAGAGGTGTCCCCAAAGTGTTAGGGATGATTCCAAGAAACTTATGGGTGCAAAGAAACAAAAACAACAAAAGATGAAGGAGGTTGACAGGGCTTACATAGATACATTATTGGATGTTAGGCCTACAGGTTCTACTGAATCTGATGATGATATTGGATATCCTCCTGAATGTGATACAACTTATTCACATTGTATGTATAGAGGTGCTATCAAAGAATCTCGCAGAAGTGAGTGGGAAAGGGAGGAGGAAGCTCGGATTACAAGGAGGTATGGGCCATCTGGTGCAGGTGGAGGCAGTGGGACTGCATCTATTCCTGTTGTTGACCTAGATGACAATGAAGATCGAGCTGGTCATGGTAAAAGGAAGAAAGAAGGCATTGATACACTTTTTTGTTCTGCTAGTGTGAAATTGAGGAATGTTGATGAGCCAAGGGTTAGGAAGCCAGAGGCTAGGCAAAAAAGCCTTAAAGCAATGTTTACTGGTGCAAAAGAGAAGGTTGGCAAGGCAGTGGGCAAGTTCTTCTTTGCTCATGGTACACCTGCACATGTTGCAACTGAACCCTATCTGTAGCATATGGTAGATGTGATAGGGGAGTCTGGTAGGGGCATCAAGCCCCCCTGTTCATATGAATTAATGAACAAGTATCTTCTCCCAGAGAAGAAGGATCTACAAGCATGGATTTCAGACCAAAAACATATGTGGTCTGAATATGGCATCACACTTATGTGTGATGGGTGGACTAGTGGAAACAGAAGACAAATTATCAACTTTCTTGCACATTGTCGTGGATCCACAGTTTTTCTAGACTTTATTGATGCTTCAGGTGAGGTCAGGAACCACATATACATAAAGAGACTAATGAAGACATACATGAAGCAGGTTCGTGTGGAGAATGTGGTGCATATAGTTACTGATAATGTTTTTGCCTTCAAGAAGGCCGACGAGAGTTTAATGAAGAAATATCCAGTCTATTGGACACCATGTGCTGCCTACTACATAGATCTCATTCTTGAGGACATGGGCTCAATTGATTTCATCAAATCTGTTGTCATTGATGGTAGATTGATCACGGGATTCATCTACAACCATTCTTTTCTGCTAAATGCAATGAGACGACCTGAGTATTGTGTTGGCCAACTAATTAGAACAGGGGCAACTAGATTTGCAACAATTTTTCTTGCTTTACAATCGTTAACGTTAATGTATTTCATATTTATTCTATTTTGTAATTACTATATCCTGTTAGACCTCTATGTAATTTATCCAGTTTCCCTTATTAATAAAAAGGGAGAAGGCCTATAGCCTCTCTCAACGCTGCATTGCACGTTGCATTGCGGCACCGCATTTCACATGGTATCAGAGCAAGGTTCCTAACCTAACCCTACCCATCCGTCACAACCCAACGCCGCCGTCGGTCGGCCGGCCGCCAGCCTTCCCCGGCTGCCAGCGTGAACAGTAACTACGACGGTGAACAGTAACTCTGGTGTGAACAGTGCGGCGGAGTGAACAATAATTCCTGCGTGAACAGAGCACATCGCCAGCCTTCCCCGGCTGCCACGCCGCCAGCCCAAAGCGGGCGGAGCAGCCGTCTCCCGGGCCAGCCGCCGTCTCCCATTCTCTTCTATCTCCGGATCGTCGGGTCCTTCGGTTGATCCAACGGATTTCTAAATCCCAAATAGGAGTCTATCGGTACGTAAGAAATTCCTAATCACATCTCCTCCATGTGTGATTAGGGAATTTCAGTTAGGGGCTGTGGATGTGTCAGATACGCATCTGATCTTGTGACGTGACGTGTATCTCCTCATCACCCATATCTTCTTGAGACGTGTATCAATCCGTCACTTTTCTTCTCGTCAAATCATGGAGGACGCCAAGGCATCTACCATCTACAGTGAGATGTCTCCTATCCCCTCCATCAAGCTGAACGGGAAGAATTATCTCTTATGGATGAACGTTGTCCATACTGTATTGGAGTCACACGACAAGGCAAGACACGTTGATTCTAATCCTCCTGCACTTACTGACAAAGGCTATGTTGGATGGAAGCGTCATAATAGTCTGGAGAAGACCTGGTTGTGGGGAAGCATGGAACCTGAGATTGCCTCGAGGTTCATGTTCTACACTACTGCCAAAGAGATCTGGGATGAAGTGAAGAAACATTATTCTCAAGAGAAGAATGCGCTTCGTCGGTTCATGATATATGATTACCTGTTTGCAGAACGACAAGGAGACAAACCTTTAGAAGAATATTTTAGAGTGATTCAAGGTATTGCACAAGAGTTGAGTTTCTACCATCCAGTAACTGTCCAGGAGCAAGTCAAAGACAGAGATGACTTGATTACAATAAAATTCTTGTCTGGTCTGAATTCTTCGTACAGTTTAGCCCGCAATGTTATCTTAGCTTCTGATAAACTTCCCAGTTTGGAAGAGGCATATTCAAGGATTTTACAGGCAAATTTTGAACCTGTTGATCCTACCGTAGTCTCATCTCAGGGAGATTCTCATGCTTCTGTAGTTGTTGCAGTGAGAGGAGGACGGACAGGTATGGGCCGAGGACGTGGAACTCGCCTTAAGTGCACTTTCTATGACAAACCTGGACACACAGTTGAGAAATGCTGGAACAAGCATGGTCGACCTGCTGCACCACCTGTGGGAGCAAGAAACTATGCTACCACTACTGAGTCTACTGAGCCTCCTGCTTCGAAAACTGGTCCTTCTGGCATTACACTCACCAAGGAGGAATATGATAGATTTATTCTGGCTACTCAGCATCTGAGCTTGGGATCATCATCTTCAGCTAACTTGGCGTCTACCACTGGTAATCAGGCTGCCTCTTTATTGGCTTCTGGTTCTACTTCATCATGGGTCGTTGACTCTGGAGCGTCGCAGCATATGACTGGTATGAGGAGACTTCTTCATTCTATTGACTCACATATTCCTCACAAATCTGTAACAATAACAGATGGTTCAGTGAGGAGAGTGTTAGCCAGTGGATCTATTTCTTTAACTCCTGGAATTGATCTTAAATCCGTACATTATGTGCCTGCTTTTCCTTTTAATCTTCTGTTTGTTGCTAAGTTGATTGATACTGTGAAATGTACAATAACTTTTGGACCTTCTTGTTTTGTATTACAGGATCTCAATAGTGTGAGGACGATTGGTGGGGGGCCTAGGAAAGGTGATCTCTACCTCTTCTACGGTGATAGACTACCTCGCCAAGTGTCTGCTCCTACTCCAGCTATCCTGTTGAGTGGCTCTCCCTTATTGTGGCACTACAAATATGGACATCCTTCATTAGAGAGCCTGAGAAAGTTAGAACCAAAATTGTCTCAAGTATCGTCTCTAGAGTGTCAGTCCTGTCAACTGGGGAAACATAATAGAATGTCTTATCCCGGTCGTGTCAATAAATGGGCGTCATATCCTTTTGAGTTGGTCCATAGTGGTTTGGGGTCCTGTAAAAGACCATAGTTATAATGATTTTCGTTATTTTATCTCTTTTGTGGATGAGTTCTCGCGTATGACTTGGATTTATTTCTAGAAAACTCGAGAGTCTGTGCTATCTATTGTCAAACATTTTCATCAAGAAATAAAAGTTTAATTTTATTGCAATATTAAAGTTCTTCAATCTGATAATGCCTTAGAGTATGTTCAAAATGCTATGGATGATTTTTATAGTTCAGTTGGGATGATACATCGTACATCCTGTCCTCACACCCCTCAGCAGAATGGGGTAGCAGAGAGGAAAAATCGTCATCTCCTTGATATTAGCGGGACAATCATGTTTCAATCTAATGTTCCTAAGCGTTTTTGGTCTAACGCCCTTCTTACTGCTTGTTTTCTTATCAATAGGCAACCTTCTTCTGTGCTTCAAGGACATACTCCTTTCTCTGTCCTACGTCCCAAGGATCAACCTTGTTCCTCTTAGAGTGTTTGGTTGTACTTCTTTTGTCCACAATTTTGATCCTAAGGCTGATAAGTTATCTCCTAGGTCAATTAGGACTCTTTCTTGGGTACTCTAACACTAGCAAAGGGTACAAGTGTTATTGTCCAAGTCTTCGTCGCATGTTTGTGTCTAGAGATGTGACTTTTCATGATCACTCCATATTTCTCTAGTGTTTCCAGTAGGGGGGGGCAATTATGTGAGATAGTGCCACCATTAGATGCTAGTGAGAGAGTGCCACCACCACATCAGAGTGAGAGAGTGCCACATATCATTCCTTACTATACTATAATTCAGGAAGAGCATCCAACAAATGGTCCACCAATTCAGTAATATTCACATGTTTATAGCAGACGAGGAAGACAAGATCTAGAGGAGGTAGCGACTCCAGTCTCAAAGCCCTCCCCATCCTCCTCTAATCAAGGGATTTCTGAAGAACCATCTGACCTTGATGTTCCCATTGCTGTTTGCCAAGGTACCCATTCCTACACTATTGGGCATCCTATTATAAATGTGTGTTGTTTGTCCAAGTTATCTCAGCAGGCTTGGTCATTTGTTCTTGGGATTGATTCTGTGGTCAATCCAAAAAATCATCTTGATGCTATGAAGGATATTGGCTGGAAACAGGCTATGCATGTTGAAATGTTTGCTCTGTTACAGAACAACACCTGGGAACTTGTTGAATTACCTCCAGATAAAAATGTTGTGGGATGTAGATGGGTATTTACAATAAAACATAATCCAGATGGTTCTATGGAGAGATTGAAAGCTAGAATGGTGGCAAAGGGGTACACTCAGACATATGGGGTTGATTTCTTTGAGACCTTTTCACCAGTGGCTCATCTGAATTCTGTGCGTATTTTTATTTCTCTGGCTACTACATTTGACTGGCCTCTATTTCAGCTCGATGTCAAGAATGCCTTTCTTCATGGTGATCTACAAGAGGTGTACATGGAGCAACCACCTGGTTTTGTTGCTCAGGGGGAGTGTCAGAAGGCATGTAGACTGAAGAAAGCCATCTATGGATTGAAACAATCTCCTAGAGCTTGGTTTGACAAGTTCAGTGATGTTGTGCTAAAGATGGGCTTTTCTCGTTCTGTTACTGATCACTCTTTAGTTTATTCTACTTCTTCTGGTAGATCTATTATTATTGTTGTGTATGTTGATGATATTGTTATCACTGGTAGTGATTCCACAGACATATCTCGTGTGAAAGCGGGCTTGCAGGGGCACTTTCACACAAAGGATCTGGGAAAACTGAGATATTTTCTAGGCATTGAAGTACTTAGATCTCATACAGGTATCAATTTGTCTCAGAGAAAATATGGTGCTGGATTTACTACAGGAAACTGGTATGAGTGAGTCCAAGCCTGTGTCTACTCCTATGGACTATCATGTGAAGGAGATGACTGATGATACTGATTATCCAGATCCAGGATATTACAGGAAAATTGATATATTTGACAGTCACACGTCCTGACATTTCTTTTGTTGTAGGAGTGGTGAGTCAACATATGAGCTCTCCAAAACAATCTCATTGGACATCTGTCTGTCGTATTCTGAGATATCTGAAAGGTGCACCTGGTAAGGGAATCACTTATTATAGGTCGAAGACTCCTATATCCACAATGTCTCTTATTGGTTATGCAGATGCGGATTGGGCTGGTAATCTGAATGACAGGAGGTCTACGTCTGGATATTGCACATTTCTGGGGAGTATTACCTGGAAAAGCAAAAAGCAAAATGTTGTGGCAAGATCTAGCACAGAAACTGAGTATAGAGCAATGACACATGCATGTTGTGAGTTGCAGTGGGTTCAATCTGTACTTTCTGAATTGAAGATTCTTGTTTTGTCTCCTATAGAACTCAGATGTGACAATCAAGCGGCCATATACATTGCTAAGAATCAAGTCTTCCATGAACGTACTAAGCACATTGAAGTTGACTGCCACTTTATCAGAGACCAGATCAAGAATGGAACTGTTGTGACTCCACATGTCAAGTCTGAAGATCAACTTGCAGATGTTCTTACAAAGCCATTTAGTCCAGCAGCTTTCCAGAGTTTTTGCAACAAGCTAGGTCTACACGATGTGTACACTCCAGCTTGAGGGGGAGTGTTAATATATTTCATATTTATTCTATTTTGTAATTTCTATATCATGCTGGACCTCTATGTAAATTATCGAGTTTCTCTTATTAATAAAAAGGGAGAAGGCCTATGGCCTCTCTCAACGCTGCATTGCGGCACCACATTTTACAGTTAAAGTCCAAAAAGGATGGACTTAGGAGGCTCTTCAATGGAGTGGAGTGGACCTCCATGAAGGAGCACAACACCCCAATTGGAAGAAGAATTGAGGAGTTGATTGCCAGCCGACCTTTTTGGTATACGGTTACTAGAGTGCTGCGAATAACAGAACCTATTGTCAAAGTATTGAGGTTGGTAGATGGTGACAAAACTGCAACAATGCCTTTCCTATATGATGCAATGACGTCAATGGTGGACAATATCAAAGAAGCAACTCCTAGGTCCAATGAGCAACACATAAAAATTTATGAGAATCCTTGGACATATATGCTTTTGTATCCATTGTATAAAGCAGGTATATATCTCAATTATATTTTAACTTCTAAGTTATTAGTCTAACTCATAGTCTACAAATAAAATGTCATTCTTATTTCCTTATTTACATTTGTGACATATTACTATTTGAATTCGAGGTTCCAATACTCACGAACACTAGGCTTGAATGTGCCTCTAATGAATGTAGTGAGAGATGTCACTAACAAGTTCATTACCTCTCCAGAAGAGCGATTGCAAGTACTGGAAGAGGTATCTAACTTACATTCTTAATTTCTCATTAGTCTTTCCTTTGATTTCATCATCTCAATATTGTATATATTATTTTTACAGTTGCGCCGGTTTCGTGAAACCACTAGATGCTTTGGCCATCCAAATGTAGTTGTTGACCGTGAGGCAGGTAATCCTTGTGATTGGTGGGTTTGGAATGCAACAGGTGCCCCCCATTTAAGAAAAGTGGCTATTCACATCCTTGCTCAAACATCTTCAGGGGGTTGTGAAAGAAATTGGAGCACTTTCAATCTGATACACTCGAAGAGAAGGAACATGCTTGGTGCAAACAGGCTGAGGGATCTTGTCTACGTTCATTACAACATGCGGTTGAGGGCTAGAGCAATACGAGATGCCAACTACAAGGAAGTGGATTTTGCTGTTGTCCATGATCCCATTGACACCGCATATACTTTTAACATTGAAAGACGTAGAGGATTGGAGGATGATTCAGAAAATCCTTTAGAGGAATGGATGAATGAGATAAGTCATCTTGCTCTTGATAATTTAGATGGACATCCAGATCCATATATAGAAGAGCAATTTGATGCAAATGGTGATGATATTATTATAGATACCCCACCAGAAAGACTTGATCCTGAAGTTGCACATGTTAATATTGATATGGAAATCAATAGAGAAGTGGAGGAACAATTAGGTAGCTCAAATTCTTCTTCTTCTACATCTGATTCCATATCTAAGTCTGATGATGGTAGCAATGATGGTGATAATCACAACCAATGCTCTCCAGAATATCCTCCAAATGTTGATCCTCAAAATGATGAGTGGCTTATGTTAGTCATGTTACTAGGGCTGCACCTCCACCAGAACAGGAATATCCCATGGCTGATAAAACATTTCAAAGGAGAAAAACTTGAACTGGGAAAGATTACAGCGGTACACCTCCACCACGACCACAATACCGGTGTCAAAGTGATTATTATTTAGATCTTGCTGATTCAATGAATACCATGGGCATATTTGACTCTCAATCTCAGCATTCATTTGGAGATATGTTATTTGGGCAGACACTTCCATACCCATCTCAGTCCCAGCATGGGTATTCTGGATATCAAGTTGAACCACCGCCAAGATTACGATTAGAAGTAAGTTAGGGATATCATGAAGCATACTCTGTCCGTGGCCCTTATGGATGCTTTCGGGTGAACACCGAAGCATACTCTGTTGATGGAGGTCAAACATGGAGTGGTGGGCATACTACAGTTTATCCAATTGCCGGTGTACCATTACAACCTCCTTTTCTTCAACCTCAAGCTCCTCGAACATGGGCACCTCCTCCTTCTTCTACTCAACCTCAAGCTCCTCGAGCATGGGTACCTCCTCCTCCTTCTACTCAACCTCCATTCATTTCAGCAACCAAGGAAAAATATCTCAAAGATTTGGAAGAACATTTTCCAAAGTTTGGGATGATACAGTTTGTCAATCCTGAAGTGTATGAGGAGCATGTTGTTTCATACAAGTATTACAGAAGTTACATGACATGGGAACAATATGTGGCCCATATCTACAACATAATGTATAGAGAACCAACATGCCACTCAACATACAACTGATGTGAGTTAGTAATTTACTATGTTGTTATATGTTTGTTGTAAATTGAATATTATTGCATAAGTGTCTAAACATGAGTTTATGGATTGTGTTAGTAAAATTTCAGATCTTAATTCTTGCATTTTGTCATCGAAATCCTTCATCGAAATCTCCAAAAAAAGGACAGATTCCTTACCTCCCACATGATTGATTCCCCCCCACATACCCAATATAGAATTTTATTGCATAAAATGTTGCATCTAGGAGTTGAGACCGCGCCTGTAAAATTTCATGATTTAATTCGTTCATTTGGGCTTCGATATGGCCATGATTGCATCTATCGATATTTACGTCGGTATACCGGTAAATATCTATATCCAAGCTGTCGAAACGGCATCGGTATCGGTCATTGAATTCCTTGAATACACCCATGGAAAGTGCTGAATTGTGGTGTTTGTGAAAGTTAGAATTGTAGGAGATTATCTTGAATGGTATCATTCTCAATCTTATAGGAGTCAAGGGATATGTCATCTAGCTTTGGAGACTAATAGGGATCCCCATCAATAGGTGCAAAGAACATGTTGGAGTCATATAACTTTGGAGACCAATATAGGTTACATTGGTAGAGATGCACATCCTTATGTTGGAAGGACAATAACTTTTGTAGTCACTTTGAGTATGGCAGTAGCCCAAAACAACGATCTTAATGGCCTAGAAAGAATATCTATATACTTTCAAATTAAAAGTTTGAACGAAAATCGAACATCCAAGATTTTAGAGGAAATGAGAAAGGCAATACTCGTGATATACGAGATAAAAAGGGGAGCATTCCTTGTAAAATGGAAGAATGCTGTGCTTGCAAACTTTCATAGTCAATTTCTTTTTTTGAGCATTGAAATCCCAATCCATATAGATTGGTTTCCTTCATTCACATATGTAGAAAACAGATGATATTATTGCATAACAACTGTAGTTAGGCCTGTGGATTATTCTAGTAAAATTCCAAGAGTTAATTCCATCATTGTGGTGTCATGATTGTCATTAATGTAGATGTCAAGTTTCAAGACGTCAAATCAGACATTTTAATCCTGGTTAAAGAGAAACTCGGCTGAATAGCCTTAAAGGGGAATACCAAGATGGATTGCAGAAAAAACAAGGAGCAGATCCACAAATTAACAGCAGGAAGGGGAGAACCCTGGTTTGATCAGTATGGGGTTCTAGGGGAAAAAATAACAAAAAAGGGGAAGAAACAAGAGGACAACTGCACCTGCATCAAGGACCATATCTCCCAAAGGATGTGCCAAAGGCATGAGGAAAGGAACCACAACAAGGCTATGGAGCGAGGAGGGAGACCTGTAAATCAGAAGACAATCAGTACTTCCAGCAGGGATGGTAGCCAGAGGAGATAGGAGGCTTGCGGTTGGAGCAGATAGTAGGGGTGATGTAGGCAGCAGAGGATGGAGACCCCAATATACTGACATCCAGAACAGGGGGAGGATATGAAGATACAGGATGACATGAGCAAGCAAGCTGTGGAGACAGGGATCCTCCCTTGGACCAGCACGGGCCAGGAGCAAGACCAAAAGCAAAGGAAGGGGCTACTTTCTAGCAGCAATGGCGGCAAGTGATGTAACAGTACCAGCGGATTGCATCTATCAGTGGTAGGCTGGTAGCCCCGTGACTGGCGCTTGCAGCAATAGCACCGCAGTGAGCAGGAGGGTGCCTAGTGGCAGCAACCAGAGGGAGAAGTCTGAGGGGTGCTGACCAAGTAGAGCAGCTGACAAGGATGCATCCCTTGTAGTAACATATGTAAGGGGAGGTCGGACTATCCCTCTCATTGATGAAGCAGCCACAACAACAGAAAACAGGAGGCGACAACCAGGAACAGCATAGAGGGTCTATGGGCAACTAGGGAGAGGAGTGTCTGCTGCCACACAGGTTGTCTCCCTCTTTTACTTTTCTTACAGTAGATTAGCTTAGTATTGGGACCATCCTGCTCCGATGCCATGCGATAACTGATAAATTACAATACAGAAACAAATGGATCTATTCCAGTAAGAAAATCTCACTCTATATACAGAAGAGCCTTGGTCGCAAACACTAATATGCCACACAGACTCTAGGCTAATAATCCAGAAACACTTTTATTAATAAATTATATATACTCTCTAACATAACAAAATTAGAAAATGTTTATTAACTGGAAGTAGTTGCCTTTTTCTGGTCAATAAACACTAAATAGTCGTAGTAACCTATTGAGGTACCTATCATTGGCAAAATATGACCTTCAGGGGAGCTAAATGCCATGAAAATAACAAACTTTCTAGTCTAAGTATCAAACTTTATCATTTTATGTCTAATACTGAAACGAAAAGAACAAACATGATGAGACTCACTATTTAGTAACTAACCCAAAAGTTCCAATGACTCGAGTTGAAACATGTGTATTACAGTCAGAAGATAACTTTGCCAATCCAAAATCTGCCACCTACAGAAGATCGTAGACAAGTAAAAAAATAGAATATCATTCAATTGGATCACTTTAAAAATAGTTACGCAGAAAAAAATTATAATTCGTTTGGTTACATCTATGGTGCATGTGGTATTTCATGTATGTGATCCATCGAAATGTTAAAGACATGTATTTATGTCAAATCATTTAAGGCTACATTCCAAGTACCCTAGTTTCAACTTGCAATATTTTTGGCTACTAAATTCAGGGAAAAACATTTAACCCACATGTCATGATTAACATTTAACCCACTTCTCATTACAACTTTGATTGATTGTTTTATTATAACACTAAGTGTCAACTCCAAGAAGTTGCCAATCAAATAATGAAAGAAAAGAAATACCTATAGAAAATGGTATTTTTAATTGTAATCCCACACCAGAAAAAGTTTCCAAAAAACTACAGTTCTTTATCAATTTGTTTTGCATACGGTTTCCATCTCATCACTGTGTTTAATAATTTATGCAAAATAACTTCTTATATATCTTTATGCAAAGAATCCAAAACTGAAGAACATGCTCTTCAGATGTCCAATTCACAACATTAGACTAATCAGTATCTACCTCTGGAAGTTAGTTCAATTTTCTATTTGTTATCTGTTATTTAAGATTCTCCAGTTAGTTCACATTGTTCTGGTAAATTGTGTTACTAATATAAGAATATTTTTTTTAGTCCATGTACTCTTCTTTACTAACATTCTAGAAATTGGGAATTTGGGCTTCATAATTAGTCATCATATCTCTTTCCAATTTACATGGCATAAAACCGTTACATTTGTTTCTAGGCTTAATATTTGAGATTGGTAACAGACTTGATATTCTATGCAACAGACATCACCATGTGTATTTGTTAATTACATGTATAGTAACAAAATGAGTCTTGTTAATTAATTAACAAAATTCAAGTAGCATTCATCCTTGAACAACAGTATAGAGGAGAACATCATCATAAGCATCCTTGGAAGAGTGTGTTGGCTAAATTGGACATTATTATAATCCCTTTGTTTTGATGATGACAAACATTTCATTCTTGTGGATCTAACATGCTACTTGAGTATTGCAGCAATTAAGTGGATGACACAACTTTGGAAGATCTAAATGCTCAAAATGTTTTAATTTCATGATTGTAATCAAATGTAAAAACTTGTACAAGTATATAATGTACAAGTACTTAGATATCATGTAAATCAAGCGTTTAGATCTTCCCTAGCCACTCACAACACTTAGATAGGTCATCCCCTATAGTGTCACAACTGCACACTCATACACACACTTAGTATTCATCTAGAACCACCAAAACAGAGACATTCTCGGTCGAACTATTTGTCGACCGAGACACACTCGGTCAAACAACTCGACCGAGAGTCTCCCGGGTTAATCCTTCTAAAAGGTTCTATAGCCGTTAGACCTAGCAGACAAGGTGGTTGGGAGTTGGAATCGAACGCTATATACACTTACTCCAGACCATCCCTTGGTCGACGAAGTCTTCGACCGACTGACTCTCGGTCGACAAACTTCTCGACCGAGAAGAACTCTATCTTCACTTTTCAAAATTAATAAACTAGCCGTTGCTAAAGCAATTAGTGGATACCTAACGGCTAGTTGAGCACTTAGAACCCCCTAGAAAGTGTCTAGAACGTCCTTAAGCATTCATAGGCCATTCCTATAAATAGGACATGCCTTAGGACACCCAAAATACACTTGTGCAATACTTGAGCATACATACTTGCAATTGGCAATCCTTTCTTGTGAGCAATTCAAACATTTGCTATTCATTTCCATTGCTCCAATTTCATGTCCTATAGGCTAGCATCTCCTACCCATTGCACTTACACTTTCATATACATTGGTTAGGAGATCAAAACGCTTGATATAGGATTCAAGCCTTGTGCCAAAGTGGTAATTGTATTTTTCTTTTCCTTTCTTGTTCCTTCTTATTTGCTTTGTACTCTCCTTGCTACTCCTAGGTTGGAGGTTGCGGATTGGAGAGGGTTTATCTTCTCAGGTGGAGAAGGGTCTTCTCGGAGGAGAAGGTGGACTTTGGACTACTTCTAGAAGGTCTCAACGGGAAGCTACTTCAAGGAGGAAGGCTACTTCAAGGGGGAGCTTGAAGTTACTTCAAGTGAAGGCTGCTTCAAAGTTGGTGAGACGACTTCGGGGTGAAGGTTGTCCAAAGGGTTTGGGAAGGTAGTTGTATTTTATGTAACATCTTTGCGAGGTAATAAAATACAGGTGCTTTCAAAATCCCAATTGGAAACAATTGGGTAGTGGACTGACTCCCTTAGTATTTGCTAAGGGTGGAACCACTCTAAACCCTGTGTCCCCTTGTCTAATCTTTTGTGGTTGATTGTTTGAGTTGAATTATTGTTAAAATATTTATAAAACCCTATTCACCCCCCCCTCTAGTGGTTTTTCAAAGTGAATAGTCATGCAATGTTATTGTCTATTGGCCTCCCCAAAGACACAATTCTTGCAAAAATCTAGCTTTTTGATGGTTTTGCCACACAACAATCCTCTTGTGACAAAGTGAAATTTAACATTAATATGAACTAATTCCAATTTCACCCTCCTTCTACCCACTCATGGTCCCAAATTATTTTTCTTGTCTTCATAATCAATGTTGAGACTCAAATTCAAAATATGGTGATCAATGTGGACTTTATAAACATTATAACACCTTAATTCATCACTTTGTCCAAAGAAGCATACTGGTCATTCAAACTTAATATTTTGGTTCTCAAACTTTTTCTACATATTCTCCATATTATTTTTAAGCTATGGACCTAAAATCATCTCATTTGGACATTCCTACTATTTACTATGATTTCTTGAAAATAATGTATCGAAAATCCATTTATTTGCCTCTTATTTGGGCCTTTTCCAAGTCAGCAATCCATGGCTCGCTTTGGGGGCGAACCCAGCCTTTGGATCAGCCTCCGCGTGGATCAGGGCCCGATCCTACGGACACTGACCCATCTTCAACCTCCCTCTGATTGCAGGGAGGAGTAATGGCGACCGAAAACAACAATCAACCCTTAGACGACCCGACTTGAAATTCCAATCGAGAGGGAACGCTCGTCTCGCGAATTCGAACTGATTGAATCCTAATTTGACCACCGTTCGTGCTTTGTCCAGCCGCCAAAATGAGTTTCTTGTCCCTCCCATCTCACTCCGGCGGCCATGACCTTCGACCCAAGTCCCCTAGCCCTAAACCTAGTCCTTAGCCTATAAAAACCCTCACACAAGGTCGTCTGCGCCATACCGTACAAAAACCCTTGCTCTTGCTCTCTCTTTTGGCCTCGACCACCCCCGATTCCCCCTACCTTCTTCTCCTGTTCTGTGTGGCGCCGCCGCATAAGCTAGTTGGGCGTTTCTCCCTCACACCGCCAATCCCCTTCTTTCGACCACCCCCTGCTCCGCGGGGTCACAACGAAATCGTACGGCCACCTCGCTGCCGCCAACGGAGCTCCCTACTCCCGGAGCTCCTCCACGTCGGCGACCCTGCTCCATGGAATGAGGTTTCGTCGAAATCATCGAAATTTCGCTCGAAATTTCGATTTCGATGCTATCTGGTACCGAAACGTGCGACTGTTTCGATTTCGATGAGTTTCGCCAAATTTCGACGATTTTGATGAATTTCGCCAAATTTCGATGAATTTCGCCAAATTTCAATGAAAATTTCGATAATTGCAATCCTTGTTGTTATTGTTGATTTTTGAAGAGGAGCAAAGGGGGATTGGGGTCATTTCACCATTTAGTACTCATACATAGTATATATACTTATAGTATATCATAATTGCATTGCATTTCCCTAATATTTGCTATTCAAATTATTAAATACTTATGTGATGCATGCTATTTTAGTTTCTGCAATGTGGATGACATGTATCCTAGTGGTGATTTATTAGACAATGAGGGTGCTAGGAAGCCAACCACACCAACAAATGATGATTTAGCTTGGAAACATTGCACTAGTATTCTTGGGACCAATGAAATGGTTGACTATTGAGTCAATATCAGCAACAAACTATAAACCCAAGTAAAATGTGTGGGATGCCCTACATATCCAATATTTGATATTATAACACAGACAAGTACATGCATGTATATAGCTCATACTTACAAAATTGCATAACTTAATTCCTACATTTTATCATCGAAATCCTCAAGAAACAAGACAGTTCCCTTACCTCCCACATGAAGGACCCCCTCCCTAAACTACCCCCACATAAAATTTTATTGCATAAAACGATGCATTTAGGTGTAGAGATCACACCTGTAAAATTTCATAAATTAATTCATTCATTTTGGCGTCGAAACGGGCACGATTGCATTTAACGAAATTTCTGTCGAAATTTCCATAAATTTCGATTTCCATGCTGTCGAAACAGTATCGAAATCGGATACCTCGTTCCTTGCCCTGCTCCTAATTTCTGGACTCGCGAGGAACAGAACGGGAGCAAGAGAATCCCGGACCGGCCGGTCCAGAAGGGAAACCAATTGGTCCAAGGGGCCCAATAGACCACAAAGTGAACCGATAAATCAAGTCTAAACCGGCCAATTGAAGGATCAAACCGGACCCTAAACCAATCGAGCCGCCTATACTAGGTGGCTAAATCAAGGCCATCCATCGTACATCTAAGGGGCATCTTTTTCCATATTTAAGGTATTTCTGCTTCTCTCTGTTCAAAATTCAAATAAATGGATAAAACTTGCAAAAATCATATCTCTTGATTCCTAGCTCCAAATCATTCGAATAAATAGTCAATCTTGACCAGAAAAATCCAATGAACCTTTCTAAAATGCTTTTGAAGCCTAATTCTGGATCTATTTCTCTGATATCCCTATATCTTTGATCCTTTGCATATTTAAATTGTCAAATGACTCATAATCATTGATTAATCCTTTGAAACCCTAATATTTGACTCATGATTATCTTGAGACACAAAAGGCATCTTGACTAATGAATGATCTAGTTTAATCTTATGCACCTGTTCAAAATTTGAATATGATTTCATGCCATAAAATGGTGATTAAACTTGATGATGGACTTGGTGATTATGATTGTGCTAAATCTTGTACATATCTGATCTAGACCCTTAAAATTGGCCCTAATCCAATCTTGATGATTTAGGATCTGACTCGAAGGGTTGACCTATTGATTTGGATACTGACTATACTCAAAATCCTCAGTGAAAGGTACGCTATTATACCTTCTCTTTGGTTGTAATGAAGATACTTTTTATGTATCTTTTGATTGTGTACTTGGCTATGTACTTGGTTGAGCTATTGTTCCCTATTGATTAGAATTCCATATTTCTTATATTATATTTTGAGACAAAATGGAAAACATAAATGACATGCCCATTATGACTGCCCGTACACTGATGATGATGTTGATAATGTTGATATTGAGTGCAAGAAACCCCCTCATTTGGAGGTAGGACTTGTACATTGACCTCATACCTCATATGGAGAGGAGCCTGTTGACCTCCCCCATCGTGTTGGGGCGATAGAGTCACACAAAAATATATAAGCATGCTTCTCGATTACAGCATAATGGGAATGTTAAAATAAAAGATTGATTGAATAGAATAGATTGTAATTGATACAAAGACTGGACACCCCTGTCCTATATATAGGAGCAAGGGAGAAACCCTGAGACTTGTGTCCCAAGTAATCTAAACTAGACGGGCCGGAATATAAAGGCCCACTAAACTAATTAGCCTATTTAACTAATAGACTAATATAGACACTTTAACACTCCCCCTCAAGCTGGAGCATGGGTGAAACACATGTCCAAGCTTGGAGAGTTACATGACTCGATAAAAAGAAATGATTAATGAAAAAGATCACTCCCATACAAAATATGTTACTCCCCCTTAATCAATACTCCCCCTGAATCAAATAGTGATGATGACTTTGCAGGCTGAAGATACTCGAGCTTTGAAGGTCTTCCTTGAAGTGCATCTGAAATGAAGACATCTGAAGAATGGACCTGATACTACAGCAATTAGCCACTGGAATACGTGCTTAACGCGGCACGAACGCGGACGGACGATTTGCTGCTTGATACGATGCAGGAACCATAAAACTCTGACGCATGAAACTTGGGGGCTTGACGGGAAAGGAGATCATCCATCAAGGAAGGTCCCAAGAGGATCAGCTACAGGCGATGTCGATACAGCAGATGCGGCTCGGAGAAGACGTGATGAAGCAGCTCGGTGAAGATAAAACTTTGAGCTTCTGAAGAAGCACCCATCTGTCTCATGTGAATGCAGATGAAGGAATACACCATCAACACCTGACGTACATAACGCGGTACGAACGCGGATACGGTGTCGACGCTGGATCTTCACTGCTGGCTCAAGTAGAGAACTGGTGTGCTGAATGATGTGAAGCTCCATGAAGTTAGCCTAGAATATATATAATCTGAATACATATATCATCATCTCATCTCATACTCTCTCTCTCATACATTCTCTCATATATTCTCATGCTCGCTCTCTCTTCTCATCTCTTTCTCTCCTCTCTATCCCCCTCGCACACCAAATACGACAAGAGTGAGTGTTTGGTGTGGAGAACTGGATATATGACCCCCCCGTAATGTGGAAAAGGGATACTCACATAATATGGGTGGGTGGGAAAGAAAAAAAAAGGTTGAAAAAGAGAAAAAATATGTGAAATGGAGATGGGTAATATGTGGAGACTAGGAGAAGGGAGAGGGAGGACGACTGCTAGGGTTTCCTCAAGAGCAAAACCCGCTATGATACCATGTTAAAATATAAAAGATGGATTGAATAGAATAGAATGTGATTGATACAAAGACTGGACACCCCTGTCCTATATATAGGAGCAAAGGAGAAACCCTGAGACTTGTGTCCCAAGTAATCTAAACTAGACGGGCCGGAATATAAAGGCCCACTAAACTAATTAGCCTATTTAACTAATAGACTAATATAGACACTTTAACAAGGAACTCGTAATAAAAAGTGAATTGTTTTGAAATAAACATCTTGTCGAATAAATGTTGGTTTTGGAAATTGCTTGTTACACTTTTCAATATAAGTCCCGCCAAGTATACTCTTTTGCTATAAATCATTTTACTTGTTTTTATATAGCGTACCGTACAATTGCATTGACTTTGTGTCTTGATTTTTTTGATTTTAGGCAAAACATTGGAACCTTGACTATATCGCTTCCGCACTCATATACTCTGATGAAAAAGATTGATCTACAAAATCTCGATATTGGGTTAGTTTGTTCTTTAAATATCCAGTTTTTGAGTTATTATTTCTTATTGTATATGCCAGTGTGTTAGATCCTATCGGGCCACTCAGGGACGGGCGCTTCAATCCTCTTACTACTGTCTAGGCAGTAGGATTGGGATTGGGGTAAGAATGGTTCCGTGACAGCTCTCTTTCTCGGAAGCATCATCCCATTTTCATGCATGTTTTGCAAATGCAACTACGAGAGCCTTGTGGAGTCTCTAAATGGGGTTGTAACCAGTGTTTCAAAAAGCGGTATGCGTTATGCGTTCGGAGAGGTCACCTTGTAGAGTATATGCGGGAGTATATGCGGTTTTGGATTTTTTTAATTAATTATTATATATATATATGTATTAATCATGATTTACATATTTAATTTGTGCAATTGTGTATCTAAATAGTACAATTACAAGAATAATGGATGCAATTATGCAAATATGCAATCATTACAACTTCAATAAATACAAACATGCACTATAATCTAAATTTAAACAATGTAAATGTATAAAAGAAGAAATCAGAATATCTCTAACTAAAAATCGGGGTATAATCGACCTTGTATGCGGCCGTACAACCGATTATGCGGCTTGGACCGCTTTTTGGACCGATTTTTATTATGCGGTTTTTTGGAGGACCGCACCTTGTATGCGGCCGCTTATGCGGGCGCATACACTGATTTTTAAAACACTGGCTGTAACCACTACGAAACTTGAGATAATGGAACCCAACAAGATATACAATTTGTGTCAATTTCTCATACCCTTAATGAGTACCGACTCGTCTTTGAGAATGTCAAAACTTTTGTTTACACTTGAGAACTTGCAACCCTTGTCTTTGAGTGTGCCCGATGAACTGAGATTATTTTTCAACTTGACAACATGTCAACGCCCGTCAATGTCCTAACTTTACCATGAAACTTCTTGATATTCACGTCAGAACCAAACGTCTTGCATGGATAATTATCACCGATAAGGACATATCCACCATGATGAGACTCATATACATGGAAATGACATTACGCTTGATCATGTAGTAACTCATCATAATCAAGAATCCAATGCTTCTCGTGGTCAAAGGACATCCGGTACATAGCCATCATCTTTTATACCTCCATGAGCCATCTTTACATGATCGAAAATGATTGGACTTCTCATGATGTTACTTCTTTTATAGCTTGTAATATTCAATTTCAGTATGAATTGTCTTCTTGGCATAGTTGTGCCTCTTTAATTGATGTGACTTTGACTTGTTCTTTTACTTTTAACCTTCAGAGACTTTTTCACGTAGATGCTCCCGTCCTCTAATGGCCAATGCTTCATCAACAACTTTTGATAAAGAAAAGATCCTTCTTTAACTTTTCCCGGTAGCAGGTTCATTTTGATTTATTGGAGTGAATAGATAGCCTTTGAGTCTTTGACTCTTGCAAGATCAACATTATCCTAGAAGTTCTTATAGGACGATGGAAGAGTGAAAAGCAACAAACTTTGTTGATCCTTGTCCACTATCTTCACATCATATGCTCAATGTCTGAGAAACTTTTGTTGAATTTGTCAAGAAAAATGATCAAGGAACCGTCTTCTTCCATGCGAAGCATGAAGAGAAACTTCTTTAGTTAAGCTCATTGATGATGGATTTCGTCATATAGATAGAAGTTCGTTTCAAACCTCTTAGGTAGTGTTAAGATGGACGACCTAGCGGACTTCATTATCTAAGAGGAGAAAGATGATTGTATGATCCTTTTATTCAATCTCCTCCCACCATTCATCTTTCATGGATGTCGGTTTCTTCTCCTTGAGTTTTTGTCTGCATGAGATGATATTCATAGTTGGCTTGCAAAAAGATAAGCTTTCAAGCGGTTGAACTTCTCGACGTCGTACTTTCCCGTTGACGGTGTAGATCCGTTGAATGAAATGATATGATACCACTTGTTGTTTGTGTTTCTCTCCACTCTAGTCCATAAGAATGATTGTATCCTTTGAATGTTGTTCGTTCTATTTTAAGAAATTTCTCATTCCTCAAGAAAGAAGTGAAACCAATCGAGGCTCATTTTTGACATCTTAATCATCAGTTAGGCGTTTTCTTGAGAATTTAAAATTACTCAAAAAAACTCCACCTTGTCTTCATTGAAAATAATTGTAGAGGTTTATAAAGCTCTTGACAACTTCTTCAACATCAGATTCAGAAAGAGAAAAATATATCTTCCTTAAGCCTAACACTGGTACAGAAATGATATATAACGTCACATTTGATGGCGTCGATTAAACATAAAAAACTGCCACCATAAACCAACGACGTCGGCTAAATACTAAAACCATCACCAATATGTGAAGTCCGGCCGATTTATAAAAGACACAAGACCGCTTATACTGTAACGTCGGTATATTTACCAAAAAAACGACGTCTAAAATTACCCGTGAAATACAATTTTCCAGGAAAAAACTTTTGCCTCCAAAATTTTCAATTGGGGTCGGCTGTACAGAAACCGATGACACAAGTTTCGCACCATGGCTCGTGAAATTTTTTATCCCTTATTAGTCTTCGGTTCTTTGTCAGAAACCGATGACTAATCACCCTTCGCGAGGAAAAAATTATTCCCTCATTAGTCATTGGTTTTTGACAAAGAACCGATGACTAGGTGTTTTCGCGCGTTGTCTCCGCAAAAATATTTCCCCCCCAATTTGCTTCTTCAACGTCGGTTTTTGTTAGGTAACTGACAACTACGGCAACAAATTTTTTTGTTGCGATATGTGAATAGACGTCGGTTGTATACCTTGAAACTGACGACTAAAACCCTAACCGGGTGCAAATTTTGTTGTTTAAAATTGCACTTATTTGCCGGTTTTTCACGTGTGACGGACGCCTATTGGTATTAGGCGTCAGTTTTGGCAAACAACCGACGACCAAAGGTAACTTAATACTACCCGTGTGAAACAGATTGTTCCTCTTCTCTATTTCATCGCGATTTCATTAAGGTGATTCCACTGCCGACGATCGTCTTCCTCCTTCACACCGTTGGCTTGCCAATTCCTCGTCGTTGCCGCCGCTGAGGAGCTACTGTGGAGTTGTTGCTGCTAAGGAGCTTCCAGTGAGGATCTCTGCTGGGAGGACGCCGCCGCCGTTGAGTCGGTCTACTGGGAGGATGCAGCCGCGGTGAAGAGCTATGCGCCGCCGCAGGGTGAGCCGCTATGTTGGGAGGACGTCACCGCCGATGAGGAGCTCTACGCCTACTGCCACCGGAGCTCGGGCCTGGCCTGAGGATGCTGGAGCTCACCGGCCGCTTGAGCTTCTGCTTTCCCTTGTGCTAGGTAGGTTGGTATCCCCAAACAGCTCCCCATGTATTGCAATATATATTTATGCATGTAATTTGAGCCATGAATCAAATTTGACAAATATTTTAACTATATCTTAACTTGATAACAATGAAATGTGACCTAATGTGCATGTTGCTATATTTGAGACCTAATCTTGTACACATTTCACCCTAATCTTGTATTAACTATATTGTTCAAATCTTGTGATCAATCTAAGATATTAAAACCCTAATGTTAGATCTCTGATTTTGTAGTGATGTGCAAGGAATTAAATGCCGATACCGACGCCTTATCGACGACGTGGAAATAGATATTTACAGGTATACCGACGGAAATATCGAGAGATGCAATCCTGGACTTATCGACGCCTAAATGAACGAATTAAATCATGAAATTTTACATGCGTGGTCTCAACACCTAGATGCAACGTTTTATGCAATAAAATTCTATATTGGGTATGTTGGGAGGGGGTCCATCATGTGGGAGGTAGGGAACCTATCCTGTTTTTTGCAGATTTCGATGAAGGATTTCGATGACAATACTGGAATTAAGATTTGAAATTTTACTAGCACAATCCATAAACATAAATACACATACTTATGCAATAATATCCAATTTACAACACATAAATAGCATAGTAACTTACTAACTCATATCAGTTGTATGTCGAGTTACACACTGATTCTCCATACAATATTGAGTTGATATGGTTGACATATTGCTCCCATGACATGTACATTATGTAAGGTTGGTGGTATCAAGTTACGTGTTGCTCATACACGTCATGTACAATACTATATAAGTGTATAATACTCGTTCGTATTATGTAATTAAACACGATATGTTTTAGAATTTTACAATACTAAGTCTCCATATGCATCATATCAGATTCTAAAAGAAAATATACACCAGGTCTTTCTATTGCTTTTCTTCAATGTGTGACTTTGACAATTAACTTCATGAATGTCAAGGAAGTTAGGCACCATCACTGTTGTGACACCTTTTCTCTGTTGTTGTTTTTAGCATAGGATCTTGATATGCAGTAGTGAGTTTCTCCATAAATTATGCACAATAGCGGGATAAGTATAAAAGCCATTATTACCATGCCCACCATATGCATGTCGTGGGGATGCGATAATTTAAAAGTCTAGTTACCATGTCAACCATGTCCATCTTGTGGGATATATGTAGCAAGTGCCATGTATAATCAAATATAAGACTAGAAAGTTAGAAAATCTATGTTTTTTTTACAATATTTGTTTGTTGTGTTACGAACTAGTACATTTTCTTCCTTTGTATGATAAAAATACAAGTTAGAAGAACATATCTATACTTATTAGCTTACTACTAAAAATGATAGCAAATTATACTTATATTTCGTGGATTATTTAGGTATATTACTATGATTATTATGTAGATTATGAGAAAGTGTTGTAGATCTACAAACACATACAATTAGGAAGACATAAAAAAGCAGATGGCGAGATCTTTGCCAATTTAAGGCATTTTGGGACGAATTTACATTTTAATTGAGATAGATGACGTGTAAATGAGAGAAATGGTAGAAAACATAAAGGAACACCTTAGATTAGACTTATTTGAGCCTTAGTTGTTGAGATCCCTTTGCTCCACCATTTCCTCCTCTCAAACAACAGAAACAGACTTAAGCACGCAAAAATCGGTATATCTGTCGGTATACCAGTAAATTTCGTCGATATTTGGCGGTATTTGGCGATATTTGGCGGTATATCATCGGTTTATCGATATTTGCAATCCCAACGACATGTTTGTGTGAACCGATGACCGATGTCGTCGATATCGGTATACCGGTCGGTATATCGACGGTATCGTCGATATCTCTTTCCATGGTGATGTGTCACCCAAACATCTACATGAATTCATACTGTATGACGTAGATTGACGATGATAATGCATGAGCTAGTTTGAAATTTTGAAATCAATTATGAAGCCCTCCCTCCCTAGGTCATGACTAATTTATGTGTAATGATTATCTTGATGATGAACATGCATGGACATTAGAGATTTTGAAATCAATGTTATAGAATATGATACCTAGATTAAATGATGTTACATGAAACCTAGGATATGAACAATGAAACTAGGATTGTAGGTATAGGAATGACAACATACATGTATTTTGTTGGCCTAGAGACCCGTCCGAGATTTACTCATTAGGAGTAAATCTTGGATAGTCCCCGGTTTGGGACTGTTCTTGAACACTTAATCTCACTTAGGATGTAAGTGTATAATGTAGATTCGGTTTTCATGATGTTTCGTCAGCACTTCCCCATTTTCTCTCTAAGTACATATGTTGGTGGGCATTTGCCCATGTACATCGGTGTACTTGGAGAACTGTGGGGAAATGCTGCCAAAATTTTCTTGAAAACCGAATACACATTATGCACTTACTAGTGAGATTAGGTGTTCAAGAATGGGATAGGTGGTACACATTTATTATATATAATTCCCTAATCTTTTAACCCTGAATCCTAATATTTTAACGCTAAACCCTAATATATACTTGTTTTCTCTTTGATCATAGAATGAATAAATCATGGATGTCCATTCCAAATCGCTGCACCCCAAAGTTTATTGTTGGTCTTGATCAGTTTATTAGATTTGTGAAGGATCATAGGAAACAACCTGGAGATAGGCTCTATTGTCCATGCAGGCATTGCGGTAACAACTTGAAAGTCAACATTGGTGACGAAATCAAAAGTCATGTCATGTGCAACGGGATTGTACAAGGCTATACAGAATAGTACTGGCATGGAGAGATTTCAAACCTAAAATCAGTAGATGTCGATAGCAGTGCTTGTATGGAAGAAGAAATTGCCTCCAAAGACGTAGATGTGAACAAACCGGTTCCAATAGACATCGTTGATGAGATGCTGGATAGTTGTGGGGTAGAGTACACCGATCCACCTCCCATGTTTAGGAACATTGTACATGAAGCTGAGAGATTGTTATACACAGGTTGTAGTAAGTTTACGAAGCTTAGCACTGTGTTGAGATTGTATAAGCTAAAGGCTAACAATAGATGGAGCGACAAAAGCTTCACGTTATTGTTGTCTTTATTGAAAGAAATTCTTTCTGAAGGAAACGAGCTTCCAATCACAACATACGAGTTAAAGAAATTATTGTGCCCAATGGGAATGGAGGCTAAGAAGATACACACATGCCCGAATGATTGTGTATTATTTCAAAAGGACTATGTGGATTTGAAAGATTATCCAAAATGTGGGGCGTCAAGGTATAAAATGACAACTTCGGGGAAGTCTTAAACTAGTTCTCCTGCCAAGGTGATGTGGTATCTACCTATAATACCACAGTTTCAACGCTTGTTTGCCAATCTGATAGAAGCGAAAAATTTGAGGTGGCATGCAGAGGTTAAGAAAAATAATGATGGGATCCTACGACATGCGTCTGATTCTCCACGGTGGAAGAAGATTGATTTATTGTACCCTGAATTTGGTGAAGAAGTCAGGAATCTAAGACTTGGGTTTTGAACCGATGGGATGAATCCATACGGGACATTGAGTAGCCAACATAGCACTTGGCCTGTTATACTTGTTATATACAATCTTCCTTCCTGGTCGTGTATGAAAAATAAGTATGTTATGCTGTCGTTGTTGATATCGGGCCCTAAACAACCTGGAAATGATATCGATGTTTATCTTGAACCTCTGATTGATGACTTAAAGAAACTTTGGGGTGAAGGTGTAATGACCTATGATGCTTCACGTAGAGAGACATTTCGTTTGCATGCTATGTTGTTTTGCACTATTAATGACTTTTCAACATATGGGAATTTGTCTGGATACAGTGTAAAAGGATCTAAAGCGTGTCCTATATGTGAAGAAAACACTGATTCAATACGACTAAAACATGGCGGAAAGACTGCATATCTTGGTCATCGAAGGTTTCTTCCAAAATTCTATCAGTATTGAAGGTTGCGCAAAGCGTTCAATGGATGGAATGAGGATCGAAGTGTGCCTAAACCTATACCAGGGGAGGTTGTTTATGATAGAGTAAAAGACTTTGTCAATGAATTTGGTAAAAGATCACAATGTACCATGCCCACACAAAGTGACAAATCTTTATTAAAAAAGAAGTCAATATTTTGGGATCTTCCTTATTAAAGTTCTTTGGCAGTTAGGCATTGTATCGATGTCATACATGTTGAGAAAAATGTCTGTGATAGCGTCATTAGTCCTCTGTTGAATATACCAGGTAAGACTAAAGATGGGTCCAGAATGGACCTACGTGAAATGGGAATAAGGACAAAATTAACAGAGGTAGTTAGTATTGATCGGAGAACGTATTTACCTCTTGTTTGTTACACCTTGTCTAGAAAGGAAAAGAAATCTTTTTGTGAGTGCTTGGTTAATGTTAAGGTACCACAGGTTTTTTTTTCCGGTCAAAACTCCTGTTGCGTTTTATTTTCATTTTTGTTTTGTAACTGGACAATACTTGTTGATTCCCAAACAAGAATCAACTGAAACAAAAAACACTATCTATCTGTCTATACATATGATAAAGCAGACAACAAGCCCACGACAGAAACAAAAGAAAGAGCCTCACCCAACAAGGGTAAGAAGCTACAAAGAATCGACATAAAAGCGAAAGAAATAGACTCGCCCAACACCACAACAGTGAGAGGGGAGCTAAGAATAAGGCACAACCACCACCAGCAGAAAACCAGACTAAGTAACAGCAAAACCATCTGGCAACCTAGCCCTCACAGTATAGCAGAATCGACATTCCATAGAGTGGGGCACCACAAAGCAGAAAAGATAACCGCCAGAAGAAGAGATAGCAGCCATCTTGTTGGATCCCAGTAGCCGGACTGAAGAAGCAGCTAAAGCATAATAGAAAATATATCTCCACCAAAAAGATAAAAGACAACCATGCCACCTTTAAAGAAACTTCGCCAGCCAACCTACCTATAGAGAGCTCTGCCACTCCCGAAGGATAAGCTCATCCACTATAGGCAAACCAACCAAAGAGAAAACTCCAACAGCCTACAACCTCAAGGCGAAAGCAGCAAACAGCAGCTCAATAGAGCATAAACGAAGCACAGCTCTGCCAACACAACTGCAGGTATAAAAGGATCTGCGAACTCCAACAACTTTCAACTAGAAGGCAAAAGACCATCAAAAGGCATCACCACAGAGCACAAAAACCACAAACTCAGGGAGAAGGGAGCGTCGACACTCCAAGGAGTGGGGACTCGACCTTCACCCTAAGGTACCACAGGGTTACTGTTCCAACATCCGTAGATTGGTATCAATGAAAGATCTGAAGCTGATAGGTCTTAAATCTCATGATTGTCACACTCTAATGCAACAAATATTTCCTGTGGCCATTCGATCTATACTGTCGAAGCATGTAAGGTTTGTCTGGATAATGCGGAAAAATGTCTTGTATTATTCGATGATAAAAGAATATACAAGAGTCTCTATATAATACACAAAAGAACCACAGGGCCTAGAGATAACCCATGTGGGATAAAACATAAGTGTAAAGGAAAAGAAAAATAGAAAATAGACTAAGTGTAAAAGAGAAAAACACAGCAAAGTCTATCTACTAATACTCCCCCTCAAGCTGGAGCATAGATGTCAATCATGCCCAGCTTGGATGTCATATCAGTGAAGCGCTTCTTCGGAAGAATCTTTGTGAAGATATCAACAATCTGCTCATCAGTATGAATGTAAGGGGTAGAAATCTGACCAGATAGAACCGCCTCACGAACAAAGTGACAGTCCACTTCAATATGCTTCGTGCGCTCATGGAAGGTAGGGTTGCTAGCAATGAAAGTGGCTGCTTTATTATCACAGAACATAGGAATGGGCGCCAAGTCTGAAAAACCAAAATCTGTCAGAAGGCTTCGAATCCAGAAGAGCTCGCAGGTAGTATGTGCCATGGCGCGATATTCAGCTTCAGCACTAGAGCGGGCAACCACAGCCTGTTTTTTGCTCCTCCATGTGACTAAATTGCCCCCAACAAAAGTACAGTATCCAGAAGTGGAGCGGCGATCAACCTTGCTCCCAGCATAATCAGAATCTGAGTAGCCCAGTATCTTACAGTGCCCATGTTTTTGTAGAGAAGCCCTTTTCCAGGAGAGTTCTTCAAATAGCGCAGAATATGGCAAACAGCATCCCAATGACATTGTCGGGGTTTGTCAAGGTAGCGACTAACCAATCCGACAGCAGCAGTAATGTCAGCTCGTGTGACTGTGAGGTAGATAAGCTTCCCGACCATTCGTCTGTACTGATGAGTGTCAGGATATGCAGGAGAGGCTTGATCATCCCAATCAGTGTTAGGATCAAGAGGGGTGCTAGCAGGCTTAGCACCTAGGAGTCCAGTCTCAGATAACAAGTCCAGAACATACTTCCGCTGAGAAAGACACAGTCCTGCAGAAGAGCGAGAGACCTCTATCCCAAGAAAGTAGCGTAAAGAACCGAGGTCTTTAGTAACAAAGTGTTTTTCAAGATACCGCTTAGTTGCCTGAATACCTGCTACATCACTCCCAGAGAGTATAATATCATCAACATACACAATAAGAATAATAATGCCAGCTGTGGATTGTTTAACAAAAACAGAGTGGTCCGACTGAGAGCGGCGAAAAGAATAATCCTGGAGAATAGTGCTAAGTTTGTCAAACCACGCACGTGGACTCTGTTTGAGGCCATAGATAGCTTTTTTTAAACGACAGACTTTAGATGGCTTTACACTTATGTTTTATCCCACATGGGTTATCTCTAGACCCTGTGGTTCTTTTGTGTATTATATAGAGACTCTTGTATATTCTTTTATCATCGAATAATACAAGACCTTTTTCCGCATTATCCAGATGGTATCAGAGCAACAAGATCCACCCTAATTCTTTTTCCCCCCCTCCTTACCCTAACCTACCCCTGCGCTGCCGCCCCCCCCTGCGGTTTTCTCCCTGCCGCCGGCGTCCTTCTTCCTCCTCCTCCCTTCCTTCCTTACCCTACCACCACCGCAGCCCTTCTCTTCTCTTTCCCTGCCCACCGCCCCATCTCCTTTCTTCCCGCTGCTACAGTACCGCGGCGCTACAGTACTTGCTGTCCGCCACCAACAGCCACCACCACCACCAATTTCCCGGCCCCTACACCACCCACAACCCTCCACCACACCCCCACATCCTCACCATCTCTATCCTTGTGGCCTAGACAACCACAAGTTCCCTTTTCGGTCTCCGTTCATTTTCTAAATCCGTTACGTACAGCCCCGACACTTTCCAGTTCTGGCACGTTGAGGGTCTAAAAGCTACATCCGGATCTGCCTGCCTGCGCCACATGGTGGAGTAATTGTTTCTCCATGTTGGCGTAGGTTCTGCTTCTTTATCTCTGCCCCGTGAGGGTTTCTGAGGTCCATGATCGGATCTCCTATCTGTTGCTGCTGGTCCATGTGTTGGACACTTCCTGCTGCCTACTGATTCTACTGTCTGCCCTGCGCTCGTGCTGCTGACTGTCTGCTTCTACTCTCATGGCGACTTCAGATTTACCAGGGTCTTTGTGTGTTACTTCTGTTAAGTTGGATGGCTCCAACTATCACCTATGGGCTGCTTCATTCGAACTCTACGTGAAAGCACACGGGCGCCACTCGCACCTGACTACCAAGGGTCCTGCTGTACCTGCTGCTACTGCTGATGACAAGACTAAGCAAGCTTATGATCTCTGGTCCAAGGAGGATTATGGGGTTATGGTCGGGCTGGTCAACAGCGTTGATGCTAAGATCAACCACTCTCTGCTTCGCCTTCAGACTGCTAAGGAAATGTGGGATCACCTATCCCATGTTTACTCTCATCAACAGAACCCCAAGAAGGTGTTTGAAATTTTCAAGAAGCTTGCGAAACAAGACTTCTCGACATCTGACTCTGTGGAAGACTACTACAACTCGTGCTGTGCTATGTGGGACGAGTTTCAGGTTTATCATCCTCTGACTGCGAATCTTGAAGAACTACATCGTCAGCGGAATGAGCTCATGCTTGTTCAGTTCCTGGCTGGCCTTCCTACTTCGTTTGCTGGGGTCGTGGATCAGGTCCTCTCCAGTGACCCGTTACCTACTCTTCGGGACGTCCTCAAGCGGGTCCAGCGTCTTCCTTCTTTGACGCTCTCTACTTCTGATGGAACAGCACTTGCTGTCCGTTCTGCGGATTCCTTTCGTGGTCGCGGCCGAGGTCGTGGCCGTGGTCGTGGTGGCCGCTCTTCTGCACCTGGACGTGGTTCTGGCTCGGAGTCAGGGGAGCCCCGCTACTGCACTCACTGCAAGCGTACTAATCACAATGAAGACCGCTGCTGGATAAAATATGGTAAACCTGACTGGGCGAACCAGGTTACCACTGAACAACCTGCATCTACCTCTGCTGCCTCTGACCCTACTGCTGATTGGATTCGCTCTGAGTTTGAGAAACTGCTTCAAGCCCGCCTTGCCTCTACTTCTGCGGACTCTCCTGAGAATGGCGCTGCTCTCCTGACGACGACTGGTAAAAGCCATTGGGTGATGGACTCTGGTGCGACTGCACATATCTCTGGATCTGCGTACGAGGACGACGATTGGTTCAGGCCATGAGGGACCGGATGGATTATACTATTTGGACGAGCCGAAGCCAGCTGCTTTCCTGACATCTACAGTTCCTGATATTCAGTGGCATTACCGTCTGGGCCACCCGTCTGCTGAGAAATTGAAGGCTTTACTACCGACTGTTGCCAGCACTAGATTTTATTGTGAAACATGTCAATTGGGCAAACAACACCGTTCTACTTTTTCTGCAAAATTTTGTATTGGCTCTAAAGCCCCTTTTGACATTGTGCATGCTGACATTTGGGGACCGTGTTATGTGCCTAGCGTTTCTGGATTCAAATATTTCTTAAGTTTTATTGATGATTTTTCCAAAAAAAAAAATAGAAAATAGACTGTGTAAAAGAGAAAAACACAGCAAAGTCTATCTACTAATAGTTTGCAATCACCAGACGTTGTTTCTTCTTCAACAGTCTATGCAGCAAAGTTATTGATCCTGAGAATCTTGACAAGTTTCTAAGAGAAGTGGTTGTTACCCTATGTCAGCTTGAGATGTATTTTCCTCCTTCATTCTTTGATACCATGGTACATCTTGTTGTCCACTTGACTAGGGATGTGAAAATGTTGGGACCAATTTTTTTGCATTGGATGTATCCTTTTGAACAATACATGAACGTTTTTAAAGGTGATGTTCGAATCGTTATCGGCCTGAAGGGAGTATTATTGAGGGTTATGTGGCGAGAGAGGTTATGGATTTTTGCAATTACTTTCTGAGTGGTATTGACGCTCCTGTTAATGACAAAAATATTGAGTATTCTGGCAAAGGGATTTTAGGATCATGGATGAAAATAATCCCCCGTGAGCTGTTGGAACAAGCTCACTTGTATATTTTACACAACATCGACGAAGTGAGTGTTTATATCACGGAACATACCAATTTCATCAAGAAATAATATCCTCGAGCCAATTCAATGTGGCTTTCTAGAGAGCATAACAAGACATTTATTAAGTGGTTGAAGATAAAGTCTTACATCAACTATCTCAAACACCAAATAATATTGCTAAAAATATCAAATGTCTCGCCTTTAAACCAAAAATGAATCG